>OY728153.1:1309665412-1310318579 GCA_963277665.1 Viscum album | reverse complement strand
CAAATAATGCATTTGATAAACTTGAGGAAACCATTAAATTACCTGCCACCACATCTTTCGGAGCTTCTACCTCAGCAGTAGTGATAGCATAAGCTTGGCCTTGATCCCTTGGCCTTTTCTGAGGTAAGTTCCCCTGACTCTTAGTACATTCATTTGCATAATGTCCCATCTCCCTGCAATTATATCATTGAACATCAGTAGCTTCCTTCTTCCCCTTGCAATCACGATCTTGGTGGCCTTTTTCACAACACTTGTAACAGACTCTCATTCCTTTTAAGAAAGTACTGGGGTGTTTCTTCCTACATTTGCTACATGATGGATATTCAACTTTTCCCTTCTTCCCCTTACTTCCATTCCCATATTGATCAGCAGATCTCTTCTTCTCTTGCTTTTCTTTAAAGTCATAAGAATTAGAGAATTCATTTTCTCTCTTGATAGCACATGAGACAATGTCTTCGTACAACGAGAAGGATTGTGAGACTAATGCTCGATGGAGAAATGGTTTTAACCCATCAAAGAAATGATCAATATTACTTCTTGGGTTGCATAAATAATCTCCAGCATACCTTTTTAACCTTGTAAAGTTAGCCTCATACTTTGTGACATTCTCATACTCCTTTTGTCTCAGAATCAGAAATTTCCTTTCCATATCTGCTCGATGGTCACGAGGAAAGTATTTTTCTAAAAACATATCTTTGATCTCACTTTATTCCATATTTGATACTTCATTATCTTCCTTCGTGTTTTGAATCAATGACCACCATTGATTAGCATTTCCAGTGAGGCGGTAAACTGCCATGATAAATTTTTCCCTTTCACTACTCCCCAAAGACTGAAATATTTTCTCTAGGGAACTTATCCATTTCTCCGCTACCAATGGATTTTTACTCCCATTGAATGTTGGTGGTTGGTTCCTCATGAAGAGATATAACATTAATCCTCCACACTGTGGATCAGGGTTCTCCATACGGGTATGGTTATTATTCATAACCTAAGTTAGTTGTCCTAGTATGGTGATAATTTGATCAGCACTAGTTGGATCACCAGCTCCACTATAATTATCTTAAGCAGGATGGAAATCCCTACATGGAGTGCATTCATTGATACAGTTTCCATTTCTTCCACTAGGCTCCATTTATAAACAATGTCATAAACTAGATCAGTTTATGAATCAAAATACATAATTCCATACTTGTAAAACACTTAACATAAATTGAACTATTTATGGATATAATCCATAATCATAAAAATGTTTTCTTTGAGGAATTATATACTCATAAACCCTTCATAATGGTTTTTAAAGAAAATTATGATTATCCTAATCATATCCCCCGGGAGTTTCGTAACCAAGAGTGCAGCAAGGCCCGTTGTCGTGCACGAGTTTCCGTTCAAGTCTAGCTCAAAGCGGTGTTTTCGGGTTCTAGCCCTAGGAACATCTGTTCCAGAGCCACCTCTACCTAATCTTATCTAGATAGGGATTTATTTCTCAGAAAACACACAAAATCTATACAATACCAAAATTCTAGAAAGTTCTTCTATACTAATCCTCAAAGTCCATCTTAAATCTATGTGCTCTAATCAGAGTTTATCTAAATCTAGCTTCCAAGGTTTGTACTAAACTTACTCTAATACCAACTATAATGCCCTGACCCCAGTTACCTAGATTCGGTGCATTATTACATAACATTGGCATGATCACAAGAAAGATCAAGTCTCGAAATACCGATTAGTTTAGTAGCCTTGGAATAACTAGATACATTCATAAAGTTTACATTACATCATAAAATAAAAAACTACAACAATATAGTCTCCAAAGTCCACACTCTTATCCCCTCATACTATCCCTACAAGTCATTCATAAAATACTTCTTCACATCCTGGGAAAAAGAAAACATAGAAATGGGTGAGCTCGAATTCCCAGTAAGGATAACAATATAGTGGAAACTTTCATAAATAAGCATAAACATTTAAGGTAATGTATAACTAAAAAAATCCTTTTAAAACTTGAACTTCAGCATAATATGGTAGAAATAAAATAAAATAATTCCATATACTTATTCACATGGATATTCTACTGGTCAAATAATCACATGCAATATCAATAACCACTTTCATAATGATGGAATGCATAATGCCATACTATCATAACTACATAGCCAAGGCCTTGTGCCAAGATTACAAATAAGATTTTTTTCAATGCCTTGTGCCAAGACACTAGTTAGTCTCATGAGACCTACCAATGCATCGAGGATCTATAGTAGGCTCCACCCATCACTTATTAAGTCCAATGTATTCCTCATATGAACAGGTTTAAACATAACATAAACATTCGTATTAAAACTAGTATACGAAATGTCAATACTTTCTTCATAAACCATGAATGGTATAAAAATAACACATCCACAGTCAAACATATCACAAAACTATCAATACAATATGGAAGATTTGTATCATAATAAATCAACTCCAAATAAACTTAAAACCCTTCAAAGGATGTTGACATAGATGAAATCAAAACTATTTTTAGAGAAATATCTCTTTCTATTTTGAAATCATTTAAGAGTCATATATTTATAAAATAAAACATTTTCTTTGAAAATATTCTTATAATATTTTAAGGGAATCTTCAAAGATTTTATAACGGCGGAAAATAGCCTCACCCTCCGTATAAGTTAAAAAAAACATTCTTACCTTAATTTTGTCGAAAAGGTTAAAAAGGACCTTGTTTTGAAAATGACAAAAAGATTCCTTAATAAACTTCTTTTAAAAAGTAAACAAGGGTATAAATGACTTTATCCCATAGTCTTTAAAATAGTAAGAATTATTTGTAATACATTTTTAAGAAACATGGATGTGGATGATAAATAGGTCCCAGTAGATAATTACGTATAAACAACCTCAGATAATGAAGAGATTGTGAAATAAACCCTTACCTTGTACTTTTCCTTGGTTGGGGGTAGTTTAACCTTCTGTATAATGGTGAAATAATTGCTATTAAATTATAAATTAATCATATACATTAATATGATATCATATATGATCTTTTAACATTTCTTTGTTAATAATATCTTAGTATTATCGTTGTTTCGGGTGTTAACTTACTCGTTTTCTTTTATATGTTTTGTTACGTAAGCCATGTTTGTCATGGATAGGTTATATCTTATTCATATCCATAATGATATCAAGTCCTTAAACATTATTTTTAAATCATCAAATGATAATTATACTTGAATGGATATGATGGAGAATGAATCTCATCGCGTTCGTGGAGACGGTAGTCTGTGCATACGCACGAGCGACAATATCATTCTTTTGATATTAAAATAATATATAATTGGATGGTATATCATATATACAGAATCATTGTCATGTTATATTTATTATTTACATGAATTACACATCATTATTATACCCATCCAAATAATAATTTATTGAATAACAATTACACCACGACGTGGAGACGGTAAGTCGTACGTACGCACGTATGGTGACATGTCATTCAAAGGATGGATATAATAATGAATATGGTTGTACCATATTTATAATAATGTCATATTATACATAAGATACTGGATTTATTATTTTATAATTGGAATAACAAAGAAAGAATAAGTTGAAGAAGAAAGGAACTCGAAAGAGGGTGGTGAAAACATTACCTATTCTTCAGGTTCTTCCTTTTGATTTGATCAAAAGGGCTCCTTAGGTTGGCTTTATGATAAAACTAATGCCTCTAGGTTGAATTGGGGGAACTTGAGAGAGTATTTGGGCAGTTTTTGGCCGATAAAAAAGGATTTTAATGTGTGAATTAGTGAGAAGGGGGAGTGCCCTTTTATAAGAGGGGTGAGGGGCACCTTTGGAAAAGCTAGAAATATTATTTTATAATAAATTCATATTCGGTTTCTAATGGATCCAAAGTATATTATTTAAAGTTTAATGTGGGTATGGGTCTAAAACCACTCAACCAATAGAATTTATATAGGTTTGGGTCATTATATTAACCTTATATTTTAGTTTTAACTCTTGGTTAATTAGTTTGACACTTACCATGTCACTTTGTATTTTTATATTATATAGTTAATAAACTTACTATATACCTCCAAGAGACCCCCTAGTGGTCCATTAATGATACATATATCATGATATAAGTCTCTTGTCCAAATCTTAGATTTTTAGGAATTGAATATAAATTAATAATATAATATTTGTTTTAAAAACTCTTTTATGTCAATTTTGACACTATTGGGTATTTTGTTTTTGATAAATTCATAACAACATTATTACTTCGAATAAAATTTATATAATCAATCCTAATATGTCATATTAGCCAATAAAATTAGTGGAATTCATAAAAAGTCTCAAATTACATTTATTTTATATTTATAATATCAATTATTTTAATATTTCATTAATTAGGTAATTACTACATCACCATTGTGTCATAAATAAATTAAATTATTTAATATCTAAAAATTATAAATAAAATACCATTATGTAGGAAGTATTTTTATATTTCTAATGAATGTTTACAATCAAATTTATCTTATGTGTAACCCTATATTAAAAATGTTTTAGTAAATAAACTTTGATTTTAACTCTTTTAACTCTTCTTTGAATTAAATAATAATAAATGTCCTAATCTAATCTAAGTGGACCTAAATGATAATATTTTATTCATAACGTTGTTTTTGGTCGAGATACACTTGTCCAATAGAATTAGGACATGTTTTAGGGTAATATTAATATCATTTTTACCCTTAATTACCCTATTTACTTTTAACCATGGTAAATAAAAGTAAAAAGTTACTATTCACCAAAAATTATTTTCATCCCATTGAACCACATTTTACTCCTTGATATTAACCGTGTATCTCGGATTTTCGAAACTCCACTCACAGAAGCGATAAAATTAAGTTTTATGTGAATTTCCAAATTCTCCTAGGAGGTGGGTAAAAGACGGGTGAAAAGTTCAATAAAATTTTTATATATATAAAATTATTCTAAACTAACTCCAATGAATTACATTGAACTTATATAGGTATTATGTATCTATTTTGAACTTAATTAAATTTAAATAAAATAAATAATTATTTAAATAAAAATTTGGTTTTAAACTATAACTCAGTGTTTTTTCACTATTCATCAAAAATTGAAAGTTTTCAGAAAAAATACCAAAATTTCACCCTAGAATAATTTTGATGTTCCGAATCCAAAAAAGAAGTCCATTTTGAATTATAAAATTTATAAAATTTCAAAAAGTGGGTATTACTATTCATAACGGCAAGTTTGATTGGTTTTGGTGTGTGTGTTAGAACTCGAAGTTGCGTACAACACACGCTACTATATTATTCAAAGGAAAGTGTACCATGGAAGCTTGGGGTGTTACATTATCATTTTTCTTTGACACCTAGGTTCAGTGCGATGCACAATGTGTTTCATGTGTTTCAGTTTAAAAAGTATCAGTCGGATCGTGACCATGTGATTTGATTGGATCATGTCGAGCTAGAATCGGATGCTTCATTGGTGCATGTGCCAGTGCGGGTTGTGGATAGGAAAGAGAAAGTCTTGTGTGGTAAAAGAATCAGTTTAGTCTGTGTTTTGTGGCAACATGGTAAAATTCAAGAGGAGACTTGGGAGACGGATAAAGAGATGGTTGAGCAGTGGCCCGAGCTCCTTCGGCAAAGGGCGGGTTCACTACTTTCCGAGGACGAAAAGTCCAATGGTGGAGAGAATGTAGCACCCCCGGTTTGTGGTATGTAGGCTTTTTTATACCTTTTTATGTGTTTTAAGTTCATGGGATGAGTTCGGAAGAGGTTGGGAGAGTTTGGAATGGTTTTGGTTGAGTTTGAGGCTTTTCTATGGGTGCACGTTTTGAGCACGGCTAAGGGAAAGCGTGTGGGTGCGTCAGGAAATAGTCCAGGGGGGAGATAATAGGCTTCGCATGGCCTGCGCACAATTTGAAAAACTATGTGAAGCAATCGTGTGGACCCTTTCTCTTGAGGCAATAGCATGCACATGGTTAGCGCACGGTTTGTCAAACCGTGCGGCCAATTAAAAAATAGGGCTTAAGTTTCAAGATCCCTCGGGCTTAACCTATTTCACTCCAATCTTCCTCCCACTCGAGCCTCACTCGGTATTTTTGGTTCTCAGGGGCTGACGGTGCTCTTCCACATGTTTTGGAATCTATTCGAAGGGGTTTGAAGGTGGTTTCTCCCGAGTAAGTCTCTTCTCTTGGGTTCCTTGTGTTTTCCTCTAGATCTACATCTCCCTCTCTCTCAGTTTTCTAGATCTACACTCGTTGTGTGTAGATCTAGAGCTGTGGTTTCCTTGTATGTTGATTTTATGGCTTGTGACAGTTAGGTAAGGGGATCTATAGAGGTTTCGGTGGTGCGTTCGCCGGATTTGAGGTTCGGTTGCTTGTGGGTCGAGTTTTCCGGAACCCTAAAGGTCGGTGGATTCTCTCTTGAGTCTACTTGGTTAGAGCTAGTGGTTCTTGGTTACAATTAATTTTTTTTGTTTAAAATTAATTATGTTTTGATGTGCGAATTTGGTTGGAAATCCCTATGGTGATGATTTGGGGATTTTTGGGGAAAATGGGGTTTTATGGTGAAATGTTATTGTTGTGGATTTCAAAATTGAGATTTTAAAATGGATTGTTGAGATTGATTTGGGAAAATTATTGATGAAAAAAATTCTTTGCAATAAATATGTTTTTTTATTGATAAGTTGTTTGGAAAGGAAAATTATTTTGAATAAATGGGTGATTTATTGACGTGGATTGACATGCAATGGAATTGGTTGATTACATGATGTTGTGACCTTTATGGGTTATATTCTTGGTTGTGAATGGTTTAAATGTTGTGTGGAAGTGGGTTGGAAGTCTCACTATAAAAGGTGATGGATAGTGGTCTGAAGAACCACCATGTAGGTAGTGGTCGGGAAGTACCGCTAGTTGTGAATGGGTGAACGGGTTGGGTGGAAGTCCCACCGTTTGGTTGTTTGTTGGGAATTTCTTTGCATGTTGGAAATTTTTGTGTTAGTATGTAAATGATGAAATGGATTGTGGCATGTTTATTTGGATTTCCCTTGGTTGGTTTGGGTGATATGTCTTGGTAAGGGTGTGTTTGGCTTATGGTAATAGTTGCACTTGTGATTATTTTATATAAACTATTTTATATAAATGTGCTAATGGTTTTATCCTAGTGGTGTGTGTAGGGAAGTAATTTGGGGAAATACTACTGAGTTGTTGTACTCACCCCCTTCTTTAGCATGTTGGTGTCTTTGCAGATGTTGTGTATCGTAACGTGGGTAAAGGTAAGGCATCAGCCTCCTTTAGTGGTGCATCATGATCTCTGGGTGGATCTTGGAGCATGGAGCTTGGTATGGAGCCATGGAGTGTGTCTTGTCTTATTTTGGGTCTTTTGTTGAGTCTTCTACATAGTACTCTGTTATGGTATTGGTTGTATTGGTTTTTGGTTGAATTGTGGAACAAAATGGTTTTCCTTAGGTAATACATGCTTGAATGTTTTGATTGACATACATCATATAGTGGTTGGTAGTGGATGGTTTGGTTGGTTTTGTCTTAAGGGAAAATCATTCCACAATTTGTTCTCAAATCCCTCGGCATTTATTGTCGGCCTTTGGCTCCTTAATAATGTTGCCTAAGGCCAAGTAACCCACACCGCCTCCTCAAGCCAATGAGTTAGGGGTGAGGTATTATACATAAACTGATTTTGGGTCCTCTAAACCCATCCCTTATAAGATTTAAGCATGGTGGATCATGTTCAATCTTTTCTGGGTAAGTGAATCTCCTCTCATGTGTTATATCCCACTCTCTCTTTCTCTCCTTTGTTCCTCTTTTTAGTTTAATAGATAATCACATATTGAATGGAGATAAACTCAATTTAATTTGATCTTGAATCTAGTTTGGATTCCTTGATCTATGCCACATTCATTCTTATTTGTAAAATCCTATTATGGGTGTTGTTCGTTGTGATTTCATGATTAAAGGTTGGTGGTTCTATTTGAGATTGGCCAAATGATTAAACATTGATTGGATTGATTCTTTGAAATAGATTTCAGTTAATTTATAAAAACCAAAATTGATATATTTTGGAATTGTAATTTGAATTGGCATGGATTTTTGGGAAAACCCCTCAATTCTAATGGAATTTGGATTTGGGGCATATTTTGAAATTGATGGAGTTGATGAATTTATTTCAGAATATTTTTATTAAAAAATGGATTAAATTGAAATGATAAAAAACTACGATTGGTTTTTCATTGAAAAGGAATGAAATTATGAAAAAATAAAGTTTTGGTTTTGAAAGAGAATTGGAATTTTGAAATATAAAATTGGGAAATTGATTTGTAATGATGATTGATTTGAAATGATATGATTTTCCCTTTTTTAGTGGCTTGATTAATCACGTGTAATCCTAGGTAGTTATAGGACAAGCACGCTAGGATGATTATTCCCTAGAAATTGATTTATGGTGACAACTATAATAAAAACTAAGTTAGGAACATCTTATCCCCAATGGGATCTTTATTAGTCCTATTCAGCCTGAGCATGAGGGACATTTGGACACATATTACCATGATCACTGATATGAGAGTGTCATGATCCTATAATTGGGAACTATCATACCATAGGTTAAATGACCATGGTTCTAATTTTGATTTCTTTGACTATATATTACATATTTTATGAAACTTTTACTCATAAATACTAATTTATATAAACTATTTTATATAAAATATTTATTTAATCCATGTTTGAGTTTTTTCCCTATCACTTTTAATTAAAAGTGCATTTTCTTTTAAATATAAAAATGTATTACCATGCCTTATTTTATTAAAGCTAAAAGAATGATTTGGTTTATTATTATGGAAATTTATTTTAGAACACTTATTGAGAACCTTCTCAGATTTATAACTCACACCCTACCTTTTCCTTCAATCATTTGTAGATTTTCTTCTGCCAGGTCTGAGTAATGGGAAAGTGTTTCTTGGAGGTAGTGGATGTTATTGATCTTTTAGGCTAGAAGTGATGTCTTCTTTGGGACATTTGAGTTTATATTTCTAGTTTTTGAGTAATTTGATGATGTACTATTTTGGGTTTTTTAATGCCTATTTGGTTTCTGATACAATATCCCTTTAGATTTTTTAGAATACTAACATATATCTCTATCTTTCATTGTTTTTTAGAAAATTCATTCCCTATTTTATCTTGTATGATTTCAGGTGCTAATCATCAAACCTTGGGGATCGAGAATGCCATTAGGGCTATGTCAGTGTCGACTTGAGTATTAGGGTATTCATTTATTCGAGCGGGTTCATGGAAAATTGGTATCAAATGTGTAGGTTAGGCATCTTTCTTTGATGTTAGTATGCAATTTGGAATATATTTCTGGGAATTATGAGGTAGTTATGAGCTAGTTACTAGCTATATCTCACCGTAATGATCCTTAAGTCACCATGGGTAGTTTATAAAAAGTTTCTTGAGGAATAATTTGATCTAGTTATAGTATTTTCTATTTTTTGATTTGGATAGTTTTAAATCCAAATCTTGATATCTTATCTGATGGGATTGATATTCCCAATTCTCTTGTTTGAGTTGTTGTTCTAAGTAAACTTCTAAGGTCTTTAATATTTTTTGATGATGTTTTTTAGAATAATTTCTATTATTATACATGTGAATATACCCCATGAGGAATCTACTAGTGAACCATAGTAGTTGGATCCTCCCATGGACTATAATCTATTCAAGAAGATTGTGTGTGTTTTCTAAGATCTAGGACAGGAACTTACACCCATTCCCATTCAAGCTCCAATTATGGAACCTTAGAGGTATAAATCCCAGAATCATGCTCAGGAGTTCCATCGCAAGAAACCACCTAATTTACAATGATTTACCAAACCTCAAGAGGTTGAGGAATGGTTGAGAAATATAGATCTTCTATTGGATTTCTTGGAAACTCCCAATTCCATTAAGGTGAAATGTGTCACCTTTAAGCTAGAGGGACCTAGGAGAAGATGGTGTGACTCAATGGTGATGTAAAATAAGAACAAGGGTTTAGAGTAGAAGAAATTTAAAGCTATTTTAACTAAACATTTCTATCCAAATTCTATGGTTCTAGCTAAGGAAATGGATATTTCTAACTCAAGCAGGCTGATAAGAGCATGATAGAATATGAAAACAGCTTTGTTGAGCTTGTGCAGTTTTCACCTAATATTGTATCAAATGATAAGATAAAGACTCACTGGTTTGGTATGGCAATTTGATATGATATTCATTATCAATTTTTCTTTTCGATGCTCTCCTCTTATGATGATGTGTTGGATAGGGCCTTGATGGTTGATCTTGACATGACTGGTAAGTCAAGGTTGACAGGAGTTCATTTTTCTCCCATTGGAAGTCATGTGAGTTCCTTCATGGTAAAGAGAAAGTGTGATGAGCCTCATGGTGGTTCTCAATATTAGGTTTCTACTATACCTTATACATTTACTGGAATAGGTCCTTTTATTTTCTTTTAATGTGGAAAGTTTGGCCATTTGAAATGATTTTGCACTAAGGAACCCAAGATTTGCAACTCTTATGGACACTTAGGTCAATTGCAGAAGTTATGTTATATATTTTATACTCCACATAGTGGAACAAGATCATTATCACCAAAAATTACTATGGTGAAATCATATTCTTCATGAACAAACAGGTTCCAGCCACACGCATTTGGAACAAAGCTTTTTCACACAGTGGAATAGTCTCTAGAGGAAATAGATATGGGTCTAGAAACTATGAGAGGTACCATCACTATAGATTCATCTTTAGTGACAACTTTATTTTATACCATAGCATATCAATCATTTATATTGATTATTATTGTGAACCTATTAAAACTTCCTATGTATATTTTTTCTTATGTGATGGATATTGCTACACGCCTCGAAATGAAAAGAGAGAAGAGTCTTTGTTGTCTTGATTGTGTCCTATCTTTATTTGAGATTGAGCTTACCTAGAATTTTTTGGTTCTTGACATGAAACCTATTGATTTCATTTTCAGGATAGATTGAATTATTGTTAATAAGGCCCGAATTGACTACTATCTTTGACGGATCTTCTTTACCATGCCGGATGGAATGTAACGTATCTTGTTAGGGGAATGGGACCTGATGTTGAATACATTTAGGAATTCTTATCCAGAGTTGGGGAAAGTGATATCAGTGTTTTATTTTTATAGTGTTCAAATATTTTATCAATTATCTCTCCCTAATTTTCATTTAGTTTCCCGATGTGTTTCCATCTAGTTTTCAGGTTTTCCAGCAGTAAGAGAGGTAGAGTTTTCTATTGATTTAGCTACTGGTACTCAGTTAGTATATATACCTTTTTACCACATGTAACTAGATGATATGAAAGAGTTGAAATCTCAATTGGATGATCTATTAGTGAAAGTATTTACATTCTTGAGTGTGTCACCTTGAGTAGAATCTATTCTCTTTGTAAAACAAACCGATGGAACACTTTACCTTTGTGTTGAATACCTGAAAAAAATGATGTTACAGTGAAGAAAAAGTATCTCTTGCCTAAGAAAGATGATTTGTTTGACCATTTTAAAGGGTCAAAGTGGTTATCGAAGATTTATATTCAATATTGTTATCACCAATTGAGAATAAAATAATTTGATATTCACAAAACTGCCTTCCTGAGTAGGTATGACCATTATGAGTATCTAGTCATGACATTTAGTCTAACCAATGATCCTACAGTATTTATGGATTTAATGAACAAGTTATTCCATTAGTATCTTGATATGTTCATGGTAGTCTTTGTGAATGACATCCAAGTTTACTCTATGTTTTAGGAGGATCATGTGCATCAGCTGAGACTAGTTTTAGAATTGTTGAGAAATCACTGACATTATTACAATCTATCGAAATTTTATTTTTGGATTCAAAAAGTGAATTTAATAGGACACATGTTCTTAGAACATAGTATCTTAGTTGATCTTGATAAGTTGAAAGATGTTATGACATGTGATAAATGGCGTAAAATTTTCAATATTTGAAGATTCTTGGGTTTAGTGGGGTATTATCACCAGTTCATAAATGATTTCTCAAATTTAGATTCTTCGATGATATATATCACTTTGATGAGAGTAAAATTTTCAAGTGATGAGAAATGTCATATTTCTTTTATTGAGTGGAAATGACTTTTGACTTCTGTACCATTTTTGACTCTTTCATAGGCCAAGCAGGGCTATGTGGTCTTTTGTGATGCACTGGGTTCAGGTTTGGGATATGTTATAATGTACGGTGATCATGTGATAGCCTATGGATCTCAGAAACTTATTCCACATGAGAAGAATTATATGACCCATGACCTTGAACTCACATTTTTGATGTATGCGCAAAATAATTGGTGGAAATACCTTTTCAGAGAAAGGTTTAATGTGTATTACAACCACAAGAGATTTATTTGTTTCTTCTCTCAATAATATTTGAATCTTCACTAGAGGAATTGAGTGGAATACCTATAGTACTTCGATTTCAATATTATCTATACCTTGGGGAAAGGGAATGTTGTTTCTAATGCCTTAACCAGAAAACTTCCAACCCATGTCAAGAAAGAGTCATAAGAAGAGTGGAACTTGATGGATCTTTTTTCACAATTGCATATAGAATTTTATAATATAGAGGTAGAGGTTTTCTTGGAAAGTGTACAGTTGACCTCAACATCCTTGAGATAATTCTTCAGGAAAATTAGCTTGACGATGAATTTTGTGACATTATGAACTCTGTTTATGGTGGGGAGACCATTGCTAAGTGGTCATTATCCATGTACGGTATTCTATGTTTTCAAAATTGGTTTATTGTACTATTATCCATGAGGAAATATATAATTGGGTATTTCCATAATTCCCAATGGGTTGTTCACCCAGGAAACACAAAGATGTTTTATAAAAGCAGGCAATGATTCTGGTGACTAGATATGAGATGAAACATTTTTTATTTTATCTCTCATTCTTATACTAACAACAGGTCAAGGTCGAGCTTTATAGACCATTGTGTTTTCTTCAGCAACTTCCAATGCCAATGTGGAATTGGGATGAGAACTACATGGAATTTGTGGTTGAGTTTCCATGTACCCAAATAAATAATAATGTGGTATGGTTTTTGATCGATAGGTTGCCTAAATTGGATCAATTTATACCCATTCTAGATACAACCAAATTTTAAGAGTTGTGAAATATCTATGTGAAAGAGATTATTTGTTTTCACAAAGTTTCATATGCTATTGTCTTTGATATATATCCTCATTTTACTTCTCGTGTTTAGAGAGTCATTCAGAAGGTGATGGGATCCTAGGTTCATTTGAGTACGACATACCATCTGAAGACGGATATCTAGATAGATAGAGCTATAGTGATTCTTGAGAATATGCTTCATTCAATCATCCTAGATTTTAGTGGATCTTGGGATGACCATTTGGGGTAGGTTTAGTTTTCTTATAATAATAGTTACCAATCCTAGATTAGGATGACTCTTTTTGCGGGATTATATGGAAATTTGTGAAAATATTTATTGTGTTGGAAATATATTGGTGAAATTTACTTCGTTGGACCAAGCTTGGTCCAAGATATGAAAAACAATTATTTAGCTTATTATAGAATGTTAACAGCATAGATCTGATACAAATATTATGATGATTGTCTTTGTAGACCATTGGAGTTATTTTTTGGCGATCGTGTGTTCTTTAATGTTTTACCTTGGTTGGGTCACTAATGAATTTGGAGGAAAGGGAATATTTCTCCTCATTTTTTGTGACATTTTGAGGTTGTTGACAAGGTGGATAAATTGTCTTACTGTTTATAACTTTCACCACATTTTATGTTGATACATAATGTGTTTCATGCATCACATCTTTTAAAGTATCCTTTTGACCCATCTCTTGTCTAGAGCTGAAGTATCTTGATATTGAGACTGATTTATCCATGACTAAGAACCCATTATGGATAGTAGAGTCTGGGATGAATGTACTTCATGGGAGGAAAATACCTTTTGTATGTATTCTATGGAATCATGGTTCTGATTCCCATGATACATGGGAGTGGGAGGCATTGATGAGGGATTAGTGGACTTGTCTTTATGATAGGGAAAATTATTGAAAAGATTTATGGGGACAAAATATTTCTATGGTGGGAAGGTTATAACATCTTATTACTAGTTTTTAGGTACTCCTCGGCCCTTCTTTAGATCATGCCTTGGTTGAAGTTTGTCTCTGGTTATTTTTGGTGAAATTTAGAAACAAATTGTTAGAGTTGGTTTCCTTGGACCAACTAATTGTACTTTGATTACATATATATTGAATGTATTGAATATTAATTTAATATCTTATTACATATTGTTCATTATTTATTCATGGATTTAATGTAATAATGTCCTAGAGTGTTTGTCGCATTGATAAGGTCATAATAGTTCCCCATTATGATGATAACCTTGAAGTGCTGTGAAAATATTATTTATATGGTTTTTTAGTTAGATAATGTATTGTTATGGGACATTAGTATTTATACCATCATGTGTAAGTACTCATAAGTAGATGAGGATTCTTCTCATTAGTTCACACTTCGTAATCTCCAAGATAGAAGATTATGAGAACAGACCTGCCTATAGGAATTATGTATGTTTCTGTTTCCTTGGATATTCTTATTTGCGAGCATGTGTAATGGTCCTTAGAATTTAAGATTATCATTAATGTATGTCATGACTCATGCACTTTGATTTACTGGCCAAAACCCACAAGCTATATGTTGGCGGGAAGTATGGTATATTGGGTGCATCACAATTGACATGTCATTAATGGATAATTCAAGGAAGGATTTATCCCTTCCATATTTATAGAATTTGATTTCTCATCCCTTTGATTGGAATAGAAAAATCACATTAAATTCCATGGTCATGATGTAATGATATATTTATTTTAGATATTCAAATAAATACATATCGAGTAAATAGGTTGATGACACCATTGTACAACCTTCTTGATGACATATTGTGACAAAGGGATTATATTAAACACTGAGTGTTTGTATGTGTTTTTTATGTTGTAACATTAATTTATTTCTCTTATGTTCCTTGACCAATTTCTAGATAGTAATATTTTAATTTAGGCAATCCCACCTAATTCCAACGAGAAATAATCCTATAAGTTCGCACACTAAGTGTTTCCATTGATATCGATTAAATCCTATTTGAGTTTAATTAATGGAATAAATATTATTATCAAGTTTGAGGAATAATTTTATTCTACTTATATTGATCGTATAAATTATATAAATATTTATTTGACGACATATGAATAAGAATATGTTTATTAGTTTTATATAATATTTAATAAATATTTATTTTTTGGTATCTGAATGAAATATTTTTATATGAATAAATTTTTTATTTGAGTGTTCAATAAATTAAAGAGGAGTTTGAATGGACCAAGACTGTGTTTGATGATAAATATTAATTAACAAGACGGTTAAATAATATTTGTTATTGTGCAAGTTGGTGCATTCCACAAAATAATATTATTGTTACTATGTGAAGTCGGGTTTATTAAAGGTAATAAATGTTATTTAATAGTTGACATGCAATTAAATAATATTTTAACCTAAATCCTAACTCTATAAATAGACAGTTATGTCTATTGTGTAGTGAATAAAAAATTTAGAATGGATAATTATTGTGCACAATAAATTCTCTCTAGACTCCTCATGCTATATCCATATCTAGAATGAGTAGTGCAAGAGATTTTTTTAAGGCCGAATAACAAGTGATCAAGAATGAACACCACATGACAATAGACTCACTGTACTAGAACCCAGATATTGAGTGGTGTTTCTCAGAGATCATAGGAGCATGTGTGGATCACCACTGGAGGGATTATATCTTTGGATCCTCAGAGTGCAATAAAGGTATTCTGAAGGGGTCTTTTTGGATGATCAAAATTCACCAACAAAGAAAGTTCCTAAGCCCGGGTATTTATTTATTCAAATACTAAATAATAAAATTATAAATTAGATGTGTAACATCCTCACTCATGTTTTTAGGAAATTATTATTAAAATAAATTTTAATATATCGCTCACATCGTACGCTTCTACTGCACCCAGAACCAATAAGTGGTATCAGAGCAATCACATTTAAATTTATAATAATTTATTTTATTTTTTATCTATGTGGAAGAATGGTTAGATTTTCATTTCATGATATTTTTTCTTTAATCCTATTTGAATTAAAATGTTATTTATATATTAATCATGATCATTTAGTGTTTCATTTTCTTAAAGGTTTAAGAAAATATGAAGAACGAACAAATATTCCATCAAGAAGTGAAAAATCTTTGGCTGGTGAAACTGGGTTTCACATTGTATAGCCGAAGCACACTCTATGTACCCATTTTAATTATACCTAGATTCATCGAGTAGTCAATTAAATGTGGTTCATTTGTTTCATATTATATATTGACTGAGCCAACCTGAAACACAGTAAGTAGATACATGGAATGCAGCTGGTCTGTAAACACTATGTATTCTAGCTAAATTAACATGTCAAAGTCTCATACATGTGACTCAAATACACCAAAACTAAGGTATATGGAATGTATCTGGACTATACACACTATTTAGTCTCCCAATTAATGGTAGGATTAAATTAAATTAAATTGAAAATTTTAGAATTAAAATCATAATTTATTGATTGACACCTATTATATGTTTGATAATTTAATAATAGGTTTAAAGATTATTAAATTTTTAATTACTTTATTATAATAAATATGTCATTATTAGTTTTTTCATTTATTCTCAATGAATTCCATAAATTATGGGTATCTCTAATTAAGATCATATGATCATTAAGATGCAATGGAATTAATTAATTAATTAATTAAGTAATTCAAGTGTGTTTATCTTAATAATAAATAAATAAATAAATGCTAGCCATTTACTTTTTCATATTCTTTTCATGTATAACTGATCATGAGTTTGACCAAGACCTATATATGTGTTGGAATTTATTTAATTTAATTTATTTCATGGGTTTTAAATTATTTAATATTAAATTAAATGATTGAATGCATGTTATCCCTCTCTACATTATTATATAGGACCTGCATGTGCAAGGATATTTATGTAATCCCCTTTAACCAATCATTTGATTACCATCACCTGCGTGTGAGTAATAAATACTTTTAATTAATGTATCGTACCAAGGATCATGGAGGTAGTTCAATATGAAACCATTATGATGCCAAATCAACTGATGCATAAGTGGATAGGTGGAATGTTGTAACTCATGCCAATATCAGAAAATAGATTTATTCCCTTATGTCATAGGTTGATTTAATGTCTGATCATTAAATCAACTTTAGATAAGCTCTTGATAGGGTAATTTATTTTATTTATTTATTTCTTTCTATGAAGTTATTTATTTTATGGATTCAAGGATTCAATCACATGAATAAATAAATAAATTTGAAAATATGGAAATTAAATAAATGAATTATGTGTAAATTTTTTATCCAAAATGGTTAATTAATTAAGTAACATTCACTTGATATTAACATGACATGTAGAGGATAAAATAAGATAAAAATTAATCATAATAAATTAAAATCCCTCAATAAAATATTAAGTCAAACCTAGTCTTCCATTAATTGATTTAGAATAAAACCAAGTGTTTGGCCAACCCTTGTTGGGACAATTACTTTTATACAGGGATTTCTCAAGAAATTTTGGGTATACTTAACCATTTTAAGTTAATAGAAGTATCCCTTACTAAACTTGGTGTAATTTAGAGGCAAGTGTTGAGGAAATCCAAGTCAGGATTTCAGGATTCGGGAATCCACTCGATAGATCAAGGATCTGTAAGCCCACAGTTAGAAAAGACCTTCCTAGATAAAATCCTTCAAGTATCTTGACCAACCCTTGATAGGTTTATGATTAGAGGCATATATATCCTTTAAACTAGAATGTTAAAGAAACCTGACATTCTGAGTTCAATAGTGTGGGCTATTGAGACTTGATTAAATAAAGGGATATTTAATAAAATCAATTAATTTATTACTTCTCACATAATTTTTAATCAATAAAAAGATCCAATAATATTCTCTTTTAATTTTATAATAAAATGAAAATCTCATCATCCACATTATCCCTATGATCAATATTGGAAAAATCCAACCACATAACCAGTAGTAACTTTTAGGAGTGGTTTATACACCTTCAGTTTGTTCTATGTCATGAATATAAATCTTTGGTGTTAGAATCCTTAATGCCTAATCCGCCTGCTAAGGAGGTGAGTGATGAAGAGTTCCTTGTCTACAAAAAAAAATTGATCGAAGCAACCGATGTTCAATATTTGATGTTTTCACCAATGACTAGTAAACTCATAAAGTTTCATGAAAATATGGATGCGTATATAATGCTTGAGAATCTATATGTTCTTTACCAAGAGATAACTAGATAGGAATGGTTTAAGATTTCCATGGTGCTCTTTCAATGAATTATTAGAGAGGGTACCCCATCTGGGGCTCTTATAGACAAGATCATTGGATACATTAATCTCTTAGAGGTTCTAGGGTTTAAAATACTCATAGAACTAGGCACTAATCTCATTCTGACATCACTCCCTTAGATCTTCTCTATCTTTTTTGTGAATTTCAATGGGAACAAAATTGATAAGTCTCTATCAGATCTTCTCACTCTTCTTTTACAAGTAGATAACTATACGAATCATGAAAAGCCTTTCGTCCTTATGGTGAACAAATAGAATGGGAATATTAATATATTTAAGCCCAAAGCTTCTTCACAACCCTCCAAGAAGAGAAATATCAAGGGGAAATCAAGGGAAAAGGATGTTGTTTATTTTTCATGTGGAAAGAAGGACCACTATAAGAAAAATTTCACCCAACCAAAGAAGAAAGGGGAAGTTTAAAGTAAATTTGTTATCCATTTAAATTTATTTTATTCTACAAATTTGTTATTAGATATATCTTTTGGTTCTCACATATGTATTCAAATATTGGAACCAAGTAGATTCAGAAAAATTGATCAAGGTGAGGTAGATATATGAGTAGAAAACAGAGCTAAACTTCATGTTTTAGCTATCAGGTACTAACACCTCACATTTTCGACTAGAATGATCTTATTTTTAAAGGGTTTTTTATGTGCCTTCAGTTACCAAGAACATTGTTTTTGTATCTAAACTAGATACATATGGATTTATTTTCAAATTTGGGAATAGATGTTGATTTTTTATAAAGATAGAATTTGTTATGGTAAGACACATTTAAATAATGTTCCTTATGTGTTAGATTACATGAACCAAGTAATGGAAATAAAAAACAAAGTTAATTCACACGACTCATACCAAACCCAACTCTAGAATCACCATCTAGGTCATGTAAATGAAAAGTATAATGCCCCAAACCTAGAAGCCCAGAGCCAGTGCATTACATTATTGCATTAGTATGATTATAAGAAATCAAATCCCAAAGGACCAAATAGTTTAGAAATTTTGTAAAACCCATTTACATACATGATACCCATTTCACATAGGTATAATAACATAATACATAACAAAAACAAATTAATTGCATCCTTAAAACTCATTCAAAGGATTCCTCTTCAAATCCTGGGGAAAGGAAACATAATAAGGGTGTCATAAAATGATTATTAAGGGTAAGTAAATTGGAATCAATAATTAATTGAAGAGAATAAATCAACATGAAAAGGTAAATTACTGATAACACATTCCATTTAAATAACTAGATAAGGCATAATCAATATAGCAAGGAAAATATTTAAAACACATGCCATTTAATCAATGAACTGAGAATGAAACGAATCTGTAGATATATCAATGAAAAATCTCATGTATAATTAATAACTAAAATAAAGGTAATTCTTAATTATTGGATGTCATCTATTTGGAACATGAACCACTACCATTAAGACCTTTCACAGTATGGTTTAATTTTGTGGGTAGAAAGTTGTATATTCTACTTGGAAACAAACTTGAAGGGTTTGTCACCAAATGATTTCATCTCATGAGGCTACTGATGTATCAAGGTTATTTCATTAATTGGTCCCCAACCCATGTCTTACATGTCCAAATCATTCCTTATATATTGAATAATCAGTTTGAAAGGATATTTTTAAATAAAAGTGTCACATACCACTTTGAAATATGTGAATCATAAGTCCAATAAAAGTGAATAATTATCAAACTAAACATATAATACCATGAAGATAAAGAGATTCATGATATGATATATCAAATGTGGTAGTATATACATAACACAAAAGAAGTAAGTTGTGAATATGATATGTTTTCAACAGATATAAAAACTGAGATGAAAATCCCTTACCTCACACTTTGTTTTTAGTTGTACATGATTTAACCTACCATATAATGGTTTAAATAATTTTATTAATTTATATAAGAACCTTATTCATATTTATTATATCATATATGGTCTTATTATATTATTTTATCACCTATTTTTTAAGAACCTTTCATCATTTTCACTATTTTATGTGTTAATTTCCTAGTTTCTCGAGTATGTTTTGACTTGTTATTTGTTGTTCCAATTACATAGATCATGATTTCATAATATAAATAATTTAAACCATGATGTAAATATAATATATATTCATTATATATATATATTTATAATAATCCATAAATTTTAGATATTGGAAATGAAATGCACTGTTCAGGGAGGTGATAGGTCGTACATACGCATGAACGCTAGTTACATTTCTTTTCCATATTAGAAGAATTAAAAGTAAATTATGTATATATATTGTAATTAAAATATCATATATATTTAATATATATCACATATGTTTAATAAAACAATCCTTTATACGTTCCATGTATAGTGTGAATGATCACATCACTTTGAGGAGGTGGTAGTCCACACTTCCACAAACGATGTTATTGCATTTACACAAAATGGAAAGTATGAAGGTATGTGTTATATAAAAATTTAAAAATTATTAATAAAAAATAAATATCATATATTTCATATAAAAACATTTTTCCATCATAATGACCAACCATGAGAGGGGTAAAGGAAAAACAAACAATATCATTTTGTATGGTGGTATTTCACCGTACACGAATGGTAAATTAGTTAAACATTTGATGGAAGTGTGTGTAGTTAAAGGTATAAAACTTAACATAACAATATATCAATATATTTATTATATTGGTGTTATTATATAATCATAGAATAATAAGAAATTAAGTAGTGGGGAAATAAATAAAACTAAAGTGATCATTGAAGAATGTTAACTTTTATTTGGGTAACTCCTTTTGGTTTATACCAAAAACCTTCCATGGATTGCTTTATACCCAAAGTGAGGATTCTAAGATAAGGGGAGAGAAGTTGGTACATTATTTTGGTAGTTTTTGGTTGATATATAATGATCAAATTGGTTTGAGGAAGTGAGGTAGGAGGATCCCTTTTATAACTGAGGTGAGGGGTGCTTTTGGAAAATCTAAAAATATTAAATTAATATAAATTAATTTTCTATTTTGAATGCTTCCAAAGTAAGTTATTTATAATATAAGATTATTATGGGTATAAAAACTTTAAAATAATAATTTTTAGAAAATTTTAGGTCGCATTATTATCCTTATCATTTGTGTTTAACCCTTAGTTAAACTCTTTAACTCTTACCGTGACAACTTGGCTTTTTACTCTTTAAGGGTTAATATAGTTACTATAAAATTCCAAAAGAGCCATAAATGAGTTGTGGATTACATTTTAAACTTTATATATATTATTTTACAAAATTTTATATTTTTATGAATTATATATCATTTAATAAAATATTATTTATTTTAAAATATCAGTAATATCAATTTTGAAAATATTCGTCTATTGACTTTTTAAAAAATATCAATACACAAGATAGCTTCAAAAAACATTTAATACATTCCTAATATATATATTTAATCAATAAAATTATTGTATGATGTTAATTATATCAAATTATATTTATTTTAATATTTTTAATAACATTTATTTGATATGTCCATTAAATAAACAATTATTGCATCCTCATTGTGCAAGTTTCAATTTAATTATTTAATCCATAAAAATTAAAAATAAATTATCATGATAAATATAAAAATTTTATCTTTCCAATTACCATTTATATTCTAATATATATTCTTAACAACCATATATATAAAAATTTAATACTTATTAAAAACATGAGTGTGATATATTGGATTTCCCTTAGAATAAAATGCTAAAAAATACATAAAGTCATCCAAGTGGATCCAAGAAACCATAAAATCAGACCAAGGATGATTTAGGTCTACACTAAATCATCCAATAAAATTAGGACAAGTGTTATAGTATTTTTATAATACTTATAATATTATTTTTACCATTAATTATCCAATTTACCCTTAATTGTGGTAATTTAAAAAAATACTAAAGTTTCTATTCATATTTCCCAAAAATAAAAGGAAAATATTCAAATACTTTGGAAACACTAATTAAAAATATGGAATCCATTTTTAAAAATTCAAAACATATAAGTTGCAGTAATTAATTTAAAATTAATCTCGTTGACGGAATAAGAAAAATAGTTTTTAAAGTGAAAACGTTCAAAATATTGAAATTTTTTTATATCCAAATTCAATGTGAAATTAATTACAATGGAATAAATTAGATTAAATAATAAAAAATCGACCTAATTATACTTTAAAACCAATCAAAAATATAAAATAATACCATAAATTATTTAGATGAAAAAGTTGTTTTCAATAAAAATGAAATATTTTTTAACTATTCATAAAAACATGAAACTTGTTAGAAAAATACCAAAAATTCAACCAAACTAAATTTTGATATTAAAAATTAAAATAAGAAGTTTATTTTTTCAATTATAATTAATAAAATTTTCAAAAATTGGATTTAAAATAGGTTTTTCATCAAAAGGCGGTAAAATTACCTTTAAAAAATTATAGGTTTTTATTCATAAAATTGGGTTTGTTCTTATTATATTCATATTAAATATATTGGATGAATGTCAAAAATATTTTATTGAATATATATTACATTAATATCATCCACTATTTTTAATTAATTTAATTTTTTAGGATAAAATGACTTCATGATTATAAAAATAGTTCTTTATAAAAACATTTTCTATATATTCAGTTGGTTCCTATATTAATTTCTAATTAATTTGAAACTAATGAATTAAACCATATATTTTCATAAGTTATTTAATCTTATTCATAACTTCAAACTTAACATCTAGGTTATATCTTATTATATTAATAATATATTATTGTTCTATAAAACTCATCTTTGCATGTACTGCAAGCCAACTCATTGTTGTGTGTAGTGTAAGCTTAACAGAGTGTGTTACGTATAAAGAAATCTTGAAAAAAACTTAATTTTATTCAAAAATGAAAATATTATACATTATTAGAGTATTAAAAAAGTGCTTGACTAAATTACATCAAGATGGATATTTAGAATCTTTTGATCTAAAACCACATGGTGTATGTCATGCATATTTATAAGGAAAAATGACCAAAGCCCCATTTGGTGGGAAAATTGAAAGGGATAAAGATATTCTTTAATTAGTTCATACTGAAATGTGTGGACTATTTCTTATTGAAGTAAAGGGTGGGTACTCATACTTCATAACTTTTACTGATTATTTTAGTAGATATGGATATGTCTACTTGATGAGGTATAAGTCAAATTCTTTTGATGAATTCAAGGAATGAAAAAATTAAGTTGAGAACCATCTTTGTAAGAAGATTATGATGATCTACTCAGATCATGGTGGAGAATATCTCAATCAAGACTTCATTGATTAATTACATGAATTTGAGATCATATCCCAACTCACTCTTCCGTATATGCCTTAGTGGAACAGTGTAAGAGAAAGGAGCAACTACACTTTCTTTTACATGGTGAGATCAATCATGAGTCATGCAAGTCTTCCATTATCCTTTTGGGGATACTCATCAGAAACAACAGCACATATACTAAACCATGTACCAACTAAATTGATAAATGGTATCCTATATGAATTTTGGAGTGGAAGAAAAACCATGTTATCAAATTTACATGTGTGAGGAAGAGAAGAATTCGTTAAGGCCTCTTCAAGTAACAAACTTGAACCCCAAGGCACAAAGGGAACTTTTATAGGATACCCAAAGGAAATAAGGGGATATTACCTATACGACCCCTCATAAAAAATGGTTATAGTGGAAATACATTCACCATATTCCTTGAGAGGGAGCACATCTCTAAATGAGATAGTGGCAGAGGGATAAACTTTGATAAATTTGAGGCTCAAGTTACACAAAATTCATTATAGGAATAGATTCCAAAAAGCCCCATAGAAGATGAAATTGCTCCCTAGACACAAGCACGATGTAGAAGTACAAGAGATATTATAGAACCAAAATGTTATGGTTTTCTAGTCACCAAGGATGGTGACACATTATTAGTTGATAATATTGATCCTATAACCTACAAGGAAGAAATTACTGGCACAGATAGTTCCAAGTGGCAAGAATCCACGAATTTTAAAATGGATTCCATGTACCAAAACCAAGTATGGATTTGTTTTAAAAGTGGGTTCCCTAGACCCAACTTGAACAGTACTTTTGATTACTATATCATGTATATAGTTACATATACAAGATGCATTCTTACTATTAGTGTATATATTTTTATGTCCACTATTTAATTGCAATGTCCAAAAATTAATTGTTATATCAAAATGTTATACCAGATTCCCAAGATATATTGAGAACCTCAAGATACTATGACATTAATCAAAAACAAAGGTCATATAGTCTAGATACATCTTACTGACTGGACACAGTAGATGTTTGACTATCGGGTGTCGGGGTATCATAAACATTCAGACTTATTCTCTTCAAATTCACACTTGGTGATATCTAGTAGTGAGATCATGAGGATAGGCCAGCCAATAAGAACACCACATGTTTCAAGTGTCATTGGTTGTTCCTATCTATGGACATGTGTATTCTTCTCCTAACTTGAGATCATTACCAGTGTGTGCCATTTGATCGTGTACTTTTATGTAAGGAAAAAATCATGATAATGAAATCGTTGTGAGGTATCTTGTGTTAAGTGCTTCATTGGTGGTATGAAATTGGTTGAATGGTCAAGAAAGGATTTGTCGCCTCTGGGGTTGAGGAAGTAATATATCTCGGGCATTGTTGATCAGGATGGTAGTATCTTAATAAGACCTTGTCCAAGGATGTTGAGGGTAAATCCTTCCAGTTAGATCATAAAATAATAATTCAAGTAAAGGGCGATGACATAATTATACATCTTGCTTTATGAGATATCTAAATACAAAGATATTATAGTACATAGTATGTGTCTATGGGTTGGTTTTTGTTTCTATGAATTTCATTATCTCTTTAGGGGGCTTGATGGGTTGCTAGACTCCACTCTTGGTATGTGGATACTATTCACTTCTATTGAGATAAGGGCCCAGAGGTTCACACACAATAGCATATTCAAGAATTTTCCTTATTCGGTTGAATAGGTATATTGGACATGGTGGGCCCTACCACAGGGTCCAAGTGTTTTTCAAGTTATCGATCACTGATAAATAAATAAATTAATATTATTCAATTAAATAATAATTGGTATTGAATTTATTTATTAAATGTACTTACAAGTTAATTAAATAATTGGAATGATATTAATCAAACAAAAAACATTTTAATATTCCAGGTTCGTTTAATATAAAGTGGGAATAAAGAGTTGAGTAATCTTAATCATGATTTTATCACGTAATATATTTAATATATATTATATATTTGTGATAAAATACTTATGATGTAGTTTAGTTCATTATAATTTCTTATTTAGTGTGTATTTTATTTTTGGGGGTCGGTGAACCCTTTCCGGGTTTTTGACACACCCACTATATAAGCAAGGAGAGAGTTCATTGTCATATAATATTCATTAATTTTTTAATGAGAGCCACTCACTCCTACTTTCAAGGTAGAGAATCCTTTTATTTGAGTGATGATGTAAGAATTCCTTCAAGCATCAAAGGTAGAGGATCACAGTGATTGTTGGGACATTGAAGGAATTGTCAAATCTCTACTCTAACACCCAAACTACAACGATCAATGTTTCAATGGATTTTTGAAACTCATGTGGAAAATATATAGGGATTTGTCTTTGGATCCTTCATGCAAAAATCATTGATGATGAGATGCAGACGTCCGTGCTTTGGTTTTGAACAAGGTATGTGTTCATTTTAATTTTTTTTCTCTGTATAATTAACTTGAGATCCTTAAACCATGCCGAGCTTTGGATTGTTGGAGACAATGAGTCTCGTCATCTCGGTGATGAAAAAATTTTAAATACCCAGCCCACCGGATTTCGCTACAACATCGGTACCACCAATTGGTATCAGTGGGAACACATAAATTATCTAATCTAAGAAAATTTCAATTGCATTAAAATTAAGTTTATAGTATTAAATCGGTCCCAATGGATCAGACTAAAATTTGATCCGTGGTTGGATGATCAAGTTATGGTCATAAAAAATATGGATCATTCATAGTTAGATTTCATGTATTAAACTTATATTTTATGCTCACTTTTGGTAGTTGAAGTCATTTCTGATGATTTCTGGTTAACCGAAACTATTTCAAACCGATTTCCTTGGTCGTAATAGTATTTTATGGCCAAATATTTTACAATCGGTAAATTTGGATTTTTATTAATAAAAAATTAATTAATAATTTTTATAAAAATTAGTATTATTTTATTAAATCCTATGTATTATACTGTTGGAAGAAAAAACATGTGGATATAAACCACACAACGTCAAAAATAAAATCTCTAGTGGGGAGGAGGTGTCTCTTAAGTCAATAAAAAACAAAAAAATACCTCTAGTTAAAAAGGGGGGCATCCTTTTCTAGAAAAAGTCAAATCGGGTGCCCCCCCCCACTTTTGAGTTCCCCTCTTCCACTTTACAGTAGTCATCTCCTGGAGCACCTGCCATGTCTGGATCGCAAGGTTTCCACACAATCTCTACTGCTGGAGAAAACCACCCAGTCGCCTCCTTGGATATCCACAAGCATGTTCGAGGTTGCCTCCTCCTCCCTCTAAGCGACACCGCCAGCCCATCACCAACTTCTACATGTTTTAACTGCCACTGTCATGGTCACCGCTACACCACCTACTCGAGCGCCAGCGAGCACCAGCCGCTGCTCGTGGTCGTCTGCCCCGATCATCGAGCTTCTGTTGTGGCTAAGCCACTAAGTTCGGCCACAACCACTCTCATCGTCTTAGTCCCAGACCCCTCTGAAATCTTGGGCATGAAACCACCTCACCTGACCAGGAGACCCCGTAGCACGTCGGCTGCCTACACCATGAAGTTGGCCACTACCTCACCATTCGGCCAGATCCTGTCAGTTACGGTCTTCCCATTCAGTTGGTGACCTTCGTAGCACCGCCCCATTCAAGCTAGCACCCACAGCTTAGCTAGGACATGCCTCCACTGCCCAAGATGATCTCTGTCACCTATAGCCACCGCTAGAGCCCATATCTGGCCTTTTCTAGCCACTGGTCACTACTACCTGCTTCTGGGATTCCCCTCTACTGTGAGGTACTCTATTACAGGTTCTAATGGACCTGAATTGTTCTGAAACTGATTCGGGTGGGTCTTCCCAAACCAGAAAGGGTTTGGGAGGACCTTCTTGACTCAGAATAGTCATGCACATGCTTTTCTTTGCCTGTTATGGGTCTATACGGGTTCAGCGTGACCCGCAATGGGCCAGAGCGGGATTTCAAGGCATGGTGAGTAATTTCAATAATCAAAATTAATTAATTTAATTTCAGTCTTATGTTAAATTAATTAAAATATAATTTTTTTTAAAATTAAAATAATTTTAATACTGGGATTAATTAATTTAATTTTGGTATTAAATTAAATTAATTAATTTAATTTAATTTTTTAAATTAATATTAAATTAATAATGGACCGAAAATAATTAAATTATTTGAATTTAATTAATTCATTAAATTTAATTAAAATACTCTCATACTTTAATTTATTGCATTTTAATTTTAATCACGCTTTAATTTTACCCACTTACTCGTCTTGAGCACCGACCTGTGCATGTTTTCATTTAATTATTTTATTATTTAATTATAATTTTGTGATGATTTTAATTAATTAATATGTTCTATGCATTTTCATTTATCTTTTTGATCAAAATTCATAAGGGTCTTAGTATCTATTTAATCTGATGTACATTTCACCCCTAGTCTTCCTTGCCTGCTCGCGAGTACACTTGTACTTTGGAAGAAGATGTTGCAAGGCATGGACCCCTCCAAGATGAGGCGGTACTCCATATGTGATGTGGATGACTCCAAGAAAATACGGTACACCAGACATGATGTGGACCCCTCCAAGATGAGGTGGTACTCTAAAAGAAAAGAGGATATACTGGACGGGGACAAGCTGTGTCAAGAGTCAAGCGACGACTTAGGTGTGATGCCCTTAGGTCATTTTTATAGCAACCCTATCCTTTTACACATATCATTACATGATTTTAAGCATAATAAAACATCATATAATAAGATAACAATCCTAAAGTCTAGTGTCTGTGAAGACTAGGTACATAAAACTGAAAACATAAAACATTTCTTTATTTAATACTCATATTGAGCTCCTAACTTCCATTGTGCACATACATCTGCATAGGGTAACTTGGGGATAACATGAACATAGGGATGAGCTAAAATCTTAATAAGGTAATAAGTATAAGAATAGAGCTTTAGCACATGGGTTAGAAGGCGTGACATAATGATATAAAGAGTATAGTATATATGGAATCATAGCATATAAACATGGGATCATATAAACATGGAGTCATAATAATGAGGAAGAAACATAAAACATGACTTTATCATGATTCACGTCTCATTGCACATAGAGTGCTGCAAGTCAAGGTTAACCACCAAGACCGTTGCATATGGTAGCACAAGTCAAGGCTAACTGCCAAGACTGTTGCACATAATGTCTCATGAAACTCAAATTTACCCAATGCATCAGAGCGTTATCTAGGTGCACCCATCTTAACATGTTCATGAATATGTTTTCCACATTGAAAATCATATATAATCAATCATACATAAATATAAGGTTACATGTGGAATGAAATGGGTATTATAATCATGTCATAAAGCATAATGAATGGGTGTATCACACAAGTGTCTATGAAAGAAAGGAATTAAAACATACATGGAAATTCAGAAGGTAAAATTATCATATAACATTGTAGGTGATGTTAAACAGAATTGAAAACATGTAATAAGTGTATTTAAGAAATTTTAGCATTAAAAATTTTTAGTGTAGTTTTAAGGAAAATACTAACGAGCATTTAAAATAGAAAATGGAATAATATTTTATATAAAACCACAAGTGATGCAATATGGTTTTAATAATAAAAAGATTTATTTTATAAAAACAATGGTGGATTAAAATAGATGGTAGAGTGTACTAGAAATTGGGTAAAAATTCAGAAAGTTCACTTAAAACTGGTTTGCTTATCGGGAAGTATTGAGGAGGGAATCACTTAAAAGAATGTATATCCCCACAAGAGAATGATTAATGGATATTGATACATGATATTGGTCATATAAATAGAAATTATATTATGTATATAAATATAATATAGTATTTCATTTGGGTAAAAAGATATTAAGAATAACCTAAAAGAATAATGGAGGTTTGGGTAGAATCCCTTATCTTAAGTCTGATGGTGTTTTCCACTTGATTTTAATGACCTAAATAATAAAATTAGGTTCATTAATTAATAATTAAAGAACCTATTTTACATTTAATTGATTTATTATAACCTTGTTTAGTTCATTCATAACCTTTTTGATTGGTTATGGGGTTCTATTTCATAGTTCAGATATGTTTGTTTCATTATCGGTTTACTTATATACATGAATGGATAATCATGTAAAATGAGGATGGTTGTCCAGAATTGAAGTTATATTTTATTATTTAACATACATAAGTTTACAAAGTTTTAAGTTTAATTTGGTTACTTGGAGTGAAGTTGAATCACTGTATAAAACTTTAGTGATGACCTCTTGGGTTAATTGCCGATTTTTTATCACAACGAACATGTTTTGTTTTGTAAATCAAATACATGTGTAAAAAAATATTACACAACCATAGATGAGAAATAATACATATATTATAGTTTTTTAAAACCATAAGAATAGTTTAACTACTATAATTAAAGATGGTAATCAAAATTTAAAACCCATTATCCTTGAATGCGGTAAATTAACACATCTCGGATGGTGTTTTTACTACGAGTATAAAAGAAGGGTAAAGGAGAGACGATAATAAATTGTTACATTATCATAAAAAAAATTACATTAAATATAAGTTACTGGGTTTTTCATAACATTTTGATGAGTATAGGTAATTATATAAAAGAAAACAAAGGAACTTGAAAGGAAAGTAAAAGAATTGAAAAGAGGAATTTACCTCTTAAATTAATCTTCCTTGAGAGCCTCTTAAGGAGGGAGTATTTGGTATTTTAAAGAGAAAAATGGATGATGTAAATTTTGGAGGATTTTGGGGAGATATTTGAGCAGAATTTAGGTAAGTAACAAGGTTTCAGAGAAGTGAAGAGAAGAGGAGAGTGTGGGTGGTTTTTATACTGGAGGGGAGGAGGGGTATCTTAATATTTTAATCATTAGTTTATTATTTCTCCATAAGAAAATAAATAGTGATGATTACATGACCAAGAATAGTAATAAGTTCATTTGAGTTCAAAACAATGGTCATTTACATCATCCATGACTCAAGAATGATGCAGAAATTCAGGTTTTAGCACTTATCGTAAATTATTGTATTTTACTATTCATCAAAAATTCAAGTATTTTAGAAAAATCCAAAAAATTCACCCTAACCATTTTTCAATGTGTAGAATCCAAAAATAAACTCCATTTTTCAAAAAATATTTTCTAAATATGAGAAATTTAATTTTTTTAAAAATTATAATTTACTTGAAAAATACAAATTTTAAAATTTAAATTGTTTTTCTAACACTTTGAAAAATTAATTAAGGTCTCAAAAAATTATCTTATGATCATAAGACATCAAAATAATAATTTATGAATTAATTTTATGAAAATAAATTCTCTTTTAATTTATTAATTTAATCAAAAAATTATAATTAAATATACATGACTTACAAAAATACAAACACTTGATCACTAATTTTTAAAATATTTATTTACCTATACTATGATATAATTATACCATATTTTCACTTATAAGATGGATATATTTTATTTATAATTTCATTGGTGAGGTTACTATTACATTGGTTGCTTTACTATTCATAAGGGTACATTACTATTCATAAGGGTACATTACTATTCAAAAAGGAAACATTACTGTTCATATGGGTAAGTTACTATTCACCAAAAATTAAGTTTGGCCTATCAAACTCCAAAAATCTTAATGATCACAACCGTGTATGTCATATTTTTAAAATTCAAAATGCAGAAGTGGTAAAATTTATTTTAACATCTAGGTTATAATTTTCTCCTTAAAATAAAGTTTTGTTTTACAGAGACCTAGTGTTTCATGCATTTAATTAAATTTATTTTTAAATAATTGGGGTATTAAATTCTTTCACCCTTATGAAATTTCTCCCTCAAAATATATTTTTACATTCTAAGATGAAAATAGGTGGCGGTTTCAATACTTAGCTAATAAGAATAAAAAAGGAAACATTAAACATAAAAGGGATAAACTCTTAAAGGAAAAGTATATCCTAATTTGTGATTCCCTAGGTTTAAATCTAGGTTATCCTTGATCTATTTCTTAACTTATATTCTTATGGGCTATTTTTTTATTCCATTAATAATTTTTTATACCATGATCGTGAATTTACCAAAGCATATCCCCCGGGAGTGTCAAACCAAGAGTGCAGCAAGGCCCGTTGTTGTGAACCAGTTCCCATCTGAGTCTAACTCAAAGCAATGTTTTCGGGTTTTAAGCTCAGATACATCTGTTCCAGAGCCACCTCTACCTATTTGTATCCATACATGGATGTATATGCTTGATAAACCACTTACTCTATACTTACCAAAATTTAGGGGTGTTTTCTTATACTTAGTCTCATCCCTAAGGTTTTTACTAAAGTGATTTATTACTAATCTAAAAAAATAACTAGATCATCCTATGATAAAATCTATAGAGAAACTAACATTTTACATATATCATTACATGATTTTAAGAAAAATAAAACATCATATTAAAAGACAAGGATCATGAAGTCTAGTGTCTTTGAAGACTAGGTACATAAAATTGAAAATATAAAACATTTATTTATTTAATCCTCATATTGATCTCCTAACTTTTATTGTGCTCATACATCTTCATAGGGTAACCTAGGTATAACATGAAAAAATAGATGAGATAAAATCCTAGTAAGGGAATAAGCATAAGAATAGAGCTTTAGCACATGCTTTAGAAAGCATGACATAATGATATAAAAATCATGGTACATATGGAATCATAACCTATAAATATGGGATCATATAAACATGGATTCATAATAATGTGGAAGCAACATAAAACATGACTTTAGCATGAGACAAGGCTCATTTCACATAGAAGAGCACAAATCAATGTTAACTACCAAGACCGTTGCACATGGTAGCACGAGTCAAGGCTAACCGCCAAGACCGTTGCACATAACGTCCAATGAGACTCAAATTTACCCAATGCATTGGAGCTCCATATGGGCGCACCCATCTTAACATGTTCATGAATATGTTTTCCACATTGATAATCATACAAAATCAATCATACATAAACATAAGGGTACCCATGGAATGAAATGGGTATCATAATCATGTCATAAAGCATAATGAATGGGCGTATCATACAAGTGTCCATGAAAGAAAGGAATTAAAACATACATGTACATTCATAATGTAAAATAATCATATATCATGGTAAATGATTTCAAATAGAATTGAAAACATGTAAGAAGAGTATTTAAGAAATTTTAGCATTAAAACATTTTAGTGCGGTTTTAAGGAAAATACTAACGAGCATTTAAAATTGAAAAGGGAATAATATTTCACTACTAGAAAAGAAGGTTATACCAACAGTTTTAAACCATTGGTATAGGCTGTAAAACCGTTGGTATAGGCTATACCAATGGTTTTCCAAAACATAGGGTAGTAAGCCATGAGGAAAGCCCTATACCAATGGTTTGATATAAACCATTGGTATAGCCCACTGTATTTATTGATATACCAATGGTTGTAGGATAACCATTGGTATATGTTTGTATAACATTTTTACCAAAGGTTTCCAGAAACCATTGGTATATATTGAATACTGAACACTATACCAACGGTTTTAAAATCGTCGGTATACTCAAAGTACACCAACGGTTTAGAACCATTGGTATTGTGTTTTTTTAGAACTATTCTACCAACGGTTTAAAATCATTGGTATTGTGTTTCTCCAGAACTATTATACCAACAATTTAAAATCGTTGGTATTGTGTTTTTTCAGAACTGTTGCACAGTATCCCTCCAGTAGCCCCTCCATATACACCTGCATAAAAAATATCACAAAAACCACATACAGACTTAAAACAACATAAAAACACATAAAATAGCACAAAAAAACACATAAAACCATCAAACTCTTCCAACCATGTCATGTAATAAAATTACTTATTTCAATCTTCATATGACAACAATCATCCAATAGAGTTAATAACAGTTTCAATAACTCAAACATTATTTACACCCATTTCAATCTTCATATGACAACTACTCTTCTAGTAGTAATTCACCTCCCCCCTGCATAACCCCCCCAACCAGCACAGCCCCCCCACCTCCCCATAAAATTCTAATAGGCAGAATAGTCTGATAAATACTTATTAGAGTTGAATAAGAGTTTGAAATTGACTCAAATCCCAATTTTTTTCTGGTCCAAGATTTGGGTATGTAATGATTTGTGATGCATTTTGCATTGAACTTGTATTTTTTATAATATATGGTGAAAAGGTATTTTCTTAGGAGTCTTTTCACTTATGACCCCTTTAGTGAAACTACCCAACTCATGAAAAAGAGTTTGCAACTATTGTTTATGAGTGTAAATTTCAGTTGTTGTATTCACTTAAAATGATGTCCTTTTGAAACAAAAGAGAGACACTTTGAGTGGTGTCAGTCACACCGCGCCTCGGATTGAGGAGGGGTTGACTCTTACACATCACAAATGACCCATGGATCATTTTCCTAAAGTATCAACACAATCCTGATGTGTTTGGTCAATTTTCCATATGCCGGTTGTTTTTACTTAAAAGCGTATCCATTTTAAACAAAAGAAATACACTTTGACCGGTACCATACACACCATGCCTTGGATTGAGGCGGGGTTGACTCATACATGTCACAAATGACTCATGGATTGTTTTTATAAAGTATAAACAGAATCTGAATGCGTTTGGTCCGTTTTTCGTATGTCAGTTGTTGTTTTCACTTAAAATGTTATTCATTTCAAAGAAACGTGAGACACTTTGAGTGGTTCCGGCCACACCACACCTCGGATTGAGACGGGTTTGACTCATACATGTCAAAAATGACCCATGGATGTTTTTCCTAAAGTTTCAACAGAATCTGAATTCATTTGGTCGGTTTTCCGTATGTCAGTTGTTGTTTTCACATAAAATGATGTCCATTTTAAACAAAAGAAAGACATTTTGAGTGGTTTCGGCCACACCGCACCTCAGATTAAGTTTTGGTTGACTTTTAAATGTCAAAAATTACCCATGGATCATTTTCCTAAAATATCAACACAATCTGAATGCGTTTGGTTGGTTTTAAGTATGCCAGTTGTTGTTTTCACTTAAAATCTTGTCCATTTAAAACAAAAGAGAAACACTTTGAGTGGTGCTGGCCACACCAGCCCTTGGATTGAGGTGGGGTTGACTAATAAATGTCACATATGACCCATGGATAATTTTCCTAAAGTTTCAATAGAATACGAATGCATTTTGTCGGTTTTTCGTATGTCAGTTGTTGTATTCACTTAAAATGATGTCCTTTTGAAACAAAAGAGAGACACTTTGAGTGGTGTCGGCTAAAAAGCGAATTTGATTGAGGTGGGGTTGACTCTTACACATCAAAAATGACCCATATATCATTTTCCTAAAGTATAAACACAAACTGAATGTGTTCATCCGGTTTCGACCACCCCACGCACGCTTTTCAAGTGCGCCAAACACCTAAAAAACACATATTCAGTCATGCCACACAAACTGCGTGTCTGAATGACATTCCATATCCTCATACACCTAAAGAATAATAATTAGGGTTTTTTCATGTGATTTCAAGTCATTCTGATGTCGTTCGGCATGCATTTGACCGTTAAACGCATGTTTTGGCCATTTACGACACGTGGAGTGTGTTTTCGGCCAGCATGATCACACGACACCTCCGGTTGATGTGCCATCTGGCCGACCATTTCACAATTCACCCACCCTTTGTTGTCGTCCGATTTCATGGAATTACAATGTCGTTCGGCCGGTTTTGACCACCCAACGCATGTTTTCCAAGCACGCCAAACACCTAAAAACACTTATTTAGCCGTTCTGCACAAAACGCACATCCGAATGACGTTCCATCTCCTCATACATCTCATGAATAATAATTAGGGTGTTTTCGTGTGATTTCAAGTCATTCCGATATCATTCGGAATGCATTTTACCGTTAAATGCATGTTTTGTCCATTTACGACACGCGGAGTGCGTTTTTAGCCAACGCGGTCACACAACACCTCAGATTGACATGTCATCTAGCCGACCATTTCACAATTCACCCACCCTTTATTGTCGTCTGATTTCATGGCATTCTGAGGTTGTTCGGCTAGTTTCGACCACCCCACGCACGCTTTTCAAGCGCGCCAAACACCTAAAAAAACATATTCAGTCGTGCCACGCAAAGCGCGCATCTGAATGACGTTTCGTCTCCTCGTACACTTGACGAATAATAATTAGGGTGTTTTCGTGTGATTTTAAGTCATTCTGATGTCGTCTGGCATGCATTTGACCATTAAACGCATGTTTTGGCCATTTACGACACGCGGAGTGTGTTTTCGCCCAGCGCGGTCACACGAAACCTCCGATTGACATGCTGTCTAGCCAACCATTTCACAATTTCCCACCCTTTGTTGTCTTCCAATTTCATGGAATTCTGAGGTCGTTCAGACGGTTTCAACCACCCCACCCATTCTTTTCAAGTGCGCCAAACACCTAAAAACATATATTCAACCGTTTCGCACAAACTACGTGTCCGAATGACGTGTCATCTCCTCTTACACCTCATGAATAATAATTAGGGTGTTTTCGTGTGATTTCAAGTCATTATGATGTCGTTCGGAATGCATTTGACCGTTAAACGCATGTTTTGGCCATTTACGACATGCGGAGTGCATTTTCAGCCAGAGCGGTCACACGACACCTCTAATTGACGTGTCGTTTGGCCGAACATTTCAAAAATCACCCACTCTTTGTTTTCGTCCGATTTTATGGCATTCTGAGGTCATTTGGCCAGTTTCGACCACCCCACGCACGCTTTTGAAGCGCGCCAAACACCTAAAAAACACATATTCATACATTCCGCGCAAACTGCACGTCCAAATGACGTGGTGTCTCCTCTTACACCTCATGAATAATAATTAGGGTGTTTTTGTGTGATTTCAAGTCATTCTGATGTCGTTTGGTATGCATTTGACCGTTAAATGCATGTTTTGGCCATTTACGTCACGCGGAGTGCGTTTTCGGCCAGCACTGTCACATGACACCTCCGATTGACGTGTCATCTGGATGACCATTTCACAATTCACCCACCCTTTGTTTTCCTCCGATTTCATGGAATTCCGAGGTCGTTTGGCCAGTTTCGACCACCCCACGCACGCTTTTCAAGCGCGCCAAACACCTAAAAAACACATATTCAGTTGTGTCACGCAAATTGCGTGTCTGAATGATGTGTTGTCTCCTCTTACACCTTAAGAATAATAATTAGGGTGTTTTTGTGTGATTTCAAGTCATTCTGAGGTCGTTCGGAATACATTTGACCGTTAAACGCATGTTTTGGCCATTTACGACACACGGATTACGTTTTCGGCCAGCGCGGTCACACAACACCTCCGATTGATGTGTCGTCTAGCTAACTATTTCACAATTCACCCACCCTTTGTTTTTGTCCAATTTCATGGAATTCCGAGGTCGTTCGGCCGGTTTCGACCACCCCACGCATGCTTTTCAAGTGCGCCAAACACCTTAAAAACACATATTTATCCATGCCGCACAAACTGCGCATACAAATGACGTTTCGTCTACTCGTACACCTCAAGAATAATAATTATGGTGTTTTCATGTTATTTCAAGTCATTCTGATGTCGTTCGGCATGCATTTGACCGTTAAATGCATGTTTTGGCCATTTACGACACGCGGGGTGTGTTTTCGGCCAGTGCGGTCACACGAAACCTCTGATTTACGTTCCCTCTAGCCGACCATTTCACAATTCACCCACCCTTTATTTTCATCCGATTTCATGACATTCTGAGGTCGTTCGGCCGGTTTCGACCACCCCATGCATGCTTTTCAAGCACGCCAAACACCTAAAACAAATATCCAGTCGTGCCGCGCAAACCGCATGTCCGAATGAAGTTCTGTCTCCTTATACACCTCAAGAATAATAATTAGGGTGTTTTCATGTGATTTCAAGTCATTCTGATGTCGTTCGAAATGCATTTGACTGTTAAACGCATGTTTTGGCCATTTACGACACGCGGAGTGCGTTTTCGGCCAGCACGCTCACACGACACATCCGTTTGACGTGTCGTCTAGCCGACCATTTCACAATTCACCCACCCTTTGTTGTCGTCCAATTTCATGGAATTCCGAGGTCATTCGGCTGGTTTCAACCACCCCACACAAGTTTTTCAGGCACGCCAAACACCTAAAAAACACATATTCAGTTGTGCTGTATAAACTGCACCTCCAAATGACGTTTTGTATCCTCTTACACCTAAATAATAATAATTAGGTTGTTTTCGTGTGATTTCAAGTCATTCTGATGTCGTTCGGCATGCATTTGACCGTTAAACGCATGTTTTGGACATTTACGACACATGGAGTGCATTTTCAGCCAACGCGGTCACACGACACCTCTGATTGATGTGTCGTCTGGCCGACCATTTTACAATTCACCCACCCTTTGTTTTCGTCCGATTTCATGACATTCTGAGGTCATTCGGCTGGTTTCGACCACCCCACGCACGCTTTTCAAGCGCGCCAAACACCTTAAAAACACATATTCAGTCGTGTCGCGCAAAACATGCGTCTAAATGACGTGGTGACTCCTCATATACCTTACGAATAATAATTAGGGTGTTTTAGTGTGATTTAAAGTAATTCTGATGTCGTTCGGTGTGAATTTGACCGTTAAACGCATGTTTTGGCCATTTACAACACGTAGAGTGCGTTTTTGGCCAGCGTGGTCACACGACACCTCCGATTAATGTGAAGTCTGGATGAACATTTCAAAATTCATCCACCCTTTTTTTCGTCTGATTTCATGGCATTCTGAGGTCGTTCGGCTGGTTTTGACCACCCCACGCATGCTTTTCAAGCGCACCAAACACCTTAAAAACATATATTCAGTCGTGTTGCACAAACCGTGCGTCTGAATGATGTTTCATCTCCTATTACACCTCAAGATTAATAATTAGGGTGTTTTAGTGTGATTTCAAGTCATTATTATGTTGTTCGGCGTGCATTTGACCGTTAAACGCATGTTTTGGCCATTTACGACACGCGGAGTGCTTTTTCAGCCAGCATGGTCACACGACACCTCTGATTGACATACTCTCTAGCTGACCATTTGAAAATTCACTCACCCTTTGTTATCGTCTGATTTCATGGCATTCCGAGGTCGTTTGGCCAGTTTCGACCACCCCACGCATGCTTTTCAAGCGCGCCAAACACCTTAAAAATACATATTCAGTCATGCCACACAAACTGCGCATCTGAATGAAATGTCATCTCCTCGTACACCTCATGAATAATAATTAGGGTGTTTTAGTGTGATTTCAAGTCATTTTGATGTCATTCAACATGAATTTGACCATTAAACGCATGTTTTGGCCATTTACGACACGCGGGGTGCGTTTTCAGCTAGTGAGGTCACACGACATTTTTGATTGACGTTCCGTCTAGTCGACCATTTCACAATTCACCCATGTATTTTTGTGTTAAAATATCAACACAATCTGAATGCGTTTGGTTGGTTTTTCGTATGTCAGTTTTTGTTTTCACTTAAAATGTTGTCCATTTCAAATAAAAGTGAGACACTTTGAGTGGTTCCGGCAACACCACGCCTCGAATTGAGGTGGGGTTGACTCATAGACATCACAAATGACTCATGGATTGTTTTCCTAAAGTATCAACACAATCCAAATGTGTTTGTTCAGTTTTCCGTATGCCAGTTGTTTTTATTTAAAAGAGTATCCATTTTAAACAAAATAAAGACACTTTGAGTGGTACCGGCCACACCGTGCCTCGGGTTGAGGCGGGTGGGGGGGTTTTCTGGGGGGATGTCCGGGAAGGAGGGTGGGTAATGTATCTAAAACTCTATCTTGGTATCATACATCGAATTATGACAGGACTGCGAACCACCGCAGGGTGTCATCCTGGAGAAGGGCCAAATCACGGCATTACTGCGGCGTGACCGCGGCGTGACCACGGTGTGAGCTTGGCGTGTTGTCCCGTTCCAGTGACATTGGCGGGGCAGCATCTTCCTACCAGGATTCTGAATAAATCCTATGTAGTTGTCCTTCACATTATATAAATTGATCTTATGTTATAAAAAATAGACTCTTGATTCAAGATTCTGGTATGATAAAGATATATATTTTATATTATTTGTTTTTAAAAGTGGTAATAGGTAGTTGAAACTACTAATTGAGAGTCAAATTATCACACCCTAAACTATCACTGTGATTTTTCGCAGACAGCGCACCTCCGTTGGAGGGGTTTTATTATAAAAACATGACTTTATTTATAAAATGAAACAATTATATTAAAGAAAACTTATTCAAGATATGCAATTCAATATAATTAATCATAATTAAGAAAGAAGCTAAATTCAATTTAAAGCATTCTTAAATTAAAGAGGCTTCCATATTTGGTCAAAAATAGAGTTATACTAAATTTAAAAGTATACATACCAGAGTGAAAAACCAGGTTCAAAAATAAAGAGTTATACAGAATTCAAAAATGTAATGGATTAATCTTCCCCTGATCACCATCATCATAACCACTTTCATCATCATCTTCATCCTCACCACCATCTCTGTCCTCGTCCTCATCCTCATCACCGTCCCCATGCTCATCCTCGGCCCCATCCTCGCCCGCAGCCCCATTCTTGCCCTCGGCCCCATCCTCTCCCTCGTCCTCATCCTCATCCTCACCCTCGTCCTCTTCTGCATCCTCATCATCACCAGGAACATCATCATATTGACCTCCACTAGAACTACCACCTGGTGCATTGGATAATGCACCCATCGATGACATATATGTCTAACAAGCTGCACTGGCCTCTGGTGGAAGTGATGAAGATAAAGCTTTCATCAGTTTCATAAATTCTTTGTTCCTCGTTTGAACTTGTACTTCAAACTCTGTGACCCTTTTATCATACTGTCTTGCAAGCTCCTTGACCTGTTCCAACTCAATGGTACTAGAATGGATACCTGGATAGGACCAATACCTTGTCGGGGCTATATTCTTACCAGGTCGGCAGTGTACTCGACCAGAGTGATCATCTCCCAAAACTTGATATAAATGATCATGTGGCCCTAAATTATCAGGATCCTGGGCATCAAGGGCCTCTAAAGCAGCCTGTTAAAAATATTAATAGATTATTAAATTTCAAAATAGATATTAAACTTTGAAATAAACAAAATTAAAACTTACCATCTTTTCTTGTGTCAATTCATTAACCGCAGTTCCATCTTTTTTCCTTCTACTTGAGCAAAACAATTTTAATCGAGGGATATGTCCTTCAATGTTCAATTTGTGATTTTGTAATGACATTGAAACAATATAAAGTGTAATTATAATCATATATTCAATATTCAATAAATCACATAATTTAATTTGGAAACAATAAAAAGGGCAAGTCCTAAAGCAAAATTATAAACAACTATATCGTACCAGCTGCCTCTCATGATCTGGCATAGTAGTGTGCCCCAAAGTGTGGAGGTATTGCTTTGAATCAATGTTTTTTTTGTTTTTTTCAGAAGATTACTAAATAATGTTTAATAATAAATTAGATAATATTATTTCAAAATATGAAAATTGTTATTTAAAGACCTCAAATGAGATTAATACCTTAAATTTGGCAGTCGCCCAATGGGTAATCATTTGGCGATATTGCTCTATCGGGCAGTCATCCATGATAGGTAATGTCTCCAGCTCTGTGCCCACTCTATAACACTAGCCAACATACATCTCATGCTTATAAGCTCTCCAAATCTCTCCTAGCTCCTTTAAACACGTTGGTCATGCACCTTCACCATCCGGGAAGTTATAGCGAAGCTGACACCCATTATATTAATTCATATAAATACAAAAAAATACTACATTAAATCCAATAGATTTTTTACCCATATTTGTGCCCATGCATTATCCTTGACTTCATGTGGTAGAAGTCTCCAAGAGAGAGGGTTGACCGGAATGATGTCCTAGTATTTGGCTACGTCACCAAAAAACTCTGATATTCCTGCCCAGATTTATCAATCGTCTATCCATCATCATTGTATTCAACCATCAGCTATGTCTGGCAGTTCCATACTACACGCAAGCGAGTACACCCCCTCCCTCACCTCCTATCAGTAGATGAATCTGTTATTAAAGAAAAAAAATATTAGTAAAATTTATAATAAAAATAAATTTTGGTATAAAAATTTGTTAGAGTTATATAAATATACCTATGGTAGTCGGATCAATGGGAATCACTGGATGTGCAGAAGCTAAAGGAATATCCTGTACAGGTGGAGTATCCCTCAGTGTACGCTCCTCAGCCACATACTGTGTCGGGGCAGGAGTTGAAGAAGGTGGAATATAATAGCTCAGAGGTGATGAACCAGAAGAAAAATATGATGGCACAGATGTCTGGCCAACTAGTAGTGCAAACATCAGAGGCTTAAATATCTCGTGTGTCCCTAAAGACACACCCGGATCAAAATGGGGTATAGAAGATACGTCTGTGGTAAGGGCATAGTCCAATCGGGTACGACCAGTGGATCATCTAACTCTCACACCACGAGCCCTCATACCACCGGCCTTAGTATCGGGACCACCATATGATCATCTAACTCTGACACCACCCCCCCTCCCACCACCAGCCTCTGTACTGGGAGAAATATCAAGCTCCTCGTTAGATATCTCTTGTCTAGGGGGTGGATCTTGAAAAAAATTTAACACAAAAGTAAACACATGATATTATAAGTTATTGAAATCTATATATTTGAAATAAAATACTCACAACAGGGATGAGTGGAGGAATGCCCATCTGTGTCATGTGACGATTATTTTCTGTCATCTTTTTCCACCGCCTCTCTTCAATGGGTGTCATTTCCTATAATGAAAACAAATATGGAAGTAATTAGAAACAGATAACTAATGTGTAACCTAAAAAACAAAATAAATAAAAACCATTCTGATAAAAAAACATAAAGAAACGGAAGATTTATGGTGGTTTGAAGGTAAGTACTAGGATACACACTCTGAATGATGTATTTGAAACATATAGGTGAGAACATAACTATATGATTCTATATATTTTCCACCACAACTTTGGGTTCAAAATCAACTCTGACAATTGAGCTATTGTAGTCATCATAAGTAATAAAAGGATTTTATCTAATTGCAGTAGGGAAAGTGTCAACTTCATCATCACCATCATCAAAAACATGTCTGGGATTTACTTCAATAATTACACCGAATTTAGGATGACTATGATCTTTGACATAAAAAACTTGTTTCACCATTGATGCCAATACATATGGTTCATCAGTGGAAAGAGTGTGAGTCATGTCAATAACTCGAAATCCAAAATCATCAATAAAGGTGCCTTGCCTTGTCATTGAATCAAACCACTGACATTTCATCATCGTGACTCGACCATGTGAGTAATAATCCAAAATTATTATTTTCTCCATGACTCCATAATAAGCTATATTTTCAGAATGAGGTCTATTATCCGATGAACTGGCATAACAGTTTGTTGTGGCAGTTAGCATAACACCATCATGTTGTGTTATCATGTTTCTTGCACGTTCAGTGATAATAAATTAGTATCCATTGATCAAAAGTGATTTACAAGCACAAACTATGGTATTAGTACCAAAAGACAAAGCTCTTATTTCCTCAGAAACAGAGTCTGTAGGAAAACTCGATACCTGAAATATAAACAAATAGTAAACTTAATTAAATATTATTTTTATTTAGTTATTACAGAAATATTTTTCCCTTCAATTTCAACCAAGAAGAAAACCATTTGCTATGAAAAGTCTCTTTCCTTATCAGAGATAAAGAACGATGATTTCTATATATCAATTCTTTATGTTCCCTGTAGATAAAAATAATAATAGTTTAACAAATATTTAAAATGAAAATAGATAAGATAAGAGATACATGTAAAATTTACTTACTTGATATACTCATCGAAAGAATCACAATTGAACAACACTGTGCGATGTGTCATCTCTCTCTCTTCAAGGCTTAATGTCGTCAATGTATATGATCCCAAAATTCCTACTGTCTGAGGAAGTTATGGAAAACTGGGTTCAATTTTCCCATACTGTTCTTCTTCATTTCTCATTGGTCTGTTTATTCTCGTAGTAAGACCAGACAAATACATTGAGCAGAAATCTATACATTCTTGAGCCAAGTAACCGTTCACAATAGAACCTTTAGGATAATTCCTGTTCCGAATATATGATTTCAATGTGCACATGTTTCTTTCAGTTGGATACATCCAACGGAAATAAACGGGTAATCCAAGAAGTATTTCAGTCAGAAGATGGACAGTCAAATGCAACATGCATGTAAAAAATAATGAAGGGAATATTTTCTCTAACTCACACAAAATTAATGGTGTCTCTACCAACAGTTTTTGCAAGAAGGATTTGGAAAACCTCTTAGCACAAAGATATCTAAACAAATAGCACAACCAAATAACTGAGACTCTTACATTATTGGACAAGAGATGATGGATTTCTATTGTAATCAACTCATGAAAAAGGATGTGATAATCATGAGTATTAAAATATTTCAGCTTCAACTCTTTTTTGTTGACCCATTTTGATATATTGCTTGAATATCCATCAAGAACTTTAATAGTCTCTAAAACTTCCAGAAATTTATTTTTTTCAGTAGGTTTCATCACATAAGAAGCACATGGAACTTGACATTTATTTTCACTGATCCGATCCCCCAATCTACCAAGTCATGCTGAGATCGTAAATCATCTTTTACCTTCCCCTTAACATTTAGAAGAATTGAAAGCAATATTTCACATATATTCTTTTCAATGTGCATTATGTCTAAGTAATGACATAACAAGTTGGTTGACCAATATGACAACTCAAAGAATATACTCTTCTTCTTTCAATTGTAACAGGTATCATTGGAAACATTTTTCCTCTTTCTAGATTTCATTACACCCTTCCCAAATGAATAACTGAAATCTTTCAATTCATTAAGCACATCAGTTCCAGACATACGCTGAGGTGGATCATCAGTCTCCATGGTATTGTCAAGTATTTGAAGATTATTTCTATATGGATGGTTCATTGCCAAGAATCATCGATGTCCCATAAAACTAAAACTACAACGATATTTCAGTCTTCTCAATCGAGCTTTCTTCATACAGACAGGACATGACAATTTTCCTTTTCTGCTCTATCCAGACATCATTGCATAAGGAGGAAAATCATTGATCGTCCACATAAGCGCAGCACGCATCTGAAATATGTCTTTCAAACATGCATCATATGTGGGAACACCCACATCCCAAAGAAGTTTCAACTCTTTTATTGAAGGTTGCATGTATACATCTATATCATTGTCGGGATCAGAAGGGCCAGATATCAGTATACTCAAGAAAGTGTAAGGCTTTTCATACACAACCATGGGGGAAAGTTATAAATGTGTATGAAAATCAGCCATGTGTTGTGCAAAGTAAGCATCTGCCCAAATGGATTAAAACCATCACATGAAATACTCAGTCTCACATTACGCACATTGGATGCAAATTCAGGATATAGAGCATCAAATCTCTACCATGAAAATACATCTGCAGGGTGAACCAAGTCTTCATTATTCTTTTTTCTCTCGGTGTCATGTCATCTCATTTTTACTGATATTTCATCAAACATTAAAAGGTTCTGTAATCTGAGGATCAATGGAAAGTTCCACATTACATTTTGTGGCACATAAGATGGTGTTCCATCATCTTTTGGATTCCATTGGGAGGTTCCACATTTGATACAATCATTTCTTTCAACAGTTTCCTCCCAAAATAAGCTACAATCATTCGGGCAAGCGTGAATTTTTTTTTTTGAGAATCCAAGTTCATAAACTAATTTCCATTCCATATATTGGTTTGAGGGAATATCTGCATCATCTGGAAGTAAGTCCTTCAAGAACGTAAGAATGTAATCAATTGCAGTATTTGAAATCCCATACATAGTTTTCCCATGAAACAATCAGTTTAAAAATTCCAACTTTTTCATTTTACCACATTGTCGATATACTAGAGTCGTAGCATCATCATTCAATTTTTTCACCCTATCAACATCATCATTTTCATTGGATGCTTCATGTGTGCTTGTATCAAAATATTGTTGGATGGACATCCTTTTTTTCTCATGATGCCGAATAAATGGAAATAGATCATATATAAAACTCTCCAATTCAGTTCTATCATTTAGATCATCAACATTTTGAGATTCCATTTTCTCTCCATTAGGATACCACACATAATAGTTTGTTTGGAAACCATATTTGGTTATATAATAGCTAACTACTTCATGACTCAACCAAGGTCTTCCAAAATAATTAGAACATGGGCAGTGTATGTGACCACTATTTGAAGCCTTGTCAAATGAAAAATCTAGAAAGGTGTTAAAATTATTTTAAAAATTGGTTGAAATTCGATCAGTTTCGTACATCCAACTTCTATACATTCTATAAAAAAATGCAATAAGTCATTTCAAAGCAATTCAATAATATTGAAGTTCAATCAAAAAAATATTTAGGTAAATGAAAAATTTTTACTTTAAATAAAATCATAACTGACACATTACTCTATATGAGAATCATATTAAGAAATACTACAAAATACAGTGTATATAAGAAAATAAGATACAAAATTATTAATTCCTATATTCAAGGATTTCCCAGTAAGATATTCGAAGTGGATCAAGGAATACATAATCCTTTGAAGGTTCCAGGCGCAGCGGAAGCACGTGGGTGGATGTGCCCACTTGGATTTTTGTCATTAGCAATGATCAATCCGGGATCAATATTACGATAAACTCCAGTCTCCACGAATCGAATCACAGAAAAAGACAAAGAATATGGTTTGTCCTGGAACCACAAACAAGGATCATTACAGGTTGATTATAATTAATTTAATTAATTATAAAGAAATACCTTTTGGGTTTTCTTTCTTCGTTGATGTTCTTGATCACGTTCTTGATGTGATCCATTGTTGCGTCGAAGAAGCCAAGTGTAGACTCCCTCTAGCGGTGATCCACACGTGTACCTCATATCTCTAGACGTCGCCAAAGGATTCTCCGGGTGCTCGCGTGGAGAAGACTTTGCTTGCGTTGTCCACCTTAGATCGTCTTGATCCGATGGAAGAGGATCTCTCTCGGTCTTGAGAGCATTCTTGGAGGAAGAGGTTCTTTCAACCTTGAAAGAATTCTCCAGATATGTTGTGCACAACGATTCTCTTGTGTAGGAAAAGAGTTCGGGTTTTGAGGATATTTATAATCGAGTTTGAGGTTGTAGAGTTATGACAATAAATAAACGCGTTACGCGTTTCATTTATTTCATTAACTCTTATTGAAAACCCCCATGTTGAATAATTAATTCCTTGATATGTGCTCATGCTGATTATAATAAATATCATTTAATAAAACGATATTATATCCTCAAAATCCCAACTGGAAAAACTACACGGCGTGTAATAATAAATACACGGTGTGTACTTTTTTTCATTGAAAACTACATGGCGTGTGCATTAAATGTACACGGCGTGTATATCTTATTTTCATTTATTCATTTCCTTTACAAAATAAAACTACACGGCGTGTACATTTAATAATACACAGCGTGTACTTGTTTTATTTTATTTTTCCTCCATCATTTAAAACAACTTAGGCTTCCTTGAATAATTAGTAAACCACGTACGGGAATAATCTTTATTCAACTTCAGATACTTGGATACACTTAGTGTGTGACCCTCTAGGCCTCTTTCTCGTTGGCATTAGGCATGCTTGCCTAAAGTCCAAGATTACTGTCTAGCAACGGGTCAAGGCACCCAAGAGAAAGAAGTTGACGCTGCATTGATGTATCACCTCATACGAACACTTACTGTGTAATTTAATCCTTTTGTCTCAATATCTCATCAAGCAAGTTTCATGGAAGTTTCATAAACCTATATGCTTGATCCGTCATTCTTTGACTACCTGAAATAAACTCGTCGTTTACACCATGGCCATGAAATTTAATGCGACAGTTCTATTTCAATCAAAGGGCCGAGATATCAACTTCCATAAATAGAAGGGACAAATCCTTCATCGACTTATCCATTAACAACATGTCACTCGTGATGCACCCAACGTACCCTGCTTTCCGCCAACTGTCTGCGTGATGGTTTTCGTCAGTAAATCTAAGTGTGCGAGTCATGACATGAGTAAATGATAATATTACAGTATAAGGGCCATTACACACGCTCGCAGATAGCAATATCCGATGACACAAAGATATGCAGAATTACTACTGGCGGGTCAGTTCTCATAATCTCCCATCTTGGAGATTACCAAGTGCGAACTCCATGAGAGAGAGTCTTGTCTTCTTACGAGTACTCGCACATGATGGTCTGTATACTATGTGTCCTATCATAGTATGTCATCCAACCGCAGAACTTTATTTAAGAATATTGTTATAGCATTTCAAGGTTCTCATCATAGCGGGGATCTACTATGACCTTATTAATGCAACAAATATTCCAGGACATTATTATATTATAGTCATGCAGAACAATGAACAATATATAATAAGTGAACATTCATGTAATCAAAGTACAAAACGGTTGGTTCTGAGGACACCAACCCTTACATCCTTAAGGGTCTTGTTGGGAGTACATGAGTTTTATACTTTAACTTCTTCAGGGAGATCAGGATGAGGAGTGGGATGAGGATCAGGGGGGTGCGGGGTTGTCCAAGGGGGGTGCGGGGTGACCAAGGGGTGCGGGGTGTTCAGTGGGTGGTGGGGCCATCCGGGGGGTCGAAGGTGTCCAGGGGGTGGGGGGGTGTCTAGGGGGGTCGGGGTGTCTAGGTGGGCAGGCTTTCCATGGGGGTGGTTAGGCTGTCCCGGGGGTTGGGGGGTCCAGGGGGGTGGTCGGGCTGTCCAAGGAGGTGATCGAGGTGTCCAGGGGTGGGTGGGGTTGTCCGGGGGGTACGAGGTGTCCAGGGGGTGGGCGGGCTTCCCATGGGGGTGGCGGGGCTATCCAGGGGGTCTGGGTGTTTAGGGGGTGGGCGGGCCGTCCAGGGGGGTGGGTGTGCTGTCCCCAGGGGGTGGATGGGCTATCCACGGGGGGTGGTCGGGCTGTCCATGGGGGTGGGGGTGGAGGTGTTGTCTAGTGGGGTCGGGGTGTCAAGGGGGTGATGGGGCTTTCCAGGGGTGGGTGCGTCTGGGGGGATGGGTGTGTCCAGGGGGTGGTGGGAGGGTGTTCGGGGGTGGGGTGGGTGGGTTGTCAACAAGGGTAGGGGCTATCCAGGGGGAACGGGCTATCCAGGGGGGAGGTCGGGCTGTCCACGGGGGTGGCAGGGCTGTCTAGAGAGGTCGGGGGTGTCCAGGGGGTGGGGGGGCTTTCTAGGGGGTGGGGGTTGTCCGGGGGGCACGAGGTGTCTAGGGGGTGGGTGGGGTGTCTATGGGGTGGCAGGGGTGGTGGGGAGATCCAGGGGGTACAGGGTGTCCAGCGGGTGGGTGGGCTGTCCTTAGGGGTGGGGGTAGTCCACAGGGGGAGGGGGTGTCCAGGGGGTAGGTGGGGCTGTCCAGGGGGGTACGAGGTGGGTGGGCGGGCTGTCCACGGGGGTGGTGGGGCTGTCTAGGGAGGTATGGGGTGTCTAGGGGGTGGGTGGGATGTCCAGGGGGTACAGGGTGTCCAAGGGGGTGGGCGGGTTGTCCACGGGGGTGGTGGGGCTGTCCAGGGGGTCGGGGGTTGGGGGGTTGGGGGGATTGGGGGGATTTTCATGAGTGGGGGGATTTCCGTGGAGTACGAGGTGTCCAGGATAGGCCACCCCCCACCCCCTTGGACACCCCCACCCCCTTGGACACCCCACACCCCCCCTCCCCCCACCTGGATAGTCCGTCCCCCACTAAACCAAAAACATAAAACAAACCCTTTACCCCCTGTACTAAACAAACCCCACTAAAAAGACCATTTAAAATGTATGAAGTGTAGAACAAAAAAACATAAAACAAATAAATAGTTCAATACTCCAACAACAATAACTCTAATTTAACCAAAATCAAAACATCAAACATAAAATAAAAAGAGGAATAACACTAAAACTAAGATAAAACTTACTAATTTGAAGTGTAGAAATAAATATTTGTTTGATTGAAGAAGAATATTTGGATGGAAGGTATTTTGCGTCCGAGAATACATCGGGAGGAGGTTTGGATTAGGTCTGCAATCAAAAATACTGAGATTTGGGGTGCTAGGTATTTGGGGGGAAACATTCCTAAGTCAAGCGCACCACATTTGTGGATAATGTTTAGGCTTCTACACTAATAGGTTATTCATGGATCGTAAAGAGGTTTAATTTCATAAAGTATAGACATAAAAATTTATTTTTAAATTTGAGATTAATAATAAATTATGTCAATTATACTATACACATCATAAAGAACACAAAACAGTGATACTTTTATGGGATGGTTTATAAACCATATTCTATATACTCATAGACATCTACCAATCATGTATTAGTAATTGATTCAATATCAAATAGTGTGAATCATAAAATTTTCCAAAATCCCTAAAATAGAAAAAAAATGATATGATCTTTATAGATATTGAAATAAATGTAGAAATCAGAGGAAGAGGGCTTCTATGTTTTTATTTGGGAAGAGATTTAAAGAGTCCAACCTGAATGGGGGAGTTGCAGTCAATCGGATGGAAGAACTTGGGTTAGGGTTCACCTGCGCGTCGGGGCTTCTGGAAATTGGGGGAAATGAGTTATGTGTTGTGCTGCGGGGGATTCTGGAAATTGAGAGTATTTGAGGATACCTTTCCCAACGGTTTGTAAAAATTGTTGGGAAATCATGACTTTTCCCAACGGTTTGTAAAAACCATTGGGAAAATGGCCTTTACCAACGGTTTTCTACAAACTGTTGGTAAAGGGTGAAAACATTTTGGATTTCCCAATGGTTTATTCAAACCATTGGGAAATCCTTCATGAAACCAAGATTTACCAACAGTTTTTAAAAACTGTTGGTAAAAAATACTTATACCAACAGTTCTCCAGAACCGTTGGTATACAAGTGTTGGGAAAACCCAACTTTCCAGTAGTGTTTTATATAAAACCAGAAGTGATCAAATAATGTTTTCATAATAAAAATACTGATTTTATAAAAACAATGGTGGATTAAAATAGATGGTATAGTGGATTTGAAATTGGATAAAAATTCAGGAAGTTCTCTTAAAATAGGTTTTCTTATCGGGAAGTATTGAGAAGGGAATCACTTAAAAGAACGTATATCCCTGAAAGATAATTATTAATGGATATTGATACATGATTTTTTTCATACAAACAAAAATTAGATGATGTACATAAACAGAATATATGATTTCATTTGGGTAAAAATAGAGTAAGAATAACCCAAACGAATAATGGAGGTTCGGGTAGAATCCCTTACCTTAAGTATGATGGTGTTCTCCACTTGATATTAATGACATGAATAATAAATTTAGGTTCATTAATTAATAATTAAAGAACCTATTTTACATTTAATTGATTTAGTATAACCTTTTTGAGTTCATTCAAAACCTTTTTGATTGGTTATGAGGTTTAATTTCATTATTCGGGTCCATTTGTTTCATTATCGGTTTACTTATATACATGAATGGATAATCATGTAAAATAAGGATGGTTTTCCAGAATTGGAGTTTTATTTTATTATTGAACATCCATAAGTTTAAAAAGTTTTAAATTTAATTTAGTTACTTGGAGTGAATTTGAATCGTTATATAAAACTTTAGTGATAAACTTTGGGTTAATTGCCAATTTTTGATCACAACGAACACAATTTGTTTTGTAAATCAAATCCATATGTAAAAAAAGATTACATAACCATATATGAGACATAATAAATATATTATATTCTGGTTCAACCATAATAATGGTTTCATGGCTAGAATTAAAGATGGTAATGTAAATTGAAAACCCATCATCCTTAAATGCGGTAAATAAACACATCTCGGATGGTGTTTTTACTACTAGTATAAATGAAGGGTAAAGAAGAGAATATAATAAATTATTAAATTATCATAACAAAATTACAGTAAATATAAGTTACTTGGGTTTTCATAACATTTTTATGAGGAGAGGTAAGTATAGAAAATAAAATAAAGGAACTTGAAAGGAAAGTAAAATAATTGAAAGGCAGAATTTACCTGTTAAATTAATCTTCCTTGTGAGCCTCTTAAGGGGAGAGGATTTGGCCTTTTGAAGAGACCAATGGATGATGGAAGTGGTGGAGGATTTTGGGGAGATATTTTATCATAATTTATTCAAGGAAAAAGGCTTTAGAGGAGTGAAGAGAAGAGGGAAGTGTGGGTGGTTTTTATAGTGGAGGGGAGGAGGGGTTTCTTAGTATTTTAATCATTAGTTTATTATTTCTCCATAATATAATAAATATTTATTATTACATGAAAAAGAATAGTAATAAGTGTATGTTAGTTCAAACCAATGGTCATTTACATCATCTATGACTTAATCATGATGCAAAAATTCAGGTTTTAGCACTTATCGTAAATTATCGTATTTTACTTTTCATCAAAAATTCAATTATTTCAGAAATATACCAAAAAATCACCCTAACCATTTTTTGACGTGTAGAATCAAAAGATGAATTCCATTTTTCAAAAATAATTTTTTAAATATGATAAATTTAATTTTTAATTAAAATCATAATTTACTTGAAAAATACAAATTTTAAAATTAAAACTGCTTTTCTAACACTTTGAAAAATTAATTAAGTTCTCATAAAATTATCTTATGATCATAAGACATAAAAATAATAATTTATGAATTAATTTTATGAAAATGAATTTTCTTTTAATTTATTAATTTAATCATAAATTTGTAATTAAATATAAATGACTTACAAAAATACAAACACTTAATCAATAATTTTTAAAATATTTATTTACTTATACTATGATATAATTATACCATATTTTCATTTATAAGATGGATAAATTTTATTTATACTTTCATTGGTAATGTCACTATTACATTGGCTGGTTTACTATTCATAAGGGTGCATTACTATTCATAAGGATACATTACTATTCAAAAGGGTAACACTACTATTCATACAGGTAATTTACTATTCACCAAAAATTAAGTTTGTCCTATTAGACTCCAAACATCTTACTGATTGAAATCTTGTATGTCAGATTTTTGAAATTCAAAACACATAAGTGGAAAAATTTATTTTAACAACCAGGTGTAACTATCTCTTTAAAATAAAGTTTTATTTTAAAGAGATATAGTGTTTCAAGCATTTCATTAAATTTATTTGTAAATCCTTGGAGTGTTATAATTTTAGATACTCAAGATCAGTTGGGTAGTTGATTACCTTTATGCATTTATTTATTATTTTATACATTTTATAACAGCGGAAAAATAAATAAAATAATAAATAATAAAATACATAAAGAAGTAGTGAATTTTTTTTCTATTAATTTTCAATTGTGAGTGCAATAATATTGATGAACAAGATTAATAAAAATGGATTACATTCATCAAGAGAAAAAATCAAAAAATCCTCAAAGAAATATTAAGTCACAAACTCCTTTCGTCATTTGAATTTGAACACAACCGGGTGTTTAGAGTGCTCGTTTAGCCATATTTGAGGGTGCCTCTTACTACTGGGGATTTATTATGAGAATGATGGGTTGAATTAACTAAATGGTAGTAAGGATTATACATATATAACTTTCTATTACTTTAGAGGAAATCACTAAGAAAATTAAGTTATGGTTTTAGAAGCTAGGACTTCACTTAACAGATCAAGGAGTCACGAGTTAATGTGGTTAGCCAGTCAAAAGTCTACCTTGAACTCTCTGAGTATTGTTATATCCATAGCTTATAGACTATGAGGGGAAGTTCAAGGATCCTTTCCACTAGAATACTCAAGCGACAAATTATTCAGATTCTAGTACAGAGGGTTCCTAGAACTCAATAAAATAGTAAGATGCATTTAAGGATTAAATTAATCGGTAATTTTAAAATCAGTAATCAATATAAAAGTACAATGTGCTAGTTTTATTTTTATAAAAACTATCATGTAATACCACAAACACACTATGATAAATATTGGACAAATTAAATGTCCAAACCAGCATGAATTTCCAATTGTGGTATAAGCTCTTGCGCACAATACTAAGATGAAGTAAATTCAATGTGTTGGTGTCCCTATACCTGTTAAGGAACCTCAAGAAGTAAGGGTGTTTAAAATGATTAAATGAGACTTGTGTATGTATCATATGATGTTTATTTCATAATTATGTCATCAATGTTCAATTATATTATGGTCACTACATCTGGACATGGATTATATAACATTTAGTCTCATCTAAGTGATGTTTATGAGGATAAAGTGAAGCAATATATGAATGTGATGATTGCAGTAGGTATGTGTAAGTTGGAATACATATTACATTTTTTCATGTCATCTCATTCTTACACCCAATTACTCCATATTCATTTAATATTACAAACGAACGGAATGGAGTAAACACTTTATTACCTTTTTGGTAAGGTTTTCCAAGTGAAATAAATAACTTAAAGAAAGTTTAATCTTTAGTTCTTATGGTGAAGAAGTTGAAAGACAAGGATATAAGGACAATTAAATGTGTAACGTCAAATTCATATTTGAAACATCCTTCAATGAAAAGAGTTTGGTTAATAAATAGGAGGTTATTTACATTTCAAAACATGAAATAAAATCTATGGAAGTTTAATGGAAATAAATTGAATCATAGAAGTAATTATTCACTTCTTATTCAGTATATATTCATAAATTAATGTTTAACATGATTCTTGGGTATAAAATACAATATTCCAATCACATATGTGTATAAAAATATAGTAACCAAGTAATTGAAATAAATATTACAAGAATTCAGGTGTATTCTCTAAATGAATGAGAAAGGGTGATTCCTAAGTCAGTGATGAGAAACACATAACTTCTAATGGACAAGTTAGTGATTTAAGTCAAACTATTATTGATTATAACCAAAAAAAATTCTCATGTGTCCATTGGAATCTAGGAGACATTATTCCAGGTACAAGAATGAATGTTGTATGTGGTGTTTCATACTCAATAAATAGTTCAGTGATACTTGAGTCATATGCAATAAGCGATGAATATAAAATGTAATAAGTTTACCAAGTTGTGGAAATATAATTACTTTTCAAGTAAAAATAAAATTGGATGTCAAGGATATACCCAGATTGGTATTTAGACTCAGTATAGCTCAACACCTTTGGTATTATCAACTTATTTAGTTTGGACAAATGAGCCTTTAGAAATAAAATTATACTACAAAGATTTCAGAATTAGTTAAACAATAGAGAGTGAACTATTACAAAGGTAATATAGTTGTAAATATAATTCATAAGATTCCTTTAAGTAATTAAGGAATGGTAAGGTAAAGTATCATATATGCATGGTTAGAATATATGTGTTGCATTAAGCTGGTATGTCAAAGAATATCTTGACCAATCATTCATCGATCAATATAATGTAGCATGGAATAATTCCTAAATACACATTACCTTATCTACATCACAGCATTTATGTAAATGAGTATGATCAATAATGTAGTCTTACATGTTAACATTGATCAATAAAATGTAGAGTGGAGCAATTCCTAAATACAAATTTTATACATCAGAGTTATGATGCAAGGAGTATCAATGTTGCAACTTACAGAAACATCCATTATGTTTCAATATGTTCTTTGAAAATAACGGCGTTATACAATAACTATATGCCAACTAAAATGAAAAATGGATATCATATGAGTCATAGTATGATATAAATCTATTATTCCATAAGTATATGTGTTTACATGAAAATATTTTGTTAATATATAAATAAACTTAAATCAAATTAAATGCATTGAGAATATAAGTAATTACCTTAATGGTTGATTAGGATATTACATAAATCCATAAGATAGAAAAGTGGTAGTCAAGTGATTCACTGTATTTCTATAAAAGGGTGAACATCTCTATTAGAGATAGTGAGAGCCAGATTGAATTGTGTTTAGTCAATGCTAGAGATGCACATGTAGTTGGAATAGGAACTAGTTCCAAAAATGCATGTGGAATAGGAATTTTCTAGGGATGCATATAGCATAGGAAGTTTAAAACCATAGTGATGGTTTTATATTCATTGTGTTTGGTGATACATTATTTGTTGAGAATAATAATTCCTAAAATTAGGCAGTATATGGAAACAAGCTAAAATTGACAAGGTCAATTAAAATTCATTAATAGATTACATGTATTTAAGTACTAAGGGGGTTATAAATTGAGTACTGTGTTGGGTATTCAAGTGAGATGACACATGGATGGTATAGGTTAAGTACCAATAAGGATCTATTGGTAATACCAAGTCAGTATACCTAAATACATTAGAATTTTACTTTTCATAGATATATTCTATGATCATTTTATTAAGAATTGGAGTCATGAACACCATTCAAGGAAGGTGACTATATGACGCAACTATAACGGAATGGACACATCACAGAATGTTAATAAAGGTGTGTTACTAAAATCTGGTTTAAGATTGAAGTAAGTAATAGGATCATAGAATATTCATTTATAATGAATATTTTCCATGTGTCTGCTAGAGGTTAGTGGGAGATCCATTTTTTCAAGTGAAATATGTTCGGTAACATATGGGAAACAGATATTGGTCTTATAGTTAGTTAATACCATGATGAAAGTAATTGTCTGGTGATTAAATTAAAGTATAAACCTAAGTTCTTTGGAATATGATCCACTAAGGTAGATCTAATGGTTGCTCAGACCTAGCCAATCATACATATAGTGGCATGGTATTAAAAAATACAAGTTGGAAAAATTAAAGAGATAATTGTTACCAATGTCACATGGAATAAATCTATCTAAGTAGACATGTAATGTAATATGAGGAGATTAAATTGATAAGTTTAATTCCATATGATTTTGTAATGGATCAAACACTTATTCCATTATATGTACAAGGAATTATATTTCTAGTATTTACTTTATAGTAGGAAAATATTAGTTCTATCTAGGAGAACTGCAAGTAAAGTAGTCAGAACTATATGATTGTACTAGGGAAAGTATAAAAGATGTGTACCTTGTGAGTGGAGTATAATGAATACTATTTTTGATGTGATACAAACTAGTCTTCCTTAGATCAATGTGATTTAATATCACAGTTAGGATAAGGTGATAAGCGAGACAATATCATATAAGCCATTAGTATCCATACCTATAAAAATTGGGTACGTTGTAACTTATGAGGTAGCTAAGAAGAGGTTATTAAATGTAATGATTTGTTCCACTTCTTTGAATCACACCTTCCATGTAAAGTTTTATCATAATGATAAATATGTTACTAGTACTAGCCAAGATTTCAGGTTTTGATAGAGGAAAAAAGGGATATACTTGAGGATACCATATCTTAATAAGTTTTACTCGAGGAGATGGGTTGCATATAGCAGAATAGCCATGCAGTGGAAACATGGTAGACCTTGCAGCTAAAGTTGTTACTCGGCAGAAATATGATCTTTAACATGTGATAGCTAATAAGTATCATTAGAAAGTTGGATCCAGTGCAAGTGGGAGTTTTGTAATAGTGGGTTCCCTGGACCTAAATTAAACAGTGTTTTTGATTACCATATCATGTATACAGTTAGATATACATGATATACTCTTACCATTAGTATAGATATTTATTCATCAACTATTTAATGGTAATGTCCATAGATTAATTTTCATATCAAAAGGTTATAGCGGATCTCAGGATATAATGAGAACATTGAGATACTATGACACTAATATTAAACAAAGGTCTTATGGTCTAAAAACATATTACTGATTAGACACAATAGATGTTTGACTATCAGGTGTTGGGGACTCATAATCATTGAGATTTCTTCTTATGAAATTTTCACTTGGGGATCTGTAGTAGTGAGATCATTAGGATAGAATCATCAATAGGAACACCCAATGTTTCCAGTGTCATTGGTTGTTCCTGTCTATAGACATGTGTATTGGTCTCCTGACTTGAGATCATTACCAATGTGTGTCATTTGATCATGTACTTTGATGCAAGTAAAAAACCATGATAATGAAATTATTTCGAGGTAGCTTATTTTGGGTGATTTATTGGTGGTATGACATTGGTTGAATGGTCAAGAAAGGATTTTTTACTTCCAGGTTGAGAAAGTAATGTAACACCCCAAGGATATACAAATAAATTTAATATATCCTGTAAAGTATGCAACACTAAGTATTTGTGAAACAATACTTTATTATTATAATTATTTAAAGGAGATAGTTATAATCTATCTGTTAAACATAATAATATGAATAACAACTACTATTAAATGTTATATATAATGGTTTTACATAAATAAAACATATTAAATATATATTTTTTGGTAAAATAAAAATCATTGTTGAATTAGGAATGTAAAAATTTACTTAGGATGAATTTTTATTATTTTTTTGAGAAGTTTCATTTTTTTATAAATAGTGAAAAATACTACATTGTAGTTAAAAACTATGTTTTTTTTCATTTAAATAATTATTATACTTTAAATTGATTAAAGTCACAATATATCAATTATACATATATTAATCTAATATATATCATTGGAATCATTTTTATATTGAAATTTGATATAAATACTTATTAAACTTTTGAACATTCTTTTTACCCACCTTCTCACCACACCTGAGGATTGGCATTAAACGTAATTTTGACGCTTCTACAAGTCATAAATATTTAATTAAAATTTTATAATTAATATAATTATTTAAAATAAAATTTATTTTAATAAAATAGATTCATATATTAATATATTATTTTCTTATGATTTTAAGATAATTTTATGAGACCTTGGTTAATTTTTCCAAGTGTTATAAAATCAATTATAATTTTAAAATCCGTATATTTAGAGTAAATGATGCTTTAATTAAATATTAAATTTATCATATTTATAAAATTATTTTCATAAAATGGAGTTTATTGTTTAATTATAAACGTCAAAAAAATTTAAGGGTAAATTTTTGGAATTTTTCTGAAATAATTGAATTTTTTGTGAATAGTAAAATACGATGATTTACTGTACAAATACATTATAAGATAGATGAATTATTAATTGAGTAATGAATGATTTAATCACCATAATCTACAAATAATATTAATTATTTTAATATATTTTATGATAATTATCAAACTATTCATATTCATGAGCCAAAATAATATACAAATGAATAAAATATTCAAAAAACACCCCTCTCCTCCACAATAAATACCACCCCTCGCCACCACTTATCATCACACCTCTAAGCCTTGAAGATTATCCTAATTCTACCCAAATACTCTTCCCAAGTCTCTCCCCCACTTCTAAGAGGTTCTTTTCACAAAAAAAAAGATCAAACCAGGGTACCTTAATAAGGTTCTCAAGGAGGAGAATTCAAGAGGTAAATCCTCTTTCTTTTTCTTTTAATTTCCTTTTAATTTTCTTTTTCATTTTTTATCCTCTCCTCACCTACTATATAAAAATTATAATGATAAATCAAGTATAATCCATATAATATAATGATATCATTTTAATTTAATATCCTTCATCAAACTCCTTTCTCTCTCTCTTTAATTTTAAAAAATGAAATTGTCGTCTATAAGGTGATAATTTACAACTTTCATGGATGATGGATTTTTGTTCTTCAATTTATATTTCAATAATGGTCATGAAACCATTTTTTTGTTAAAATATACTATAATATATTTATTACAACCTATTTAATGTTCTATAACTAGTATATATATATAATATTAATTTATGTGACAAAACTAGTTCGTGATGATCGAAAAACTATAAAAAAATCCAAATGATTATCACTAATATTTTATATAATGAATCATCCTCATACCATATAGCCAAATTAATTATATAACCACTTAATATTTTTTTTATTTTCATTAATATTATATAAATTCAATTCTGGATAATTATACTCATTCCACGTGAACTTTCATAATCATATACATGTATACCGATTGTGAAAACAAAGGAATGAATGCTCTCGAGCGATAAAATTGTATCTTTTAGCTCATAAAAAAGAAAATAAATGAACATAATAAAATTATAATAAATAAAATAAATGTTCAATGGGTTATTAATTAAATTATTAATGATTTTAATTTTATATTCCATGACATTAATTACAAGTGCAAAACACTTTCGGATATAAGGTAAGGGGTTTCTCACCTCACTTTCATTTCTGTGAGATTTCCATTATTCACCACTTATTTATTGTATATGGTGTATGTATACTACCATTTGAAATATAATATCATGAATATATTTATATTCATGGTATTCAATGATACTATTTATGGTTATTAATTTTTGGTCATACAATTCAATTGATTACAAGTGGTAAGGGTTTTCTCAACTCACTTTCATTTTCGTGTGATATGCATTACACACCACTATTTATTGTTTGTGGTGTATGTATATTGCCCATTGATTTTACATATAATGAATCAATTTATATTTATGGTATTAAATTTCTTATTTTATGATCATTAATTTTATGGGGTATAAGGTTCGATCATTTGCAAAGTGGTAAGGGTTTTCTTCCTGAACCTCTATTTTCATTCGGGTTATGTTTTATCCCTCTTTACACTAATATAATTGTTCATTATTTTTATATACTTATTCTAAATTATATTTAAATATTCCAAACTCATATATTTATATTAGTACATCTTTATTTTATGGGTAATTACATGTTTTACAAGGTTTCCTTCTCAATTCTTCCTGATATGCAAGCCTGATTAAAGGGAACTTTTCAATTTCTTACCCATTTTCAAGTACCATACATAATCTATTTTAAGACACCATTATTTTTTAAAAATCACTAATTTTTTCATAAAAAACTATATTTTCTCATTTATTGTTTTATACAAACAATTATGACAAATAAAAATTATTTTTCCAAAATAACTCTTCTCTGCAATGTAAAAAGGGGCATTTCTCTCAAAATTATTCAATGATTTTATTAAAGAATTTTCATCTATTTAAACACCTCTATTGAATATTATGATTTATTAATATTTAGATTTTATTATTATAATCTATTATATTTTATTAAATCTTATATTATTAGTTTGAATGTGAATGTTCTATCTTGATACCATTCACAATATTACTCAGAATGGTTAATGATTATGTTTACTAATTTGGGAAAGTTATTTTCATTTCATATATATATGTTGTTTATGTTTAACCCCATTCATATGAGTAATACATTGTACTTAGTAAGTGATTGGTGGGGCCCTCTATATCCCCTCGATTCATCGGTAGTTCTCATGAGATAAACTAGATATGGTTTTGGTGGAGGCCTTACCCATTTATTATATTCTTAGCATGAAGCCTTGATAGTAATAGATTCTTGGTATGAAGCCTTGAAGGTATGTTTTATATATCCATCATTATGCATTTACCTTATTATGAAACTAGTAATTTATAGTCCATGTGATTATTCGACTAGTATAATATTCATGGTTAAGTTTTATTATGGAATTATTCAATAAACTTTTATTACTGCCATTTTATACTCAAGAATATGTTTTAATGGAATGTGTTTTTAGTTATTCATCATGAATTATTGTTTATGTTTATTTATGAATGTTTCCATTGTATTTATTACCCTTAATAATCATCTAATCTCACCCATTTCTTATGTTTTATTTTGTCCCAATATGTGAAGATGTATATTATGAATGACTTTCAGGGTTAATCTAATAGTTTTTGGGTGTTTCCAATAGAGTGTATACATTTTTTTTCCTATAAAGTTGTAATGTACAGTTAATATATGTAATATGGATTCCAAAACTACTAAACGGATTGATCCTTTGGGATTCGAGTCTTGTATCTATGCAAATGTATTAAATTAAGGTGTCGGCTCTGAGATACTGGGGTTGGGGTCTTTATAGTTGGTATCAGAGGAAGTTTAGTAGAAACCTTGGAAACTTGATTTAGAAAACACAGATTAGGAAACATAACCCTAAGATATGCTTTGAGGATAAGCAAATAATAACATCCTATAATTTTTTTAAAGTAGAGATTATGTGGGTATTCTTAGAAATACATCTCTTTCTGGATACTACAAGTGGAAGTAATTCTATCATAGAAGTACCTAGGGGTAATAACTCCGACAAGGTGTCCTGAGTCTGACTTGGGGTAACCTAGTATATGATAACAGGCCTTACTTCACACCTGGTTTGACACTCTCGGGGGATATTCTTGGGATAATTCACATTCTCTTTATAATCCATTATTAATAATTTAAATATGTACCTAAAGAAACTATGTTTATTATTATAAGATTAGTTATGCATTAAGTTTTTTAATAGTTCAAAATTATTCATTATGATTCATAACCTAATTTAGTGTATTCCATTGTCTAGAAATGGCAGCTAATGGAAGGAATGGAAATTGTATCAACACATGTAATCCATATAGGGATTTTCCTTATATTCTTGATAATGATGTTGGAGCAGGATCTACAACTAGAGTTGAGAAACTTATAACTATACTGGGACAGCTGAATCTGGTTATGAATAATAACCTTACCCATATGGAGCATCCTGATCCACAACATGGAGGAACAATGATAGACTAATTCATACGACAATAATCTCTATCATTCAATGGGAATACGAACCCATTTGTAGCTGAAAAATAGATAAGTTCCTTAGAGAAGATATTTATAGCTTTGGGATGTAAAAAATGTGAGAAGGTTATCATGTCATTATATCATCTATTAGAAGATGCATATCAATGGTGGTCACTAATTCAAAACACAAAGAGGATGAGTAAATTTCAAATATGGAATGGATGGATTATAAGAAATTTTTCTTGGATAAATATTTCCCACATGAATAGAATGTGGATATGGAGAGACAATTCTTGAGTCTGATATATAGAGGGTGAAAATGTTGCTAAGTATGAATCTGACTTTACATGGTTAGCAAGGCATACCATGGACTACATACGTAATCTAAGGTGAAAATTTGATCATTTCTTTGATGGTATTAAGCCAATTAGATGGAGGGAATTAGTCTCCCAAAAATTCTCATCATATGAGGATATAGTATCTTATGATATCAAGATAGAGAAGGAATTCTCTAAGACTTATGGTTCTAAAGGTAAATAAGAGAAAAATAGGACAGAAGAGACAAATATGGATAATGGGAAGAAGGGAAAGATGGATTTTTCAACATGTGATACTTGTGGAAGGAAACACCTTGGTACATGCTTAAAATGAAAATGAGTTTCTTCAAGTGTGGAGAAAAATCCCACCATGGTTAGGATTTCAAGGGAAAGGAAGAATTTTCTAATGTCCAATGCTTCAACTATAGGGATATAGGGAACTATTCAAATGAATTTCCTAAGCGCAAAAGGAATATACACCAAAAGAAGAAAATGGATCAAGGCCAAGCTTATGTTGTTATTATAGTCAAAGTATAATAATTAAAGTATTTGTGTTTTTAGACTCATGAATTATGTTTTACTGCAATACTTATTTATATAATTAGAATCATACATGTTTCATAAAGTTTTAAAGGTGATAAAGGTATTTATATGTATGGTATGTGATAATAAGAGATACATTATGTTTTTTTAGGGAAAATATGATGTTAAGTGACCCTTCTTCGAAATTTTTGGACTTTAAGTTTTGGGTAGACATTATTTGGATGGATCTTAAGGTTAACTGCTTATGGAATGGATTTAGACTAAAGTGTGATTTTGGATAACCTTTTCTAACCTTTTTAGTTTTAATAAACATTTAAAGGATGAAGTAATAACTTATGTATTGTTTGATCAAAGTGCTTCAAGTATATAAATTCATCTTGAATATCCATATTTTAGTTTAAGAAATTAAGTAGAGATAGATCGAAGCACAACCAAAGGATGAGATTATAACATCAAGTATGTTTATTTTCTGAAGTACTTCTCTAGATAGTAAAAGAAACTCTCAACTATAGGAAAAGTATTTTGGAATAAAAACATCATTTGATTAATTTTCTCTCTAAAAAATCAATGGTATTTTAAATGATCATAGATTTATGTTTTTATGATGTTTAAATTTCTAATGACCATGTTCTCTATCACTCTTCATCAGAACTTGATGGTTATATTTCTCTTACATATCATGTTTTTAGTTTAGACCAATGTTATCCTATTCAAAAGCCTAATTCTGTGGGAACCTTTTCATTTCTCTTTCCCTCTTTTTAATAGGATATTTTACTAACCCTATTTTCGATGTGGGTTTCCCATAAGGAAATTTTCAAGTATCAACCTTTACCTTTGGAAGTGAAATTTCAAATTGTGAGGAAATAATTTATTAAAGGAGGGGATAATATCAAACCCCAAGAATTTATAAATAAATTTAATATAGCCTCTAATGCATGCAAAACTAAGTCTCTTTGAAACAACACTTTGTTATTATAATTATTTAAAAGAGATAGTTATAACCTAGTCGTTAAACATAATAATATGAATAGTAATAAATACTATTAAATGTTATTTATAATGGTTTCACATAAATAAAACATATTAAATATATATTTTTTGGTAAAATAAAAAACATTTTTGTATTTGGAATATCAAAATTAACTTAGGGTGAATTTTTAATATTTTTTGAGAAGTTTCATTTTTTTATGAATAGTGAAAAATATTGTATTGCAGTTAAAACTTGTGTTTTTTTCATTTAAATAATTATTATACCTTAAATTGATTTTTAAAATCATAGTAGATCAATTATACATATATTAATCCAATGTATATCATTTGAATAATTTTTTATATTGAAATTAGATATAAAGACTTATTGAACTTTTGAATATTCTTTTTACCCTCCTTCTCACCACACCTACAGAATTCGCATTAAACATAATTTTATGCTTCAATGAAGTGAATTTCAGAAAATTGATATATACTATTATGATCAGTAAGATATTTAGATTTTGATAGGATCAACTTAAGTTTTAGTGAATAGTAACTTGACCTTTTGCAATAGTAATAATACCCTTATGAATAGTAATCTAACCAATAGAATAGTAACTTCATCTGTGAAAGTATGGATAAAATTTAGGCATCTTATAATTGTTAATATGATATAATTATATTATTGTATAAGTAAATGAATATTTAAAAAAATATTAATTAAGAGTTGGTATTTTTGTAAGTCATAAATTTTTAATTACAATTTTATAATTAATATAATTATTTAAAAGTAAATTTATTTTTATAAAATGGAATCATATATTAATATCTTATTTTATTACAATTTTATGATAATTTTATGAGACCTTAGTTAATTTTTCAAAGTGTTATAAAATGAGTTATAATTTTAAAATCTGTATTTTTCAAGTAAATGATGGTTTTAATTAAAAATTAAATTTATCATATTTAGAAAATTATTTTCATAAAATGGAGTTAATTTTTTAGTTCTACACATTGAAAAATCTGTAGGGTGGATTTTTGGGATTTTTCTGAAATAGTTTCATTTTTGGTGAATAGTAAAATATGATAATTTATAGTATAAATACATTATAAGATAAATATACTATTCCTTGAGTTATGAATGATGTAAACTTCATAATCTAGAACTTAACTTCGCTATTTTAATATATTTTATGATAATTATCAAACTATTCATAGTTTTGAGCTAAAATAATAAACAAGTGGTTAAAATACTCAAGAAAACACCCCTCTCCTCCACTATAAATACCACCCCTCTCCACCACTTCTCCTAACACATATAATCCTATAATATTGTTCAAATTCTACCCAAATAAGCTTCCCAAGTCTCTCCCCCACTTCCAGGAGGTTCTGGTCACAAAAAAATACCAAACCAAGATTCCTTACGGAGGTTCTCAAAGTGGAGAATTCAAGAGGTAAATCCTCTTTCTTTTTCTTTTAATTTCCTTTCAATTTTCTTTTTCATTTCTTATTCACTCCTTACCTCCTATGTAAAAATTATAATGGTAACTCTAGTATCATATATATACTATAATAATATCATTTTAATGTAATATCCTTCCTTAAACTCCTTTCTATCACTCTTTTATTTTAAAAAATGAAATCAGCATCTGTGAGGTGATGATTTACAACCTTCATGGATGATGGATTTTCGTTCTTCAATTTCTCTTTCAAGGATGGCCATGAAACTATTTTTTTAACATGCTATAATATATTTTTTACAACTTATTTAATGTTCTATAAATAGTATATATAGATAATATTAATTCATATGACAAAACTATTTTGTGATGATCGAAAAACCGCCAAAATAATCTAAATGATTATCACTAATGTTTTATCTAATGACTTATCCTCATACCATATAACCAAATGGATTATATAAATATTTAATATTTTTTACATTATTTAATATTATATAAATTCAATTCTGGATAATTATACCTATTCCACATAAACTTCCATACTCATATACTAGTATACTGATTGTGAAAACCAAGGAAACGAATGCACTCGAGCAATAAAATTGTATATTATAACTCATCAAAAATTCAATAAATGAACTAAATAAAATTATAATAAATCAAATAAATGTTTAATAGGTTACGAATTAAATTATTAATGAGTCTAATTTCATATTCCAAGACATTAAGTTCAAGTGCAGAACACTTTCAGACATAAGGTAAGGGGTTTCTCATCTCACTTTTATTTCCATGATATTTCCATTATTCTCCACTTATTTATTGTATGTGGTGTATTTATACTGGAATTTGACATATAATATCATGAATATATTTATATTCATGGTATTCAGTGATATATTTTATGGTTATTAATTTTTGGTCATATAATTCGATTGATTACAAGTGGTAAGGGTTTTCTCAACTCACTTTCATTTCCATGAGATATGCCTTAATCTCCACTATTTCTTATGTGTGGTGTACGTATACTGCACATTGATGTTCCATATCATGAATATATTTATCTTCATGGTATTAAATTTCTTATTTGATGATAATTAATTTTATGGGGCATAATATTCGACTGTTTGCAAAGTGGTAAGGGTTTTTCTTCCCAAACCTCCATTTTCATTTGGGTTATGTTTTCTACTTCTTTACACCAATGTAATTCTTAATTATTTTTATATAATTATTACACATTATTTTTGTATCTTCCAAACTCATGTATCTAGATCATTACATATTTATTTTATGGGTAATTACATATTTTACAGGGTTTTCTTCTCAATTCTTCCTGATACGCAAGCCCAATTAAAGGGAACTTCTAGATTTCTTACCCATTTTCAAGTACTATATATAATATATTTTAAGACACCATAAAATCACTAGTTTTTTCATGAAAAACTATATTTTTTCATTTCTGGTTTTATACAAAAAATTATGATAAATAAAAATTATTTTTCCAAAAGAACACTTTTTTTCAAAGTAAAAAGGGTTTTTCTCTAAAAATTTATTGATGATTTTATTAAATTATTTTAATCTATTTCAATACCTCTATTGAATATTATGATTTATTAAGATTTATCTCTTATTATTATCATCTACTATATTTTATTAAATATTTTATGATTATTTTGAATGTGAATGTTTTATCTTGATATCATTCACCATATTACTCAGAATGGTTAATGGTTATGTTTATTGATTGGGGAAAGTTATTTGCATTTCATATTTATATGTTGTTTATGTTTAAACTCATTAATATGAGGAATTAATTGGACTTAATAAGTGAAGGTTGGGGCCTACTATATCCCCTTGATGCATCGGTAGGTCTCCTGAGATAAACTAGATATGGTTTTGGCCAAGGCCTTATCCATTTATTAGATTATTGGCATGAAACCTTGATAGTAATAGATTATTGGAATGAATCCTTGGAGGTATGTTTTAGATATAAATTGTTATGCATTTCCTTCATTATGAAACTGGTAATTGTTAGTCAATGTGATTATTCTACTAGTAGAATATCCATGGTTAAGTTTTATTATGGAATTATTCAATCAGCTTTTATCCCTATCATTTTATGCTCAATATTATGTTTAATGGCATGTTTTTTTAGTTATTCATAATGCCTTATTGTTTACGTTTATTTATGATAGTTTCTGTTGTATTTCTTACCCTTACTAATCATCTAATCTCACCCCTTTTTTATGTTTTATTTTTCCCAGGATATAAAGATGTATATTATAAATGACTTGCAGATTTGATATAAGAATTTTTGGGTGTTACCAATGGAGTTTATACAATGTTTTTCCCTTAAAATTGTAATGTACTATTAATATATTCAATATAGATTCCCAAACTACTAAACAGATCAGTCCTTTCAGATTCAAGTCTTGTATCTATTCTAATGTATTAAAGTAAGGCACCAGCTCCAGTATACTGGGGTCGGGGTCTTTACAGTTGGTATTAGAGGAAGTTTAGTAGAAACCTTGGGAAATAGGTTTAGAAAACATTGATTAGGGAACATAACCCTAACATATACTTTGAGTATAAGCATATAATAACATCCTAGAATTTTTCTAAAGTAGATATTATGTGGGTATTCCTACCAATACATCCCTGTATGGATACTACAAGTGGATGTGGTTATGATGTAGATATACCTAGGGGTAATAACTCTGACAAGGTGTCCTAGGCCAGACTTAGGGTAACCTAGTACACAACGATGGGTCTTACTGTGCACCTAGTTTGACACTCCTAGGGGATATGCTTAGGATAATTCACATGCTCTTTACAAACCATTGTTAAATATTTAGAAGTAAATATGTCCCCAAAGAAACCATGTTTATGATTAAGAGATTAGTTATTCATTAAGTGTTTTGATAATTTAAAATTATTCATTATGATTCATAACCTAATTTAGTGTATTCCATTTTCTAGAAATGGAACCTAGTAGAAATAATGGAAATCGTATCAATGAACATAATCCATGTAGAGATTGACCTTATATGTAAAATAATGATGTTGGAGTAGGATCTACAATTGGATATGAGCAACTTATAACCATACTAGGACAGCTGACTCTGGTTATGAATAATAACCTTACCCGTATGAAGTATCTTGATCCACAACATGGAGGAATAATGTTAGACCACTTCATACGGCAACAATATTCATCATTCAATGGTACTATAAACCCATTTATAGTTGAACAATGGATAAGTTCCTTTGATAAGATATTTCTAGCTTTGGTATTTAACAAACGTGAGAATATTATCATGGCATTATATCAGCTCTTGGGATATGCTAATCAATGGTGGTCATTAATTCAAAATAAAAATGAGGGGGAGGAAATTTCAAATATTTAATGGATGGATTTTAAGGAAACTTTCTTAGAGAAATATTTCCCTCATGAATAGTGAGTGGATATAGAGAGACAATTCTTGAGTCTGAGATAGAAAGAGGATGAAAATGTTGTTAAGTATGAAGCCAACTTTACAATTTCAGCAAGGCATTTCGTGGACTACATATGTAATACAAGGTGCAAGACTGACCATTTCTTTGATGGTCTTAATCCAATTATGTGAAGGGCATTAGTCTCCCAAACATTCTCATCATATGAGGATATATTATTTTGTATTATCAAGATAGAGAAATAATTCTCTAAGACTTATGGTTCTAAAGGTAAATAAGAGAAAAAGAGGATGGTAGAGAAAAATATAGATAAAGGAAAGATAAAAAAGGTGTATTTTCCAACATGTGATACTTGTGGAATGAAACACCTTGGTACATGATTAAAAGTTAAAGAATTTTGCTTCAAGTGTGGAGAAAAAGTCCACCATGCTCGGGATTGCAAGGGAAAGAAAGAATTTTCTAATGTCCAATGCTTCAACTGTAAGGATATGGAGCACTATGCAAATGAATGCCCTAATCACCAAGGGAATATACCCCCAAAAATCAAATGGATCAAGGAAAATATTATTTTGTTACTATAATAGAAGTGAAATAATTAAAGTATTTTTGTTTTTAGAATCATGAATTATCTTTTACTATAGTACTTATTTAAGGAATTGGAAGTATGCATGTTTCGTAAAGATTTAAAGGTGATCAAGGCATTCATATGTATGGTATGTGACAATAAGAAATATATTATGTTGTTTTGGGAAAAATATGGTGTTAAGTGGCCATTATTATAAATATTTGGACTTTGAATTTTTTATAGACATTATTTGGATGGGTCTTAAGGTTAACTGCTTATGGAATTGATTTAGACTAAATTATGATTCTGGATAACCTGTTCTAACCTTTTTGGTTTCAGTAAACATTTGAAAGCTGAAGGAATGACTTATGGATCGTTTGATAAAAGTTATTCAAGTATAGAAATTCATATTGAATATCCATATTTTGGTTTAATAAATGAAGTGGTGATAGATTGAATCACAACTAAAGGATGAGATTATAACATCAAGTAAGTTTATTTTTTGAAGCGCTTTTGTGGATAATAAAATAAACCCTCAACTATAAGAAAAGTATTTTGGAACAAAAAAGTCATTTGATTACTTTTCTTTCTAATAAATCCATGGTATTTTAACTAATCATATATTTATGGTTTTATGATGTTTAACTTTTTAATGACCATGTTCTCTATCACTCTCTATCAGAACATGATGGTTAGATTTCTCTTTCATGTCTATATTTTCATTTTACACCAATATTATCCTATTTTAAAGCCTAATTTTTTTGTGAAATTCTCATTTACCTTTCCCTATTTTTAGGAGGTTATTTTATTAATCTTATTTCTAATTTTGGTTTCCCATAAGGTAATATTCAAGTATCAACCTTTAACTTTGAAAGTTAAATTTTAAATTGAGAGGACACAATTTATTGAAGGGGGGGTAGAATGTAACACCCCAAGGATTTTCAAATAAATTTAATATAGCCTATAATGCATGCAATACTAAGTCTTTTTGAAACAGCACTTTGTTATTATAATTATTTAAAGGAGGTAGTTATAACCTAGCTATTAAACATAATAATATGAATAGTAATTACTACTATTAAATGTCATTTATAATGGTTTCATATAAATAAAAAATATTAAATATATAATTTTTGGTAAAACAAAATAAAAAATTGAATTCGGATTGTCAAAATTAACTTAGGGTGAATTTTTAGTATTTTCTAATAAGTTTCATTTTTTATGAATAGTGAAAAATATTGAATTGTAGTTAAAAACTATGTTTTTTTCATTTAAATAATTATTACACTTTAAATTTATTTTTAAAGTCAAAAAAGATCAATTATACATATATATAAATCCAATGTAGATCATTGGAATCATTTTTATATTGAAATTAGATAGAAATACTTATTGAACTTTCGAACATTCTTTTTACTTACCTTCTCGCGACACCCACGGGATTAGCATTAAACATAATTTTGATGCTTTGTGAATTGAATTTCAGAAAACAAATATACATCATTACGATCAGTAAGATATTTAGAGTCTGATAGGATCAACTTTATTTTTTGGTGAATATTAACTTGACCCTTTGGAATAATAATGATACCCTTGTGAATAGTAATCTAACCAATAGAATAGTAACTTCACCTCAAAAAGTATGGATAAAATTTAGGCATCTTATAAATGGTGATATGATATAATTATATCACTGTATAAGTAAATTAATATTTAAAAAAATATTAATTAAGAGTTGGCCAAAATGATTTTTTTAGTATTTTCATAATAAACCACTTTTAAGGGGTTAGTGGGAACCCATAAGAGTTGGTATTTTTGTAAGTCATGAATATTTAATTAAAATTTTATAATTAATATAATTATTTAAAAGAAAATTAATTTTCATAAAATATATTCATATATTAATACCTTTTTGTCTTATGATTTTAAGATAATTTTATGAGACATTAGTTAATTTTTCCAAGTGTTATAAAATCAGTTATAATTTTAAAAACTGTATTTTTTGAGTAAATGGTGATTTTAATTAAAAATTAAATTTATCATATTTAGAAATTTATTTTCATAAAATGGAGTTAATTTTTTAATTCTACACATTGAAAAATGTTTAGGATAAATTTTTTGTATTTGTCTGAAATAGTTAAATTTTTGTGAATAGTAAAATACGATAATTTATGGTATAAATACATTATAAGATAAATACACTATTCCTTGAGTCATGGATGATGTAAGAAACATAATCTCATACTTACCTTAATTATTTTAATATATTTTATGATAATTCTCAAAATATTTATAGTCTTGAACCAAAATAATAAACAAATGAATAAAATATTCAAAAAATGCTTCTCTTCTCCACTATAAATATCACTCCTTGCCACCGCTTATCATCAAACATATAAGCCTTGATTCTTGTCCAAATTCTGCCCAAATCATCTTCCCAAGTATCTCCCCCAATTTCAAGAGGTTATGGTCACAAAAAAATACCAAACCAAGGTGCCTTAATGAGGTTCTCAAAGAGGAGAATTCAAGAAGTAAATCCTCTTTCTTTTTCTTTTAATTTCCTTTCAATTTTCCTATTCATTTCTTATTCTCTCCTCACCTCCTCTGTCCAAATGAGCATGATAACTCCAGTATCATCTATATACTGTAATGATATCATGTTAATGTAATATCCTTCATAAAACTTCTTTCTCTCTCTCTCTTTTATTTTAAAAAATGAAATCGTCGTTTGTGAGGTGCCGATTTACAACCTTCATGGATGATGGATTTTAGTTCTTCAACTTATATTTCAAGGATGGTCATGAAAATATTTTTTTATTAAAACATAGTATAATATATGTATTAAAACCTATTTAATGTTCTATAACTATTATATATACATAATATTAATTCATACGACAAAACCAGTTCGTGGTGATCAAAAAACCGCCAAAATAATCTAAATGATTATCACTAATGTTTTATCTAATGAATCATCCTCATACCATATAAAAAAATGAATTATATAATCATTTAATATTATTTATGTTAATTAATATCATATAAATTCAATTTTGTATAATTATAATCATTCCACGTGAACTTCCATACTCATATACAAGTATATCGATCGTGAAAACCAAGGAAACGAACACTCCCGGGTGATAAAATTGTATCTTATAACTCATAAAAAAAGGAAATAAATGAAGTTAATAAAATTATAATAAATCACATGAATGTGTAATAGGTTCTTAATTAAATTATTAATGATTTTAATTTTATATTCCATGACATTAAGTACAAGTGAAGAACACTTTTGGACATAAGGTAAGGGGTTTTTCATCTCACTTTTCTTTCCTTGATATTTCCATTATTCCCCACTTATTTCTTCTATATGGTGTAGTTATGATAAAATTTGACATATAATATCATGAATATATTTATATTCATGTTATTAAATGATAAATTTTATGGTTATTAATTTTTTTCATACAATTTGATTGATTACAAGTGGTAAGAGTTTTCTTAACTCACTTTCATTTCTATGAGATATGCCTTACTCACCTCTATTTCTTGTGTGTGGTGTATGTATATTGAAAATTTATGTTCTATATCATGAATTTATTTATATTCATGGTATTAAATTTTTTATTTTATGGTCATTAATTTTATGGGGTATAAGGTTTAGCTATTTGCAAAGTGGTAAGGGTTTTCTCCCCGAACCTCCATTTTCATTTGGGTTATGTTTTCTCCCTCTTTAAACCAATGTAATTATTGATTATTTTTATATAATTCTTATAAATTCTATGTAAATACTCAAAAATCATGTATCTATATCAATACATATTTATTTTATAGGTAATTACATGTTTTACAAGGTTTTCTTCTCAATTCTTCTTGATACGCAAGCTCGATTAAAGGGAACTTCTCGATTTCTTGCCCATTTTAAAGTATCATCCATAATCTGTTTTAAGACACCGATATTTTTATAAAATCAATAATTTTTTATAAAAAACTATATTTTTTATTTATGGTTTTATACAAATAATTATTACAAATAAAAATTATTTTTCCAAAAGTTCTTTTCTTTTCAAAATCAAAGGGTATTTCTCTCCAAATTCCTCGATGATTTTATTAGAGTATTTTCAACTATTTCAACACCTATATTGAATATTTTAATTTATTAATATTTATATCTTATGATTATAATCTACTATATTTTATTAAATTTTTTATGATTAATTTGAATGTGAATGTTCTACCTTGATGTCATTCACCATATTACTCAAAATGGTTAATGGCTATGTTTACTGATTGGGGGAAGTTATTTTCATTTCATATGTATACGTTGTTTATGATTAATATCATTCATATGAGGATTTAATTGGACTTATTAAGTGATGGGTGGGGCTCTCTATATCCCCTAGATGCATCGGTAAGTCTCATGAGACAAACTAGATATGGTTTTGGCCGAGGCCTTCCCGTTTATTAAATTCTTGTCATGAAGCCTTGACAGTAATGGATTCTTGGAATGAATCCTAGAAGGTATGTTTTAGATATCCACAATTATGAATTTACCTAATTATGAAACTATTAATTGATAGTTTATGTGATTATTCAACTAGTATAATATCAATAGTTAATTTTTATTATGGCATTATTCAATCAGCTTTTATTCCTACAATTTTATGCTCATGATTATGTTTTAATGGAATGTGTTTTTATTTATTCATCATGACTTATTTTTTATGTTTATTTATGAAATCTTATTCTTTATCACTTACCCTTACTGATCATCTGATCTCACCCCTTTCTTATGTTTTATTTTTCCCCAGGATGCAAAGATGTATATTATTAATGACTTGTAGGGTTAATTTAAGAGTTTTTTGGGTGTTACCAATGGAGTTTCAACATTGTTTTTCCTTTAAAGTTTTAATTTACTATTATTATATGTAATTTGGATTCTAAAACTACTAAACTGATTGGTATTTTGGGATTTTATTCTTGTATCTATGTCAATATATTAAAGTAAGGCACTAAATCTGGGCTACTAGGGTCAGGGTCTTTACAAGTAATATATCTTGGGCCTTATTGATCAGGATGGTAATGCCTTCATAAGACCTTGGACAATGAAATAAAGGGTAAATACATCCAATTAAATCAAAAAATAATAAATCAAGTAAAGGGTGATGACACAAGTGAGTTTTCTACTTTATGAGACATTTAAGGCAAAGAGATTATAGTACAAAGTACATGTCTGTAGGTTGGTTATCATTGTTGTGAATTTATATACCTCTTTAGGGGTCTTCATGGGTTACTAAACACTTATCTTGGTCTATGAATACTATTCAATGCTATCAAGATAAGAGTCTATAGGGTCACACACAATAGTGCATTCAAGAATCTGCCCTATTCAGTTGAATAGGTATATTGGACATGGTGGGCCACACCATGGGGTCCAAGTGTTTTCAAAGTTATTGATCACCAATAAATAAATAAATTCCTATTATTCAATTAAATAATAATTTTTATTAAATTTTTTTACAATTTAAGTAAATATAAGGAATAATATTAATCGAACGAATATTATTTTAATATTCCAAGTTCATTTAATATTAAGCAGTAATGATGAGTCGAGTTAAATGACTCGGGATTTAATCACGTAATATATTTAATATAAATTACTGATTTGTGATAAAATATTTATGATGCAATTTAGTTCCTCATAATTACTTATTTAGTGGGTGTTTTATTTACAGGGATCAGGGAACCCTTTCCGGATTTTTGACACACCCACTATATAATCAAGGAGATAGTTCATTACCATATATTATTCATTCAATTTTGAATGAGTGCCTCTCTCTCCTCCTGCATTCTAGAGAGTGTGTGTATCTCTTTGAGTAATGATCCAAGAACGCCTTCAAGCATCGAAGGTAGAGGATCGCAGTGATCATCAAGATATCTAAGGTGTCGTCAAATCTCTGTGCTATCACTCAGAATTCAATGATCGGTGTTTCAATGGATTTTTTAAGAGTGTGTGGATGGTCTGAGGCATTCGTCTTAAGATTCATCATTCAATGATCATCAGTGACGAGCTGTAGACATCCGTGCTTCGATTTCAAACACGGTATGTGTTCATTTTAATTTTGTGCTCTGTATAATTAACGTGAGATAATTAGACCATACCGGTGCTCGAATCGTCGAAGACGAAAAGTCTTGTTATCCTGATAATGAAAAATTTTCATATCTTGAGCCCACCAGCATCCACTACGACCCCAGTACCTTCATTATTTTGGTAGATCCTCCAGTAGATGTAAAGCTTGTTGGTTGCAAATGGGTATTCAAGAATAAATTGGACATGGAAGTACAAGTCAATACCTATAAAGAATGACTGGTTTCAAAAGGGTTTAAATAGTGCCAAGGCATTGACTGTGACAAAAAAAATTCACTAGTTGCAATGCTGAAATCCATCAGAATTATACTTTCCATTGCGTCTTACCATGACTTTTATATTTGGAAAATGGATATCAAAACAACCTTACTTAATGGGAACCTTTAGAAATATGTCTATATAGAACAATCCTAAGGGTTTGTGACTCTAAAGGATGCTAATAAGATATAAAAATTGAAAAAAAAACATTTATGGATTAAAGAAAGCATTTCGATCATGGAATATTCATTTTGATTGATCCATAACAGAATTTGGTTTCATAAATAATGGGTGTGATCCTTGTGTCTATATATGGTTTAGTGGGAGTGTAGCCATTTTCTTAGTAGTATATATTGATGACATATTACTCATAGGAAATTAAATATAAGTCATACAGTCTATTAAGATGTGGTTGAATAAATGATTTTTTCCGAAGGACTTAGATGAAGCAGCATATATTCATGGGATAAATATCAATCATGATAGATCTAAGAGACTACTCAGCCTAAGTCAAAGTACATGCATTGACAAGATACAAAAGAGATTCAGTATGAAAAAATCCAAGAGGGGATTTTTTCTAACGTCACATGGCATTCAACTTTTCAGAAAAATGTACCCTTAAACATATGAGGAAAGAAGCAAATTGGTAAGGATTTCATACGTGTTAGTGATTAGGTCAGTCATGTATGATATGCTATTTACTAGGTTAGATGTTTAATATGCATTGAGTGTGGTAGGAAGATATCAATATAATCCAGGTGATTGTCATTGGATAACAGTCAAGACTATCCTTAAGTATCTGAGGTGAACAAAGGATATGTTCTTGATCTATGGAGGATATGAGGAACTATGTTGGAACCAAGGCTATTATTTACTATAAATGGAGTATAGTTTGTGTTTTTTATAGTCCTTATATGTAAGATCATATAGTTTGCAAAGAAAGGGTTCTTATAGTTCAAGCCGACAACAGTTTTGAAGGAAATGTCGTTTCCCAGTGTTTGCCAAATTTTTGGGTCCAAAATTTGGAAAATAGAGAAAAGTGTTTTTGGAAAAGTAAGTTGCATGAAATATTGAATGGGGTTTAGAAACTTGTGTGCCAGTCTTGTTTTGGGATCGTTGTATCATTTTCTGTCAAAGGAAAAAGGTGCACACAAGATTTAAATGTGCAATAAAGATGAGGTTGTGCAGAAGATTCTTATGAGACCAATGTGACTTCAAAAGAAATTTTGCGCACTTGGAAAGAATCTTATACGCACCGATGAAGATGCGTCAGAAACTTGCATGTACGGTCATCGAGGCCCATAAATAGATGACTACCCCCCTAGAAAATGGAGAAATTTTCAACGAAGATCGGGTTCCTCAACCGCATGAAAGACTTGTACGTGTAAGAGAAGTAGAGATCAAATATTTCATGTAAAGTGTTTCTTTATTTTAAAAAGACCAAGTTAACCTTGTGATGTGGTCACACTAAAGATAAGTGGTGCGTGAAAAATAAGTGTTGTGTTAAAGCTATCTTGTGTGACAAATCCCAAATCTTGTGCGTAAGGGAAGGTGTTGCGCGCAAGGGTTAGTGGGTGATTCTACTAATATTTGAACATCCAGGTTGTTTAATCAATTATTCCAAGTACATCAAGTCTGGTAATCGATGCAACAAGAGTCTCATGCTGGATAGAGATAAAGACTTCAATGAAAATCTATTAAAGAAACCTTCAAGTTGATAAACTGAGTGAAACTTCACCCAAGGAAGTGAGCTAGGGGGAGTCAATGGAAGTGCTCTAAGGGATGCAGTGTTTTATACCTGAATTCTTATAAATTCAGTGTGCCTAGCATAGAGTGAATATGTTTAAACTTGTGTACTCCAAAACTAGTGAAAATTAGTGGTTTTTGGTATGACCAATACACTATCGGTGTATGCTCCTAGGATGTGGCCCTTAGTGGTGAACCAAGTAAAATCGGTGTATGTCGTCTCTTTTCATGTGAATTTTTGATTGTTGATCATATTCATCACAAAAGTTTAATGAGTTCATGCCAATGTGGGAACAAGATCCATCACATTAAAAGAAAAAGTTAACACCCTGATTCACCCCTCCCCTCTCAGGGTGTCTCAGGGTCCTATAAGTGGTATCAGAGGGAGGTTAATGGTGTTAAATCTGTCTTACTTTGTCATCATAGAGAATTTAGTAAATGTTAAGGGAGTGCCCTTATTTGATGGAAGAAAATTTAAAATATGGAAGAACAGGATGATATATCATCTAAGATATCTTAGAATGAAAGTTATTTTTTCTACAACGTAAGTAATACAGTTCACTGATCCAATAGGGTTGTTTATGACTGATACAAATAGGAAAATGCTTGATGCAGATGCTAAAGAATAAAATTCTATCACTACAGCACTTTCTGATCAGATCTATCTAAAGGTGATAAGTTGTACTTTCAACAAAGTCTATGTGGGAAAATTGTAGAATATATATGAATGAGACAACAAAGTGAAGGAGATGAAACTAAAATTCTTTCACAATAGGTTTGATGATCTGAATATGCATCCTGATGAGAATACAGATTCCTTCTTCAATTGAATTAGTGAAGTAGTGGGATAAATTCAAGGGATTGGGGAATAAATCAAAGACATTAACATTGTGAATGAAATTTTTTAAAAGGAGTACACCTCTATAAAACCCAAAAGTATTATCCCTTGAGGAAAGGGGTCTATATAAACTTTCTCTAGATGATCTGTTGAGTAGTCTAGTGGCATACGAAATGAGAGTAAATTCAGAAGATGCGACGACACGTGTCGGCAAGTAAATACCATTCAAAGCCATCGACAGACTAAAAATTTCAAGAGATATTGTTGATGAAGATAATGAGGAATGAAAACTTCTTTCACTATTTTCCAAAAAATTCAAGAGAGGAAAAGGGAGATTCAAATGAAAGCTTCCCTTATCATGTTTTTGTTGTGGTAAAGTTGGGCACATTGCTTCTCAGTGCTCAAGGAATTTATATGATGATAAAGAAGAATCTAGAAAATCACAGAAGCCTCAGAAAAGGTTTTATCAAAAGGAAAACTTAAAATATGGAAAGAAACTATAGAAAAATAGTTTTTTCTATGAATAATGTGATGATAATAATGAATTCTTTGAGGAATAATAAATAGAGTTTAAATCTGTAAACTAATCATCTATGATGGATACTATTGAGAAGTTATAACCATCAAAAGATAAAGCTGGAGATCATCAGTTGAGTTTTGATGCTAACCTAAAGTTACAACTTAAGGATGTTATTAGTAAGCTCGAGAATCAAAGTAAAAGATGAAAAAATGGATAGAAGTTGTAGAAGAATCATCAAAATATGTTGATCATCTTGAAGCAAAAATTGAATGACTGTAATAAGTAGTGACAGTACAGTCTACAACACTTGAAATCACAAAAGATGTAGTGGAACTGAAGTTGATAATTCAATAATAGGGAAAGGTCATCAATGACCTCACCTCTATACTTAAAGAGAATTCCAAGACTTTTGAGGTTCTTGAAGAAGAAGTGGTTACTCTTAAGAGTAAACTTGAAAGTGAATCAATTTAAAAAAAATAAAGAAGAAAATATGGTTTGGAAGGTTGTCAGATGTTGAGCTGATGGAGAGGGAAAAACATGGTTATAATGGAGTTAAAAAGATTTTTAATGATCAAAGACCTGCATGTATAGGAAACATTGGAATCGGTTTGGATGCCGAAACATTAAATGTTGTAAATAAAGTGGGCTAGAATAAAGGCAAGCTGAAAGTTGGACATGTTGAAAATTCACCTGAAGTGCTAAAGAAAAAATCCTCAATTCAAACTGAAAAAACTAATAACTATTCTAAAGTATCCAAAAATTATAGGCATCCAAACTATTTTCCGAAGGAGACATGAGGAGTAATCGAAATGAGAATAAATTTCCACTTATGAAGTGTCAATTCTGTGGCCATCTAGGCCATACCATGTCATATAGATAAGAGGCAATGATCTATTTGAATGGGGAAGATATAGGAGTTCAACAAAGGAGAAAAAATTCATATCCTACTTCTTATAGAAGAAATAATTTCTATGGATATTGTTTTCATTGTTTTAACTTTGGCCATAAAGTTGTGTATTTTAGGTAGAGGAATAATAGGATAAATTCATACAAAACTCAGAGACAGGTCAATATTCGCCAACCAAACAGTGTTGTTATTACAAATAGGTTTTCTCCTTTAGAAGAAGAGTGTGAATATGAAGAACTTTTGCATGAGGAAAAGATATCTAAAAGTCCATTTCTATCCTCCACTCAATCTAATATTTCATGGAAGTAAAAGAGGAAAAATGAAAAATCCAACCTTTCAGAAGTAGCTCTCAAAGCTACAAAGAACAGTATCACTTGGATTATTGATAGTGGGTGCCCATCCCATATGATGGGAAATGTAGACCTATTAATGAATTTTGAGAGAAGGGTTGATAGAACAGTAAGGTTCGGTATTGATGGGGCTTTGAAAATAAAAGGTAGTGTAAGTACTCAACTAGCTAATGGAGAGATGAAGAAAACTGAAGTTCTTTATGTGGACGGTCTTCATCAAAATCTCCTCAGTGTGAGTCAACTCTATGACTCAGGGCTTATAGTGGCATTCAATCAAAAGGAGTGCTCTATAAAACGGAATACGAGGAATTCTCTCATGAAAGGTTGTAAAACTGATGGCAACTTATACCAGGTTGATAGCAGAGAGAATATTTCCTACCTAACTATTGAAGAATAAAATGACTTGTGGCACGAGAGGTTGGGTCACATTAATCAACAGGATATGGAAAAGATATATAAGATAAAGATAATCATGGATATACCCAATCTGAAGCATGAATGGGAAAAGACTTGATATTCCTATATACGAGGAAAGTTGTTCTATAGTTCATATCGGCCGAAGAAGAAAAGGGAATCAAATCTTCTTGATCTCATCCATATAGATGTATGTGGCCCGATAAATGTTGTTGGAACGCATGGACAAAGGTACTTTGTTCTTTTCATTGATTATTATAGTCTAATTGCTTGTGTGGTGGTTATACACATGAAATGGAAAGTGCTTGATTACATGAAAACTTATCATTGAATCACCTAGAATGATACTGGACAGACAATAAAAGTTTTGTGATATGACAATGGAGGTTAATACACATCCATTGATTTTGAAAATCACTTGTAGAATCATGGAATACAACATGAGTTGGTTTTTGTGAGAACCCCACAGCAAAATGGAGTTGTTGGGCACAGGAATCTACAGGTGAAAAATATGGCCAGAACAATGATGATTAAGAGTCGTATCCCTCGACATTACTTGAAAGAAGTTGTTTAGTATTCAATGTATATTAAAAAATGAATAGGGGTTTATATGGGTGAAACCAAGACACCATATGAGTTTTGGCATGGAAGTAAACCCTCTTTTAATTATTTCTATGTTTTCATAAGTAAATGTTTTGTCATGAGCAAAGAAGGAAATCAAGGAAAGTATGGTGATGCAGTAGATGAAGGAAAATTCCTTGTATATTCAATTAATAGAAAATCCTACAAATTCTTCAATAACCATCTTGGAAAAATTGTGGAAAGCAATGATGTAAAGATCATTGAAGATAAAACCATGAATTCCTCAAGGAATTCTTATGCTGATGTGATAGAAGATGAGGAAGAATGTGAACATGGAGCGGATCCAAATATAAAATTAGAGGAAGATGTATGAAAATCTCAGGAGTCACATCATGATGTTGGCTCTGAAGAAGAATCATAAGAGTAAACCATGGATGAAGATAATTTTACTGAACCTCACAGGAGAAATTGAAGAGCATAAATTGATCAATCCAACATCATGGGGTATTGAACTATACCCAAAAAAACAAGGAGAATGGGGAATAATGTTCAATATTCATTGTTTTCAGTTGTGGAACCATCCTCATTTGAAGAAGCTGCAAAATATGAATCATGGGTTAAAGCCATGAATGAAGAGTTGGACCATATCGACAAGAACCAAACATGGGATCTAGTCGAGTGACCTGAAGGTCACAATGAGATTGGTATGAAGTGGATTTTTAAGAAAAAATATGATGAGCATGGTAATGTGATCAGAAATAATATGTGGTTGGTGTGTAAAGGATATTCATAGATTGAAGGTGTGGATGTTAAAGAGACATTTTCTCTTATGGCTAGACTGGAGTCAATTGGACTTTTTCTTGACATGGAAATTCAAAGAGGATACAAAGTGTATCAAATGGATGTCAAAACCGCTTTCTTAAATGGTGTTCTTGAAGATGAAGTTTATATAGAACAACCAGTGGGTTTTCTTCTTGGCAATGATGAAATGAAGGTCTGTAGACTAAATAAAGCTCTCTATGGATTGAAGTAGGCACCACGAGATTGGTACTCTCTGCTTGATTCTTATCTGAAAAAAGATTGAATTCAAAAGAGGAGGAGTGGATCGCGATCTCTATGTGAAGAATTCTCAGAAAGATTGGTTCATGGTACCGGTGTACGTTGATGATATTATTTTTGGTGGAAGCATGTAGGGATCAGTAGATGAATTTTCTAGTCACATGAAATAAAAATTTGAAATGTCCATGATTGATGAACTTGCATATTTCTTAAGGATACAAGTGATTTAGAGGAAATACTTCACTTTTTTCTCTCAGGAAAAGTATGCAAGAGAGTTTCTGAAGAAATTCAATATGCATGACTCCAAACCAATGTCGACTCCAATTGCGGTTGGAAGTAAACTAGGAAAGCATGAGGATAAGACATCTATAGATCCCAAAATGTATAGAAGAATCATTGGAAGATTATTTTACTTGACAATGACATGGCCATATATTGTCTTTGCAATATGCTTAGCATCCCTCTTTTAAAGTAATACAAAAGAAGAATATATGGCAGTAGTGAAAACAATCATGAGGTACATTCAAGGTACTCACAATTATGGATTATACTTTTCTGTAGGAAGAGGTAGTGAATTGTCTGCATTTTCTGATGCTGACTAGGATGGAGATGTTGTTGACAAAAAGTCCACAAGTGGTGGAGCATTATTTATTGGCAAGAAATGTGTGGGTTTGTTGAGTAAGAAATAGGGAATTACTTCTCTTAATACTACTGAAGCAAAATATATCTCGGCTACAAAGGCTTGCACACAGCTACTGTGGATGAAGCAACAACTAACCGATATTGGTGATGAAGTGAAACAACCAATGGTGATTCACTTTGATAACAAGAGTGAAATTGATCTTATGAAGAATCTTGTTCAGAATTCTCATATGAAACATATTAAAATTAGATATCACTTCATCAAGGAAAAGTTTGAACAAGGCGTGGATAAATGGATCATGTGGGAACTGATGAGCAAGTGGATGATATTCTGACCAAGCCACTAGTAGTGGCTATTTTTGAGAAACATTGGTTAAACCTCATTGTTCAACCACATCCCATTTCATGAGGAGGTTACAGGTGTTCCCCTCTCCCCAGTTATGTTGATTGTTTCTAATATGTTTGTAGAAGTTATGCAGGTTTATGGGGGAGATATGATCCAGGAGGAGTGTGTTTTGAGCTCTACGATGACAAATACTGGTCTTTGGATTTATTGCCAATGGGGTAGAAGGAATGAATTAAATGGTACAAATGAGGAGGAGGAAATGTTTTTCTGGTTACAAGAGAATGGAGAATGGAGAATGATGATCTTTCAGTGTTATGAGGAAACAGTTCAGGACATGTAATGCTTTTGTGTCACGATGAGAATTAGGTGATAGGAGGAAACCATTCAAGGAATGTAATGCTTCTGTGATATAGTGAGAGAATATCCTGGAAACAGTTCAAGACATGTAATGCTTCTATGTCGCAATGGGAATTCGGTGTTAGGAGGAAATTGTTAAGGGCATGTAATGGTTTTGTGACACGGTGAGAGAATAGCTTGGATATCTTTAAGCATTCCAGAACACAGGAACCCAATTCAAGCTTCCCCTCTTGCTTTCTACATTGAGCATTGCTCATGTAGACTTAGAGTGTTGGCTGAGTTGTTTCTTACGAATAAAGTTTTGATTGTGGCTGGTGCTCTATTGAATTTATCTGCAGATTTCCAACAAACCCAAAGGGGGAGATTGTTGGAACCAAGGTTGTTCTTTGTTTTAAATGGAGTATAGCTTGTGTTTTTTGTCAATACTTACATGGAAGATCATGGAGTTTGCAAGAAAATGGTTCTTATAGTTCAAGCCGACAACAGTTTTGATGGTGACATCATTCCTAGTGTTTGCCAAATTTTTAGGTCCAAAATTTGGAAAATGAAGAAAAGGGTTTTTGGCAAGGTAAGTTGCACGCAAGATTGAAGGGGGTTTGGAAACTTATGTGCAAGGCTTGTTTTGGGATCATTGTATCGATTTTTAGCAAAGGAAAAATGTGCACAAAAGATGAGGTTGTGCGGAAGAATCTTACGCACCCAATGTGATGTCAAAAGGGATTTTTCACGCTCAGAAAGAATCTTACGTGCACCGATGAAGATGTGACTTGCGCACAGGGTCATCGAGGCCTATAAACGGGCGGCTATCCCCATGGAAGACGGAGAACTTTTCAATGAAGATCGGGTTCATCTGCTACGCGAAAGACTTGCACGCGGAAGAAAAGTAGAGATCAAATATTGCACGCAAAGTGTTCCTTTAGTCTAAAAAGACCAAGTGAACCTTGTGGTGTGGCTGCATGAAAGATAAGTTGTGCATAAAAAATAAGGGTTGCGTGAAAGCCATCTTGCACGACAAATCCCAAATCTTGTGCACAAGGGCATTTGTTGTGCACAAGTGTCAGTGTGTGCTTCTACTAAGATTTGAACATTTGGGTTGTTTGATCAGTGCATCCAAGTTCATCAATTTTGGTCATCGATGCAAGCAGAGTCTCAGGCTGGACAGAGACAAAGTCTTCAATGAAAATCTATTGAAGATACCTTCAAGTCAATAAATTGAGTGAGACTTCACCCAAGGCAGTGAGCTAGGGGGATTCAACGGAAGTGCTCTGAGGAACGCAGTATGTTATCCCTAAATTCTTAGAAAGGTAGTGTGCTTAGTACATAGTGATTGTGTTTAAACTTGTGTACTCCGTAACTAGTGTAGATTAGTGGTTTTTGGTATGACTGGCACACTATCGGCGTATGCTCCTTGGACGTAGCCCTTAGTGGTGAACCAAGTAAAATTGTTGTGTATCATCTCTTTGCATGTGAATATTTGATTGTTGATCATATCCATCGCACAGGTTAAATGAGTTCCTGCTAACGTGGGAACAAGATTTATCACATTAAAAGAAAAAATTAACACCCTGATTCACTCATCCCTTCTCAGGATGTCCCAAGGTCCTACAAACTAGTCATCCAAGGATATGAAGATGCTAGTTCCCAAACTGATCAAGATGAAATTGAGTCACAGACGGGATACATCTTCACTTTGAATGGAGGTGTTGTGAGTTGGAAGAGCTCAAAGCAGGCTATAGTCATAGATTCTACAGTAAAGCATGAGTATATTATAACTTCTAAAGCAGCTAAGGAAGTAGTATGGATGTGAAACTTCATCCAAGAGCTTGATGTGGTACCTAGAAATAAAGATCATATCACACTCTATTGTGATAATACTATAGTGGTGGCTCTCGCAAAAGATCCAAGGTCAAGTCAACGGACGAAACACATACTTCAGAAGTATCATCTCTTGATGTATTTTTCTCAGAGAGGTGACATTGCATTGAGTAGCATTTCTATAGAAGTCAACGTGGCAGACCCCTTGACAAAAGCCTTGACTCAGCAAAAGCATGATTGTCATGTGAGGTCTAGCAGACTGAAAGTCATATGCAGTTGGATCTAGTCTGAGTGGGGGTTTATTAGAGTTGTCATATGACCAACTAATTGTACTTTGATTACATATATATTCGATGTATTGAATATTAATTTAACACCTTATTATATGTTGTTCATTGTTTATATTTGGCTTTAATGTATTAATGTCCTAGAGTATTTGTCACAATGATATGGTCATTGTAGTTCCTCACTATGATGAGAACTTTGAAGTGTTATGACAATATTCTTAATATAGTTCTGCAGTTGAATAACGTACTATGATAGGAAATGTAGTATTTAGACTGTCAAGTGTGAGTGTTTGTAAGCGGATGAGTTTTCTTCTCATGAGGTTCGCACTTGGTAATCTCCATGATGGGTAATTATGAGAACATACCCACTAGTAGAAATTCTACATGTTTTGGTGTCATTGGATATTTTTATCTATGAGTGTGTGTAATGTCTTTAAACTTTAAGATTATCATTAATATATGTCATGACTCATGCACTTAGATTTACTAACCAAAACCGTCACGTCATGTGTTGGCGGGAAGTAGGGTATGTTGGGTGCTTCATGGCTGGCATGTCATTAATGGATAAGTCGATGAAGGATTTGTCTCTTCCATCTTTATGGAAGCTAATATCTCAGCCCCTTTATTGGAATAGAACCATCACATTAAATCATTTGGTCATGGTGTAACAACGTGTTTATTTCAGATAGTCAAAGAAAGACGTATCGAGTAAATTGGTTGATAACACCGTCATGCAACCTGCTTGATGAGATATTATGACAAAGAGATTATATTGCACAGTGAGTAAACATATATGGTTATAGACATTGCGATGTTGAGTTCTTTATTTTGGGTGTCTTAACCTGTTGGTAGACAGTAATCTTGAACTTTAGGCAAGCTCGTCTAATGTCAACTAAAAAGAATCCTATAGGGTTAGACAATAAGTGTTTCCGTTGATCTCAATTAAATTATATATGAGTTTAATTAATGGAATAAATATTATTCTCAAACCTGAGGAATAATTTTATTCAATTTATATTGATCGCATAAATTAAATAAATATTTATTCACTGGTATGTGAATAAAAATATATTTATTTATTTTATTAAATATTTGATAAGTATTTATTCATCGGCATGTGAATGAAATATTTATTTGTGAATAAAATTTTTATTCGAGTGTTCAATAAATGAAAGTGGAGTTCGAACGAACCAATACTGTGTCCGGTGACAAATATTAATTAAAAAACCGGTTAAATAAAAGTAATAAAATTTATTTAATGGTCGACATGCAATTAAATAATATTTTAACCTAAATCCTAACTCTGTAAATAGACGACTATGTTTATTGTGTAGTGCATCCAAAATTGAGAATAGAGAATTGTTGTGTACAATGAATTCTCTTTAAGGTCCTCTCTCCCTCTCACGAATGAGAAGCATAAGAGAGATTTCTTCAAGACCGAAGAACGAGCGATCAAGAACGAACAATGCAAGTCATTCGACTCACCGTGTTAGCACTCGGAGATTGAGTGGTGTCGCTCGGAGATCATATGAGCACGTGTGGATCACCGCTAGATGGATTCTATCCTTGGATCGTCACAGTGCAACGAAGGTAATCTGAAAGGGACTTTTTGGATGATCAATATTCATTAACATAGAAAGTTCTTAAACTCGCATTTATTTCTTCAAATAATAAATTAATTAATTATAAATTTGACATGCAAAATCCTTACTCTTGGTTTCGAACAATGATTTTTTAAAAAAAATTAATATATCTTCCACCACCGCATGCTTCCGCTGTGCCCAGAACCAACAATTTTGGAGGCTCTTTGGGTTGTGCACGGTTGGCGCACGGTTTTGCCCAAATTGTGCGTCCTCCTAGTGCAGTTTGTGCAACCTTGGATAGTGGGGGTTTGCACAGTTGGTGCATGGTTTGACAAACCGTGCACCCACCTCTTAGAAACCACACACCCCAGTGAAGGGTCGCACTGTTAAGGTGCACGGTTTGTCTAACCGTGCAACCCTGCCCAGCTAACCGTGCGTGTGGAACTTTTTTATTCCAACAAATTGTTAAAAAAATATTGAACCCCTGTTTAAGCCCCCGCTTGACCCCAACTCGACCTAAATCGATTTCCTAGTCTTTGGAGGGTCTCAAGAACCGATTTTGGCTCCTCCAAACCCATTCCTTGGTGGATCAAAGCATGGCGGATCTTGTTCGATCTCCTTCGAGTAAGTAAATCTCTTCTCGTGTGTTTTATCTCACTCTCTATTTCTTTCCTTTTCATATTTTGAGTTTGATAGATCATCACGTATTGGATGGATCTAAACTCCGTCTAATTGGATCTTGAAACTATGTTTGATTCCTTGATCTCTGTCGCCTTCGTTCTTCATTGGCAAATCTCGTTGTGGGTGTCGTGTGTTGTGATTTCGTTATTAAAGGTAGGTGGTTATGTTTGAGATTGGTCATATGATTAAACCTTGATTTGATTGATTGTTTGAAATCATTTTCAATTAATTTATGAAAACCCAAATTGATGTAGTTTGGAATTATGATTTGAATTGGCATGAAAATTTGGGGAAAACCCATAATTCCAATGGAATTGGAATTTGGGGAGTATTTTGGAATTGATGGAATTGATAAATTGATTTGAGAATTGTTTTGAGAAAAATGACTTAGATTGAAATGACAAAAACATGTGATTGCTTTTATGTTTAAGCGGCATGAAATTATGAACACCTCATGTTTTGGTTTTGAAAGTGAATTGGAATTTTGAAAAGGTAAAGTGGGCAGTTGGTTTGTGAATGATGATTGATTTGAAATGAGATTATTTAACCTTTTTCAATTGATTGATTAAGCACATGCGAGTCTTTGATGTTAGTGGGTTATTTGGGACAAGTACGTTGAGATGATTATTCTCTAGCAATTGATTTACGACGACAACTCTAACAAAAACTTAGTTACTCAAATCTTATCCCTAATGAGACGTTGATGAGTTCTATTTGACCTGAGTTTGAGGGATGTGTGTACACATATTGTCATTATCAGTGATATGAGAGTGTGAAGATCCTATAATCGGGAACTATCATATCGCAGGGCAGATGACCATGGTGTTTGTTTTGATTGCTTTGATTATGTATGTCATTGTTTATGAATCTGTTTACTCGTGCCTACGGATTTATATAAAACGTTTTATATAAAATGTTTATTTAAAACATGTTTGAAATGTTTTCCATCATTTTGAAATGAAATAGTGTTTTTTTTTAATATGCAAATGTATAATCATGTACTATTTTATTAAAGTTGAAATCGTGATTTGGTTTGTTACTATGTTATTTTATAATGGAAAACTTATTGAAATAACTCACGTCATATTTTGTTTAATATTATTATAATAGGATAATGCGGGATAAACTTGTAAAATTGATGGGGATAAACTTGTGAAGAAATTGATAGAATTTGACGGTTAAATAAATAACCACTGATGAAAACTATTTTATCTTTATTTAAAAGGTCATGTCATTGTTGATTAAGTCTCGATCACAGTTTTGATATGATCCATAAAAAATGATACCAAATAGAGTAGTCAAAAGATATAAATCATTAAGTGAGAAAATGAAGGTGGCTCAAATCGGGAAGGTTAAATGGATCAAAATATGTATTTTATTTTGAATTTTATTTATCTACATATGTGATAAATATAGATTTTAAATATCTAATATTAAAATAAAATAATTCATAACACTTGGGTGATTTTACTAAGATTTATAGCTCACATTTTATTGACGTTGCAAATGAATGACTTTTTTTTTTTAGTCATCTCAATATGCCTTGGATTCGGTTAACAGCAGTTGATCGGTGAGATCCAACGTCGCATAAACTCATAGAAGAAAATAGAAATAAATATTTAAAAAAAAAAACCCCGTATCAAACGTTTACTGGACGTATTCATCACGCGCCATCTGTCCACCTTTATCCAGACTTCCAATTTTGGGCCCCACTAGCTCCCTCATCCACTTTCTTAAAAAATAATAATTAAAAAAAGACCAACGCGTTTTGGTGAGTGGTTCATTGTGACGTGGCAGGATACAGTGACGGCACGTGGGCGGCTAATGACGAAACAGTCGTGAATCACATTATTTGGATTTGTATTTTTTAAATATATAGGTTTTTTTTTCCCACTGAGATTTACGTTCTTTTAGGAGAAAACGACGAATCTTTGTATTATTCCTTTGATACGGATTTCATAGTTATTTTGTGCTGTTTATGTTTTTATTAATATATTTTTTAAATGACTTGTTTACATTTATACTTGTTTGAAGTTACATATGCTATGTCGTAAAAGACTGAGTTAACATTTTTTGTTTTTAATGCTGAGAACATAACAAATTGTTGGGTCAAACCCACAATGGAGTTGGCAACTAGAATCCACGAGAACGGACCATCATATATCATTTATAATGAATTTATATAAATAATGAATTACCTTTCGTTGATCCACACGTGCATCATGAACCTTCGTATACCATTGCAGAAATCATTTAGTGTTGGCAGGTAAAATTATGATTTCTACATTGTGGTGATTTCCACAAGAATCACTTTGAGGTTCGAATGATCCTTCTTGTTCTCTCCAAAGTCAAGAGAGTGGATGAGGAGGACCACCCTCTATTCTTAAGAACATTCTAGAATAACAACTATCTATGATTTGAGAGAATTGTCTCTAGGCTTTCATTGTGCACAATGATGATTCTTGATTTAGAATAATATTATTGAGTTTAAATGGATAGAGTTAAAAGGAATAATAATGGCATGAGTCCTTAAATAATGATATTATTATTATTGTTGTTGTTGTTGTTGTTGTTGTTGTTGTTGTTGTTGTTGTTGTTGTTTAACTGAGTTGGACTCTCAAATAAATAAATATTATTTCTTGAATAAATAAGTTAACATTTATCCAAATAATATTTAATATATTATTTCTCACCGGGTCAATGACTTGACCCATCATTCAGTATTTATCATATCTTGAATAATGAATATTTATCTAAATAAATAAATATCATTGCATTACTCATTGATAAATAAATAAATAATTATATTCACTACAATAAAGAATAAATAATGATTAGATTCCAACTCATATTTATTCTCTTGAATAACCGATGAATATTCACGATAAATTCAAACACTAATAATTATTAAGTCACGTACGAAAATAATATTCAATACATTAAATTATTATAGAATGTTACTAAGGCTTTGAGATAATAATCCCCAGGCTTTCGTTTTGCTCAATGATGATTCTTGATTTAGAATAATATTATTGAGTTTAAATAGAGTTAAAGAATAATAATTGCATATGATCCCTTAACCCAATGTCTAAAAAACAACAACAACAACAACAACAACAACAATATTATTATTGTTATTTAATTGACATGCGTTAAACTCACAAATAAATAAATATTATTTATGGAATAAATAAATATTATTTATTGAATAAATAAATATTATTTATTGAATAAATAAATCAACATTTATCCAAATAATATTTAATATATGACGTCTCATCGGGTCAAAGACTTGACCCATCATCCATCATTAGCATTTATCATATATTGAATAATGAATATTTATCTAAATAAATAAATATCATTGCATTACTCCTTGATAAATAAATAATTATTATATTCACTACAATAGAGAATAAATATTTATTAGATATCCAACTCATATTTATTCTCTCAAATAACTGATGATTGAATATTCACGATCCATTCAAACATGAATAATTATTAATTCACAAACGAAAATAATATTCAATACGTTAAATTATTATATAATGTTACTGAGCATTTGAATACACTTTGTGTGTGACCCTCTAGTCATCTTTCTCAGTAACATTAAGCATAACCGCATAATGTTCAAGGTTAACATCTATTAATACGCCAATACACCCATAGAGAAAGAAGTTAATGTTGCAATTACATGCAACCTCATACGAATGTATGCCGTGTAATATAATTCTTTTATCATGATATCTCTAATCAAACGGGTTGCATACCGGTGTCATCAACCTACATGCTTAATGTATCTTTATTTGACTTTCTAGAAATGAATTTGATGATATAATTCCACGGTCATGGACTTAATAATGCGGTTTTATTTCAATCAAAGAGTTTGATATATCAACTTCCGTTAAAGAACATAAGAGAGAAATCATTTCTCGCATATTCATTAATGTCACATCAGCTGTGACACACACAACAACAGACGAGTCCTTAATGGTGCTAAAAAGGGATTTGTCAGTGCAAAAAAAACGCAAACAACCTAAGCATCATTAAAAGCGCCCAACCTTTATCAACGTTTTTTTAGCGCTGATAAATGTATCATTTATCAACGCTTTCTTTAGTACTGATAAAAGGGAAGTCTTTATCAACACTTTTCTAGTGGTGATAAAAGCCATATCAACTACTACACAACTGTAGCCTTGCATCAACCATGCAACAACCCTATAAAACAAAACACAATTAGAATACATGAACAAGAATAAAAATATACAAAAAACCGGATTGGAATAGAAATATCACATTGCACAATCATTTCAATTCAAAATTTACTTACAAAATATTTACATTGATGTCATATTTAAAAATTAAAAAAATACAACCCATATACAAAATCAAATCTAGGAAACATTTTTCAACGATCAAACTCCATACAAAAGATAGTCCTTGCAATAAAACCAATGTTTATTTTAGCAACATTAAATAAAAAAATAAATAATTTATAATTTTAATATTATATAATCCACACATGATAAATTATATTGTTAATCACTGTATATATTAATGATATTATCAGTTAATCGTGTTTTGGATTAACTTGCGGTCAATTCCTTCACGTCACAAATGAATTATGGATCGTTTTCCTAAAGTTTGAAAACAACTTGAGCTCATTTTCTCGGTTTTTGCTACATGATTCACGTTTTAAACTAAAATGAAACTTTTATATTGAAAACAAACATTTCGAGTCATACCGACCACATCATATGTCGAATTGACATGCAGTCAATTCCTACACATCACAAATGAATTATGGAGTGTTGTTCTAATGTTTGAAAACAATCGAAGCTCGTTTGTTCATTTTTGATTAGTGATGTGCGTTTTAAACTAAATTGACACTTTTATATTAAAAACGCACACTTCAAGTCATATTTACCACATCGTATATCAGATTGACACACATTTAATTTCTACACATCACAAATAAATTATGAATCCTTGTCCTAAAGTTTGAAAACAATCCGATCATGTTTGATCAGTTTTAACTTTGTGATACGTTTTAAACTAAAATGACACTTTTAAATTGAAAACAAGTTCTTCAAGTCATACCTATCACATCATATGTCAGACTGACATGCGGTCAATTCCTACACGTCACAAAAAAATTATGGATCGTTTTCACAAAGTATCAAAATAATTTGAATGTGTTTTATTAGTTTTGAGTACGTCACATGTGTTTTGAACTAAAATGTCACTTTTATATTAAAAACACGTACTTTGAATCATACCAGGCACATCGTGTATCAAATTGAAGTGCAGTTAATTCCTAGATATCACAAATGGCTTATGGATCACTGTTCTAAAGTTTGAAAACAATCCGAGTTCGTTTGCTCAATTTTGGATATGCGACGCTCGTTTTAAACTAAAACGACGCTAATGTATTAAAACCACACACTTTGAGTCATATCTACACATCGTCTGTCAGATTGACGTGCAATCGATTCCTACACATCACAAATAAATTATGAATCACTATCTTAAATTTTGAAAACAAACTGAGCTCGTTTGGTTAGCTTTGGCTATGTGATATGAGTTTTATATTAAAATGAAATTTTTATATTGAAAACACGTATTTCGAATCATAATGGCCAAATCATGTGTCAAATTGATGTGCGGTCAATTCCCACATGTCATAAATGAACTATGGAGCGTTGTCCTAAACTTTTAAAATAATCTGAGTTCGTTTGTTCGTTTTTGGCTAGTGACCTGCGTTTTAAGCTAAAATGACACTTTTATATTAAAAACAATCACTTCAAGTCCTACCACCCACATCATATGTCAGATTAACATGCGATCAATTTATACATTTCACAAATAAATTATGAATCATTGTCCTAAATTTTGAAAACAATCTAAGCCCGTTTACTCGGGTTTGAGTATGTTGTGTGTGTTTTGAACCAAATTGTCAAATTTAAACTAAAAACATATACTTCAAGTCATACCGGGTACACCGTGTATCATATTGAGGTGCATTTGATTCTTAAATGTCACAAATGAATTATGGATCAGTGTCATAAAGTATCAAAATAATTTGAACATGTTTGCTTAATTTTGAGTATGTCATGTGTGTTTTGAAAAAATGTCAATTTTAAACAAAACACACACACTTTGAGTCATACTGGACACACCGTGTACCAGATTGAAGTGAAGTTGATTCCTACATGCTAAAAATGAGTTAGTTTTTTAAAATTTTAAAAATAATCCGAGGTCATTGTAACACCCCGGGATTTTATGAAATATATATATTTTGAATTAATTTAATCTTTTTGATATTTTACATTTCACGCACCACTAAATATATATTTTTTATATGAAAACACTAAGTTTGACTTACGTTATACGTAAAACCAAGTTAATCTTGCACTACACACAACACTTAAATTAACTTACTGTACACGAAACACTATGTTTGACTTGTATTACACATAATGTCGAGTCCCTTCGACAGCTTGCGTTACACGCAAGACTGAGTTTTACCGAACTACAATATACTATTAATAATATTATTAAAATATTATTATAGCTACCACCTAGCTGTCAGAATGGAAGTTACGAATAAGATTAACTAAATTGTGAAAATATGATTTACACACATATATAAAATGAATCATTTAGTTGTCAATTAGTATAAGTGAATGAAAAAACTATTTGAAAATAAATTACTTTTCTAAGAAAACTAGTTTTTATGTACAAACACAATTTTATCTCAATAAATTAAAAAAAACACCTTTGATTAATGTTTTCAATAAAATTTATATATTATATATTCAATCAATATTTTTAATACTCATATAATAGGTTTTATAGGTATAAGATAAGAATAAATCTAATTTTATGAATAAAAAATGTATTTTTCTAAAAGGGAATTTTACCGCTTTTTAATGGAGAACCCATTTTAAATCTAATTTTTGACACTTTTATAATTTTTATTTGAAAAAATAAACATCATTTTTGAAATCAAAATATAAAAATTTACTTTAAGAGAATTTTTGGTATTTTTTTGAGAACTTTCATATTTTGATGAATGGTGAATAATACTGAATTTTAGTTCAAAACTATCTTTTCATATAATTTATTTATATAGTTAAATCATGTTTTTAATTGAGTTTTAATTACAATTAAATCAATTTTATATCAGTTAAACCAATGTAGGTCATTGGAAACAATTTCACATTAAATTTAGATATGAAAACTTAGCAAAATTTTGAACATTTTCACTTTAAAAACCCGCTTTGTCGCCCCGTCTGCGGAATTAACTTTAAACTAATTTATGTCACTAATGTGAATATAATTTGGTAAAATGAATTGAATATTTGGAATCATCATAATTTATAATGTTTTAAAAGGTCAACTTAGTTCTTGACCAAAAATATTAGTGAAAGTAATTAAAATTAATTACAACGATTAAAGTAAAAACAATATTACTTAATGGTTAAACTTTAATATTAAGAGGCCAAATGACCTCAAAACATGTCAAAAATTTATTGGCTAGACATATTTTGACCAAGTCCCCTCTTGGATTGAATTTGAACAATTATTGGAGGCACATGATGTAAGGGAGATCACTCAATAGTGTTTATCTTTTTATATTTACAAGAATGTCACTCCTCTATAAAAGAGAACTCACCCCCTCACTTCCTTACACCCCTCAAGCCACATTGGCTCACCCAAACCCTACCCAAATCTTCTCCCAACAGTCCTCCCTTCTTTCTAGAAGGATACCTTTGGGCTAAAATCCAACCAAGGAATCCCTTTGATGCAAAGTAAGAGGAGTTACCCAAAGAAGAAGTAACATCCTTCCTCAAATTCCTTTGTTTTATTTTCATTCTCCACCCCTCAAATATTATTATTCCATGATTATATAATAACCTCAGTATCCTCAATATGCTGATTTTTTTTATTCTAAGGGTTCAACTTACACTTACACACACTTCCATCTAATGAGTAACGAACTTATCATTTTTGTGTACGACGAACTGCCACCTCAAGAAACGATGCTGTTCATTTTTCCTTTACCACATCTCATGGTTGTGAATTATGATTGATACTCTCTCTCTCTCTCTCTATATATATATATTATATTTATGATTTCTTTATTCTTCTGGATTTATTATATAAAACATACCTTTATGCTTTCCATTTTGTGTAAATACGATAACTTTGTTTGTGGAAGTGTGGACTATCGCCTCCTCAAAGTGACGTGACTTGTTCAAACTCAACATATAATGTATTAAGGATGAGTTTAGTAAATGTATATGATATATATGACATAATAATGCTACTGTAATTAGTGCGTGCACACACACACACACACATTTCATTTACTTTTCTTTCAATACGATAATAAAACAGAAACAACGTTCATGCATACGTACGACCTACCGTCTTCATGAATGATGTATTCCATTTCATATATCTATGTTTTATAGATTATTATAAATATTTATATACTGAATATATATGATATATAAATCATGTTTTACATTTTGTAAATAAGTAAATCATGATCAAAGTAAGAGGATCAATAACAACAAGTCAAACACGTACGATACACAAAACATTTATTACCCAAAATATTGATTTAATATGTAATTATTAATAAGCGGGTAATTTAAATTCCTAAGTGAATAATATATGGTATGATATATAGAAATATGGTTCTGTGGTAGATGTATAATAAACTTGTATTTTTTATGCAGGAGGTTTGAACGTGTATAAAGAAAGTCAAGACTTAAGGTAAGAGAATTTCATCTCACATTTTATTTCTATGATATACATGCCATATTCACCACTCACTTCTTTTGTGTAGTGTATATACCACCCGATGACATGTTATATAATTAATTTAATTTATTTAATGATATTCAAATCTTTAATTGATGTTATTCTTTTATGGGGATCACGATTCTAAAGTTACTCAAGTAGTAAGGGGTTTCTCGTCTCACTTTTATTTATGTGAGACATATGCCTTATTCACCACTCATTTCTTTTATGTGGTGTATATAATTCCTATAAATGTATTCTATGATTATTATACTTAAATTTATGGGCATTTACATATCCATTTGATGATCTTTCTTTCACGGGGTATATGGTTCAAAAGTTACCAAATCGGTAATGTTATTTTTGTCTCAATTTGCCTTCTTTGAGATACATGCCATGTTATGCACCTATATTTTCTATGGGATGTATATACTGCCCTTTGACATGTTATATCATGAATCTCATTCTTTAATGATATTTTAAGTTTCATATAATTTTATTCTCTCATGTGTATTATGATTCAAAGTTACTAAAGTAATAATAGCTTACTGTTACAATCTCATCGTTTATCGAGATTGTTTACGAATATGCTTCCATTGATGAAATCTTATGATCCATATATCAATAACACTCATGAATTTTCTTCTATTCTGGTTATTCATGATATCTTCATGTATTGGTACCATTTCCCACTCTTTGGTACTTAAGATAATTAAGAAAGTGTTTTTAAGAAAATCTAACGTTATCTCTCTCTTCGGTCGGAAATTTAGGCTATTTCAAAACCATGTTTTTTTAAAAAGGTTTTCAAAAAGGTTTTATGTTTAAAAATTGTTTAAATGTTTTTAATAACCATTAATATGTTTTCAAGGGAAAATGTTTTCAAAATATTTTCAAGATTATTTTATAAGTTTTCTATAAAAAGGTTTTCAAAATGATTTCAATCCTTCTTTCTAAGTTTCAAAGTATTTTAAAAGAAAATGGTTTTCAAAATACCTTCAAACTTCCTCTATAAGTTTTAAAATCTATTTTAAAAGAAAAAGGTTTTCAAAATTCTTGATGTTTTAAAATGCGTTTTTCAAAATGGAAAAGATATGTTCCTCAATAAATGTTTTAAATAAAATTGTAAATCTTTCTTTATATGAAAATGTTTTTTGAAATGGTTTTATGAAAAGGATTTTCAAAGAAAGGATATTTACCTTAATAAATGTTTCATGTGATATTTTAAAATCCTTATCTATCTAAGATGACACACTTTGTTATATTTTGTGCTTTACATGGGATATGATCCAAGAATATTATTCACATTATTTCTTGAATGGTTTATGTTTTGATGGAATGATGTTTATGAAACCCATTTCTCTTCCATGAGTTATATACTTTTGAAAATTGCTTCTTTTCATGAATTATTCTTTGATGAAATGATTTTTAAACCTATCTCTTTTGCATAGGTTATGATGTGATAAAATTATAATGAAACCCATTTCAGTTTATGGGTTACGATATGTCGTTTATGAAACCCATCTCTTTTTATGGGTATGATATGATGAATGTTTTGTTATCTTTTGGAACATTCATGTATGATTTCATTATGTGATGGGTGAGACCTATATCGACCTCCAATACCTTGGATAATGACAAATGCCTTATGAGATCAAAGGGCACACGAGAGGACATCCCAAGCCCAAAATAATAGGGTACATGGGAGGGAATCTCAAGCCTAAAACAAGAGGGTACACATGAGGGCATCCCAAGCCCGAAACAAGAGGGTACATGGGAGGGAATCCCAGGCCCAAAACAAGAGGGTACACAGGAGGGAATACCAAGCCTGAAACAAGAGGGTAAACATGAGGGAATCCCAAGCTCGAAGTAGGTACTCGGGTGATTAGCCCAAGACTAACATTTTATAAAGGTATTGGTTGAAAGCCTTGACATAAAATTTTATGTTCTTATGTGTCTACCATAAATTCGATGTCTTATTCCTATGTTATGATTTCATGGCTTATGATCTTGATTCCCTTATGATTCATATCTTATGAACTACCAATATTTATTCCATGACACATGTATAGATCTTTGATATGCACGGTATGATATTCAAATGTTATTCTCATGTTCTCATACCCTTATGATCATGTTATGCTCATGTATCTCCTTTATTTACCCTTACTAATCATCCGAGATCACCCCTTTCTTATGTTTACTTTTCCCAGGTTAAGAAGAAATGTTTTAAGTAAAATTACTAAAGGGGAAGATCTTTGTGGGAAACATTGAAGATATTTCACTGAGTTAGAAGTTTTGTTTCAAGTTTCCAAAGACAATAAAATATTATGGTTCTCAAGCATATATTTTTGTAATGTGTTGAATATTCATTTAAAATAATGTAATATCCATTTATGTTAAGCCCAAATTGCTATAGTTGGTATCAAAGGAAAGGTTTATTCAACCTTTGTAAACTAGGATTATAAAACTTTAGCGATATCCCTAGCTATATTTCTAAGGATATGTCTAGGTATATCTCTAAGGATAAGTCTAAGGATGAGTTAATGTTGAGGAAAATGTCCTGGAATTTTGGTAAAGGATAGAGTGAGTGATTTCCTAGAAATACATCCATGTCTAGATAATACAAGTGGATGTGGATATGGCATAGATGTACATAGGGATAATAACCTTGAAAACGCCGTATTGAGTTAGACTCGATCGTGAACTAGTGCACAACAATATGCCTTACTGTACACCTGATTTGACATTCCTAGGGGATATTCTTTGGAAATTCATAAACTATTTATGAACCATCATGGAGGATTTAAACAAAACATTACTATGAATAACCTAGGATAAACCCAAGCTGTCATATATTAAATAAGGTACCGTGATTTAGACATCCTATAAGTAATTTTTCATGATTATGTGGTTTTATGTTATGATAAGTGTTTATCAACCTATGCTTTCTAGTTTTAGTAAATGAAGTGAACTAGAAGGAACTTGGTTAACATCGAATGTGTAACACCCCGAGCTTCCATGATACGCTTCTCATTCAATAATGTAATAGCTTGCATTGTACGCAACATCGAGTTCTAACACACTGCAACTAATCAAAGTAGCCGTTATGAATAGTAATAACCACTTTTTAAATTTATAGAAATTTTATTTTTCAAAATAGACTTCATTTTTTTATTCCTAATATTGAAATTAGCCTATGTTGAATTTTTTGTAATTTTCTGAGAACTTCAAAATTTTTATGAATATTGAAAAATACTTAAAACAACTTTTTTAATAAAAATAATTTATAGTGATAAGTTATAATATTGAGTGGTTTTAAAGTATAATTAGAATATATTTTTACCATTTTATCCAATGGTTGTCATTAGAATTAATTTCACATTGAAACTGGACATAAACAATTGCCAATCTTTTGATATATATTGTTTCTTAAAAACACGCTATTTGTTGTAACAGTGGGAATTAATTATAAAATTAATTAATGCAACTTATATGTTTGGAATTTTGTAAAATAGACATCATTTTTGAATTCGGAATATCAATTATAGCTTAGGGTAAAATTTTGGCCTTATTCTGAAAAACTTCAATTTTTGATGAATAGTGAAACCACTAAGTGGTAGTTAAATAACTGATTTTTCGTTTAAATGAAATATTACCACTTCTGTGATTTGATTTTCAAAAATCCGACATACATGGTTGTCATTAAGAAGTAAAATGTGGTTCAATGAGATTAAAATAATTTTTTGGTGAATAGTAACTTTTAAGTTCTTAATCGCGATTAGAGGTAATTAGTGTAGTTTAAGGTAAAAACAATGTTTTAATAATATGATATGAGCTTGACACTTGTACTACTCCTATTGGATGAGTCATGTCCGACCAAGACAACCCATGGGTCAACTTGGGGACCCCATGGAGCCACTTTAGTTGGAAAATGACATTAATATATATTTATTTAATGTTAAAATTAAATTGACACAAACATGAGTTGTTTTACTAAAACAGTTTTTAAGTGGGGTTACACAAGTCCAAATTTTTACTATAAATATTCATTAGAAATATAAAAAGATTTCCTACATCATAGTATTTTTTTTATAATTTTTAGACATTAAATAAATTAAATTATTTATGACATCATTATGATGCAGCGATGACCTCATTATTTAACGATTTAAATAAAATGAGAAGATAATGCAAATTCCAAGGCTTACACTTGTCCAAAGCCTATTGGATGAGGATATTTAGAACCCTTATCACCTTATCCACGAATTATATAAGTGTGGGACCTTTATAATCCGAAAAGCATTGTATAATAATGCAACATTTCAATCTTTCCAAAAGAGCCCCTCCTCTCCTCTTATAAAAGGCCCCCACCTCTACCACCTTATTCACACCTTCAAGCCATTTGGCTCGAACAAACTCTGCCCAAAGACTCTTCCAACATCCCTCACTTACTCCTAGAAGCCTCACTTTGGGTAGAACTCTTCCCAAGGAAGCCTTTGGCTCAAATCAAAAAGAGTTACCCGATTTTGAGGTAATGTCTTCTCTAATGTTGTTTTGTTTTATTTTTCTTCTCCAACCCCCTAAACTCTTTTTATTCATTTCTTTTGTAAAAACAGAAGTATCCTCAATATACTAGGATGTTGTTATAAGAAGGATTCGAGCTACACTTACACACACCTACATCTAATGGTTAAAGAACATACGGTTTCTGTGGATGACGGATTTCTGCCTCACGAAACGATGATTGTTCAACACTCATATAACACCTTCAAAGGTGGCCATTAAGATGTCACTATATTTATATATGATATATAATGTGTTTATATTTTACTTATGCTTCTGTATTTCTCATTTATGGCATACTTTATGATTTCCATTATGGGTAAAACGCGATAATTTCATTTTAGGAAGTGCGGACTACCGCCCCCTCAAAGTGATTTGAATCGTTAATGCCATATGTGGGATGTATAAAGGATGGAGTAAATGGTATTATACACTACATTATACTTTAATTATATTATAAATTTATATCATTATGATTTCGTTCCATTAAATATGAAATTGAAATGAAAGTAGCGTTCATGCGTACGTACAGCTTACCATCTCCATGAACGGTGCATTTCATTTCTTACCTCTAAATGTTACGTAATATTATAAATGAATATATATACTGGATATATATGATATATATGACATATAAATCATGAATATAATTCTGGAGATAATGAATATTCTACCACATAAACAACTTGTAATTATAAGAAGTTTATTGTTGACTCAAGTACCAAAGATCGACAAAACGACTGTTATTAACTTAAATAATTACATAATGTTCATATCATTGTAATAAGTGATATAAAAAGGATAATGAAATTGAAAATGGTTCTTAATAAGGTATATATTAACTCTAGTTTATTATTCAGGAGGTTAAAGAACGGTTGAGTCAAGTCAGACACGAGGTAAGGGAACTTCTTAACCCAATTTCCATTCTTTGAGTTAATCTCCTACTTTCAAATTATGTCATGATATTATTATGTACTATCTTGTATTTTTACTTTATTATGTGTGTACTTATAGTGAATACACATAATAGACCTATTATATTTTAAAAATGATCTTTTTAAGGACTTCGTCTCAATCGCCTTTCATTGAGGCATATTTGGTTTTATACACAACTTTCTTTTATACGGTGTATAAACCCCTTTGACTTTTACGTTTATTCAAAAGGAATCTTTTTTATACGAAGCGTTTTACTAAACGACAAAAAGGGAATGTTTTTCTTTCCGTACATATGCGGCGACAATGAGTTCTCTACCGCCGTGACCATTATTTGAGTTTCGGCTTCCTCTACAAGCCATACTTTTCTTTTAATGAAAAATAAATACCATGTTATACTTTTCTTTTATTTTGGTATTAAAAATGGGTTTGAAAGAGTTTTTATTATATCAATGTGTTGTATTGATATCTTGTGATTGAAATGTGGAAATTTTATGTTTCCTTTATGCATGTTTTATGTGATATGATTATGTTATGGTTTATGGTATGTTTAAACCTATTCATATGAGGAATGCATTGGACTTAATAAGTGAAAGGTGGAGCCCGCTATAGCTCCTCGATGCATCGGCAGGTCTCATGAGACAAACTAGTGTCTTGGCACGAAGCCTTGACAAAATCTTATTTGTGGTATTGACACGAGGCCTTTGCTACGTGGTTATGATAGTCTGGCATTATGCATTCCATCATTATGAAAGTGGTTATTGATATTGCATGTGATTATTCGACCAGTAGAATATCCATGTGAAGAAGTAAATGGCATTATCTCATTTTACTTTTGCCATATTATGTTGAAGTTCATGTTTAAAAGGATTTTTGTTTTAGTTATACATTGCCTTAAATGTTAATGTTTATTTATGAAATCTTCCGCATTATTGTTATCCTTACTGAGCATCTGAGCTCACCCCTTTCAATGTTTTAATATTTTTCCAGGATGTGAAGAAGTATTTTATGAATGACCTGCAGGGGTAGTCAGAAAGGGATATGATTGTGGACTATGAAGACCATGTTATTGTAGTTTGTTTACTTTTTGATGTAATTAAAGACTTATGAATGTATCTAGTGTTTCCAAGGCTACTAAACTAATCGGTCTTTCGAGACTTGATCTTTTGTGATCATGCCAATGTTACGAAGTAACGCACCGGCTCTGGGTAGCTGGGGTCGGGGCGTTACAGTTGGTATCAGAGGCAGTTTAGTACTAACCTTGGAAGCTAGATTTAGATAAACTCTGATTAGAGCACGTAGACCTAAGATGAAATTTAAGGATTAGTATAGAAGAACTTCCTATAATTTTGGTATTATAGAGATTTTGTGAGTTTTCCGAGCAATACGTCCCTGTCTGGATACGAGCAAGTAGAGACGGCTCTGGCACAGATGTACCTAGGGGTAAAACCCGAAAACACCGCTTTGAGCTAGACTCGAACGAGAACTGGTGCACGACAACGGGCCTTGCTGCACTCTTGGTTACGACACTCCCGGGGGATATGCTTAGGATAATTCCCATTTTCTTTACAAACCACTATGAACGGTTATGAGTATATACTTCCTCAAATAAAACCTTTTTATGATTATGGATTATATCCATAAATAGTTCAATTTATGTTAAGTATTTTATAAGTATGGAATTATGTATTTTGATTCATAAACTAATCTAGTTTATGGCATTGTATAGAAATGGCGCCCAGTAGAAGGAATGTGAACTCCATCATTACGTATGATCCAAAGAGTAAGAAGGATCATATCTTTCATGGTATGAAGCCAACATTTAGAAGGGAAATATTCTACCATGTGTTATAAACATATGAAGAAATAGTATCATGTGTTAATAATATAAGTAGATAATTCTCTGAGTCTTATGGATTTGAAGGGATGAAAGAGAAGAAAAGGATGGAAGAGAGAATGATGGATAAAGGGATGAGGGAAAAGAAGAATTTTCCAATATGTGATAACTGTGGGAAGAAACACCTTGGAATTTTCCTGAAGGGAATGAGAGTTTGTTATAAGTGTGGAGAAAAAGGACACCAAGTGCGTGACTGCAAGGGTAAGAAAAAGGTTTCAAATGTACAATGCTTCATCTGCAAGGAGTGGGGACACTACGCAAACCAATGTTCAAATCATCAGAGTATGCCCCAAATGATGTTATTGGATAATAATCAAGTTATGATACTACCACAGATGAGGAGTAATGATTAGAGTTCTTATGTTGTTATTAAAGAATTTTGTAATTTGAGTGTTGTATCAATGATGTACTTGTTATAATAATTATGGAGTATATAAGGATTGTACTACAGTACTATTTCATCTAGGACTTGAGATTGTGTGGAACCAAGAAAAGTGACTCCACAGTAGGTTAAATTTTTCGAAAATATATGGTTGAGAGAAAGATAAACCATAATATGGTTCTGATACCAAGATAGTGATTTTGGAATAAGACATGATTGATTTGGATAAATTATGTTGGATATTCTTAACATCCTTGAAACTGATTAATGATTTGTATACATTTTTGGATAGAAGGAGTATATCTAGTTTTCTATAAGTAATAAGGGATCATGAATGTAATCAATAAGGATTTATGGTAATACAGTATGTTGTAGTGTTTTAAAAGAATACATGATGAAGGTGTTCACATGTTGTTACGCAGAAAAAAAGGAGCTTCATTATGTTTACCTTCCTCATAAAATCTGGACTGTGAGTTGGACAGAAGTATTTTGGATAACTATAAAGGTTGGAATGGATTATATTTTACTTTGGATACTATTTTAAAGGTTATTTTTGGATATTTATAAAAAGGACAACACGCAGACCGAGTGACAACCCATCGCGTTGGACAAAGCTGTGGGAATCAAACCCACAACCATAGTGCGATTGGGATTAATCGCCTACCACTGGACTACGTGAAGTCCCTGGTTTTTACAGAATAGTTTTTCTAATCTAAATAGTATGTGTTAACATTTGGAACCTTATACAATTAGGATAAGTATAATATTTTTGAGTTCTATTATCTTTTTGAGTGAAAGATGAGTTGAAGGTTGAAACTCTAATTGTCAAGCATAAATATATATATACCTATCTCTTATTCAATGAATAAATTAATTCTTAAACTTTAGTAAAGGGATATTAAAAAAAAATGTGTTATCCTAATACCTTATGTCTTGTTGAACTGATGATATTTTAAATCAACATAGATTGAAGGCTTTGAGGCCCTCAATTTGACAGTTGATTGTGATTGATGACCTCAATCACTCCCTACAAATATTTACGTTTTTCCTCCAATTATATGTCTCTAATTTCCACCAATGTTCTCCTAATAGAGATCATAATTGGGTGGTGACTTTTTCATTTCCCTTTCCCTCTTATTAAGGCTAAATTTTATTAATCTTATTTCCGATGTGGGTTTTCCTAAAATGTATTTTCTCTTTTCAACCTTTTACTTTCAAAGAAAAATTTCAAATTGCGAGGACGCAATTTATTGAAGGAGGGGAGAATGTAACACCCCGAGCTTCCATGATACGCTTCTCATTCAATAATGTAATAGCTTGCATTGTACGCAACATCGAGTTCTAACACACTGCAACTAATCAAAGTAGCCGTTATGAATAGTAATAACCACTTTTTAAATTTATAGAAATTTTATTTTTCAAAATAGACTTCATTTTTTTATTCCTAATATTGAAATTAGCCTATGTTGAATTTTTTGTAATTTTCTGAGAACTTCAAAATTTTTATGAATAGTGAAAAATACTTAAAACAACTTTTTTAATCAAAATAATTTATAGTGATAAGTTATAATATTGAGTGGTTTTAAAGTATAATTAGAATATATTTTTACCATTTTATCCAATGGTGGTCATTAGAATTAATTTCACATTGAAATTGGACATAAACAATTGCCAATCTTTTGATATAAATTGTTTCTTAAAAACACGCTATTTGTTGTAACAGTGGGAATTAATTATAAAATTAATTAATGCAACTTATATGTTTGGAATTTTGTAAAATAGACATCATTTTTGAATTCGGAATATCAATTATAGCTTAGGGTGAAATTTTGGCCTTATTCTGAAAAACTTCAATTTTTGATGAATAATGAAACCACTAAGTGGTAGTTAAATAACTGATTTTTCATTTAAATAAAATATTACCACTTCTGTGATTTGATTTTCAAAAATCCGACATACATGGTTGTCATTAAGAAGTGAAATGTGGTTCAATCAGATTAAAATAATTTTTTGGTGAATAGTAACTTTTAAGTTCTTAATCGCGATTAGAGGTAATTAGTGTAGTTTAAGGTAAAAACAATGTTTTAATAATATGATATGAGATTGACACTTGTCCTAATCCTATTGTATGAGTCATGTCCGACCAAGACAACCCATGGGTCAACTTGGGGACCCCATGGAGCCACTTTAGTTGGAAAATGACATTAATATATATTTATTTAATGTTAAAATTAAATTGACACAAACATGAGTTGTTTTACTAAAACAGTTTTTAAGTGGGGTTAAACAAGTCCAAATTTTGACTATAAATATTCATTAGAAAGATAAAAATATTTCCTACATCATAGTATTTTTTTTTATAATTTTTAGACATTAAATAAATTAAATTATTTATGACATCATTATGATGCAGCGATGACCTCATTATTTAACGATTTAAATAAAATGAGAAGATAATGCAAATTCCAAGGCTTACACTTGTCCAAAGCCTATTGTATGAGGGGATTTCGAACCCTTATCACCTTAGCCACGAATTATATAAGTGTGGGACCTTTAGAATCCGAAAAGCATTGTATAATAATGTAACATTTCAATCTTTCCAAAAGAGCCCCTCCTCTCCTCTTATAAAAGGCCCCCACCTCTACCACCTTATTCACACCTTCAAGACATTTGGCTCGGCCAACCTCTGCCCAAATACTCTCCCAAAATCTCTCACTTACTCCTAGAAGCCTCACTTTGGGCAGAACTCTTCCCAAGGAAGCCTTTGGCTCAAATCAAAAAGAGTTACCCGATTTTGAGGTAATGTCTTCTCTAATGTTGTTTTGTTTTATTTTTATTCTCCAACCCCCTAAACTCTTTTTATTAATTTCTTTTGTAACAACACCAGTATCCTCAATATACTAGGATGTTTTTATAAGAAGGATTCGAGCTACACTTACACACACCTACATCTAATGGTTAAAGAACATACGGTTTCTGTGGATGGCGAATTTCTGCCTCACGAAACGATGATTGTTCAACACTCATATAACACCTTCAAAGGTGGCCATTAAGATGTCAATATATTTATATATGATATATAATGTGTTTATGTTTTACTTATGATTCTGTATTTCTCATTTATGGCATACTTTATGATTTCCATTATGGGTAAAACGCGATAATTTCATTTTAGGAAGTGCGGACTACCGCCCCCTCAAAGTGATTTGAATCGTTAATGCCATATGTGGGATGTATAAAGGATGGAGTAAATGGTATTATACAATATATTATAATGGAATTATATTATAAATTTATATCATTATGATTTCGTTCCATTAAATATGAAATTGAAATGAAAGTAGCATTCATGCGTACGTACGGCTTACCGTCTCCATGAACGGTGCATTTCATTTCTTACCTCTAAATGTTACGTAATATTATAAATGTATATATATACTGGATATATATGATATATATGACATCTAAATCATGAATATAATTCTGGAGATAATGGATATTATACCACATAAATAACTTGTAATTATAAGAAGTTTATTGTTGACTCAAGTACCAAAGATCGACAAAACGACTGTTATTAACTTAAATAATTACATAATGTTCATATCATTGTAATAAGTGATATAAAAAGGATAATGAAATTTAAAATGGTTCTTAATAAGGTATATATTAACTCTAGTTTATTATTTAGGAGGTTAAAGAACGGTTGAGTCAAGTCAGACACGAGGTAAGGGAACTTCTTTACCCAATTTCCATTCTTTGAGTTAATCTCCTACTTTCAAATTATGTCATGATATTATTATGTCCTATCTTGTATTTATACTTTCTTATGTGTGTACTTATAGTGAATACACATAATAGACCTATTATATTTTAAAGATGATCTTTTTAAGGACTTCGTCTCAATCGCCTTTCATTGAGGCATATTTGGTTTTATACACAACTTTCTTTTATACGGTGTATAAACCCCTTTGACTTTTACGTTTATTCAAAAGGAATCTTTTTTATACGAAGCATTTTACTAAACGACAAAAAGGGAATGTTTTTCTTTCCGTACATATGCGGCGACAATGACTTCTCTGCCGCCGTGACCATTATTTGAGTTTCGCTTTCCTCTACAAGCCATACTTTTCTTTTAATGAAAAATAAATACCATGTTATACTTTTATTTTATTTTGGTATTAAAAATGGTTTTCAAAGAGTTTTTATTATATCAATGTGTTGTATTGATATCTTGTGATTGAAATGCGGAAATGTTATGTTTCCTTTATGCATGTTTTATGTGATATGATTATGTTATGGTTTATGGTATGTTTAAACCTATTCATATGAGGAATGCATTGGACTTAATAAGTGACGGGTGGAGCCCGCTATAGCTCCTCGATGCATCGGCAGGTCTCATGAGACAAACTAGTGTCTTGGCACGAGGCCTTGACAAAATCTTATTTGTGGTCTTGGCATGAGGCCTTGGCTACGTGGTTATGATAGTCTGGCATTATGCATTCCATCATTATGAAAGTGGTTATTGATATTGCATGTGATTATTCGACCAGTAGAATATCCATGTGAAGAAGTAAATGGCATTATCTCATTTTACTTTTGCCATATTATGTTGAAGTTCATGTTTAAAAGGCTTTTTGTTTTATTTATACATTGCCTTAAATGTTAATGTTTATTTATGAAAGCTTCCGCATTATTGTTATCCTTACTGAGCATCTGAGATCACCCCTTTCAATGTTTTAATATTTTTCCAGGATGTGAAGAAGTATTTTATGAATGACCTGCAGGGGTAGTCAGAAAGGGATATGATTGTGGACTATGAAGACCATGTTATTTTAGTTTGTTTACTTTTTGATGTAATGAAAGACTTATGATTGTATCTAGTGTTTCCAAGGCTACTAAACTAATCGGTCTTTCGAGACTTGATCTTTTGTGATCATGCCAATGTTACGAAGTAACACACCGGCTCTGGGTAGCTGGGGTCGGGGCGTTACAGAATGTCTCATATGTGGAAAGTATTATCATTATACAATCAATGTCCTAAGTAGAATTTTCACGAAGAGAATCAGGAATGTGGTACGAGTATTGGTTATACTGCTGAAGATATACCATAAGTGACATATGAAAGGTATGGGATATTCTTCCAGTATTGTTTACCTTAAATTTGAGAAGCATGATTAGGTTGAGGTTAAGAAACCCTAATAAATGATTCATATTTCATATTCTTGGAAATAAGTATTAATGAATAAGATGACGAAGCATAAGTAACAGTTTAAGAATAAAGTTGGATGATTAAAGTGTATATGTTTTGGAATTTGAAGATTATGTTATACGAATCATGAAATATATATAAGTATTTTCAGTATAAGTTTTTAATCAAGAATTAAAAAGTATATGTTGAATGGTGATAAATACTTAGAAAATTAATATTTTGATTAAGGGAAGGTAACCCTTAATGTGTTCAAGATGTTGAATTTTTTTTATCTTGGATAAAGTGATGATTGATTTTGATAATGTAAATTGGATAATATCAATGACCTTAGAAACAATTAAGGATTTGTTGAAAATGTGATCTATGTTATAATGGATTAATTTTACAACATCTTGGATTTAAGGAATATATCCAGTGGTCTTTTGAATAAGGAATCATGTATATTTTCCAAATGGATTGATAATAATTCAAGTTATTACTATGTTTCAAGAGAATACATAATGAAGGTATTCACATATTTGGAAAGTGACAACCAAGAGCTACCATATGATATATGGGGGATCAATGTTAAGTTGATTTAGTGACCTTCATTCTAAAGTTTTGGATTTTAATCTTTCAGAAGGGTTACAAGGTTGACCATTTAGGGAATGGTTTAAGTTAAACTTCGGATGAGGTTTTAGATATTAAAGTATTATTTCACCATATAAGGATTTATGCATATTGGTTAACCTATGAATTTTTTTTATTGCGATGTTAACTAAAGATTTTTGGAATCACGTATTATTCTATTTATGGATCTCATGATATGCTAGTACTTCAGAAATGACAAATTCACCTTCATTTCTTGGAATAAGAGATGATGTGGAAGTTGATCAAGGCACAACAAAGGGTTAGGTTTTCCTAAAATCATGTAAGTATATATTCACATGAAAATTATTAAACTTCAGGAAAAGGGTCTTAAAACAAAATGTTGTCATATTATCATCATTTTTGATGATATCAATGACCTCTTTCACGCCTCTTTGGTTTCTGATTTTGTGACTGTTAAATTTTTCTGGATCACCCAATTTCTTGTGATCAATGATATTTACCACTCTCTATAATTATTCATACTTTTCCTCCATGTAAAAATATTATCCTATGTTCTCCTGCATGAAAACCTAGTTATAATTTACTTTTGGAAACCATTATGGTTCCAACTTTCTTTTTTTAAAAATAAGTTTTAGTATTCATTTTTACGATATGGGTTTCTATGAAAGGAATATTCAAGTATTAAACCTTTAATAACCCACACAAATTTCTAGGATGAAATTAATTTTAAGGGGGGTAGAATCTAGCACCCCAAGATTTTTTAAAATATATATTTTTGAATTAATTTAATCTTTTGATATTTTTTATTTCACGCAACAGTGAATATAGTTTTTTTTATATAAAAGCACTAAGTTTGGCTTGCGTTATATGAAAAACCAAGTTAATATTTCACTACAATAAATACTTAGATTATCTTACAGTACACACAAAAATATGTTTGGATTTTATTATACACAATATCAAGTCCCTTCGATAGCTTTCGTTACATGCAAGATTGAGTTTTACCAAACTACAATATACTATTAATAATAATATTTAAATATTATTATAGATACCACCTAGCTGTTGGAATGGAGGTTACAAATAAGATTAACTAAATTGTAAAAATATTATTTACACATGTATATAAAATGAATCCTTTGGATATCAATTAATATAAGTGAATGAAATAACTATATGAAAATAAAGAAATTACATTTCTAAGAAAACCATTTTTCTATGTACAAACACAATTTTATCTCAATAAATTAAGAAAAACAATTTTGATTAATATTTTCAACAAAATTTATATATTATATATTCAATAAATATTTTTAATACTCATCAAATAAATTTTACATGTATAAGATACAAATAAATCCAATTTTATGAATAAAAAGATATATTTTTCTAAAAGGGAATTTTACTGCTTTTTAATAGTGAACCCATTTTAAATCTATTTTTTTACACTTTATATTTTTTATTTGATAATATAAACATTATTTTTGAAATATAAATATCAAAATTTACTTTGGGTTAATTTTTGGTAATTTTCTGAGAACTTTCATATTTTGATGAATAGTGAATAATACTGAATTTTAGTTCAAATATACTTTTTCATCTAATTTATTTATATAGTTAAATTAAGTTTTTAATTGGTTTTTAAGTATAATTAGATAAATTTTATATCATTTAAAATAATACAGGTAATTGGAAACAATTTTACATTAAATTTAGATATAAAAACTTAACAAACTTTTAAACATTTTCACTTTAAAAACCGCTTTGTCGTCTCACACGTGAGATTAACTTTAAATTAATTTCTTCCAATTATGTGATTGAAATTTAAAAAATGGATGCAATATTTTAAATCATAATAATGTATAATTTATAATAAGTTAAACTTAATTTTTCACAAAAAATATTTATGAAAGTAATTAAAATCAATTACAACAATTAAGGTAAAAACAAGATTACTTAATGGTTAAACATTAATATTAATGAGAAAGATGACCTAGAAACATATAAAAAAGAAATTGGATGGAAATATTCTGACCAAGTACCATATTGGATCAAATTTTAACAATTATTGGAGGCACATTATCTAAGAGATATCTCTCAATAGTGTCTACCTTTTTATATTTACAAGAATTCCACCCCCCTCTATAAAAGGGAACTCACCCCTCACTTACTTACAACTCTCAATACACATTGTACCATAAAAATAATACCAAAATATCCTCAAAAAATCCCTCAATTCATCTTATAATCCTTTATTTGGTAATAAATCCAACCAAGGAAGCCCTTTGGTGTAAACCAAGAGGAGTTACCCAAAGAAGTGGTAACATCCTTCATCAAGCTCTTTTTTTTCCATTATCCACCCCCTCAAATATTCTTATTACATGATTATATAATAACATCTGTATCGTAAATATACTAAGATGTTTTTCTTCTATGGTTTTTACCTACACTTATACACACTTCCATCTAATGGGTAACGAACATTCTGTTCTTGTGTATGACGAACTACCGCATCACGAAAAAATGTTGTTCATTTTTCCTTTACCACTTCTCATGGTTGGGAATTATGATGAAAATTTTGTTTTTATATGATATATATTATATTTATGATGTATTCATGCGTATCTAATTATTATATAAAACATATCTTCATGCTTTCCATTTTTGTATAAATATGATAACTTTGTTTGTGGAAGTGTGGACTACCGCCTCCTCAAAGCGATGTGATTCATTCACACTCTACATGGAATGTATTAAGGATGAGTTTAGTAAATGTATGTAATATATATGAAATAATAATGTTTCTGTAATTAATATATATATATATACATATATTTAATTTACTTTTTTCTCAATACGAAAATAAAATAGAAACAACATTTATATGCACGTACGACTTACCGTCTCCATGAGTGGTGTATTCCATTTAATATATCTATATTTTATAGATTATTATAAATATTTATATGATGAATATATATTATATATAAATAATGTTTTACATTTTTTAAATAAGTAAATCCTGATCTAAGTAAGATGATCAAGAATAACAAGTCAAAACACACATGATAAACAAAACAGTTATTACCTGAAATGTTGCTTTAACATGGAATTGTTAATAAAAGAGTAATATAAAGTCATAAGAGAATCATATATGGTATGATATATAAGAATATAGTTATTTTTTAGATTTATAATAAACTTTTATTTATTAAACATGATGTTTTAACATGTACAAATAAAGTCAATACTTAAGGTAAGATAATTTCATCTCACTTTTTATTTCCGTGAGATACATGCCATATTCACAACTCACTTCTTTTTTGTGGTGTATATACTTACCTATGACCTGTTATATCATTAATTAAATTTATTTAATGATATTAAATGATTTAATTTATGTTATTATTTTATTAGGATCATGATTCTAAAGTTACTCTAGTAGTAAAGGTTTTCTTGTCTCACTTTTATTTCTATGAGACTTATGCCTTATTCACCACTCATTTATTTTATGCGGTGTATATATTGACCATGAATGTATTATATTTTTTTTATACTTAAATTTATGGGTATTTACATATCCATTTTATGATATTTCTTTCATGTGGTTTATGGTTCAAAATATACCAAATCGGTAAAGTAATTTTTGTCTCAATTTGCCTTCTTTGAGATACATGTCATGTTACGCACCTATATTTTTCTATGGGATTTATATACTACCCTTTGAAATTTTATTTCATAAATATACTTCTTTCATTATATTTTAAGTTTCATGTAATTCTATTCCCTCATGTATATTATGAGTTCAAGTTACCAAAGTAATAATAGTTTACTGCTATAATCTCATCGTTTATCGGGATTGTTTACGATTATGATTCCATGGATGAAATATTATGATCCATATCTCAAGAAAACTCAAGAATTTTATTATATTATAGTTATTAATTATATCTTCATATATTGGTACAATTTTTCCACTCTTTGGTACTTGATATAATTACTATTTTTTAAGAAAATCCAACATTATCTCTCTTTTTAGTCAGAAATTTATGTTCTTTCAAAACCATGTTTTCTAAAAAAGGTTTTAAAAAATGATATATGTTTAAAAAGTGTTTTAAAAATTTCAAACTATGTTTATATATTATCAAGTAATTTATTTTTCAAAATATTTTCAATATTCTTTTATAAGTTTTCTAAAAAGGGGTTTTTATAATGATTTTAAGCCTTCTTTCTAAGTTTCAAAGTATTTTCAAAGAAAAATGTTTTCAAAATAACTTCAAGCTTCCTTTATAAGTTTTCAAAGATATTTTAAAAGAAAAGGTTTTCAAAATTCTTGATTTTTTAAAAATCATTTTTCAAAGTGGAAAAAATATTTTCATCAAGAAATATTTTAAATGAAATTATAAATATTTATTTATTGGAAAAGTATTTTTGAAATGGTTTTATGAAAATAATTTTAAAAGAAAGACTATTTTTATATGATATTTTGAAATCCTTATCCATATAATATAACATAATTTGTTATATTTTATTCTTTACAGGGATATTATCCAAGAATACTATTCATATTCTTTCTTGAATGGTTTATGTTTTGATGGCATGATGTTTACGACACCCATTTATCTTCCACAGGTTATATGATTTTGAAGCCTACTTATTTTCATAGGTTATGCTTTGATGAAATTATTATGAAACCTATATCTTTTCTATAGGTTATGATGTGATAAAATTTTAATGACACCCATTTCATTTCATGGGTTATGATATGATTTTTATGAAGCCCATATATTTTTATGGGTCATGATATGATGAATGTTTTGTTATCTTTTGGCACATGCATATATGATTTCATTATGTGATGGGTGGGACCTATATCCCCCTATAATGCATTGGGTAATGATAAATGTCTAATGAGCTCAAATGGTACATGAGAGGGCATCCAAATCCCAAAATAAGAGGGTATATGGGAGGTAATCCTAAGCCCACAACAAGAGGGTACACGAGAGGGAATCCCAAGATTAAAACAACAGGGTACATGAGAGGGAATCCCAAGCCCAAAACAAGAGGGTACACGATAGGGCATCCCAGGCCCAAAAAAAGAGGTCACATGGGAGGGCATACCAAACCCAAAACAAGAGGGTACACAAGAGTGCATCCCAAGACCTAAGCAGGTAATCAGGTGATTAGACCAAGCCTAACATGTTATGAATGTCTTGGTTGGTAGCCTTTGCATAGGATTTTTTATGCTTATGTGTCTATCACAAATTCTATTTCTTATTCATATGTTATGATTTCAGGGATTATGCTCTTAATTCCTTTATGATTCATATCTTATTAACTTCCAATATTTATTCCATGACTCATGTATATGATCTTTGATATGAATGGTATGATCTTCAAATGTTATTCTCATGTTCTTATACCCTTATGATTATGTTATGCTTATTTATCTCCTTTATTTACCCTTACTGAGCATCTGAGATCACCCCTTTCTTATATTTCATTTTCCCAGGTTATGGAGAAAGGTTTTAAGTATAAGTACTGAAGGGGAAGATATTTGTGGGAAACATTGAAGATCTTTCACCAAGTTAGAGAAGTTTTGTTCAAATTTTACAAAGACACTAAACTATTATGGTCCTTGAGCATGATTTTTTATAATGTACTAAATATTAATCTAAAATGATGTAATATCCATGTATGTTAAGCCTAGGTCGCTATAATAATTTTCTCAGTTTTAGCTATGTGAAACATATTTTAAACTAAAATGAAACTTATATATCGAAAACACGCACTTAAAGTCATACCCGCCACATTGTCTTTCAAATTGACATGAGGTTGATTCTTACACATTACAAATGAATTATGGATCATTTTACTAAAGTTTAAAAATAGTATGAGTGTGTTTTCTCAGTTTTTCATATGTGATGCATATTTTAAACTAAAATAGAACTTTTATATTGAAAACACACACTTTGAGTCATATTAGCCACATCGTGTGTCATATTGACGTGCGATCAATTCCTACACACCACAAATGAATTATGGAATGTTTTAATAAAGTTTGAGAATACTATGATATCATTTTATCATTTTGGAAAATAATGCACGTTTTAATATAAAATAACACTTTTATATTAAAAACATGAACTTTGAATCATACCAATCACGTCGTGCATTGGATTGATGTGAGATAAATTTCTACATGTCACAAATGAATTATGGATTGTTTTCCCAAATTTTGAAAACAATCTATGCCTGTTTGATCAGTTTTGAGTATATAATGTGTATTTTGAACTAAAGTGTCAATTTTAAACTAAAAACATATACTTCGAGTCATATCAGACACACCGTGTATCAGATTGAGGTGAAGTTGATTCTTAAACATCACAACATTTCTTAATATTCTCAAAATTATGTTCTATTTAATTGGAACACATCCATGATGATAAGAAATTTTCACCATGAATATGATCCAATTCAAGAGCACATGCTTTCGATAACAACAAGCCTTCAATTATCACAACATTTCTTGTTTATATTCAAGAATTATCTTTGTGAAAATTAACTAAATAAGTAATAGTAAGTCATATTTTCATGATGTTTGTATATATTATTAACTCATTTACCTATCTCTCTTATCTTAGTTGCATCCTCTAAGTCTAATCTCTCATGGGAACAATCAACTTCAGACATGCCACTAGCTTTGCCAGAATCTATAGAGCATAACCATACATTATACTTATCCTTGAGAAATAAGTCAAAAATAATATATAAGCATTACGATACTAGTGATTCACATCCCAAATGTATCTCTAAGGTCATAGCCCACACTAGATCACAAACATAATAGGCAATCACCTAAATTTGACATCAAAAAAAAATATTAACACCATGTACTCTACCCACTCATCTCTAAACAAAATTACATTTTCTTTTGATTACGTAGATTGTTGGAAATATTGGTAGAACTGAGAAAATATAGATAAACACTACTAAAAAAAGGCTATACCAACTATTTGGAATCATTGGTATATCCACCCAAACTATTTTTATAGCCTATATTAATGGTGTGGGTGACCATTGGGTGATTCTCTATCAGTATAGACCTAAACCAATGGTTTAAACTGTTAGTATAGAATACATATACCAATGGTTCTCAAACTGTTGGTATATGTGATTTCATAGGAATTACTTATACCAATGGGTATAAAATACATATACCAACAGTTCTCAAACCATTTGTATATGTCCTATATTGGAGAAAAAAATCCCACATTGGGTATTGATCCCAATACCTCCTGCTTTTATTCCAATGACTTTTCCGCTATCCCACAACAAATTATATGTTTATATATAAATATATATATATATATATATGTGTGTGTGTGTATATATATATTTAAAATGAATTATTTATTATTATGTATAAATAATGACACCACCTATACCAATAGTTTGACCAAACCGTTGGTATAAGTACTCTATTGAAAAAAATACTGCGCTAGGTATTGATCCCAACATATGCTACTAATATTCCAACGACTTTACACTATACGATGACAAATTATATGTCCACATATATAAATAAGTATATTTATATGTATATTTTTTTAAAATGTATTATTTATTATTATTATTATGAATAAATAATGGCACCACCTATACCAACGGTTGACACCACCTATACCAATGGTTTGGTGCTGGGATCAATACCCAATGAAGGATTTGTTTATGGACACCTATACCAATAGTCCAAATAGTTGGTATAGGTGTCGATAAAAAAAATCTTGCATTGGGTATTGATCCCAACAACTCCTTCTTATATTCCAACAACTTTACCACTATCCTATGACATCTTATATGTTTTTATATATAAATATATATAAATATATATAAATAAATATAAATATATATAAATATATATAAATAAATATAAATATATATAAATATATATAAATAAATATAAATATATAAATATATATATAGGTTTTAAGAAAAATTACCAATACCAATGGTTTTGATCAAACTGTTGGTATATACCCTTTACTGGAAAATAAATTCCTACGCTGGGTATTGATCCCAACACATCATGCTTATATTCCAATGACTTTATGACTATCCCATGACATGTTATCTGTTTATATATATATATATATATATTTAATTTTTAAAATGAATTATTTATTTATTATTATTATTATAATGCATAAATAATGGAACCACCTATACCAATGGTTTGGTCAAACCATTGGTATATGGGTCCATAATATTACGTATACCAATGGTTTGACTAAAAAATGGGTATAAGTGTCCTTGAAAATTACCTATACCAACGATTTGGTCAAACCATTGGTATTGGTGGCCATATACATACCTATACCAATGGTTCTTTAAACCGCTGGTATATAATCATTGGTATAACTCAAATATCTAGTAATGAAACAAATTATAAATAATTTTTTTTAATGAAATTATAATTACCTTTATAAATTACATGTTTTGGGATGCTAGTATTTTGATGTTATATGATATCTTTAATAAAGTTGCAAACATAATATCCATAATTGTTATCATTATTTTTCTTCAAACACTGTAATAACATTGACCAAATTAAGTAAATTATTTTGAAATATGTTTTGATAGTTAAATCTTACTATATATACCTTAATCTATTTCCATTTTAAGAAATCCATAGGCTTATTATGTCTAGTCATCGAACTCATAACATGATTTAGCATTTATTTATAGATTTTACTATCCTAAAAAAATTATTATTAAAACACAAACTGAAGCATATAATTTGAAGTTTATCTATAGAATGTTGATTGCATTGTATTAAAAATTCACAATAGTCATCATGTGTGTTCAGTTTGATGGAAATCCATGCATTGGATCAAAGAAATAAGCATTTGGGGTATCCAAATTGATTTGATGATCATCCAGTGCTTCCTAAAAAAAATATGTAATGAAAAAAGAAAAATATATTTTATAAGATTAGATTACAGAGTTTTACCCCTGCATTATGGGCATCAAGAAGAGTCTTTCATCTATCATTTTCCTCTCAAACTCCTCGCTTAGTTCAAATTTTTTCTTTTTAGTATCTTCTAATTCCAAAGAAAGTTTGTGCATAGAAATGATACAGGGATCAATGAGTCCAAATCATGATTCACAGAGTTTTCCCTTTATATAGCAGTAATATATATTCCTATAGAAAATATGAATAGTTATTAATTATAATGAACATAGTTGATCATTTTTTGGAAAGTGGAATATGAAAATGTACCTCATGTATGTATTCATAATTGAGACTTCCAGCCACTCAAACTTGATAATATCATTTATAATCTATATAAAAACCATGTCTTTAATGACATATAAAAATATTTATTCTTCATATTGAATATAGGAAATATTTCCATCTTTCAATGTTGCGTCTTCATGAACTTGTAATGTTAATATATACGGTAGTGGAACTGGTAGGGAGAAGGTACTCCTAAAAGGTTTTTTTGATTTCTTAGTTGATTCACCATATTATCTTGATCAGAACTTCCATTTCCATATCATTTTATCCATTTGTAAAACCATTCCCCATTTAAAACATTTTTTTCATCAACTTTTAAGGTTTTTAATTTGAAAAAAATTGTTAAGGACATACCTCATGAATATTTATAAGAATAGAAAACCATTCTATGAAAGTTCAAATAGAATTATTAACTATAGTAACATCCAGATCATCAAGTAGAATAGGAAACTTAGTGCTCAACTCATGATATACTTGAATCCCCAATCTCATGTGATATTTTGGGATTTTTTTGTTATGTATCATGTCTCCTAGGATATTATACACCACACCACTTTCAACAAGGTGATGTGTGGGTGTTAATATATATACATCACATATAACCTTACTGTGCAGAATTTTAGTAATATAAAGTTATCAGAAGTTATTTGATTCAAATTTAAGATAAAGAGTAATTAAAAAATTTATTTCCTTAGGCAAGTTAAGTGGTTGAGGGGAATGTATAGACTCAATGATAGTGGGGTCATTTGGCTCTTCATGTACCAATCTTTGTTCCATTGTCGGTTCACATTTATCCTTTCACATATATTGGTCCAAAAAATCAGACTGAATAATAACATAATTCAAATCATCTATTTGTGTGCATGAAATCCTTTAATCATCTCATATGTATATCCTTATAGATTTGTCTTCTTGAAATATGTTTGCGGTGACACTCCAAAACCCGCACCTCTAATGAAGTCGTATTGTTCTGGCTACTTCAAATCCACTAAAAGTAGTTTTTATTTAGGTATAATTGATGAAAATTCTTGTGTTTAAACTGTATAAAAAATAAAAAACATAAATAGATATTTTTATGTAATACTGTTATAAATCAGGACGAGAATAAAAAATTACTATTATGTCATACTTACACATGATTCCCATAACTCTTGTGTGATTTCATCAATTACTTTACCTTCTTTATTTACACATGACTCCTTCCAAAACACATGACATGAGATGAAAGTGGCTTCAGATTTTGATTCATCAATCAACATATAAACAAAAGAACATATATTGATTCATATCACATAAAACATTTATTGTAGATTTAAAATGCATACCATTTTCTTTTCAAGTGAAGCATACTCATACTTGTTTTATGATATGGGTTCATTGGTTTTACTGCACATTGTCTATTTTCACACTCATTTACTATTTCATAAATTATTATTTTTAAATTAAAGTAGGTAAAATAAATAATTTCAAATAAAATATTATTGACTACCTTGAACCTGAAATTATTTCTCATCATAATAACTAATGAGTGTTTTCCATATATCCAGTTTTATAATATGTGAATACATAATTGGTGGGTGGGGGTTTACTTTCCCCTTAGAATACCTAAGATTATGCTTTGTAATAAGTGTCTGGAAGCCTATATGAGCTTTTAAAGTAACCATTAAGATATATTTATTATTTGAAAATATTTTAAAATAAATGAACTCTGCAAGGGATAATGAAAAGTAAACCAATGTTTCATTATATATTTTTTTGGTAAAATAGAGAAAGTTCATTGTAACATTACCTTAATGTCTTCCCAAAGGGTTTTTTTTCAGTACAAGGAAGGCATGGTGCCACAAATCTATATTAATTTTACATGAATTCTAATTGTGATCCCAACATAACTAATGAACATCGACTTGTTGGGGTCAACAGGGTGGCCATGTTGATTCCATCCAACCTCAAATTTTATATCCTTTATTCTTTCCTTGATAATTTTATTTATCATAGTAATGATACATCATTATTACCTTTTTCATAAACATGTTGCTGATCCCCTAATAATTCCACAGTTTCAAGATCAATCATTTTCAATTCCTTAGTATTGGTAACATCATCATGTGCAGAAGTTATTATCTTCATGAGTAGTCAAAAATTTAATTTAGATTACACAAATTCAATAAAGAACACATAAAATTACAAGGAAAATAAAATTATATTAAAAAACACTTTAATATTCTCATTTAAATCTTTTTTTTTTAATTTAAATGTTGAAGGGATTTGGCTCCTCTATCGAGTATCCAAATCCCCTCTTCATGGTCCCCTATAATGTATAAGGCATTGTATACATTGGGACCACCATGAAATGATTGTGATCTCCCAATGAAAGGTTCATACTCAATTGAATTTTCACCTGACTCTGTATTTATTTTAGTCACCAACAAGATAATTGACCAATTCTTGTTTACTAGATCTGAGACATAAAATACCTACACTACTTATGATGCCATTATGAACAAATCATCCTTACACCCTTCCACACCGAAATTCACCTTCATGAATCCCAATTCATATATTTTCACTACAATCATGTTGTTAACCCATTTGAAATGGAAAATATACACTTTAAATATTTTATAATCCAACTCGTATATTTGTTTGATGATGCCAAAATATGGAATATTCACACAAATTGGATTTCTATCCTTTGAACCAGATACTTGCATTGCTTCCACCACAAGTGTAACTTCACTATTTTTCATCATACTATGTTCATCTTATTCCTTTTTATAAAATGTATAACTATTAATTACAAAACTTGTGTAAGTTATAAAATTTATATTTGGTTCCCTGACTATCCATTGAAGTTGTTCATCAACTGTATTCAAAATTTCAGATAACTCTTTATAAATATGATCTCAGAACCATCTTATAAAATGTTGATTATGTATATTTGATATCCATCCTTCAGACCTTTATGGATTCAAATGTCTAAGAATTTCTTTGTGGGATTAATCTTATGAAGCAACCTCTGTACTATTATGTAAAATGTAAAGGTTATCATTCTCCTGCTCTGTGATGGTGATTATCACAACATCTCTTCTGGAAACCCTTCCTTATAAGGATTTCACTATGATAAGACTTTATGAGACCAACTCTATCAACACCTGATAGGTAATCGGTACAGAAATCAATAGATTCTTAAAAAATATATCATTATAAAATACAAAATTCTATATGACTTTGATTCTTGACTCACCATTTCACAATCTTCATATATCGTTCAATAGGTTATATCCATCTGTAATGGACAAGACCACATAGTTGAACCTATCTAACCAAGCACACCGTCATGTTTACCATTATATCAAATAATGGTGTTGGTAATAACATATCTAGTTTACATAATATGACTACAATATATTTATTCATGATTGGAAACTTCACCGGGTCTATAACTTTACTAAATATGGCATTAAAAAAGTAGTAGAGTATTGTTAATGTATGTCATAAATTTTTATCATGAATGAAATGTAAAGTGTTTGACATCAAATATTTCATAAAAACATGACAATCATGTGATTTTAGACCCTTTAACTTTAAATTAGTTATTAACATGAAATTATTTATATTTTATGAATACCCATTTGGAACTTTTACACCATTAAAGAAATTAAAAAATTGTAATTTTTCTTGTTTGGATATAGTGTAAGATGCTTGGGAAAAAAATTATACCTTTCACCCTTCACAATTGCTAAATCTTCCCTTATCCCCATGTCAATCATGTCTAACCTAGCTTTGATGCCATCTTTTGTTTTGTAAGGAACATTTAGTAACATGCCAATAACACTATCAAATACATTTTTTTCTACATGCATGACATAATGAAAATGGCCAATGTACAAACAATTCTAGTATGACAATTAAAAGAAAATTGATCTCCTTTTCTAACATGATTTCATAATATTTTTCAAAAAATATTTAACAAAAAAAATGTCAATATATTTTACTTTCTTGAACAATTGATCACCCATTATTGGATATGGTGTTGTACCTTGTTCTTTATTCCCATAGAACATTGTTATCTAGGATTGGTATTTATGTCATCAAGGTAAAAATTTCCGATGTCTTAAAAACACAGTCTTAGAGGAAGGTTTCAATCGAACTGAAAGTGTACATTCTTCACAAATGGTACAACCCAACATTCCTTTAATTCTATAGCCTGAAGAATTTCCATAAGCTGGAAATTCATTTATCATCCCATACAACATGGATCTCAATGTGAATTATTCACTTCTATGAACATCATACAATGTACCATCCGTATCCAAAATCATTTTCAGATCTTCTATCAATGTTTCTGAATAGAAATCAATATCATTACTGGGTTGTTTTGGTCATGATATAAGAAGATACAACATAATATATTTGCGATTCATGAATAACCATGGTGGAAAGTTATAATTTACCAACATAACTAGCCACATACTATGATTACTACTCCATACACCAAAAGGACTCACTTCATCTATAGATAATGCAAGATGAAGTTTTCTCAGCTCATTTAAAAATTCAGGATACTCATAGGCAATTTTCTTTCACTAAAGATAGTCTGTTGGGTGGTGCGGTTTCCCATCTTCAATTATTGGATCCGCATGCCATATAAATTGTCTAGCGGTTTCCTAACATCTATACAATCATTTAAACCATGGAATGATAGGAAAGTACCAGACATATTTTTAAGGACTTGATTCATCTTTCATGTATCGATTCATGCAACACTTAGGTAATTTTATGAGTGATTCATAGTCCTTATGAAAAAATATACAATCATTTAGACAGACATGTATTTTTTTAGAGATCATTCCCATTGAATGTATCATTCATTTTCCATCATATGTATGACAAGGAATCTCATTTTATACTGGTAGCATATCATTCAAGAGACTAAGTAGTTCTATAAAGCTAGTGTCACTCCATATGCTACTTGATTTAAAATTACACAACTTCAATATAGCTGAAAATGTTGTATATTTAATACAATTAGTATACAATAGCTTATTACCATAACTATTTAACTTCTCAAAAAATAAGGAAAATCATGAAGGTTATATTTAATTTTTATTTTCATTTATTTCATATGTTCTCCATCATAATTTACACTAATATTCATATCAAATGATCCATAAATCATAGTATCATCCCAATCAGTGCATACATTCAGTTTCTCCCCATGTTTAGTCCAACATTTATAACTCTAATCAATTACATGAAAAATTAAATATTATTACAACTCTTCTGAACTAATTTTTCTTGAATAAAAATAATTTAAAGATAGATAAAGGATTTGGTAAGGGTCATATGCATTCCCCATTACAAACTATGAACTCTTTAACTCTATCCTCATACTAATTTGTTATACGATTATCATCCATCCATTTTTGATTCATATACATCCAATTAGGTTGATAAAATATTAATTTTTTATAATAAATAAATAAATAAACACAAGGTATTCATAATAAATTGATAAAGTTATAGATACTTCTAATAATGGGTACCCAACATTTGAATGTTATTAGCGATGATTCCTAACAAGTTATCATTTTACACATGGGTGACATGAAAAGAAACAACCTAGGGTAAACATGTGTTTGTTGTTATAGGTTCTTAATTTTATGTTTTGTGGGAAAAGGTGGAAATTATAGTTTCTATAACCTTTCTATGTGGGAGTCTAAGAAGAGGGAGGATTTTATGTTTATTCATTTCTTCACTTGGTATGCAGTGGGTCAAGTGGTGTTTTAGTGACAGGGTTCTTATGAATAAAAGTTGATGGTCTTTCTGTTGGAGTTGGTTTCCTAGGACCAACTGTTTTTACTTTTATTACATGTATATTTGATCATTTGAATATTAATAAAACATTTTATTACATATTTATAATTTTTCTTCATAAATTTAATGTAATAATGTCCCAATATATTTTTCGTATTGATAAGGTCATAGATATTCCCCATTATGATGAGAACCTTGATGCACCATGATGATATTCATAAATATAGTTCCTAAATACCATGAAAGGGAATATAGTATGGAGACTGTCAGGTTCAAGTACTTATAAGTGGATGAGGCTTATTATTAGGAAGTTCACAATTAGTAATCTCCAAGATGAGATATTATGAGAATAAACCCACCTGTAGGAATTCCTCTTATTTTGGTGTCATCGTATATTCCTATATAAGAGCATGTGTAATGGTCTTTAGATTTTAAGATTATCATTGATGCATGTCATGACTTTCACACTTAGATTTACTGACCAAAATTGTCACAAAATATGTTGGTGGGAAGTATGGTACGTTGGGTGAGTCATAAATGACATGTTATTAATGGATAAGCTGAGGAATGATTTGTCCCTTCCATCTTAATGGAAGATGATATATTGGCCTTTTATTAGAATATAACCATTGCATTAAATTCCATGTCCATGGTGTAATGACATGTTTATTTCAGATAGTCAAAGAAAGACATATTGAGCATATAGGTTGGTGACATAGATGTGAAACTTGATTGATGATATATTGTGACAAAGGTATTATATTACATAGTGAGAATTTGTTTGTAGTTGTCAATTCCATGACATTAAGTTCATTCTCTTGGGTGCCTTGAACTGTTTCTAGATAGTAATCTTGGGCTTTAGGCAAGCTTACCTCATGCCAATAATAAATAATCCTATAGGGTCACACACTAAGTGTATTAGTTGATATCAATTAAATTCTATTTGAATTTAATTAATAGAATAAATATTATTCTCAAGACTGAGGAATAATTTTATTCAACTTTTATTGATCAAATAAATCAAATAAATATTTATTCACCAGATCATGAATAAAATATATTTATTTATTTTATTGAATATTTAATAAATATTTGTTTTCTAGTATCTAAACAAAATATTTATTTATGAATATAATATCTATTCATTTATTCAATAAATGTCGAGGAGTTTGAACAAACTAAAACCATTTTAATATTTAATAAATATTTGTTTGTTGGTATCTAAAAAAAATATTTATTTATGAATAAAATATCTATTTAGTTATTTAATAAATGTCAATGATTTTGAACAAACTAAAACCATGTCTGATGATGAATATTTATTTACAAGTTGGTAAATATTATTTATCATTACGAAGGATGTCACACACCAAAAAATAATAATGATAATAATATTATCATGTGGCATGGGGTTTGTTAAAGATTATAATATTTTTTAAGGACCTACATGAAATTAAATAATATTTTAACATAAACCCTAGAACTATAAATAGGCAGTTATGTCTATTGTGTAGTGTGGTACAAAAAATAGAGAATATTTGCACACAATAAAATTATCTCTCAACTAATCCTTATATTTAACTATCAATAATGATAAACACAAGAGATATTCCTTGAAGACCAAAGGATGAGCGATCCACATGAATAACACATGACAATGAATTCGCTGCACTAGAACCCTAAAATCTATTTGCACCACTCAGAGATCAAATGATCATGTATGGATCACTGCTAAAGGGATCCTAACCTTGGATCCTCACATCACAATGAAGGAAATCCAAAAAGGATATTTCAGAATATCAATGTCATCAATGAGGAGAGGATCCTAAGACAAGGTATTTATTTTCGTCTAGATCTAAATAAATTAATTATAAATTTAATGTAAAAGATTATTGATTGGGGTTTTAGGTAGAAAAATATTAAAAGAAATTTTAATATATCTCCCACCACCACATTCTTTCACAGTTCCTAGAACCTATAAGTGGTATTATATCACCCATGTTTTAAATTTATAATTATTTATTTGATCATAGATTTATACGCAATCATGGTTGAATGTTTCATTTCTTATTATTCATTCTTTAATCTGATTTAAATTAACATGCTATCGACATATTAAACATTTCCATTAAATGTTTCATTATTTTAAAAGTCTAAGAATAGATGAAGAATGACCGGAGATGCCATTGAGAAGTGGCAAATTTTTTGTTTGGTAAAACTGGGTTACACAGTGTGTAGCCAGAGTTCACACCACATACCCATGTGCACTGCACCTTAATGTGTCATAGGATACATGACACACTGAGCAGTTAATTACACATGGTGCATTTATTACACACCGTGTGCATATTGATCCAACTCAGCACACAAGATGATATATTACATGGTGTGTAGCTGGCGTACACATTGTGTAGTCTACACGGGTTAGTAGCATAAATAGTGAAATCCGTGTGACCATTATACATGGTCAAACCACATGAGACTAATAACACAGAGAATTTATGATATACATGATGCGTATAAAATGTACACACTGCGTAGTTCATCATTTACCATGTCCTAAATACATGTCCTTCTATTTAGCGATAATAATGGACACACAACATAAGGGATACACACCATATAGCTAGATTGTACATGCCGTTTAGTCCTGTCAGGATTCACACCTAAGCCCAGAAATTTATCCCAAATACATGGAAATAGAATACATGGTGTGTAGATAGAATGTATACACCATGTAGTCTAGCCGAGTTAACACACTGAATCCCCAAGTGTGTAACACAGATACAAGGTAACCAAGGTAAATGGTGTATAGCTGGATAGTACATGTCGTTTAGTATTCTAACTAATGATAGAATTAAATTACATTAAATTAAAAATTGTAGTATTAAAACCTTATTTTATTGATTAACTCATAATGTGTTTGATAATTTAATAATGGTTTATTTTTTTTAAATGCTCAATTAATTTATTGTAATAAATTTGTAATTATTGGTTCTGTAATTTATTTTATATTAAATCCTCAATGATGGTTATCTCCAAGAGGATTCATATGGTCATTGAGATGAAAGGTAATTAATTAATTAATTAATTTATAAATTAATGCAAGAATGCTTATCTTAATAATAAATAATGAATAATAAATGAATGTTAACCATTTTACTTTTTCATATATCCTGCATGTATGATCGTTCATGAGATTGATCAAAGACTAGTTTATGGAATTGATTTATTGAATTTAATTTATTGCACGAGTTTTAAATTATTTAATATTAAATTAAATTATGGTCTCTGTGTCATCCCTCCCTCTATTATTATGTAGTAATCGCATGTCTAAGGTTATTTATGTAATTAACCTTTAACAAAGAATTTGGTTCCCCTCACCTGTGTATGATTTATAAATGATGTAATTAATAGAGTTTTCCAAGATGCATAAAGGCAGTTCAAGACAAAACCATATTGATTCCAACCCAGGTTATACACAGGTGGACAGGTGGAATGCTGTAACTCATGCCAAGATAAAAAATAGGAGTTATTTCCCCTAGGTCATAGGTTGATTTAATGTCTTCTCATTAAATTAACCATTAGATAAGATCACGATTGGTTCATTTATTTATTTATTTCTATGAATTATTTATTGTATGGATGTAAGACTGTGATCAAATAAATAAATGAATTAATCAGAAAACACCAAATTTAAATAAATAGATTATGTGTAAATGTTTTATCAAACATGGTTAATTAATTAAGTAAAATTAACTTAATATTAATAATAAATATAAAGAATAAAACAAGATAAAATTTATGAATAATAAATTAAAATACCTCAACTTGATATTAAGTTGGACTAAGCCTTCTATTACTTGATTAGGAATAAAATCCTTAGAACTAAGTGTTTGACCAACCCTCTTTGGGAAACTTACTTTTAACATAGAGTTTTTATGAAGGTTTTGGGTTGACTTAACCATATTACATCAAGAGAGGTAGCCATCACTAGACTTGATGTAACTTGGAGGAAAGTGTTGATAAAATTCAAGTCAATATTTTAGGATTGGGGAGTCTACTCAACATATCAAGGAGATACAAGCCCACAATTGAAAAATATATACCTACCAAAATACCTTCAAGTATCTTGACCAACCCTTATTGGGGTTATATGAAGGGGAATATGTATCCTTAACACTATAATGTTCTAGAAACTAAAAATTTTGAGTTCAATAGTGAGGTCTATTGGGATTTGATAAAATAGTAGGTGAATTAATAAAAACAATTAATTTATTATTTCTCACATAATTTGTAATCAAGAAAAGTACGAATATTCTTATCATTCATTATTGCAAAAAATGGTGAGTTCATCATCCATATTATCCCTACGATCTATATTGGAGAAATACAATATCGTAATTGGTAGTAACTTATAGGAATGGTTCAGATGCCTTTAAATTTTTTTGTTCCATGAATGGAAATCTTACATACTAGAATCCCCACTTCTCGATCCACCTACTTAGGAGGTGAGTGATAAATAGTTTCTTATCTAAGAAAAAAATTTGATCAATATGATCAATATTAAATGCTTGATGCTTTCATTTATGTCTAGTGAAATCATGAATTCTCAAGAAAACATAGATGCATATAGAATTCTTGAGTGCCTCTAAGGTTTATACCAGGAGAGATCTTAAAAAGAATAGTTTGATATTTCCAAAGTGCACTTTTAGAGTAAGATTGTGGAGGGTGCACCATTTGGGCCTCACGTAGTTAATCTCATTGGCTACATTAAGTGACTATAGGTTCTAGGGTTTAAGATCCTCTATGAACTGTGCACCGATCTCATCCTAGCATCACTCCATCGAAAATTCTCTAGTTTTTTGTTAATTTTAATATAAATAATATTGATAAGTTTATGCCAGATCTTCTGACTCTTCTTTTCCAAATGGATAAGGAAACGGTTTGAGAAAGCCTTCCATCCTTATGATGAATAAAAGTAATGGTAAAACAAAGAGATTTAAGCCCAAAGTTTCTTCACATCCTTCCAATAAGAGGAATATTAAGGGGAAATCAAGGGAAAAAGATGACATTTGTTTCACATGTGGCAACAAGGTCCACTGAAAGAAAAATTACACCCAGGAAAAGAAGTAAGGGGAAGCTTCAAGTGAGTTTGTTATCAAGTGCAATTTATCTATTTATAAAAATTAGGTATTAGATACAACTTTGGATCTCACATATGTATTAAAATATAGGAACCAAGTATATTCAGAAGAATTGAATAAGGGGAGATAGATCTACGGGCAACCAATGGAGCTAAACTTGTTGCTATAACTATTAGGGACTATCACCTCATGTTTCCAACCAAATTGATTTTGATTTTGAAATATTTTTATTTAATTCCATCTATTACCAAAAACATTATTCATGTATCTAGACTTTATACATATGGTTTTTTTTTTCATTTCTAGAAATAAATGTTGCTACTTTTATTAAGATAAAATTTGTTATGGAAAGTAAAATTTAAATAACGGTCTTTATTTGTTGTATTACATAAACCAAGTAATAGAAATAAATAATAAAACAATTTCAAATGAATCATACCACACCCAAATTTGGTATCATTGGATATATAATGTAAATGAAAATTACTTAACTAAATTATACAAATATGGATATTTAGATTCCTTTGAAGTAAAACCACTTGGTATATGTCACACATGTTTACAAGAAAAAAAATGAACAAATCCCTATTTAGTGTAAAAGTCAAAAGGTACAAAGATCTTCTTGAATTAGTTCATACCGATGTGAGTGGACCATTTCCTATTGAATCAAGGGGTGGGTACTCATACTTTATAACTTTTACTAATGAATTTAGTAGATATGGATATCTATACTTGATGAGGCATGTCAAATTATTTTGATAAATTCAAAGAATATAAGAATGAATTTGAGAACCAATAAAGAATTCATTGATTACCTATAGGAGTTTGGGATCCTATATAAAGTAACTCCTTTATATACACCTCTGTAGAATGGTGTAAGTGAATGGAGGAACCACACCTTGTTAGACATGGTGATATTAAAGATGATTCATGCAAGTATTCCATTATCATTTTAGGGATATATTTTACAGACAACAACACAAATACTAAACCAAGTTCCAAATAAATTTTTAAATGGTATACCATACCAATTATGGAATTGAAAGAAACCCATTTTATTATACTTACATGTGTGGGCTTGTTAAGAGTTTTTAAGGCCTCTTCAGGTAAAAAACTTACACCTCAAGGCATAAAATGTACCTTCATAGGATATCCCAAGGAAAAAAGAGGATATCACTTATACAATCCCTTATAAAAAAGGTAATAGTGGAAAGACACACCATATTACTTTAGAGGAATCACATATCTAAAATAGATAGTGAGAGTGAGATAGACTTCAATGAAGTTGAGGCTCAAGTTACACAAGTGTTGTCATAGGAATAATTTTCCACAAATCCCCATACAAAAATAAACTATTATAGATACACAATTAATGTGTAGGAGTACAAGATAGGTTAGAGAAATAGAATAATATGGTTCTCTAGTCATTGAGTATGGTGACTCATTATTAGTTGATAATAATGACCATATAACCTATAAGGAAGCATTAAGTGGAATAAATGTTACCAAGTGTCAAGAAGCCATGAATTACGAAATGGATTCCATATACCAAAACCAAGTATGGATTTTGGTAGATCCTATCATGGAAATAAAACCCATTGGTTATAAATGGGTATTCAAGAAGAAACTGGACATGGATGGACAATTCAGTACCTATAAAGAATTAATGGTTGCAAAAGGTTTTAAAAAACATTATAGAATTGACCAAGAATTTTTTTTCACCAGTTGATATACTAAAATCTATTAGAATTATACTTTTCATTATATCTTACCATGCCTATGATATTTGGAAAATGGATGTCAAAATACCCTTCCTTAACTGGAACCTTCAGAAAGATGTCTATATAATACAACTCAAAGGTTTTGTGATCCAAAGGATTCCAAAAAGATATTAAAATTGAAAAAAACTATTTTATAAATTAAAGAATACACCAAAGTCATGGAAAATTTAGTTTTATGAGGCCATAAAAGAATTTGGTTTCATAAAGAATGAATGTGAGTCTTGTGTCAATAAATTTTTTAGTGGGAGTGTGTTTATTTTCTTAATATTATATGTTTATGATATATTACTTATTGGAAATGAGATACTAGTCTTTTATTCTGTTAAATAAATGATGTAACATATGCTATGAGTCAAAGGACTTATACACAGGCAGTTCGAGAGGCCAGTGGTGTATGGAAACTTATGGACCTATTTTCTGAGAAGCAATTATAGGTTTAGGACTACCATATAAAGTTTTTACTTGAATAATTATTAGTAACCTATTAACTTTTTGAGAGTGTGAAGATGAGGAAATTATCATATCCTGAGGGCTTACTCCTAAGGGAGAGTGTTTTAGGCGTTGACTTACCTCCTAGTTGGTTCATGTATAGGGGTGAGATCTTACGCATCCATGGATGCGTCTGGGTTCTTACATAAATATGAGAGTTTTTGTTGTGAGAGTATCATACTTCTACTTGGGCGATACACCATGGGATTACAAATATGAATCATGATCTATGTTTCAAATACTGGTGTTTGGGTATGAAAAGGGAGTTAGCTGGTTTTGTTACTCGGTGTTCCACCTGCCAGCAGGCGAAGGAAGAGCACCAATGAATAGAAAGGATTTTATATCCATCCCCCATTCTTGAGTGAAAATGGGATGATGTCATGATGTATTTTGTGACTGTATTAGTTAAATCCCCTTGAGAAAGTGATGTAGTATGTTTGATCACCGACAGGATCACAAAGGTCACTCTTTTCTTACCTATCAGAGAGACCTTCTTAGTGGATGATCTTGAGATACTGTATGTATGTGGAATTACATGCCTACATGGGGTTCCTCACACTATTATTTTAGATAGGTATTCTCACTTTACATCAAGTATCTGACATGGGTTACAATTATTTTTGGGTACATAGGTACTTTTGAGCACAAATTTTCACCCTCAAACTAATGATCAGTCAGAACGGATGATACAAGTACTAGATGATACGCTCTAAACATATGAACTTGATTTTGGTGGTTCTTTAGAGAAACATATATCTCTTTTCAATTTCTCTTACAATAAAATATTTCAGGTGATGGTACAAATGGATCCTTATGAGGCTTTATATGGTAGGCTATTCCATTCAACTTTGTGATGGTTAGAGGCAGGCAAGGCAGCCTTACTTGTAAATAATCTAATTCCGGAGACTTCAGAGTAAGATTAGTTTATTAGGAAGTGAATGGATAAAACCCATTCTAGAAAGAAGTCATACACCGATTTTCACCATCAACCACTAGAGTTCAGGGTTTGGGATCCAGTATTTTTATGAGATTCGACTAGACTAGGGCATCGACAATTTAGATGATAAGGAAAACTTTCAACTTGGTTCATTAGACCTTTTGAGGATGTAGAGAGAGTGGGGAAGATATCCTATCTATTTTAGTTACCTCATAGGTATTGGGATATGCACGACATCCTCCATGTTTCACATCTTTTCTAATATTATCCAAATTCATCTCATATCTTTCATCATGATGAGGTTGAGTTAGAGGTAGACGTGCCTTTTGAGGATCATACTATCCATATTGTGGACTACAACACAAAGGATATTTGAGTAAATATATCTCTTTAGTATAGGTGCTATGTAAACACAACCATGTACGGGATGAGACTTGAGAGAGAGAAGTCGATGTACATTCTTAATGGATAGAGTTGTTCTCCGAAAAAGTTTTTCCACACATATAAGAGAAACTCAAGGATGAGTTTCTTTAAGGGTGGAAGAATATAAGAACCCATATTTTATTTGAGGTATTTAACCTTTAATTTTTGGGTTAAATCCATTCTTTTATCCTTATAAATGTTCCCTAAGGTTTAAGGAAGGGTTTAGGAGCTGATATCCTCGTGGGCACCATTAATTCAACTGGGTAACCAAATTTAAAAAATTTAAAACATTAATCTAACAAACCACTAAACTACATATTAGTATAGGATATGAAGGTCCGAGGATGAACCCATAGAGTAAGGGTTAGATAAAATATTAATTTAATAAAATAAACCTAAACTATTTTATGAATGAAACCTAAATGAATTTATTGAAAGACTAGATGATAATTGATTTGGATTTTAAGAAAATAGAAAAAACATGCTAAACAATTTCAAATTTGGGTTCATGATTTATTAGGGAATAAAGTAATTAATAATAAATCATAGGTGTTGGAACTGAGTTAGTGTGAATCCAATGGTCATGGTAGACAAACCCCAAAATCAGCAATGTTCCCTTTTTACAATGGTCATGTTACTTTGGGTATTTGATGACTTAGAAACTTAGAACCATTTTTAAGCATATAAAATAATCCACCTAATTGTTATGGTGTCAATAATTCTCTAGTCAATGCATTAAAATAATCAATCCCTCACTAATCACACAATGGTCATGAATGATAAAGAAAAAAGATATTTAAGAAATTAGGGTTGCAGAAAAAGACCCAAATGAGTTGTAATTAAAAGAAGAATACCTTAAAAAATAAATCCTCATCATTAAAATTACTTCAAACAAATCCTAATCCCTTATTATAATAATGAGGGGGTAGGAAAATAAAAATATTATTTGAAGCATCATAGCAGTAGTAATCCTTGATCCCAACGATGATGCCTCATGAATCACTATAATAGCAACATCCCAGACCTCTATTTATAGACTCTATATGGGATCATAGAACACTCAATAGCATTTATAATGGGTCAAAATGTGGTCATAAATTTTCCCCAGGTCATAAAATAGGTTAAAACCATAAAATACGTCATATCTAGTAGTTTTTGGCCTTCATGACCTTTACATGTCATGTAATGATTACACCGTATGTAAATGTTTCACCACTTGTAACAAATTCATGGCCTATAGGATTTTTGGGAATTTATGGTATTTGTCATGATAAATATTTCTTTAAAGACTTTCATTGGTTCATAATGTATACTGATTACATGATTTGTAAAGTTAATTTTCATCTTCAGATGCCTCATTTTTCCTTGGTTCTTTAGTTCCGTGCCCCAGAAGTTCTCCATGATCATCCATCTTTGTGTAAAAACTTCTTTTAGGTGGATATCATGATCGTTTACACTCCTTTTTATCATCTACTATAACTTATAGTGTCTTGAAAAAAATAAAGAAAACATCAGGTATGCAAGCGTGTATTAACAATAAAAATCATCAGAATCATTTCATTTTATTATAAAAAATGTACACAAAAAATGCACTAATCAAATAGCCCACACTTGAATTCATAATTTTAATAAAGGATGTAATATCAATATACTACAAAGTATTTCCACCTTACCATTTTTTTAAATTCAATTTCAATAAAAATAATTGATCAAATAGAAAGTTAAATGTTTAAGCATCACACATAGAAAATTTATCAACACCTCATTTTTACAAGAATTAAAATCAACCATGTGTTTTATCCTATTTTTAAATAGCCAAGTCTTTTCATTCATCCATTTTTATTTTTCAATTCATTATTAATATGCATATAATTTTTAATTTACCTCACTTGATTTTTTCTACTCATTATCAAGGTAAAAATGAATATAGGGATGCACATACCTTAAGAATATGTCTCTTACCATAGGATTGAAATACATATAGCATCTCCACCACATAAATATAAAATCACAAATAATAATGAGTGCTTCACCATTTAGAATCAAATGACTCTAAGCCTCCAAGGTCGGTGGGTAAGTGATGTGAAATAAATAAAGATAAAAAAGGATATTTGAATCTAAATCATTTTTCATGATATCAAATGACAAGATAAAAAATATCTCCCTTTACATATGTCATTTCTCTATTCCCCCAAAAAATCTTAAAGTGGGATTATGATACATTTAAGCATAATGAATCAACCTCTCTTTCTCTTTTATTATAATTATTATATTTTTTTATTTTCAGTTTTTTCCTTTTTCAAAAGCTATTCTTAGGAAAAATCTCACATCCATCACCTAACCACATATGATAAAAATATCATCAGTCTAACAATGGTGATTTTTAATCATCCTAAGTCACAACCCATTTTTTCATTTTTTAACAAGAGAGAGGAGTAATAAAATATCATGAAAAATAAACGACCTCTCCAAATATCACAATGAAAACCCAAAAAATATCCTCAATAAAGTATATCCCAGTACACCATAGAAAAATACCCCCCCACACTTATTGTTTTAAATATTATGTAAAAAATTTAGTGGAATGTAGAAATGAATAAGACAGGCGTATAACACGACTAATTTACTAAAAACGTTGGTCATGGATTCTATGAGCTTAAAAGGATCAATAAAAGGCGGTTTTAAGGATAAATGTTTAATAAAATATTCCTCAATCAAATTAAAATTGACTCAGTTTAGTCATATATTTGATAAGATTCCATGAAATTTTTAGAAGAGAACATGTTTGAGTCTCTCAAGAAATATATAAAATAAAGAAGGGAAAATGTTGGGCTTAGAGGATTTCTCAGGAATGAGAATGATGTTTGGGACAATCACTCATGGAAATTCATATGGATAATAAAATCAATTAATACAAATATCATAAATTTAAGGCATGAAAAAATATAAAAAAAATTCATTTACCAAAATCAACATGCTTCCCTAAATCATGATTTGTAAAATATAAAACCACATACATATATCTAAAAATTCATTTCCCTATTTTCTCATTCTAATTTATTTAAAAATAAATTTAAATTCATGGCATGGTAATTATCTTAGGAAGTTCACATTTCTTAGTTCACTTGAGTAAAGAAAGAAACAAGTGCGGGAATGAAATTAGAGGTTAAGTATTTTAAAAAATTTAAATGTGGGGAATATGGTAGAAAAATTATAAATTTAAAAGCTTACTCCCCCTTTATTGATGCTTTGAGCTTGGGTTGTATAGGTTCTTCCAGCACAAGATTCAAAATGTGTATGAATTTTACATCATTTATTCTCTGGATTTAACGACATTTAGTGGTTTTAAAGCTTCTTTTCGTGCCTCTTTATGCTTGTTTCTTGTGCCTTTAATGGATCTAAAAAATGATAAATTACAAGTGAAAGTACAAGTTATTTAAATATGCTAAAAAATTACAAGGGGAATTTAAATTAAATACCAATATTAAATAAATTTTAAGAAATAAATAGACCTAAATTCCTAGAAAGTGATAAAAATCGGGTTACCTCACAGAAGCTACCATTTTTTAACTATTATTTATATTTTCATACCTAAGTTAGCTGATTGGAGTGTGGTATACAACTTACCATCTTTTGTTCACCCATTTCTATCTTTGAAATCCACATAACTCAGCTTGAATTATACTCAATGAAACTGTCATGGAATTATGAGGTGGTGAACTAAGTCTGGATAGTATGAGTATAACTAATAGGATATCATATTCAGTCTAGACTCAATAGAAATCTCCCTTATAAATTATTGGATTCATGTATTGAATTACTTTAAAAATAGGTTCATATTAAATATCTAGCTCCTCAACTTCTTCTATTGTTGTTGCTTCTTTTTATTGCTCTGCATAGTCTTCATAGGGTGAAACTAGTTATTCTTCTTAAGATGCTTCAATATCTTATAAAAATTTTGTAATAAATGTGAAAGTCATCTCTTTAACCTATTTTCTTATTCATTTGTCCTTAGTCCTAGTTTTTTGGGGAATCTTTGTAAAATCTATATAGCCGTGGTTTGATTCTGCTTGTTTGTTCTATTTTTCTTCTTATTGCTTCTATTTTCGTAATTTTGTTTTAGCCCACTCAAGATCTTTAGTAAGGTTTCTTTTATCCTATGAACCTATAAAGTTAAGTTAATCATGGTTAAAATAAATATCATTATTAAAAGTGGTACTTATCTCTGCTTCTTTGTTCACAATTCTTTTCTCATGATGCTCCTTATAGAATTCTAACTCCATACTATGGGGTGTTGTGCATTCAAAGATTGGGTACGATTTCAGGTGTTCATTGGATTGATTTTTCATCATTCTAATTTCATTTATTTGTTGAATTATATCCTAAAGTAGGAAGGTAAACCTATTATTGGTAGTCATCATGAAATTTAGCCGTGCCATCATAACCAAAAATACCCAATGTGGTAAAAAGTAATAAAAAATAGATAAAAAAAATCCTAGGATAAAATCTATAAACATAAAATATAAGAAAATAATTTTTATAAATTATTTAACCAATAAAATCTCTATTTATATTCCCAACAACCATGCCAAAAATTTTATAGCCCCTCGAGCATCGTTAATTCCATTGAGTTAACGAATTTATAAATTTAAAACATGAATCTAAAAAACCACTAAACTAAAGATTAGTATAGAATATGAAAGTTTGAGGTTGAACCCACATAGATAGGGTTGTAGAAAATATTAATTTAATAAAATAAACCTGAACTATTTTATTAATTAAATCTAAAATAATTTATTGAATGGAGATATTATTGGAGTTGGTTCCCTAGAAACAACTTCTGTGTACTTTATGATAACCTTTATTCATAGTTTTGAATATTAATAAACTTATTATCTCATCATGATTGTTATTCTGTGTAACTTTGTATGTGATAATGTCCCAAGAGTAGTTGTCACACTGAAAGGCCATAGCAGTTACCTATTATGATGAGAACCTCGAAGTGCTATGACACTATTCTTAATATATGTTATAAAGCTGGATGATATCATTTGAGGGACACAAATGATACAAGATATTAGGGGTGGAGAAACATAGGACTTTGATACACATTCTCATGGTGTACGCCCTTGGTAATATCCAGTTGGATATTATGAGAATGAGGTCCCCCAATAGGAAATCCATATTTATATGTGTCATTGGATATTCCTATCTATGGATATGTGTATTGATTCTTAGAATTTAATATTATTATTAATGATTATTATGATTCATGTACTTTATTGTATTGTTGAGAATCGTGATGACATAAGTTCACGATGAGGTAGGATACGTTGGGTGCATCATGAGTAATATTGCATTAATGAATAAAATAAGAAAGGATTTTACCTTATGTTATTTAATGGAAGTTGATATCTCAGGAACTTTGATGGAAATGATATATCCTAAATAAATCCCTGGCTATGGTGTTCTTTAGGAAAGTTTAATTTCCATGAAGTCAAAGAAAGATACATCGAGTACATAGGTTGATGGAACCAACATGCAACTTGCTTGAGTTGAGATATCATGATAAAGGGATTATATTACACAATAAGTGTTTGTATGAGGTATTATGTAGTTATAGAATTAAATTATTTCTCTATGGGTTTCTTGGTGTGTTGTTAGATGCTAACCTTAGACTTTAGGCTACATCACCTAGTGCCACTGATAAAGAGGTCTAGAGGGTCACACACTAAGTTTATCGAGAATCTCAGTTAAATAATATATTATTATTTATCATTTAACAAGTTGAATACATATTATTCCCACACATGGTTTAATAATTATTCATGTTGTCTTTATTTCATATAAATATTTATTTTCTATTTAGTGAATATAATAATTATTTATTTATGGGCAAATAATGTAGTGATATTTATTTAATAAATAGATAGTCATTATTCAAGCCTGATAAATATTGTGGAGGAATGACATACCGAGTTTAATAGTCGAGTTATAAATAATAAATATGGAATATTATTTGATTAAATAATATTTAATTTAATTCTCAAGTTAAGCACATATTGAGAAATATTAATAATAATATTATTATTATTTGAAATTGGGTTCTACATGGATTAAATAAATAATAAAGGCTACTTGTGCAATTATTTTATTTGAAACCTAGTAGTATATAAACCCAATTATGTTATTTTCTATGAGATCCAATTCATTTGTATTGGTTGTTCACAATGGATTTGGATAATCCTTTCATGCCCTAGAGAGCTTCCTTCTCCAAGAATGCTCCCAAGAACAGAGAGTGATCTTCCCCCTCCAGATCAAGGAGAATGCTTTGGAATCCATTATAATGGAAATCAAAGGTGGGTGAATCAAGTGAAAGGATTTTACATGATATCATATATACATTCCTTCAATGAAATCCATAGATTTGTGGTACTCATGTGGATCACTGCTAGAGGGAATCTACATTTGATTCCTTCAATGAAATGATGAAGCAACACAAATCTATTTACAGATCCATAAATGATGAAAGAATTCCATCAAGGTAATTATTAATTAATTAAATTGATTATAAATAATATGTGATGATCCCCCTCTGGTTCCAATTTTATTTCTATTTTATGTTCTCTTTGATTCAAATCCATTGATCACGATTTTTATTGTTGTGTAAATATCGGATTGATCATCGATTATGAAAAAAATAAAAGTTGGGAAAACCCCATCGCATGCTTCCACTACGCCCGAAATTGACAAGTGGTATTAGAGATGTCACATACTTATTTATAATTATTTAAAGATCATTTATTTATTTATGCATTTTTAATTTAGTTTTTCAATTCAAGTTTAATTGTTCTTTTTAATTTGAATTATGAGATATGATTCTTACTCCTTCGTTTCTCATAGATCTAATCGAGACTATTAATTTTATAAATAAAATAAAATTGAGGATCTCATCTAGATGTGATGAGGTTTCTGGATGGATAACACAAGAGTACACACCCTTTAACTAGAGTTACACGCCGTGTACTTGTGTTCAATGTGCCAAGAATTAATTTGGAAATTAATTCAAACTGTGTGCATTAATGACATGCAGTGATTTTATTACTTACAAATCACGTTGATCAGACCAGGGTGGCACACGATCAACCAGAGTAGATTTTGTGTAGCTCATGTACACAACATGTAGTCCCTTTGAGTCACAGACGAGACATGAATTACGATACACGACCTATCAGACTGCTGACCCTATAATTTGAAGTCCACACACCATGTATCTTATTGTACAAGATATGTACTCCAATTTTCTAAGGAATGGTTTACACACCGAGTCCCTAGGTGTGTGCCTCAGATACACGGTGAGAGGTGTACATACCGTGTAGCTCACATGTACAAGCTATTTACTTATACCAAATTATGCATATTTAAAATTAATTTTTTATTCTATGTAAACCTTGAGACATTTACTTGTATGCGGTCATAAATATAGGACACTCCATGTGATAGGTTTATATATATATATATATATAAATGTTTAATTAATATCTACATAATGTTCATATCTCCATATCATGTATGAGTCATATTAAAAGTTTTTAATCTATGTGCATTGAATCATAACACATGACCGAAAAATCATGTAAAACGTGTGATCATTAAGTTGATATTACATGTCATGAAAGTACATGATAAGTCATGTATACTATATGTTAAAAAATAAAAACTATATATGAGTATAATATATGTTGGGTAGATTTAGACGAGTATTCACCATATTTCATCTAGGGTACATTTATGCACATAGTAAATTTTAAATGAATTTATTTAATTCATTTAAAATTACAATGGATGAGAATCCTAAGTAAATTCAGATAAAAATTAAGATAAAAGAATTGATTAATTAAAGATGATAATTAGTTGATTCTAGTGTGATTGATCTTAAATAAGAGCGATTAAGAATTGAATACCAGTTTTATTAAATGTGTAATTAATTGCTTGCATATGGATGATCATGAGCTAGAAAAGACCTTTTTTTGTGATTGGTTTCATTTAATTGATTATTAAATTAAAATTTTGGCATACGTGCCTTATCTATGCTTGTTATGTAAGGGCTTGTGTACCCATGGTTTCTTTTATGTAAACCATTTTTCCTCACCTACATTTGAGTAAAATCATATGTAATGGATGGAGCTCCCAATCTAGTGGAGTCAGTTAAAGTTTAGAGCTGAGATGAAACCAATCTAAGAGAGATACATAGGTGGACATTTGGATATCTCTAACATGAACCATAATTGGTTCAAGGTGTTTTGCCCCTCAGGTAGTGGTTAGTTTATCAATCTCTAGATAAATTAACCATTAGTGTAAGCTCATGATCATATCTCTCTATTATTTTATTTTTGTCAAGATGCATGGTTATTTAATTATGGATGTTTTATCACGATCACATAATTTTATGAAATTAACGAGCATGCAAGATAAAACTAAAATAAATTGGCTTATGTGTAAATATTATCTATGGCATGGTTAATCGGTTAAGTAAATACACTTAATATTAACAAGCATGTAATAAACATAGTAACTATAAATCTACGCATAAATGGATAAAATCCCTCAATTATATATATTATGTCGATATAACCTTCCACTACATCGGTTAAAATTGAACCATAGTTCAAAGTGCTTGACCAACCAAAGTTGGGGTGCTTTCAATTATTGGGGAATTCTAACTTGAAGTTTTGGATTTACTTAACTTAGTTCACATCAAGGGTTGATTAACAAAGTAGGACTTGGTGTAATTGAGGGGAAAAGGTTCAGGAAATCCACTTTAAGGATTTCAGGATTAGGGAGTCCACTAAACAAATCAAGGAACTATGAATTAATGCTATTGGAATTTGGAATACCTACCTAAAACCATTCAAGTTTCTTGACTAAAACAAAGTTGGGGTAATAATAAAGGGAATATATATCCTTGCCACTTGAATTTCTAGATATAGGATATTCCAAAGCCAATGGAGAGACCTATTGGGTTTTGATAAAATAGCAGAAGATTAATAATTATAATTTTTATTTATTTGTATAAATTTTATCAGATAAAGTACTAAAATTATGATAATCTTATTTGTAGAAATAGTAATAAAATGAAATCAAATATATCATTTCAATCCATACTTGAGAAGGAAAAACTTCTCACCAGCACAAATTTCCAAGAGTGGAAAAGGCACCTACGTGTTATCCTTCACCATGAAAGGAAATTGTATGTGTTGGAAGAACCTTTTTCTAATGAACTTGGTAATGAAGAAAATGACGAATAGTTATCTCTATATGAGAAACATTTGAATGATTCCATATATTTTCAATGTTTGATGCTATCATCCATGTCCAATGAGATTTTGAAGCAATATGAGGACCTGGATGCATATAACATGATATCTCACCTTCGGGATCTCTATCAAGAGAAGGCGAGAAAAGAGAGGTACAAGATCTCCAATGCTTTGTTTAGAACTAATATTGGAGAGTCTACACCAGCTATGCCTCATGCAGTCCATATTATTTGATACATTGAATGCTTATAAATCATAGGGATTAAATTCCTAGATGAGATGCATATAGATCTCATACTTTCATCATTTCACAAGACCTTCTCCAGTTTTATTGTTAATTACAATATGAGAAATAATTAGAAGAGTATTTTGAAACTTCTTACTTTGATTCACAAAATGGATAAAGAAATGGGGTGTGATAAACCCACGATCCTTATAGTGAATAAGAAAAGTAAGAAAAAGGAAAAGGTCCCAATACCTATAAATATTCTAAATCTCTTGAGTACCATCCTTATAAGAAGAATAAGATCCATAGGCAGGGAAAGGAAAAGGAGGTAGTATGTTTTTAATGTGGTAAGCTAGCCCACTAGAAGAGGAACTACACCCAAAAGACAGGGGAAGCTAATGGTGCGTTCATTATTGAGTGTAATTGTTCAATATCTACTTATTGGGTATTAGATACAACTTGTGGTACTCACATCCATATCCAAATGCAGGAACCAAGTAGATTCCAAAATATTTCGAATAGAGAGGTGGATCTGAGAGATGTTAATGGTGCAGGGTTGGTGGCTCTAGCCATTAGTGAATAACACCTTTCATTGCCAACATGAATGATTTTTTTAAAATATTGTTATTATGTACCTACGGTTAACAAAAACATAATTGATGTATCATGACTAGATACATATGGTTTTATTTTCAAGTTTGTAAATAAAAGTTGTTTCTTTTATAAGGACAACATATGTTATGGTATGACACATTTAAATAATATTCGTTATGTATTAAATTAAAAAAACCAAGTATTGGTAATTGATAATGAATCATGTTCACATGACTTATATAACACCCAGATATGGCATCACCATCTTTGTCATATAAATGATAAGTTTTTGAAAAATATTTATCAAGATGGTTATTTAGACTCATCTAAGATAAAACCTCTTGAAAATGTCATGCTTGTTTAGAAAGAAAAATTACCAAACCACCATTTGGTGGAAAAGGTTAAAGGAATATAGAGCTTCTAGGATTGATATACACTGATGTATGTGAATCATTTCAAGTAGAAGCTAGAGGTGGATATTTTTACTTCATAACTTTTATTGATGACTTGAGTAGATATGGATATGTATACTTGATGAGTTTTAAGTCCAAGTCATTTGAGAAATTCAAGGAATTAAAGAATGAAGTAGATAATAAACTTGGTAAGAAGATAAAGAAGCTTTGATCAGATTGAGGTGATTAATATCTTAACTAAGAGTTTATCATATTCTTACAGGATTTTGGGATTCTATCATAAATAATTCCACCTTATATACCACAGTGGAATGGTGTTAGTGAAAGGAGGAACTATACCTTGTTAGACATGGTAAGGTTAATAATGAGTCATATAGATATTTTATTATCATTTTGGAAATATGAATTACAAATTGTGTCATATGCATTAAAATGAGTACCAAATAAAGTGAAAAACATAATTCCCTTCAAGTTATGGAGTGAAAAGAAACCCGTTTTGTCGAATACACATGTATGGGATTGCGAGGCATTTTCTAAGTCCTTCTTAGGAAAAAAACTAGCACTATGGGGCACAAAGTGTATCTTTATAGGGAATCCAAGGAAACAAATGGATAATACCTATACAACCCCTCATACAAGAAAGTGATTTTCACCAGAAAATTCATAGTTCTTGAGAGGGAGAACATCCTTAAAAAGGATAGTGGGATAAATATTGACTCTAATGAAGTTTATGCTCAAGATACACAATAATTGGTACAAGAACAGATTTCACAGGTCCCCATGTAAGAAGTAGTTCCTGAAATAGAAGTTCTGTATAGGAGCGCAAGAGAGGTAAGAGAACCAGAGAGATATGGTTTTCTAGTTATCGAAGATAGTGACTCATTATTAGTTAACAATGATGAACCTTTCTCCTACAAAGAATCAGTAGAGAGCTCAAAAGTTGTGATATGGAAAATAGCCATGAATTCTGAAATGGATTCCATGTATTAGAAATAAGTTTGGGTTTTGGTTAATGCACTAGTTGATGTAAATCCCATTGAATGAAAATGGGAATTCAAGATGAAACTGGACATGAAAGGTAATGTAAATACATATAAAGAAATAATAGGTGATAAAGGGTTTAAACAACATCAAGGAATTAACTATGATTAAACCTTTTCACCAATTTTCATGTTTAAATTCATCTATACTTTCTATATAAGCTTGCCATGACTATGAGATTTGGAAGATGGATGTCAAAACTACATTCCTTAATGGGAACCTTTAGGAATATTTCTATATGACACAACCAGAAGGGTTTGTGACTCCAAGTGATTCCAAAAGGATTTTCATGTTTTGAATATCCATTTATGGATCAAATCAAGCATCCAGGTCATGGAACATTAGATTCAATAAATCCATATAATAATTAAGTTTCATTAAGAGAAATTGTGAGCTTTGTGTTTACAAGAGGTTTAGTAGAAATACAGTTATTATCCTAGTAGTATATATTAACGACATATTACTTATTTTATGTGACATACCAGTCTTACAATTTGTTAAGGATTGGTTAAACAAGTGTTTCTCCATGAATGACTTAGGTTAAGCAACCTATATTCTAGGGATCAAGATCATTTGTGATATATCCAAGAGGCTTCTTGATCTAAGTCAAAGTACATATGTTGACTAGATAATAAAGAGATTTAGTATGGAAAAATACAAGAGGGGATTGGTTCTAGTGTCACATGGCTTATATCTTTCTAAGAAAATGTGTCCTCAAACACAACATGAGAAAGAGAGAAAGATTAAGATCCCATACGCTTCAGAGATATGATCAATCATGTATACCAGGTTATGTACTAGACTTGATGTTACCTATTGATTGAGCATGGTAGGCAGATATCAAGAAAACCTAGGAGAACAACATTAGTCTGCTGTTAAGGATATCCTTAAGTATATGTGAAGAAATAAGGATATGTTATTGGTGTATGGAGAAGATAAGGATATGGTCATTAGAGGTTATACTATTGCTAGTTTTTAGATAGATCAAAATGATTTGAATTCATAACCAGGATATGTTTTCTATCTCAATAGGGGACCTATGAGCTGGAAGAGTTCAAAGAATCCAGTTATCGCTGATTCTATAGTGGAGTAAGAGTACATAGAAGATTCTGATGCATCCAAGGAATCCGTTTGGATGAATAAATTTCTCTAGGATCTTTATGTGGTGCCTATAAATAAAGACCCTATCATATTGTATTGTGATAATACTACAATGGTGGTTCTTGAAAAATATACAAGGTCAGACTAACAAATAAATCATATACTTTAGAAGTATCACCTCTTGAAGAATTTTTATAAGAGGGGTGAAGTTACAGTAAACATAGTACCCAAAGGAGAGAATGTGGTAGACCCATTAACTAAAGGTCTATCTCAGCATAATCATGAGTATCATGAGATGGATATTGGACTAAAGGTTGCTAGTAGTTGGGTCTAGTGAAAGTGAGAGTCTCTTGGAGTTGGTTCCCTACAACCAAATTCTGTGTACTTTATGATAACATGTATTCAAAGTTTTTAATATTAATAAACTTATTATCACATCATGAATATTTTTCCATATGAAATTGTATGTGATAATGTCCCAGGAGTAGATGTTGCACTAAAAGGTCATAGTAGTTCCCTAATATGATAAGAAACTAAAAGTGCCACAACACTATTCTTAATATATGTTCTATATCCAGATGATATCATTTTAGGGACACAAATGATATAGGCTATCAAGGGTGGAGACTCATAGGAATTTGACACACATTCTCATGGTGTACTCCCTTGGTGATATCCAGTAGGATATTATGAGAATAAGACCCGTTAGTAGGAAATCCACATTTATATGTGACATTGTATATTCCTATCTATGGATGTGGGTATTGATCCTTAAACTTTAATATTATTATTAACTATTATTATGAGTCATGTAGTTTGATGTATTGATGAATACCATGATGACATATGTTCACATAGAGGTAGGATACGTTGGATGCATCATGAGTAATATTGAATTAATGAATAACACGAGAAAGGATTTTCCCTTATATTGTTTAATAGAAGTTGATATCTCAAGCCCTTTGATGAAAATGATACAACCTAAATAAATTCATGGTTATGGCGTTCTATAGGAAAGTTCAATTTTTGAGAAGTCAAAAAAAGAGACATTGAGTACATGGGTTGATGGAACCAGCATGCAACCTTCGGAATTTGAGATATTGTGATAAAGGGATTATATTACACAATAAGCATTCATATGAGGCATTATGTCATTATGAAATTAACTTATTTCTCTATGGGTGCCTTATCATGTTTCTAGATACTAACCTTGGAATTTAGGCTGCTTCACCTAATGCCATTGAGAAAGAGTTCTAGAGGGTCACACACTAAGTGTATCGAGAATCTCAGTTAAATAATATATTGTTATTTATTATTTGACAAGTTAAATAAAAGTTATTCCCACACATGGTTTAATAATTATTCATGTTTGGTTGATTACACATAAATATTTATTTTATATTTAGTGAATATAATATTTATTTATTTATTGGTGAATAATGCAGTGATATTTATTTAATAAATAAATTTTCATTATTCAAGGCTCGATAAATATAATGGAGGAATGGTAGACCAAGTTTAATAGTCTTGTGAGAAATAATAAATATGGAATATTATTTGAATAAATAATATTTAATTTAATTATCAAGTTAAGCATACGTTGATAAATAGTAATAACAATATTATTATGTGACATAGAGTTTTGTAGGGATTAAATAAATAATAAAGGGAACTTACGCAATTATTTTATTTTAACCATAGTAGTATATAATTCCAATTATGCTATTTTCTCTAAGATTCAATTAATTTGTCTTGGTTGTGCACAACAGATTTGGAGAATCCTCTAAATCCCTAGAGATCTCCCTTCTCCAACAACAATCTCAAGAAAAGAGAGTGATCTTCCCCCAACAGATCAAGGAGAACTCTTTAGAATCCATTCTCATGGTGATCAAAGGCAGATGAAACAAGTGAAAGGATCTACTGTGCTAGCACCCAGAGGTTCCTTTAGGGATGTACAGAGATTCGAGATACACACGTTGATCACCACTTGAGGGAATCTTCACATGATTCCTTTAATGCAATGATGAAGCAGTACAGGTCTGTTTCCGGATCCATAAACAAAAAAAGAATTCCATCAAGGTATTTCTTAATTAATTAAATTTATTATAAATAATATGTAATGATCCTACCTTTGTTTCTAGCATGATTTATATTTTCTATTTTATTTGATTCAGTTCCATTGATTATGAAATTTATTGTTGCATAAATCTTGGATTGATCATCGATCATGACAAAAATAAAAGTTCAGAAAACCCCATCACATGCTTCCACTGGGTTTGAAACCTAAAAAGATGTTGATTGATTTGGATTTTAATAAAATAGAATAAACTTTCTCAACAACTGAAAATCAGGTTTTATGATTGATTAGGGTATAAAATAATGAAAAAATAATCATAGGTTTCAGAACCAAGTTAGGGAGAATCCAATGGTCATGGTAGAAAACCCCCAAAATCACCGATGTTTTGTCTTTACAATGGTCATATTACTTCAGATACTCAATGTCTTAGAATAAAAAAACCATATTTAAACATAGAAAACAATCCACCCAATGGTCATGGTGTGAATTTTTCTCTAGTCAATGCGTTAAAAGAATCACTCCCTCACCGATCACACAATGGCCATGAATGATAAAGCAAAGAAGAGATCTAAGAAATTAGGTTTATGGTAAAAGACCCAAATGAGTTGTAATTAAAAATAATATAACTTAAGAAATAAGCCCCCTTAATCATAATTACTTCTCATAATCTATACCCCTCATGCTATTCACAAGGGGGAAGGAAAATAAAAATACTATTTGACTAATCACAATAGCAATAGTCCTTAATCCCTACAGTGGAACCTCCAGAATGACTCTAATAGAAGTATCACACTTCTCTACTTATAGAAACCATATGGGATCATGTAGAAATCAATAAAATTTAGGATGGGTCAAAATGTTGTCATAACTGGTACTTGATTCATAAAACATGTCAAAATTCCAAAATATGTTGAATTTTGTCATTTTTGGGCCATCATGACCTTTACACATCATGTAATGATTACAAAACAAGTAATTGTTGCACCGTGTGTAAAAAATTCATGACTTGTAGGATTTTTAGGAATTCATGGTATGTTCCACAATATATATTTCTTTCATGACTTGCACCAGTTCATAATGTGTACTTATTACATGATATGTAAAGTCAATTTTCAGCTATGAAATCCTCATTTTTCATCGACTATTCAGTTTGATGCCCAATAAGTAATCTATATCATTCATATTTGTGGTAAAACTTCTTTTAAGTGGATATAATGATCATTTCCACTCCTTTTTATCATGTCCCATTACTCATAGCATCCTGAAAAAATGAAGAAAACATCAGGCGTATAGGCATGAATTAAAAATAAACATCATCAGAATCAACGCATTTTATTATAGAAAATTTATACAATAAATTCACTAATCAATAGAATCTGAGGATTTCTTAGAGCTCTAAGCTCCATTTTTTAGAGAAACAGCAGAGGCACATAGTTAGAGATAACTTTGCACCTTAAACAGTGTGGCCCATTAAGGGCGACATGAAATTTGTCTAAACTATGAAAGAGAGGATTTGGACATATAGGGATAAGACATAGAGTGTGCATGGGCTGCTAATGATTTTTCTAACCATGTGCTACAGGTCATGTGGGGTGTGTTCCCAGGGTAGTGGGGTGCATACGGTTGGCACACAGTTTGGCCTACCGTATGACCAAACTATGAGACCACTTAAAAAGTGACGAATGACCATTTTGATCCTCTTTTTATTTAACTCTCACCCTCATTTATTTTTATATCCATTGGAAAATAGCATCCTCTTCATCCTTTTGATCTATCTCAAGCCTAAAACTAGGATTTGATCCCATTATTCTGTTTGGACTTCGATCCAGGACCTATCTATCACATTAGATCACCACTAGTAATCTATACATTACTTTATCTCCTCTATTCATTCTTATACATATCAATAGATTTATTTTGGTGCAAGTTCATATTCCCTATTTGTAGGGAATTTGCCTATTTTTCCGTTTTCTTCCAATCTGGACCAAAATAAGGGCTTTTACTGGATGAGTGATCTATCAAAAGCATAAGGTATGTGGTCTAGTAATTATCCATCAAGTATTATTGCTTTATATTATATATTGTGATGCTTCACACCATATATTATGTTCATTTCCATAAAAATACACATAACCCTTGTTTAAAATGTTGGCCTTGATAGATTGACCTAGTGTCTCCTTATTCTTGTTGGAATATGTCCCCTTTTACTATTTCCATGCATTGAGGCATGCCTATGGAATTTACCTTGATATTGTAAATTCTTTAGTGACCAAACCATATTCTATATGGTTTTGGCATGACTCCTAAATGTGATGACTATAGTGAATCAAGTGGAGAGTGGGTGGTATGACCATGCCACGTGATTTAGAATAAACTATGGATACATCCTTATTTTTAATGAAATACTAATAATTATAAAGCCTATATGGCATCCCATATATTTATGATACCGGGCATGGAATCCCTTATACTTGTGATACTGGGCATGGAGTCCCTTATACTTGTGATACCGAGCATGACATCACTTATACTTGTGATACTCAGGCATGGAGTCCCATTTACTTGTAATACCAGGCATGGGGTCCCTTATGCTTGTGATACCAGGCATGAAATCCCTTATACTTGTGATACTCAAGTATAAAATCCCATATATTTGTGATACTTTGGCATGACATCCCTTATACTTATGATACTCATGCATGAAATCCCATAAATTTATGATAATTAGGCATGGGGTCCCTTATACTAGTGATAATTGGATATAGAGACCCTTATGATCTATGATACTCAAGAATGACATCCCCTATTACCTTGTGAGACTATATTGGTTAGACATGGACTATTGAGTTATGCCTCGAGTCCTGGCTAGCACTATATATGTATACATATGGCTATAAACATCACTATGTATATAGTGCATATACATACATACATGTCTATACACTTATATGTATATATTTGTGGTGATATCTATTCATAGATTTTCTTGGCATGGACTGAAGTAGGTAGTGTCAACCTAGTGTCCTCTAGGAACCAAAGTCATCCCTTTATAGTTTACTTTACCAATTTAACCTTATCATTATTAGCACACTATTCATATTATATGCACTGATTGGATACTTCTAGACATTGTTTGTGATGACCTACTGAGTATATCTCACACCTTGTTTGGGCCTCTATTTGGTACCAAGAAAAATTTCATGGATGCAGGTAGGGATGGGGGAAAGCAATTCTTTTTCAATGCTTGATTTGATTATAACATGGGAGTGGGGGGTCACATGACTGATTTATGGATTATGATGCTATCTGGAGATAGTTTTTTGGTCTTTTTTGGTTATTTTGATATACCTATATGTATGTGTGCCTATTTCCATGTTTGTTTGTCCTTTTTGATTAAATAAATTACATCACATCATTCTGTATATGTTACTGGATATAGATATTGATGACTGTTTAGTTTATCTGGATGATTTATCTTCTAATGCTAGTTTATATCATGCTTATTCTATTTATTGATTTATTACACAACTATGATACTATGATTATGAGGGTATAGTATCCCAAATATACCACTATGGTACCTCACTAATAGTTGGAATCCTTTTTCATACATGGAGGTATACTTGAGGCTATGTGACCAACCGTCTAGGGGCACCGCTTAGTGGATTTCGGGTTAGGATGTTACACTTTCCACTAGAATTTCATAGAAACTAGACATTATAAGTTTAATGATGAAGGATATTGAAACTTGATAAAATGTTGGAAGATTTAGTTAAATCAATTAATTTATTATTTTTTATATAATTTTGAATCAGGAAAAGTACTAATAATATACTCTTTTAATTGTAGAATAATTGGAAAGCTCATCATATACACTATCCCTTAAATCTATATTGGATAAAGACCATATCCTCAATGAAAATAATTTCTAGGATTATTTTAGATGCCTTCAGGTTTTATTTCACCATGAAAGGAAGTATTACATCCTAGAATCCCCAATTCATGATCTGTTGACTAAGGAGGCGAGTGATGAAGAGTTCCCTGTCTATGAAAAATAGTTGGACGTCAAGGTGGAAATTCAATGTTTGATGCTTTTATCTATGTCTAGTGAACTCATGAAGTCTTGTGAAAATATGGATTTTTTATTTCATGCATAAGAATGTATATGGTCTTCACCAGGAGAGAGCTATACATGAACGGTTTGAGATTTCCAAGGTGATCCTTCATAGTAAGCTTGGAGAGGGTTCCCAAGCTGGTCCTTATGCAGTCAATATCATTAGATACATTGAACACATATATGTTCTAGGGTTTAAACTCCATAAGATCTTCTATAGATGTTTTTTGAATTTTAATATTAATAAAATTGAGAAGTCACTACCAGATCTTCTCACTCTTCTGCACCAAGTAGATAAGAGATGAAGCATGAAAAATCTTCCATCATTATGGAGAACAAATAGAAAGGGAAAGTGAAGATATTTAAGCCTAAAGATTATTCATGACCTTTCAAGAAGAGTAAGATCAAGAGGAATATAAGGGATATAGATTCTATTTGTTTCTCATGTGGAAAGAAGGTCCACTGGAAGAAAATATACACCTAGCCAAAGAAGTAAGGGGAATATTCAAGTGCATTTGTTATTGATTGAAATTTATCTATGTTTATAAATTGGATATTAGATACATTTTTTGGTTCTCAAATATGTATTAAAATATAGAAACCCTGTAGATTCATAAGAATTTATCAAGAGGAGGTAGATCTATTTGAATCCAATGGATCTAAACTTTCTTATATCGTTATCGTGGACCAACACCTCAGGTTGACAACTGGAATGATATTAGTTTTAAAGGGTTGTTATTATGTGACTTTAAGTACCAAAAACATTATATCTATATCTGGACTTGATGCAGATGAACTTATTTTCAAGTTAGGAAATGAATATTTCTTCTTTTTTAAAGATAAATTTTGTTATGGTAAGTCACATTTAAATAAAAATATTTATGTGTTGGATTACATAAACCAAGTAATGAAAATCATTAATTAAACTGCTTCACGTGACTCATACTAAACCCAACTCTAGTATCCTCAGCTCGATTATGAAAATGAAAAGTAATTGACTAAATTATACCAAGATAGATATTTAGATTCTTTTAAACTAATACCACTTTGTCTATGTCATGCATGTTTACATGGTAAAATGACAAAATCCCCGTTTAGTGGAAAAGGTGAAAAGGATAAAGATCTTCTTGAATTAGTTCATGCAGACATATGAGGACCATTTCCGATTGAGTAAAGGGGTGCGTACTCATACATCATAAATTTTACTGATTATTTTAGTAGATATGGATATGTCTACTTATTGAGGTATAAGTTGGATTCTTTTAATAAAATCAAGGAATACAAGAATGAAGTTGATAACTGGATTGGTAATAATATTAATAAAACATACTTATATCATGGTGGAAAATATCTTAATAAAGACTTCATTGATTACTTATAGAAGTTTCATATCCTATCTCAACTCACTCCCACCTATTCACCTCAGTGGAATGGTGTAAGTGAAAGGAGGAACCACAACTTATTATACATAGTGAGATCAACGATGATTCATGCGAGTCTTTAATTATCTTTTTGGTTATACGCGTTACCAACAATAATACAAATACTAAACCAAGTTCTAACTAAAGTGAAATTTGGTATACCATACCATTTATGGAATGTAAAGAAACTGGTGTTGTCATAATTACATGTGTGGGGTTTTGAATCATTTGTTAAGGCCTCTTCTCCGAGGCACAAAGTGTACCTTTATAGGATACCCCAAATAAACAAGGGGATATTACCTATATGATCTCGCATATAAAAATTTATGAGTATAAAGACACACCATATTCCTTAAGAGGGATCACATATCTAAAAGTGATAGTGGGAGAGAGATATAATTCAATGAAGTTGATTATCAAGGTATACAATAGTATTTAAATGAACACATTCCAAAAAAATCCTATGGAATGAGATACTATTATAGAGACACAAGTATTACATAGGAGTACATGAGAGATTAGAGAACCATAATGATATGGTTTTCTAGTCACCGAGGATGGTGACTTGTTATTAGTTGATAATAATGATCCTATAACCTATAAGGAAGTAGAAGGTGACACAAATGTTTCAAAGTGACAAGAAGTCATGAAATCTGAAATGGATTCCATGTACCAAAACCAAGTTTAGATTTTGGTATATTCTCAAGTGAATGTAAATCCCATTAGTTTAGAATGGGTATTCAAGACAAAACTAGACATGTAAGTACAAGTAAATACCTATATGGAATGAATGGCTACAAAAGGGGTTAAATAACATCAAGTAATTGAGAATGATGAAACCTTTTCACCAGTTGAAAATCCATCAAAATTATACTTTCCATTGCAGCTTACCATGACTGTGAGATTTTGAAAATATATTTCAAAACATCCTTAATGGAAATATTCAGGAAGTTGTATATATTATACAACTCGAAGGGTTTTTAATCCAAAGGATACCAAAAAAATATGAAAATTGAAAAAAAACTATTTATGGATTAAAGAATACATCCAGGTCATAAAACATTTGTTTTTATGAATCCATAATAGAATTTGGTCTCATAAATAATAATTATAAGCCTTGTGTCTACAAAAGGTTTAGTGGGAGTGAAATCATTTTCTTAATAGTATAGTTCGATGACATTTACTTATTGGACATTAAATACTAGTCTTACGGTCTGTTAAGGCGTGATTGAATAAATTGTTCTCCATAAAATACTTGGGCGAGGAATCATATATTCTTGGGATCAAGATCCATTACAATAAATCTAAGAGACTACTCTACCTAAGTCAATTTACATACGTTGACATGATATTGAAGAGATTCAGTATGAAAAAACCCAAGAGGCAATTTTTTTAGTGTCACATGACATTCATCTTTCTAGGAAGACGTGCCCTTATACATATGAGGGAAGAAATAGAATGGAAATGATTTCATATGCATCAATAGGTGGGTTAGTCATGTATGATATGCTATGTATAAGGCTAGATGTTGACTGTACATCAATTATGGTAGGAAGAAATCAATATGACCAAGGTGACCACCATTGGATGGTAGTCATGAATATCCTTAGGCAACTGATGTGTACTAGGGATATGTTCCTGGTTTATGGAGGATATGAGGAACTAGTCATTATAGGATATAAATATGCTAGCTTACAAACAGATCATGATGACATGAAGTCAAAAACAAGATGCATCTTCACTTTGAATGGAGGTTCTCTGAGCAGAAAGAGCTCAAAGTAGACTATTGTCGTAGATTCTACAGAAGTTTCTATGTATATTGTAGTTTTTGAGGTATTTAAAGAAGTATTATAGATGGGAAACTTCATCTAATAGATTAAAGTAGTACCAAGAAGTAAAGATCCTATCATTCTCTATGGTGATGATACTACAACAATGGATCTCACAAAAGAGATAAGGTCACATTAGTGGATGAGGAATACTTTGGAAGTATCATATCTTGAGGGATTTTTCTCATAGAGGTGAGGTTTCAGTGAGTATTATTTCCATATAAGACATTATAGTAGACCCCTTGACTAAAGTCTTGACTCAATAGAAACATGATTTTTATGTGAGGTCAAGCTGGCTAAAAACCATAGGCAGTTGAATCTAGTCCTAGTGAGAGTTTGTTGGAGTTGGTTTCCTAGGACCAACTATTTGTACTTTGATTACTTTTATATCATGTACTTAGATTTTCTGAAAAAAACCATGAGACCATATGTTCATGGTGAGGTATGGAATATTGGGTGCATCATGATTGACATGTTATTAATGGATAAGTTGAGGAAGGATTTTTCCATTTCATCTTTACAAAAGTTGATATCTCAGACCTTTGACTGGAATAGAACCATAACATTAAATTCCATGGCCATGGTGAAACGACATGTTTATTTTAGATAATCAAAGAAAGATGTTTTGAGCATATAGGTTGGTGACATTGATGTGCAACCTGCTTGATGAGATATTGTGAGAAAGGGATTATATTACATAGTGAGCATTCATTTGAGGTTGTCTTCATTGTGACTTTTAGTTCTTTATCTTGGGTGCTTTGACCTATTTCTAGATAGTAATATTGGAATTTAGGCAAGCCTACCTAATGCTAATGGGAAATAATGCTACAAGTCCACACATTAAGTGTTTCTGATGGCCTCAATTAAATTATATTTAAATTTAAATAATTGAATAAATATTATTCTCAAGAACGATGGAAAATTTTATTCACATTTTATCAATCACAAATATTTATTATTGAATGAAATATTTAAATTTAATATTTGTTTGGGTGTTCTATAAATGATAGAGAAGTTTGAATAGACCAAGACTGTGTTGGGTAACAAATATTGATTAACAAGATGATTAAATAATATTTTTTATCGCGCAAGTTAGCGAAAGACAAAAAATAAAATACTAATACTACTACTAATAATAATAATAATAATAATAATTTTATGTGGTATGAGGTTTATAAAATATTATAATATTATTTTAGTTCCATCCTGCAATTAAATAATATTTTGTCCTAAACCCCAACTTTATAAATATATGGTTATGTCTATTGTGTATTGCATCCTAAAATCAAAACTTGAGAATCATTTCACTCAAAAAAACTCTATCTTGAATCCTCCTTCCCCTCTTCCTCTCAAGAACAAGAAATGAAAGAGATATTTCTTTAAGATTGAAAGATGAGTAATCAACATGAATAATTTAAGATAATCGCTTCACCATTCTAGCACCCTAATATTTATTGGTGTTACTTAGATATTAAATAATTATATGCTGATGACTGCTAGAGGGATTTTATTCTTGGATCCTCACAACACAATAACAACAATACAAAGGGGTCTTTTTGGATGATCGACATCTCCATCAAAGAAAGAATCCTCAGATCAGGTATTCATTACTTTCAATATTAAATAAATTAATTGAAAATTTAATGTGCAAGATCCTTGCTAGGTGTTTTGGGAAACTCAATATTAAAAGAAACCTCAATATATCGCCTTCCACAACATGCTTCCACTATGCCCAGAAACACAATCGAGCATATAGGTTGGTGACACATATGTGCAACCTTCTTGACGAGATATTGTGACAAAGGTATTATATTACACAATGAGAATTCATATGTGGGTGTCTACACTGTAACATCAATTTCTTTTTATTGGGTGATTTAACCCATTGCTAGACAGTAATCTTGAACATTATGGAAACCCGTCTAATACCAATGATAATGAATCCTATAGGGCCACATACTAAGTGTATTGATTGATCTTGATTAAATTCCATTTTAATTTAATTAATGGAATAAATATCATTCTCATGAATGAGGAATAATTTTATTCAAGTTTTTTTGATCACATAAATTAAATAAACATTTATTCACCAGATTTCGAATAAAATAAATATATTTATTTTATTGAATATTTAATAAATATTTGTTTGACGGTATGTTGAAAAAATATTTATTTTTGAATAAAATATTTATTCATCTATTCAATAAATTCCAAGGAGTTCAAATGGACCAAGACATTGTTCAGTGATAAATATTTATTTGTAAGATAAAAAATATTATTTATTATTTTGCAGGATGGAATGCACCCCAAAATAATAATAATTATATTGTTATATTTCATGGGGTTTGTTAAATATTATAATACTATTTAAGGACTAAAATTCAATTAAATAATATTTTAACTTAAAACCTAGATCTATAAACAGACAATTATTTCTATTGTGTAGTGTAGTATGAAAATAGAGAATCGCTATGTACAATGAAATTCTTTATCAAATCCTAATTGTCTCTCCCTCTCAAGATCAAGAAAATCAATAGAGATTCCTTCAAGACCAAAGTATGAGTGATCAACACAAACAATGCAAGATAACCGATTCACCGTGATAGCATTTAGAAATCAATTATCATCACTCAAAGATCTAATTAGAATGTGTAGATCATCGCCAGAGGGATTCTACCCTTGGATCCATATATCACAATGAAGGTATTCCAAAAAGAGTATTTCAGAACATCAACATCATCAATGTATAGAGGATCCTAAGCTAAGGTATTTATTTTATTCAATATATAAATATATTAATTATAAATTTAACATCAAAGATCCTTGCTCTAGGTTTTGGGAAATAAAATATTAAAATAAATTTTAATATATTTCCCACCACCACATGCTTATAGAGTGCCCAAAACCTACAATTTGATCAGATGATGAAAGAACCAACTTTAACACAAGTTTAAGAAGTGTCATAGTTGGATCAATAGAAAGCCTCTTCTCAAACTAATGATTGGATTATAATCCTAACTACTTGGGATCACCTGAAAACAAAACCAAACCTCAGTGGAACCAATAGAGAGAATAAAATCTAGAAAAATGTCTAAGTAGAAATTGGGAGTGTGGTTTACACAATTTGGAAGAATATATAGATGTTTTGAATGGGTTCAATAGGGGGAAACAACAACTATGAGTGAAAATCTTTATAACTAGTGCACTATGAATGAAAAAGAAGATGAATTAACCTACTTAATAATGATCCAAAACTTTCTATTGTGTATGATCAATTTTTTTATCATTCTTACATGAAGGAATTTTTTAAATGAACACGAGGTTATCAGTTTTTGTTACAAAATGACTATCGTATATGTTCATGAGAATTTAAATATTAAAAGGATTGTGGTTATTTTTCCTATTAATAGAAGAAAATGGATAGATTTTTTTTGATTTTAATCGACGAGAGTATTAAGGATAATAGAATCTTGGCTTCTTCTCCCACATGTTTAAAGTCTGATCTAAGGCCTTACTCTAAAATTACCTTAGTTTGTGGAAGGAGTGGGAAATTTCAGGTGAATGACACTTTTCAGTGGGAAAATTTCACATATGATAAGTATTAGTCACCTAAACTTTCACACTCATTGCACATCTTGAGGTGAACTGGGTGATATCCATGTAGTGTCTAATGGTGCTGCCATATTAGCTATGCGTGAGGGAGGTGGTGTGTGTTAAGAAAATTATCACAACGAAAAAGACACTTGTAAAGGAGAATGAGTGATTTTGACTAAAGATATAAATTTATAAATAATGTATATACATCAATATAAATCAATTTACATAAAGTTATAAAAAATCTAATAATAAAATATTAAAAAATGGAATTACTATAAATTAGTAAAAAATAAGATCTCCAAATATTTTTCTAGCATGGTGTATTTTTAAAAAGTGATTAAATTAGAAACTAATACCATATACACTTATTAATAAATTAATAAAGATTATTTTTTAAAAATATTCATCCTATTTAATAGTGCACTTTATATAAATTGAAAAAATTCCAATTTACAACTATTTTTTATTAGACATATTTAAGAAACCCACTAAATTTTTTATGAAAACAAAATAAAAAAACTAGTTTAGATAAAAAAAAGTTTAGTTTAACTTCATAGGATACATTCATTGAAAATTTAAGCACATCAAACTGTAAAAAAAATATTAATTATCAGTTTTCATTTTAAATTGAGCACAACCATATTTCAAAAAATGGACATGTACTCCTTATCCAACTTAAATAGATAAATTGAATATTTTGAACTAAATAAATTTAATATATAAAACACCTCCATTTCTTAATCTAGAATGTATTTACACTTTTATAAAATATAATAGCAACATCAAATAATGAAAGGTTTATGCACATCCTAATTAGATAGATCATCAACATATGAAACAATGGATTCAAACACACCTCAGCCTAATTTTAGAATAAAAATTAATAAACATGAGAGTGAGGGAGTGGGTGAATCAATAGTGGCTTGAGGCGTGGAATATTATGTGGATAATCTTGGAGATTGAGGTAAAATCTCTCACGCACGCCATTAAAATCCGTTTGGAAAATTAAAAACACAAAAAAAAAACTAAAAATGCAAAAAAATGAAAGTGGTTGAATGAGTCACATAACATGGGTTTTGAAATTATTGATTTTATGATGAGTTTTAAGGGGAGAGATGGTGATGTTTCAGTTTTGCAAGAGCTTGAACAACATGAGGGATTGATTCATCTATTAGGGTCAATTTAAAAGATTCTAAAGGTTTTATCAGCACTTTTTAAAAAGTGCTGATAAAGACACATATTTATCAGTGCTAAAAAATAAAGTGATGATAAAATCCAATCTATCCATGATACCTATTAGCGTTGGTAAAAATGAGTATTTATGAATGATTTTTAGAGCTTACAAAATCAATTTTTATGAGCACTTTCCAAAAATCACTTCTAAAGATAGGTTTTGTCAGTGCTACCTCTGAGCATGGATAAAGATAGGGTTTTTAGAACTTTATTTTTAGCTCTAACAAAACCTATATTTATCTATGCTCTTTATAAAGAAATGATAAAAACTATATAAAATAAATTAAAAAACATATAATGAATATATATTAAAAATGAATAAATAATAAAAAAGGTAAAAATTAATCAACATTATTAATGAATAGATAATCTTAAATGCATGAATGTTATAAATGAGTGAAATTTAATAACAAAAAATGAATAAACCTCAAAAATATTTAAAAAATGAACGGATTTTATTAATTGTATAAATTATTAAGAAAATTGGAATTAAAGATTTATTAAAATAAAATGAATAAAGATTAAATATGTACATTAGAACCATATTAAAAACCTTAAATGTTAATAAATAAATATGTCTAAATAAATATTAGAAAATAATAAATTAAAAAAATATTAAAAGAATAAATATTAAAACTGAATAAATTATAATGAAGAGTAAAAAATAAATAACATTATTATTGAATAAATAATACTAAGTAATATTAAATGAATGAATGTTAAAAGAGATTGAAATTTATTAATTAAAAAATTAGTAGTTTGCAAAAATATTTCAAAAGTGAACAAGTGTCATTAATTATATAGATTATTAAAAAAAATAAAAATGAATATATATTAAAATGAAAACGAATATATATTAATTATATAAATTAAAACCATATTAAAAATGTTAAATGTTAATGAATAAACATGTATATATAAATATAAAAAATGGATAAAATTACAAAAATTTTAAATAATGAAAAATTGAAAATGAATAAATTAAAAAGATATTAAAAAGCAACTAATATTATTAATGTATAAATAATATTAAAAATGAATAAATTTTAAAAAATATTAAATAGTAATAAATAGTATATATAGAATAAAAATATAAAAAATTAATAAAATTCACTATTTTGAAACATAATATATATTAAATATATTATTTTAATAAATATAATTCTAAAATGAATATTAAAAATTGAATAAATTATTGAAATATTATGTGTTCGTGTGTTCTATATAATAGTGCATTAATTATGTATATGTATGTGTGAAATTAATTGAACACATGTTTAATATATGTTAAATTGAAAAAACAAATGGCATTTAATTAAATTTCCATTACTTGATATACTTAGTCAATATTTTTAATTAATATTAATTTTTAATTATAAACTATTTTCACTATTATACGACTTATTTAATATAAATATAAATATTTTGTATTATATAAATCACTTTTAAGGAAATATTATATATATTGATATATATATATATCTAAATATATTTCTATAACAAAAATATTAAAAATATTAATGAATAATTATATATAAAAAACATTAAAAATGAATACATTACAAAATATTAAAAGAATAAATATTTAAAATCTATAAATTATAAAAAAAATTAAAAAAACACTTATCATTATTTATGAATAAATAATATTAAATTAATGCATGATTAAAATGAGTGAAATTTAATTAAAAGATAAATATATTGAAAAAATGTTATAGAAATGAATAAAATATTAATTATAAATTTTTTTAAAAAATAAAAATGATTATATTTTTAAATAAAAATGAATATATATTAATTATATACCCCACCATTAGTGGTGGGGTGGTCAGGGTTTGAGGGGGTGAGGGGAAGGTCATGAGGTCAAGTCCCCAAGCTTGCGATTTATTGCCATTTTCTTCCTTGCGTTGTGTTTTGAAGTGATGGATGTAATCGACCTAGCATATTAATCATATTTAAATCAAAATTATATTAAAACCATTAAGTGTTAATCAATAAATATAAATAAATATTAAAAATTAATTTTTTTTAAAAAATATCAAACAAATAAAGATTTAAAATGAATAAATTAAAAAAATATTAAAATTTTAATTAATGAAATAATTATTAATTAAAAGGATTAAATTTAATCTATATATATGTTAATTATAAATATTAATAAATAGTATATATTAAATATAAATATATAAAATGAATAAAATATATTAATAAAAACATAGTATATTAAATATCAAATATTAATAAATAAAAATATAAAATGATATTATTGAAAATTTATATTTTTGTGTATGTTTGTCTCTATAAAATTGAATTAATTTTGTATATGTATACGTGTGAAATTGAAAAAATAAATGGCATTGATGAATCAAAATGTCTTAATTAGTAAATATTTTAAATTAATATTAAATATTTTTAATTAAATTAATAAACTCTTTTCAATAAATATATGAAATATAAATTTGTATGATTTATAATACATATTTCATATTATATAAATAATATTTAAGAAAATTATATATATATATATTATTTTATATGACATTTTAAACTAAATATATTATATATCAAGTGAAAATTTATATTTAGTCACTTATAAATCATATTTAATAAAATATGTTATATTTTTATCAATATAAAAAAATATTAATGTATTATTTTTAATGATATATTTTTTTAATGAAATATAACCTTTATTAGCGCTAAATAAAAGCTTTAATAAAGGGTGGATGTTTTCAGAGCAAAAAGAAGTGCTGATAAAGACCACCCTTTAATAGTGTTTTTTAGTACTGATAAAGAGTACCTTTATCAACTCTTTTATATAGTGATTATAAAGGCTATCTCTATTTATTGTGGGTTTTGTAGTAGTAACACCCAAGGTACCCTACTTTGCCACGAACATTTGTCATCATGGTTTATGATAGATAATACATCAAAGCACACGAGTCATGATATGAATTAATAATAATCTTAAATTATAAATACCATTACACACAGTCGTAGGTAGTAACATCTAATGACACAAATAAATGTGGATTTCATACTAGTGGTTCAAGTTCTCATTGATGGTTTCGAGTACAAGCAAAGCGCTGATGGGGACATGTCTAATTCCATTTTCTTCGTAATCGATGATTAATCCTAGATGTACATCGACAAATAACATCATTACCAATGAAATAAAATCAAAATTAATTAACATTAAAATGATAGAACCAAATGCAAGATCATCATGTAGTAATTTCTAATTAATTTAAGTTGTTAAAGAATTACCTTACAGGGAATTATTTCTTTGTTGATGAGTCTAATGATGTATCTATATCATAACATCATTTCACCATATGAATCAAGTATATATTCCCTCTAGTAGTGATCCACACATGCACCACAAACCTCTGAGTGTCGTTGTAGGAATCTCTTAGTGTTAACATTGAACTTCCCAACACTTGTGTCATTCATCTTTGATCACCATGAGAATTGGTTCCAACATATATTGTCCTTGATCTCTCTAGATCTGAGATAGGTTGTAGAGGAGGATCAATTTCAGTTCTTAAGATCGTTCTTGGAGAGTGGATATCATGGTAATGAGAGAATTCTCATTGTCATTGTGCATAAAAAAGGTTAGAGTTAGGGTTGAAAATAATATAACTGAGTTTAATAGTGATGGGGTTATAAAATAATAGTTAAAAATGCACCCTTATCATTTCCTTAATCTCCACGAAACCCCATGCATATAGTAATAATAATAATAATAATAATAATAATAATAATAATATTATTATTATTTCTTTACATGTGTAAACTAACGAATTAATTAAATATTATTTCATGAATAAATTATTTAACATTTAATCAAATAATAATTAATATATATTATTTCTCACCATAAATTTAAACTTAGTCCACTATTCCTCCAAAATACTTCCTAGGCCTTAAAAAATGACTGTTTACATATTTTTTAATAAACAAATAAATAAATATTATATTTACTAAATAAAAAATAAATATTTATTAAATATTCTGCTCACAAAATTTTATCTCGAATAACAAGTGTTTTGATATATGTGATCAAGATAATCTTGAATAATTATTAAACCACATATGAGAATAAGATTTATTCAAGATGTTAAATAATAAATAATAATATTATTTTACTGAGGTTCTAGATACACTTAGTATGTAACCCTCTAGGACTCTTTCTTAGTGGTATTAGGCGGAGTTGCCCAAGGTCCAATATTAGTGTATAAAAACACGCCAAGGCACCCACAAGTAAATAATTTAACGTTACAACGACATAAAACCTAATATAATTTCTTATTTTATAATATAATACCTTTATCATGATATCTGTAATCAATCAGGTTGCATGCTGGTGTTATCAACCTTTGTGATTGATGTTTATTTCTTTGACTTTTGAAAATTCACCTGGCCAGATGGAATTATAACCATGGATTTATTTTGGTTATTTCATTCCCATGAAAGTGTATGAGATACCAACTTCTATTAAATAAAAAAGGGAAAAAATATTTTTTCACGTTATTCATTAATATTATTTTGCTCATGATACACCCAATATATGATAATTCATAGTGAACATATATTATCATGGTTTTCATCAATGCATTAAAGTAAATGAATAATAATATTAATTACTAATAATATTAACATCTAAAGATCAATACACATGTACATAGGTATGAACATCCAATGACACATATAAATTTTTATTTCTAATTAGTGGGTCATGTTCTCATAATCTCCTACACTAGAAATTACCAAGGGTGTACACTATGATAAAGTTCCTCAAAGTACTATGAGTATACACCCCCAATAGTTTATATCAATTGAATCTTGTCATATGATATTGTCTTGCTATAGAACATATAATTAATAATACTATCATGACACTTCTGGGTTCTCATTATAATAGGTAATTGATATGAACTTTCAGTGTGATAGTTACCCTTATGACATTATTATATACCATGTCTCATCTAAGAAAAATCATGATGTGATAATAAGTTTATTAATATTAAAAAAAAATGAATAAAGGTAATCATAAAGTGCATTTAATTTAGTTTTAACACTACAAGAAATCTCAACTTTCCCAATGCTTCTATACCAACAATTTGTAAAAACCGTTGGTATAGGTCACCTTTCCCAATGGTTTGGCCAAACCGTTGGGAAAGACCACTTTGAGGTCACTTTTCCCAATGGTTTGCTATAACCGTTGGTAAAGGGTATGGATTTCCCAACAGTTTGGCCAAACCATTGGGAAAAGTCCACTTTTTGGTCACATTTCCCAATAGTTTGGCCAAACCGTTGGGAAAAGTCCACTTTGTGGACACTTTTTCCCAACGGTTTGGCCAAACCGTTGGGAAAGGGTACTTTGTGGCCACTTTTACCAATAGTTTGGTCAAACCATTGGGAAAGGGTATGTCTTTCCCAACAGTTTTCCCAAACCGTTGGGAAAAGTCCCCCATATACCAACTTCGCTCCCAAAATCAAGAGACCTATACCAACGGTTTTGACAACCGTTGGTATAGGTCCCTTGATTTTTTATCGAATCTTCTTACCGAGAAAATTATATAAATAAAAATTTAAAATAATTATGATAATATATATATATATATATATATATATATATTTATGAAATTTTGTTCACAAAATCCATGTTAGGTTAGGGGTTAGGTCTTTGAATGATAAACTAGAGGTCCGGGGATCAAATCCCACCGAATGTTTTTTTTGAAATACATATACCAACGGTTTTATGGAACCGTTGGTATAGATTTTCATATTAATTATACCAATGGTTTTCAAAACTGTTGGTATAGGTCTATACCGAAGATTTTGGGAAAACCATTAGTATAGACCTATCCCAACAGATTAATTTCCCACGGTTCTCCAAACCCTTGGTATAGGCTATACCAACGGTTTGGAGGCCTATACCAACGGTTCCAAACCATTGGTATATGGTATTTTTCCAGTAGTGCAAGGAACCAACTACAATAAATTCCCACTTACACTAGATCCAACTCCTAATAACCTTTAGTCTGCTATCTCTCACATAATACTCATGCTTTTGTTGAAATAAAGCTTTAGTCAAGGGGTCTTCCATGTTTCACTCTGTAGAAACTATACTTACTACAACTTCACCCCTCTATGAAAAATCCATCAAGAGGTGATATTTCTATAGTATGCGATTTCTCCATTTTCATAACCTTGGATCCTTTGTGAGAGCCACCACTATAGTATTATCACAATATAATGTGATATGGTCTTTATTTCTAGGAACTATATCAATCTATTAGAATTTTTTTTGTATCCAAATGATTGCTTTTGCTACATCAGAATCCTCTATATACTCGAACTTCATTATAAAATTGATGAAAACTGGATGCTTTGAAATATTCCGAATCACAACTCCTCCATTAAGACTAAATACATATCCTTACCTTGACTTCATATTATTCTAATATTTCTAAAAACTATCATTATTATAACTACCAATGAAAATATCCTCATCTCCTTCTTACACCAGGAACATATCCTTAGTTATTATCAAATACTTAAGGATATCCTTGATAATAGAATAATGTAGTTCACTTGGTTCAGCTTGATATATACCTAACATTCTCAAGGTTTAATCAAAATCAAGTATAGTATATAACATGACATGCATGATTGATCCTATCACAAAAGAGTTTGAGATCCTACTCATTATCTCATTCTCATATTGTGTATGAGGACACATTTTCTTGGAGAGTTGTATACCATGTGACATTGGAACCAATCCTCTCTTGGATTGTTCTATACTAAATTGATTTAGTATCTAGTTTATGTATGTACCTTGACTTAGTCCAATTATGTCACGACCCCCTCCCCACAATGGGTACCCCTCCTGGGCCGTCAATGTGAAAAGGGAGATAATGACCCCCGAATCCTGCCTCCAGTAGGCCCCGGGTTGGAGACTAGCACCGAGGGTATAATAAACACAAAAATTTGAGGCATTACCCTCTAAGAGAACACATGTGAAAGAGAGAGATAAGATAGATTCCAATCAACTCCAACTCAGACTGCAATATAACAAAAACCCAAGTACACACATGAAATGCCATGAAAAAGTACTACAACTGAAAGGGGAGACTACAAGTACCCAAAAGAAAGGAAAAACAGCAGCAACCACAAGCCCAAACAACTCCTCCAACCACAAGATAGTAGTAACCAGCTTGATCTCCAACCTGCTCCAAGTGACCAAAAAAACAGTTTATATATACATAGGGTGAGTATAACAGTATATTCTGTAGGATCCTCCCCGAAGCCTCTCGTGAAAAAGTAAAGAAAGCATGTTAAAGCCTAGTGAACAACAAGTGAAACTAATTCATCACCTAAACAGGTATACTAAGTTCCCAACCTCACCATGGCTACTCTCACCAAGTAACACATACAAGAAAATAGCATATAGTAAAGAATATCAAGGGTACCCCGCTATTACTTCCCCACTGGTTTGCCGCATTGCCCCAACGACACACATCCTTTGCATCTCTCTCCAAAGGCTTGACCGTATAAACTTGGGCTAAGCTCCACAATCTGCACCACATGCATTACAAAGGCTTGGCTGCAGACACCTGGGCTAAGCACCACACTGTCCTCACAACCAAAAGTAATCAGGTAGTTTTCGGGAGCCACCACAGCTCGCATAATGTGTATCATACATCGGGTATTATACCTCAAGCCATCACATCCCATACGCCGAGTAAGGATCCTCAAGCCATCATAGCCTATACACGTTACACCTATAGTAGTCCATATAAGACTACATCTAGAATATATGTGTGTGAAATAACCATAAGCCATTACAACCCTCTACACACATATATGGGGAAAACTAACCACTGTGCCAAAGGCACTAGTATCTACCAAGAGAAGAGGGCAGGGCTAAAGGGGGTAGTCATCTATTCAACCTCCCATCATAATGTTGGGGAAAACACCCCCCTAGGGATCAGAATCCCTGGGGTGTCAGTTTCCCTTACCGACAGGGTGGAGTAGTATATAGAAACACAAAAATTACAGAATATATAATACCCACAACCACACTATGAGCATAATATAGTCTTAGACACAATTGCAGCTAACGTTTCTCAGACTCCGATACCCCACTTCTAAGACTAGGTATCCTATAAGCACACAACCATTTAAGGGCTTTATTAGATTACTTCATTCCATTTTATCAATTCCACTGTATGTTAATTAATTATTCAAAGATTAATCAACCATGAGCAATTTCACATTTAATTCCATTAACATCACATCCAAAAACCACTTTCCCTTCAAAATTTACAGCCTCATCATTATGTTCCAGCATCTCCAACCCCATGGGTTAACATCATTTATTCAAATATTCATTATAGAATTAATTTCCCATATTCCCAGGCATTCTAGAAAAGAAACCTATGCTACTAAACACAAAGGGGGCTCAACACGGTGAGTAGATATACTACCCGTTGAGTCTTTTCCACCTATAGCAAGATCATAGACCCATTCTACCTCGAGAGGATAATCACGGAAAGCATGTGGAATACCCCACGTGTCTTCGCCTCCTTCGGAAGGAGGGTAAGCAAGACCAGATGCCTTGAGAAGTGGGGAAAAGTAAACCAGATAAACAACCAAACAAAACCACCAACATCCAACCATCACATCCATCCCATAACATCATCCTTAGTGTCCTCCCCGACACCCACATGCATAAACTGAAGCATCTTGCCACTCTAGGCGTCATCTGCTGCCATAACCACAAGGCCTCCCTAACTCCACATATCACAACACCCCTCCAGGGTCATATCATATCACAAGCAGTAGGAAATCAAACATCACATAAAATAGGATCTTGGCCCTTTAAAAAGGCATCCAACCTTCATACAAAATGAGCTCTCATGGCTCTAAAGCATAATGCACTCGGCCTTACGAACAAGAGGGTAACTAAGAACCCTACCAGGCGTTAACTTTTATCAACCAACTAGTTCTTTAATCCCTCTTGAATTAACAGATTCAATTCATAGGTTCCAATTCTAGGAAACCTATTCAATAAGCTATCACAAAATATTTAACATGCTTACTATGCCAATTTTATTAACATAAAATTAGAACAACTACAACAACAGAAACAACTGGATTCATTTACATTCCTCTTTATCTTTAGACAATTAATTATCAATTAATTCCGGATTTACGTTCTTTATCAATTTCAATCAAGAACAAACAGCTAAGCAAGCATAGATATCACACTATCTAGAAAAACATGAGGCAGTAACATACGAGTGATAAAAATTTCTTTATCTGGTTTAAATATTTAATTAGGTCAATTTCATTGTAATCCAAAGGGCTTAATCATGCTAACTCTATGATTGCATGTAAACAATTAGAGAAGCAATGAATCCCCTACCTCAAACAGTTCCTCACGTTCTTTATCCACACAACGGGTCAAAATCCTCCTCTCGTGACAACTGCATCCACTTGAGGATGCCACGGTACGTCCGCACTAACCAAACCCCAAGAAAATCCCATTAGAAACCTGAATATTACATGCTATAATATGGAAAAGAGAAAAAGAGAATATGATCCCTGAAGGAACGATGATAAACATACCTTATATCGAAGAATGATCGACACAACTTGGTTGCATCAAAACAGAGCAGAACTGATTCGAGGAATAAAGATTGATTGTGAAACTCCTACGGGAAGGATCGAAAGGTTCTAGTGTCTCATAGCCGATAAAAAAGAGGAAGAACAAGGGAGAATGATATCTCATTCCTTTTTGAAGATTTAATGAGGCGACAGTTTAAGATCCGCTTAATTATCCATTAAAAATGGATCACATTAACCCACGCGGTTTGACCAAGTAAAAACATCTCGGCCTTAGGAATAATTAATATAAGATTTATGGCCTTTGAATCAGCCTTTAGAGTCCTTAAAATAAGGCTTTAGATGTATTTTACGTCAAAGGAAACGTCAAAAGGGGAAAAACTGTAGGAATCTGGAAATACTATTCACCTATAGTTACTGTACACCTACCGATATGTGAAACCGATCGATGAAACTGATATGTGAAACCGATCTGTGAAACTGATCTGTGAAACTGATCTATGAAACCGATCTGTGAAACCGATCTATGAAACTGGTCTGTGAAATCGATCAGTGAAACGGATCTGTGAAACCAATCTGTGAAACCGATCTGTGAAACCGATCTGTGAAACCGATCTGTGAAACCGATCTGTGAAACCGATCAGTGAAACCGATCTGTGAAATCAATCTGTGCAATCAATCTGTGAAACCGATCTGTGGAACCGATCTGTTACTATTCATAAAAATGGAAACACTGTTCATAGAACTGGAAAATTGGAAAAGTGTTGGGGATAAATCATCTTGACCTCCCGGAACACCTCCAATACCACATTTCCAAAAAGTAATGGACTGGAGAGGTCTGTGACATTACATCAGATACCTTTCAAAACATTCTCATCCTCCAGAATTTAAAACCAACCTAAGGAAAAGAGGGGTCCGAAAAACCACCCCATAAGATAACTCTTAGGGGAAAACCACCCTGAGTTGTTCTAAAGCTGGGACAAAACCATGACATCCGAGAGTAAGGGAACAAACAATCCATATCCAAAAAATTCAACCATAACATCATATCAAAGGTACATAAAATAAAGGATCAAATAAAACTCGTCACAATAACTTAAAACAGCTCTGGGTACTGGACATGCATCTGTGACTCACATTCCTAGGTACTATCCTCCTTGCCACCACGTCGCCATAAGACACGAACCAAGGGAATAAAACGCCCATGCAACACCTTCTCCTTTCGGTCTTGGATATCCACAGGTCGCTCCTCTAAGGTTTCATCATCATCAACATCGATCTCTCCCCAATTGATGATGTGAGAGTCATCATGAAGATAACGACAAAGTTGTGACACATGGAAAACATCATGTACCCGACTCATCTGTGGGGGAAGTGCTACTTGATATGCCACAACTCCAACATGAGCTAACACCTCCAAAGGCCCAACAAACCGGGGGGAAATCTTACTTCCACAACCAAACCTTCGCTGCCTACAATGGGGAGTCACCTTCAGAAACACATGATCCCCAACATTAAACTCCAAGGGTCTCCTCCTTTGATCATCATATGATTTCTGACGATCTTGCGCTGTCTTCATCCTCTCACGAATCACCTGAACCATCTCTGTTATATTCTGCACTAGTTCCGGTCTGAGAATTTCTGACTCTCCGACCCCAGTCCAGCACAACGGAGAATGGCAAGGCCGGCCATACAAGGCTTCAAATAGCGCCATACCGATGGTGGAGTGAAAACTATTATTGTAATCGAATTCCACCAAGGGTAAGTGCCTCATCCATGAACCTCAAAAATCAAGAACACAAGATCATAACATGTCTTCGAGAGTTTGGATGGTTCGCTCAGTTTGACCATCCATTTGAGGATGAAAAGCAGTGCTAAGGCATAGATGAGAGCCAAAAGCATGTTGGAGACCTCTCCACACCCTAGAGGTAAAATGAGGATCTTGATCAGAAATGATCTTCCTAGGTAATCTATGAAGTCTCACGACCTCCTTTAGATACTTCCTTGACAAAACTTCCACTGAGCTCAACTCCTTAATCGCAATGAAGTGGTCCAATTTTGTTAAATGATCCATTACCACCCAAATAACATCATGTCCTCCCAGAGCTCGAGGTAAACCTGTAACAAAGTACATTGATATGTCCTTCTACTTCCAATGAGGAATCTCTAATGGCTAGAGAAGACCTCCAAGAACACGGTGTTCGACCTTCACCTTCTGGTAGACTAAACATAGAGACACAAACTCCGCAATCGCACACTTCAGCCTAGGCCACCAAAACTGACTCCTCAAGGATCGGTAAATATTTGTCACACCAGGATGTACTGCTAAAGGTGAACTGTGGAACTCTCTGAGAACCATCTCGTGCATCTCTAAGGGAACAAAAAGCCTGCCATGACACAACAATCGGTGTTGTTCATCCCCCGACCAACCATCAGGGGCCTCACCACAAACAACTCAGTCTCTCCAGACCTCCACCTCAAGATCACCCAACTGGGACTCTTCCACCTTCTGCATCAGGGATAACTGCGTCGTCATCTGGAAAAGACAAAATCTACCTCTAACCTCTTCCATATCAAGATGCAAAGCTGACAGTTCCTCCATTACTCTCTAGGAATCGTCTGATTTACGCACAGCATCACTACGTGACTTTCGACTCAGTGCATCAGCTACAACATTCCCTTTTCCAGGTGTATACGATATTTCAAAGTCGTATTCCTATAATAACTCCATCCAACGACGCTATCGTAAGTTCAAGTCACACCGCAAGAAAACATACCTCAAACTCTTATGATCGGTGAAAACCACAAAGCGCTCACCAATGAGGTAATGTCTCCACAACTTCAGAACAAACAACACGACTGGAAAATCAAGGTTAGGGGTGGCATAGTTGCATTCATGGGGATGTAACTGTCGATACCCATAATAAACAACTGACCTCTGCTGCATGATAACATAGCCTAGCCCCAAATGTGAAGCGTCGCAGAAAACATCAAACTGGAATCCCTCAGTGGGAAGAAAAAGAACGAGAGCACTTAATAACCTCTCCTTTAAATACTTGAAGGCTGACTGGCACTGATCAGTCCATTCGAAGGACTGATCCTTCCTGGTCAGAGCTGTTAGAGGAGTCACAACCTGTGAGAAATTGGCTACGAACCTCCTGTAATAGCCTATGAGACCAAGGAAACTTCACACCTCTGACACTGTCTTGGGGGCTGCCCAAGACACCACCACTTCTATCTTCGATGGATACACGAGCACTCCCTGTTGGGACACAACATTCCCCAAGAAACGGACTTATCAAGCCCAAAACTCACACTTCGACAACTTCCCATACAACTGATGTTGGCGAAGAACTCCCAAAATGGCTCATAGATGCTCTATATGCTCCTCTTCAGATGTGGAGTACACAAGGATGTTGTTGATGAAAACCACCACAAACTTGTCTAGGAATTAACGAAACACAACATTCATCAATTCCATGAACACAGCTGGAGCATTCATTACACCAAATGGCATTACAACGAACTCATAATTCCCATGACGACAACAGAAAGCAGTCTTCAGAATATCCTCATCCTTCACACACATTTGATGATATCCTGAATGCAAGTCGATCTTTGAGAACCAAATTTCACCCTTCAGTTGATCGAATAAATCATCAATCTGCGAAAGAGGGTAGCGGTTCGCTATTGTCACTTTGTTTAAGCGGCGATAATCGACACACAACCGCAAATTTACATCGACCTTCTTCACGAACAAGACCGGTGCACCCCATGGTGACACACTTGGACAAACAAAACCGCAGTGCAACAGACCATCAAGATGTATACATAGCTCTAATAACTCAGAAGGGGCCATCCTATACGGAGACATAGAGATAGGAGACACTCCTAGCTGTAACTCGATCCCAAACTCGATCTCTCATTGAGGGGGTAATGCTACAACCTCTTCTGGAAAGACATTAGGGTACTCCTCTTCGACCCTAGGAAACTCTAGCTACTGAACCTCTGAAGAACTTAGCATCAACTCAGCCATCAAGGATGATAAGGATGGAACACACCCATGACCCATCAGAGGGTCTCTCTCACCAAAAAAACACCACTTGCTCTCCACCCGCACCAATGAAGACGACATTATTCCTGTAGAAATCCATGATAGACTGCACTGAATACAACCAATCCATGCTGAGGATAACATCATATGGTTGTATTCATAAACATAGGAAATCTCCCCAAGAGAGGTGTTACCCCAACACTAGCTCACAGTCTCTACATACTTCAAACAAGTCAGCTCGACCTCCAACTGGCGTAGTCAACGCCAAGGGCACTGGAAGCCTCTCTACCTCAAGTCCCAAAGAATGGACAAGAGTAGGTGATATGAAGGAGTTTGTCGCTCCTGAATCAAACAAGGCATAAACCAAGGTATAAAACAAGAAAAGGGTACCTCGAACGACATCTGGCTCGCCTGGGGCTGGTAACTCTAGAGCATGAAGCTGACCACGACCTCCTCTATGGCCTCTCTAACCCTGATGACGACCACCACCACGGCCGCACTCTACTCTCTGAGGATGGGGAGTGTCATGGGACTGTCCTCTGCCTGCTCCATCTACCCTCTGGTGATCTAAAGCGGGTGCAACCTGCTGCTGCTGCCTTGGCTAGAACTGCCTCAACGGAGGAACCTGAAGTGGAGCGCCCGATGCACGATGACTGCTCTGAAAAGTCGGGAACTCCCGCTACTGATGACCATGACCACCACAAGAAAAACAGGCGCCTAATCCCTTGGAATAGGCCTGAGAGTTTCTACCTCTGAAGAAACGAGATGAGAAGGACTGGGACCTACCCCCAGGTGAACGGAAACTCTTCTGCCCTAAAAACCTGGAAAACCAGACCACAACTCTTCTTAGTGAGGAATCATGAGGATTCCACTATCGTGACGATCCGGTCCTGGAAAAAGTCCTCTCAACAACCTCTTCCCTCACCAGCAACTCAAGATATGTCTTCAGCATAAATGGGGTGACCTGACATTAGATCTCTGGATGCAAAGCCTCCTCGAAATGCCTCTCCCTGGCCTCCTCATCTGGTAACAGGTTTGAAGCATATCGTAGAAGGTTCCTGAAATGGATTCCAAACTCTCGAACACTGGAGCTCCCCTATTGAAGGGTAAGAAGCTCCTGACGACTAGACGCCTTCACGGTCGAGGAAAGGAACTCAACTCTAAACTTGTCTCAAAACACCTCCCATGAGACCGCTGACTCCTCAAGATCCCCGAGGAATAAGAGCCACCACTGCCTTGCTGCTCCATGCAGCATCGTCACAACCAAGGACACCCAGTGCTCCTTCCGAGCACGAATAGAACTGAAGCCGATCTCAAGCTCCTATAACAAATCTTCCGTGACTGTATCTGAAACGGAGCCCTCATACTTTTGCAGACTCTGGCACTGAAACTCTCAGAGTGTCTTCCTCCAAGTGTCATCGTCGTCGACCTCTACCTAGCAGCGATCTGCTGGAATAGCCTGCTGGACATCTTCTATACGATCCTGACGAGGATGTCGACCTGGAGCCATTCCTTCAAAATAACAAACACTTAGAGCTTCTAGGCCTGGAATATGGAAGACTCAACATTTATTAATTTATTGTTTTATTTTGTTCATTTTAGGTTAACCTATCCCAAGGTCTACCCATTCAAACATAGGCGCAAAGAAGAATGATTCATGATCCTTTCCTAGATCTCTACCCTGCAACAGATAATAGGGGGCCCTAAATGCCTATGTATCTTCCGGTCTCCAGTGTTTAGCCCAATTGCTAAACACGAATGACACTGTTGAGTTACCAACCCATGCAACATCACCTGTTCCTAACTCTAATCTCCATCATATCCCTCAAACAGACCTATGATACCACTATGTCATGACCCCCCCCCCATAATGGGTACCCCTCCTGGTCCGACAATGTGAAAAGGGAGATAATGACCCCTGAGTCCCGCCTCCAGTAGGGCCCTCATTGGAAACTAGCACCGAGGGTATAATAAACACAAAAATTTGAGGCATTACCCTCTAAGAGAACACATGCGAAAGAGAGAGATAAGAAGAATTCCAATCAACTCCAACTCAGACTGTAATATAACGATAACCAAAGTACACATATGAAATGCCATGCAAAAGTACTATAACTGAAAGGGGAAACTACAAGTACCCAAAAGAAAGGAAAACAGCAGCAACCACAAGCCCGAACAGCTCCTCCAACTACAAGCTAGTAGTAACCAGCTTGATCTCCAACATGCTCCAAGTGACCTGAAAAATAGTTTATATATACATAGGGTGAGTATAACAGTATACTTAGTAGGATCCTTCCTGAAGCCTCTCGTGCAGAAGTAAAGAAAGCATGCTAAATCCAAGTGAACAACAAGTGATACTAACTCGTCACCTAAACATGTTTACTAAGTTCCCAACCTCACCATGGATACTCTCACCAAGTAACACATACAATAAAATAGCATATAGTAAAGAATATCAAGGGTACCCCACTACTACTTCCCCACTGGTTTGCCACTTTTCCCCAACGACATACGTCTTGTGCATCTCTCTCCAAAGGATTGACCGTATAAACTTGGGCTAAGCTCCACAATCTGCACCACGTGCACCACAAAGGCTTGCCTGCAGACAACTGGGCTAAGCACCACACCATCCTCACAACCAAAAGTAACCAGGTATTTTTCGGGAGCCACCACAGATCGCATAACCTGTATCATATGTCAGGTATTATACCTCAAGCCATGACAACCCATACATCGAGTAAGGATCCTCAATCCATCACAACATATACACATTACACCTATAGTAGTCCATAGAATACTATATCCCGAATATATGTGTGTGAAATAACCACAAGCCATTACAGCCCTCTACACACATATATGGGGAAAACTAACCGCTATGCCAAAGGCACTAGTATCTACCAAGAGAAGAGGGCGGGGCTAAAGGGGGTAGTTATCCATTCAACCTCCCATCAGAATGTTTGGGAAAACACCCCCCAGGGCTCAGAATCCTCATGGTATCAGTTTCCCTTACCTTCAGGGTGGAGTAGCGTATAGAAATAAAAAAAGTAAAGAATATATAATACCCACAACCACACTATGGGAATAACCTAGTCATAGACACAACTACAGCTAACGTCTCTCAGACTCCAGGCTGCCACTTCTAAGACTAGGTATCCTATAAGCACACAACCATTTGAGGCCTTTATTAGATTACTTTATTTCCATTTTATCAATTCCACTGTATGTTAATTAATTCTTAAAACATTAATCAACCATGAAAAATTTCACATTTAATTCCATTAACATCACATCTAAAAACCACTGTCCCTTTAAAAGTTACAGCCTCATCATTATGTTCCAGCATCTCCAACCCCATGGGTTAACATCATTTATTCAAACATTCATTATAGAATTACTTTCCCATATTCCCAGGAATTCTAGAAAAGAAACCTATGGTACTAAACACAAAGGGGGATCAACACGGTGAGTAGATATACTACCCATCGAGTCTTTTCCACCTATAGTAAGAGCATAGACCCATTCTCCCTCAAGAGGATAATCACGGAAAGCATGTGGCATACCCCGCGTGTCTTCTTCTCCTACGGAAGGAGGGTAAGCAAGACCAGCTGCCTTGAGCAGTGGGGAAAAGTAAAGCAGATAAACAACCAAACAGAACCACCAACATCCAGCCATCACATCCATCCCATACGATCATCCTTTGTGTCCTCCCCGACACCTACATGCATAAAACGATGCATCTCGCCACTCTAGGCATCATCCGCTACCACAACCACAAGGCCTCCCTGCCTCCACATATCACAACACCCCTCCAGGGTCATATCACAACACAAGCAGTAGGAAATAAAACATCACATCAAATGGGCTCTTGGACCTTTAACAAGGCATCCAGCCTTCATACAAAATGAGATCTCATGGCTCTAAAGCAAAAAGTACTCGGCCTTATGAACAAGAGGGTAAATAAGAACCCTACCAGGCATTAACTTTTATCAAACAACCAGTTCTTTAATACCTCTTTAATTAAAAGATTCAATTCATAGGTTCCAATTCCAGGAAACCTATTCAGTAAGCTATCACTAAAGATTTAACATTCTTACTATGCCAATTTGATTAACATAAAATTAGAACAACTACTACAACAACAACAAACAGATTCATTTACATGCCTCTTTATCTTTAGCCAATTAATTATCAATTAATTCCGGCTTTACATTCTTTATCAATTTCCATCAAGAAAAAATAGCTAAGCAAGCATATATATCACACTATCTAGAAAAACATGAGGCAGTAACATACGAGCGATAATAATTTATTTATCCGGTTCAAATATTTAATTAGGTCAATTTCATTGTGATACAAAGGGCTAAATCATGCTAACTCTACGATTGCACATAAATAATTAGAGAAGCAATGAATCCCCTACCTCAAATAGTTCCTCACATTCTTTACCCACACAACGGGTCACAATCCTCCTCTCACGACAACTGCATCCACCCGAGGATGCCACAGTAGGTCCTCACCAACCAAACCCTAAGAAAAACCCATTAGAAGCCTGAAGATTACATGATATAATATGGAAAGGAGAAAAAGAGAAGATGATCCCTGAAGGAATGATGATAATCATACCTTATATCAAAGAATGACCGACACAGCTTGGTTGCATTAAAACAGAGCGAAACTGATCCGAGGAGTAAAGATTGATTGTGAAACTCCTACGGGAAGGATTTAAAGGTTTTAGTGTCTCACAGCCGATAAAAAAGAGGAAGAACAAGGGAGAATGATATCTTGTTCCTTTTTGAATATTTAATGAGGCGAAAATTTAAGATCCGCTTAATTCTCCATTAAAAACAGATCGCATTAACCCCCGTAGTATGACCAAGTAAAAGCATCCCAGACTTAGGAATAATTAATATAAGATTTATGGCCTTTGAATCGGCCTTAAGAGTCCTTAAAATAAGGCTTTAGATGTATTTTATGTCAAAGGAAACGTCAAAATGGGCAAAACTGTAGGAATCTAGAAACACTCTTCACCTACTGTTACTGTACACCTACCAATCTGTGAAACCGATCTGTGAAACCGATCTATGAAACCAATATATGAAACTGATCTGTGAAACCAATCTGTGAAACTGATCTGTGAAACCGATCTGTGAAATCGATCTATGAAACCGATCTGTGAAACCGATATGTGAAACTGATCTGTGAAACCGATATGTGAAACCGTTCTGTGAAACCATTCTATGAAACTGATCTGTGAAACCGATCTATGAAACCAATCTATGAAACTGATCTGTGAAACCGATCTGTTACTATTTATAAAACTGGAAAGACTGTTCACAGAACTGGAAAATTGGCAAAGTGTTGGGGATAAATCATCTTGACCTCCTGGAACACCTCCAACACCGCATTTCCACAAAGTAATGGACCGGAGAGGTCCATGCCATTACAAATTATCCTATAAGATCTATTAGAAATGATCTTGATCCCTAAAATGTAGGCTACTTCACTTAAGTTATTCATGGAGAAACACTTGTTTAACTAGTCCTTAGCTGACTATACTAATGTTACATTATTTTCACTAAATAATATTTTATTGAAATATAATACTAGGATAATGACTAAACCCCACTAAATTTCTTATAAACACATGGCCCAGATTCATTCTTAATGAAACCGAATTTATTTATAGCCTCATCAAACTGAATGTTCCATGACCTACATTCTTTGTTCAATCCATGAATAGATCTTTATAACTTGTATATTTTTTTAACATTTATCAGATAAAAAACCCTTCTATTTGCATCATATAGAAATATTACCTAAGGTTACCTGTAAGGAAATATATTTTAACATACATATTCCAAATTTCATAGTCATGGTAAGCTACTATAGTAATTAAGATTTTGAAGGATTTAAAAATGGAAATTAGAGAAAATGTTTCATCATAGTCAATGACTTGACACTGTTTAAACCCATTAGTTTCTGACCTTGCATTGTAGGTATTTAATTTACATTTTATGTCTATGTTTCTTTTGAATAACCATTTACAACCAACAAGATTCACATAAACTGGTGGATCAACCACAACTAAAATTTAGTTTTGATACATTGAATCTATCTCAAAATTCATGAATTCATTCCATATTATAACATTTAATATCTCTACTATCTCTCTGTAGAAAACAGTTTCAATATTTTCAATCAATAATGATCCAACATCTTCGGTGACTAGAAATCCATATCTTTCTGGTTCTATTATTTATCTGGTATTCCTACATAGTACTTGTGTTTCAAGAATTACTTCTTCCATGGGGACATTTGGAATCTATTCCTGTACTAAATATTATGTATCTTGAATATCAAATTCATCAAAGTTAATATTTATCCCACTATCCATCTTTAGGATGTTCTATTTCTCAAGAAAGATAGCATTTCTTGTAATAAACACTTTATTTTTTGAGGGTTTATATAGATAACATCCCTCGATTTCCTTGGGATATCCTATAAATAGACACTTTGTGCCTAGAGGTGCTAGTTTTTTTTACAAAATATAGCCCTAACAAATTCCACACATCTTGATAAACAGGTATATGAAAAATAAGTATCTTTCCACTCTATAAATAAAAGATAATTCTATTTCCCACTTTATTTGGCACTTAGTTTAGTGTGTATGATACAATTTGTAATGAATATACCCTAAAGGATAATGGATGATCTACACTACTCATCATCGACCTTACCGTGTCTAGAAAGGTAAAGTTACTCCTTTAATTAACAACATTCCACTATGGTGTATAAGGTGGAGTGAGTTGTGATATAATCCCAAACTCTTGTATAAATCTTATAAACTATTGGTTAAGATATTCACCACCTTGATCAGATCTAAGATTTTTATATTCTTACTAAGTTTATTATATACTTCATTTTTGAACTATTTGAATTTCTTAAAGGCCTCATAATTATTCCTCATCAAGTATACATAGCCATATCTACTAGTCACCAGTAAAATATATTAAGTAAAAATATCCGACTTTATCTTTTAGTAGAAAATTTACACACACATCAGTGTGTACCAATACTACAAGCTCTCTGACCCTTTCACCCTATCCACCGAATGGTGGTTTGGTCATTTTTCCTTGAAAAAAATCATGCCATTAATTAAGTTTAGTAGCTTAAAAGATTCTAAATAACCATATTGATAACACCTTTTCATATGCTTCTCATTTATTGACTAAGATTGTGTTTCCAAAAATGGGTGTTATATGATTTATGAGAACACGATTCATTATCTTTTTCTAATACTTGATTTTCATCATTTAATACATAAATAAAATTATTTAGTTGTTCCATTTCATAAAAATTTCCATATTTATATAAAAGTAATTATATATTTCCAAATTTAAAAATAAATCCATACATGTTAAGGAAATAAATATAAATGATTTTCTTAGTAACACTTGTCCCAAAATAGCAGTTCTTTAAAACCAAAATCATTCCATTTGGTAATGAAAGGTGGTTGTATCTTATATCCAAGTCAATGATTCTTGATCTATTGGTTGATCGAAGATCCACCTATCCACTATAAATATTTTTAAATCTACCTGGTTCCTAAATTTAGATATAGATATGATAACCATAAGCTATATCTAATACCCAATGTGTAGATATAGAAATATTACATTCAATAAGAAATGCACCTTTAGCCTCCCTTTTCTTATGGGTACAGTTCCTCTTCTAGTGTCCTAGCTTGCCACATGAAAAACATATTTCTCCGTTTTCTTTCACCTTCCTTTGGATCTTATTCTTCTTGGAAGTATGGTGCTTGAGAGATTTAGAATTAGTATGAGTCTTGTCCCCCTTTTTCTTATTCTTACTTTTCTTATTCAAAAGAATGACTATGGTTTTTTTATGCCCCATGTACTTTTCAACTTAGTGAATGAGAGTAAGAAGTTCTAAAATATTCTTCTCACTATTTTTCATGTTTAGATTTACAATAAATATAGATAAAGATTTAGGTAGCAAGGAAACAATGATATTTATGCACGGATCATCAGATAATTTAATACCCAAGATGTATAATCACTCTATATGGCCAAACTTCTTAACTACATGAGCCCCAACATGTACTAAATCTACAAGTATACATGTGAAAAGTGCATTGGAGATATCATATATCTATTGAATCACCTTCTGTTGACAAAGATCATGAAGTTGATACATCATATTATACACATCAATATCCTCATGTTCCTTTAAAATATCTCTAGACATGGATGATAATATGAAACATTAGACATCTATGGCATCATCCAAATGTTTCTCATACAAAATATAATTCTTCCTCACTATCATCCTAGATAGACACTTTATGAATGATATTTTCCAGCACATATAATTTCCATTCATGGCATAGAATAACACGTAATCACCTTTTATATTATTAGAAATTAGTGATAGATAGAAGGTTATCTTGATCAAGTATAGATCATGATGACATGTTTAGAGTCACGTGTAATGCTGTTTCTATTATTAAAAAATTTATAATTTTAATAATTCATATGATTTATAGAATTAGATAATAAATATTAAATTTATTAATCGCCCATTATTTTATGGAAAACTAATTACCCTCACCATTAGTTTAAAAATATTCCATTTCTTGAATATTTTAATTGCAAAGATCCACATGCCCCTTGTAATAAACCAAAAGGAGGTCTATCAAGCTATTAAATGGTATTTAGGTAGGTGTAACTTTCCAACTACTTTAGCTTACATTTCCTTTGTCTATTGAGTAGACTCCCCAATTTTGAAATACATAATTTGGATTTCCTCAACACTTTGACTACTTGTTGAACTAAGTTTTATGGATACGATCAACCCTTAATGAAAACTAGGTTAAGTTGACCCAAAAGTCAAGATAGAAATTCCCCAATATTTAAAATTACTCAAATGGAGGTTGGTCAAGAACCTTAAACTATGGTTCAATTCCTACCCGAGTAGTGGAAGTCTATACTAACTTAATATATATAGTTGAGAGAATGTAATATTTTATGCATAAATAGAACATTTTATCTTTATTACATTCTTGTTAATATTAAGTAGATTTAGTTAAGTGATTAACCATGTCTTAGGTAAATTTTACATATAATTAATTTTTTTAGTTCAATATTGCATTCTTGTTAATTAAATTATTCATGTGATTGTGAAAAAACATCCATAATTAAATTAACCATGCAACTTTATAGAAATAAAATAATAATAGTGGTATAATCATGATATTTTATAAATGGTTAGTTTATCTGGTAGATGATAAACCAACCGTTATCCTAGGGGAAAACAAATTGAACCATAACTTGGTTCATGTTGCAGCTTTACACCCATCGACCCATGTATCTATTGGATTAGTTTTTTCTTGAATCCAAACATGAAGCATCTCCACTCACCTGGGAACTCTATCCATTACATATGATTTTACATGCAGGTGAGCGGAATCAAAAGATTAGTTAAGGGGTTTACATAAAGGAATCATGGGCATGAAAGACCTTATACAATGAGAGGATGGATGATGCACAATCCATTAATTTAATTTAATAATAAATTAAAAGGAAACAAATCACATACAAAGGTATGTTCTATTCTCATGATCATGTACACACATGTAATGAATTATGCATTTAATTAAATAACATTCATTACTAATCATTCATATTCAAGATAAATCACACTTGAATCAATTAATTATCTTATTTAATTAATTAATTATTTTCTCTTAATTGTCATCCAAACTTTCTTGAGACTCTCATAAGTCAAAATTTCAAAATTAAATAATTTATTTAAAATCGACAAGGTACAAAATATGTACCTTAGGGATAAAAAAAGGAGTACCCTTATGAACTACCAATATTGCATCATAATTATATAATATTTCCTCATATGATATATAGAATAAATGTAATATCATGTAATATCATGTTGTGTATTATAAAATTAATGACACATGGAACACATGTTATTTACATAGAGGGTTATGTTTTAATGAAAGTGGAGTAATCGATGTATTATGACTCATACATGATATTTAGTTCTATTTGTTACACATATACTATTTATACATTTAATATATATAAATGTCATCACATGGAGTGTACAAGTCAAATAAATGACACACATAACACATGTTGATAAAGTTTAATCAATGTAATGGATTAATTTTAAATCTTACATAATTTAGTAATATACACAATGTTTATTATCTAGCTACACATTGTGTATAGTTCTTCACCATCTATCTATGACGAATTACTATGGACTGGGTGTGTTACTTTTACATTGGAATAAATGGAGTACATGATGTGTAAATAGGATATACATCTTGTGGTCTCGGAGTTACAAAACTACCAGTGACATGGGCTATTTAAAAGCATGAAGATCGCCTTTGACTAATGGACTATACATCATGCATGCAGGTTACATGTCATATAGTTTGGATAACCATGGACCAGGATAGCTCGATCAATAAGTGGTTTATTAAATACAAACCATGCGTAATAAATGCACATGGGGTAAATTAATTTATCAGTTATCTTGGTTCATTATACAAAGGTACATGGCGTGTACCTACGGGTTACACACCATGTACTCTTGTCAAATACATCTAGAATCCTAAACACCTTCTGATGAGTTATTAAAATATTATTTATTCAAAAATAAATTTATTTTTGATTATATTTTCTAGAACAAAGAGTAAGAATAGAAGATACCATGATGTAGATTAAAGGATGATTAAAATAGAATTGAAAACTAATAGAAAATTCATAAATCAATCAATGATCTTTAAATAATTATAAATAATTATGCAACCAAATTAATACTACTTTAAGGTTTCATGTGTAGGGAATGCACCAGTGGAGTTATGACAAACTTGTTTTTTTTCATAATCGATGATTAATTCGAGATGTACTTCGATGAAGAACACTGTGACCAATAAAATTGAATCAAATATTAATTGACATGAGAACATCAGAACCAAACACAAGATCATTTCTTATTTATTTATAATTAATTTAAGTATTTAAAAAATTACCTTATGATGAATTCTATCTTAATTGATGAAGCTAACAATGTCTATACATCATAATGTTGTTCGGTCACAAGAATCAAGTGTAGATTACCTCTAGTAGTGATCCACAAGTGCACTATGAACCACTGATCATCGTCGTAGGAATTTTTGAGTGCTAGCACAAAACATCCTAGAACTTGAATCATTTGTCTTTGATAGCCATAAGAATCACTTCCAAGATGGATTCTCCTTGATCTCTATAGAATCGAGAGGGGTTTTGGAGTATGATATCTATTGTTTTTTAAGAGAATTCTTAGAGAGGGGCTCTCTAGGTCTTGAGAGAATTATCCTTGTCATTGTGTCCAACACAAAAAATGGTTAACATTAGATTTGGAAATGATATAATTGGGTTTAAATAGTTCCAGGATTAGAAAATAATAATTGAACATGCACCCTTATTATTTACTTAATCCTTATAGAAAACTATGTCTATAATAATAGTAATAATAATAATAATAATAATAATAATAATAATATTTATTAACATGCGTAAAACTAGATTATTAATTTAATATTATTTATTGAATAAATTATTTAAAATTTATTCAAATAATATTAAATATATATTATTTCTCACCAGAACTTTAAACTCAGTCTTCCATTCCTCCACAATATTTTTTGGGCCTTGAATAATGACTATTTATTTAATAAATAAATATCACTACATTATTATCTAATAAATAAATAAATAAATAAATATCATATTTACTAAATAGAAAATAAATATTTATTAAATATTATTGTCACAAAATATTATATTAAATAACTAGTGATTAAATATACACTACTAGAAAAAAGTCCTATAAGCTCACTTTAAAATCATGGCCATGACCCTTGAAACTGTGGCTATAGGATTCCAATAAAATTTCAACGATCAGATTTAAATCACAGACCTCCACTTTCAACACAAAACTCTTAACCATTACACTACAAAATATTTTTGGTATATATATATATATTTATTATATATATATTCAGAAAGCATGGAAATAGGTAGTAAACCATTGTAATATGTCTTTTGACACCCTTCCCCTAAGAAAATATTTTTCCCATGGTTATGCAGGAAGCCTATAGCCACAGTTTAAGAAATATATGGCTAAAAAACACACCCATTCCATGGTTATTATAAAACCACGGATATATCCTTGTCCCAAAACCTATAGCCATAATTTTGGTAAATCTTGACTGTTTATAACCATGGTGTTTCTAAAAAATATAGCCATAGGCTTGTTTTCCAGTAGTGATATGTGATCAATCTAATCATGAATAATTATTAAACCACACATAGGAATAAAATTTATTTCAAATGTTAAATAATAAATCATAATATTATTTTATTTAGGTTTTGGATAACTTTGTGTGTGACCCTCTAGGTCTCTTTCTCAATAGAACTAGGTAGAGCTGCCCAAATTCTAAGGTTAGCATTTATCAACATGCTAAGGCACCCATAAAGAAAGAAGTTATTGTCACAAAAACATAAAAACTCATATAGATGATTACTATGAAATAGAATCACTTTATCATAATATATATAACCAACTAGGTTGCATATTGGTGTCATCAACCTATGTGTTTGATGTTTCTTTCTTTGAATTTTCAAAAATGAACCTTCCCACAAAAAATTATGGCCATGGATTTATTTAGGATATTTCATTCCCATCAAAGAGAAAAATATATAAACTTCCATTAAATAATAGAATAGAAAAATCCCTTCTCATATTATTCATTAATGGAATATCACTTATAACACACCCAACGCATCCTACTTCATTGTGAACATATACCATCACAGTTTTCATCAATACATAAAATTACATGACTAATATTATTCGTTAATAATAATATTAATATCTTAGGATCAATACAAGCATATAAAAATAGAAATATCCAATGGTAGATATAAATATGGATTTCCTACTAGCGGGCTATGTTCTCATAATCTTATACACTAGAAATTACCAACTGTGCACACTGTGAGAAAGTACCTCATATCCCTATGAGTATCCACCACCAATAGCCTGTATCATTTGTGTCCTAAAAAATGATATCATTCGACCATAGAACATAAATTTAAGAATACCATCATGGAACTTATGGGTTCTTATCATAATGGGGAATTGCTATGATTTTTCAGTGTGATAGTTACTTTTTGTATATTATCACATACTACATCACATAGAAGAATAATTATGATGTAATAATAAGTTTATTAATATTCAAAACAATGAATATAGGTAATCATAAAGTACATAGAAGTTGGTTTTAGGGCACCAATTTTGTCACTCATAACCTCATTTCTTGAGATTACCAAGGTTAAACTTTATGAGAATAATTTTGAATGTCTTACGAGCCCCCTACCCAAAATAGATTATTTTATTTGTGTCCCAATAAATGATATCATCCGACTATAGAACATATATACTCAATAATACTGTTATTGTATCTCAAGATTCTCATCATAGTGGAAAACTGCTATGAACTTTTAGAGTAACAAATACCCTTAGGTTATTAACACACATAATGTCACATAGAAAAAAAATCATGATGTGATAAGAACTTTATTATTATTAAAAACCCATGAATATAGATAATAATAAAGTATAGAAAAGTTTTTTAGGCCACAAACTCTAATAGACTCTCACTTTCACTAGAACCAATTGTTAATAACTTTTAGTTTTCTATATCTCATATGATATTCATTCTTTTTATGAGATAAGAATTTATTCAAAGGGCCTTACATGTTCTCTTACCTGGAAAATTATCTCAATCTAACATCACCTCTTTGAGTAAAATCCCTTAAGAAGTTATACTTTCAAATTATGTGCTTTATTTGTTGATGTGGTATTTGTTGGAATTGTGTATCCCGATCCATCAGATGAGGTTGGTCCAACTGCTAGTGGCCCATACTATACACTAAACTATAAATCTCATGGTTTGACCACCATGATGAGTTTCTTGGGGGTTTCAGGGGAATCAATCCCCTATTCAAGGGTCCAGGAAAGTCACCCCATACTTGCACTTCTGGATCTGGTACATAAACATTTTCTTTAATCACTACCTTTGATACAAAGTGATACAATCCAAGTTAAAATTATATATATTTCAATACTATAAAAATCACATCTCACAATAATCACAAAATCCTAATACCCTAACTTTTGTTTGTTTTTAGGATTATTTATATAAGAAACTTATTTTAAAATACATGTGAACTTTTATCCATAACTAAACCACACTATACTCCCTTATAGACTCCTCATAAGTTATAATCATATCCATAACCTGGGGAATGGAAATATAAGAAATGGGTGATCTCAAAACTTAGTAATAGGGGAAAACTTATCAACATTTCATTAAGGTTTAGATCATAAGCATATGAGAAAACAAAATAAAAAAGGTAAAACATTATTAAAAAGTTCATGGAACAAAAAGATCTATCCATAAGTCATTATCACAAGAGTTGTAACATCTAATGAAAAAATGTACCCTTGAATAAGAGTTTGAGACAGTAAACATGATCCATGGAGCATAATCATTGGAATATAAAATATAAATATGGAATATCATTTAGACATAGTATAATAAGGAATTATGAAACCAACATATGCATGAGGAATCATCATATTATGAAAAAAATAAAATAATTTTCACCCTTTAAGTTGTATAAAAATCCAATCATTTACACCCATTAAGTTATGAACAAATATAAGAATATACACCCTTTAAGTTTTGAAAAATATCATATCATTTCCACCCTTTAGTTTGTGAAAAAATCCAAGCATATCAATGCCCCATTATATCATGAGATATAAAATTTTAACCAATGAATTGAAGGGAGATATAAGACCCCTCTATCATTATCCATACAAATTTTTTCCATAATAAATAAATCATATATCATATCATGGAGAAGACATAGAAATAAAATGGCTTTTTTATAATTTCAGAATGGTAAAGCATAACATGAAATCAAAAAAAGACTAGTTGATACCAAACTTCCAATCACCTAAAAAGATAATTTCATTGTAACATCCCAAGTAAGTAATGAATAATAGATATTTTTATCTATGTCTATTAATGATTAAGATAGTGTTTTAGAGGCTTAAAATGAAAATAAATACAATCTTATGAATGGAATACACTAATATTCTTAAAAGATTGTTTTACTACCTTTTGATGGAAAACCCTTTTTAAATATATCTTTTTACAATTTTATAAGCTATGTTTGTGAAAATAAACTTATTATTTATGATTGTGACATCAAAATTTACTTTTTGTGAATTTTTGGTATTTTTCCGATAAAGTTCATTTTTTAATGAATAGTAAAAAATGTTGTATTTTAATTCAAAACCCCTTTTTAATCTAATTTATTTATATGATTAGATTATATTTTGAATTTGTTTTTAAGTGAAATTAGAATATATTTTTACCATTTTATCCAATGGTGGTCATTGGAATCAATTTCACTTTGAAATTGGACTGAAACTAGTGTCAATCTTTTGAGACTTATTGTTTCAAAAAAACAGGCTATTTGTCATGACAGCGGGAATTAGTTATTAAATTAATTAATGCAACTTACATGTTTTGAATTTTGTAAAATAGAAATCATTTTTGAATTCAGAATATCAAATATATCTTAGGGTGAAGTTTTGGTATCTTTCTGAAAAACTTCAATTTTTGATGAATAGTGAAACCACTAAGTGGTAGTTAAAGAAACTGATTTTTCGTTTAAATGAAACTTTGCCACTTCTGTGATTTGATTTTCAAAAATCCGACATACATAGTTGTCATTAAGAAGTAAAATTTGGTTCAATGAGATTAAAATAATTTTTTTGGTTAATAGTAACTTTTAAGTTCTTAATCGCGATTAGTGGTAATTAGTGTAGTTTAAGGTAAAAATAATGTTTTAATAATATGAGATGAGCTTGAAACATGTCCTACCCTCATTGGATTTGTCATGGAAGACCAAGAAAATCCATGGGTCAACTTGGGGACCCCATGGAACCACTTTGGTTGGGAAATGACATAAATAACTTTTTATTTAATGTTAAAGTAAAAATGACACAAACAAGAAATGTTTTACTAATTTTTTTTACATGGGGTAATAAAAGTCATATTTTTAATTATAAGTAGTCATTGGAAATATAAAAAGATTTTATACATCATATTATTTTTTTTATAATTTTTATACTTTAAATAAATTAAATTATTTATGACATCATGATGATGCAGCGATTACCTCATTAATAAAGGATTTAAATAAAATGAAATGATAATGTAAAATCTATGACCTACAAATGTCCAAAACCAATTGGATGGGTTTATTTAGAACCCTTATCACCTTACTCTCTAATTATATCAATGTGGGACCTTTTGAATCCGAAACTCATTTTAAAATAAAGTAACATTTCTTTACTTTCCAAGAGTGCCCCTCCTCTCCTCTTATAAAAGGCCCCCACCTCTACCTTCTTACCCACACTCCCAAAGACTTTGGATCGGCCAAAACCTGCCCATTTTGTCTCTACACATCCCTCTCTTACTCCTTGAATCCTCACTTTGGGCAGAAGTCTTCCCAAGGAATCCTTTGAGCTCAAACCAAAGGGAGTTACCCGATTTTAAGGTAATGTCTTCACTTGAGTCCTTTTGTTTTATTTTGCTTCTCCAACCCCCTAAACTCTTTTTATTCATTTCTTTTGTAACAAATACAGTATATTCAATATACTAGGATGTTGTTATAATAAGGATTCTAGCTACACTTACACACACCTACATCTAATGGTTAAAGGACATACTGTTTCTGTGGATGTTGAATTTATGCCTCCCGAAACAATGATTGTTCAACATTCTTTTAACACCTTAAAAGGTGGCCATTAAGATGTCACTATATTTATATATGATATATAATATGTTTATGTTTTCCTTAAGCTTCTGTATTTTTCATTTTGGGAATACCTTTATGGTTTCCATTATGGGTAAACGCGATATCTTCATTTAAGGAAGTGCGGATTACCGCCCCCTCAAAGTGATTTGATTCGTTAAATACCATATGTGGGATGTATAAAGGATGGAACTATGATATTATATATGATATCATATTGGAATTATAATATACCTTTATATCATTATGATTCCATTCTATAAAATACGAAATAGAAATGAAAGTAGCGTTCATGCGTACGTACGACTTACCGTCTCTATGAACGGTGAATTTCATTTCTTACCTCTAAATGATTATGTAATATTATAAATACATGAATGTGCTGGATATATATGACATATATGATATCTAAATCATGAATACCATTCTGGATATAATGGATACATGAAAAACTTGTAATTATAAAGGGCTTATTTTTGACTCAAGTACCAATGATCGTTAAAATGACCGTTATTAACTTAAATAATTACATAGTGTTCATGACATGCCAATAAGTGATATAAAAGGAATAATGAACTTGAAAAAGGTTCTTAAACAAGTATAAATTAACTCAAGTTTATTATTCAGGAGATTAAAGAACGACCGAGTCAAGTCGGACCTGAGGTATGGGACTTCGTCTCAATATCCTTTCATTGAGGCATATTTTGTTTTATACACAACCTTATTTTATACGGTGTATAAACCCCTTTTACTTTTACATTTATTCAAAAGGAATATTTTTTATACAAAGCATTTACTAAACTAAAAAAGGGAATGTTTTTGTCGTACGTATGCGGCGACAACGACTTCTCCGCCGTCGTGACCATTATTTGAGTTTCGGCTTCCTCTACAAGCCATACCTTTTTTTTAAAAGAAAAATAAATACCATGTTTTACTTTTATTTTATTTTGGTATTGAAAATGGTTTTCATAATGTTTTTATATCAATGTTTTGTATTGATATCTTGTGATTGAAAGGTGGACATGTTATGTTTCCTTTATGCATGTTTTATGTGATACGATTATGTTGAGGTTCTTGGGAATTATTATGAAGACGGGTGGTTCCGTGATAAACTAAGGGCGGGTGAGCCCGATATAGCTCTCCAATGCATTGGGTAACGCGAAGGAGTGAAACGTTAAGGTTTCTCTGTATAGATTTAGGGAATATACTGTGATGCGTATTCCAAACGTAACCAAGAGGGTTACTCCCTACGTAAGAATGTTATGAATGCCTCAAGTTCCTTTATGTCTTATGATTTCTATGATTTATTCATGATTTGATGAGGTATGTTAAAGTGCTTATGTTTTATGGGTAAAGTATGATTTCATTCTTATGTATATATGTACCCATGTTTGCTTTCCGTATTTTTATATCCCTTACTGAGCTTTTTATGCTCATCCCAAGTTTTTTTGAAATGTTTTTCACAGGTCAAGGGAAAGGTACATGATATGATGATAGTGTCAAGGAAGTGTCAAGAAAGAATCCATGTTTTATTTTAAATATGTTTCCATTGATGGGAAAGAAGAATACTATCTTTATGTAACCACTTTGTTTATATGTGGAATGTAATGCAAGTTTTATGATCTAATTATCTAAAACTCTAAACCCGAAAAGATCCTCAATGTGTAATCTTGTAATAACTCAAGATTAAGTAAGGTTTAAGGCTGGGGCCTTATAGTTGGTATCAAAGGTCGGTTTAGATAACTTTAGGAGTTAGAATTCTATTAAATGATTATCCAAAAATATTTTTTTATGGTCAAATTGAAGTGATATAGTATTTGAAGATTACCATGTTGCTTCATCTAAGACATGTTTGTTCAGAATGGTTTTCCGCAGAGGAAACAGGGAAGCAGTGCTAGGAAGGCATACAGAAGGAAATAACCTTCTGAATCAGCATCCTGAGATGGTCGGAATTGGAACTAAATAGTTTGTTGCAGTAATGGCGTAGTTGACTCAAGCGATAAATGGTGGTGGTATCCATGCATGAGATCATCCAGATCAACCGCAGAGGAACATGTCAGTGGTGGAACATTTCAGGAGGCAACATCCCCCATCATTCAAAGGATCATCTGACCCTGTGTTAGCTGAAGGGTGGATTAAAGCACTGGATAAGATTTTCGATGTCATGGGGTGTTCAGACAATCAAAAGGTTAGTCTTTCTATTTACCGTTTGGAGGGTGAGGCAGATCAGTGGTGGTCTATGGTTAAAAATATTAGGGACGCCGATGAGATTGATGCTCTCGACTGGGTTGAATTCAAGGTATGTTTCTTGAGAAGTATTTTCCTAAGGCTGTTCGACTTAGGATGGAAAATCAATTCTTGGAATTGAGTCAAGAGGAAGACTCAGTTGCTACCTATGAAGAAAGGTTCACTCGATTGGGAAGGTATGCTCCAAATTTTATCCGAGACATTGATAGTAAAATCAATCGTTTTTACTCAGGACTAAAGCCAAAATATCGAAGGGAATTAGCTTCTCATGAGTTTAAAAGTTATGAAAAACTTGTTCAATGTGCTGAGAAGGTGGAAATGGAGTTTGCCGATGATCAAGTGCTCTATAACAACCAACAGAAGAAGAGATCAAGGTGGCAGGAGAAAGGTAAGAATTCTTCAAAAAAGTCTGATGGTAAGAAAAATAAGTTTCCAGTTTGTGATAAATGCGGAAAAAGGCATGCTGGGGAATGTCTTCTGAATTTTGGAAAGTGCTACCGATGTGGTAAGATGGGAAATAAGGCTCGTGATTGCACTGAAAAGGATCAAGGTGAAGGTAAGACCAAATTTGATTTACAGTTAGTGAAATGTTATAAGTGCAATGAGATGGGTCACCATGCAAACGAGTGTCTGAAAAAGAGCTTGAGTGATGGGAAGAAGTTAGACTACAAGCAGAAAGGGGTGGTGAAATCCTTTTCAACTACTTCAGCAGATGTCGGGCCATCAAATGAAGTTGTATCAGGTACTTTGTTTGTTTTTTCAGATTATGCTAGTGTGTTGTTTGATTCGGGGTCTACACATTCTTTCATCTCTGAATCCTTTTCTAGTAAAATGGGAATACCATCTCAAGAAATGACTCCTGAACTTTTGGTAAAAACACCTGGGGGAAATGTTGAGGCAAAAAGAATTTATAAGAATCTCCCTATCCTTATCTGTGGAAAGAACCTACTTGCAAACCTTATTATTCTACCTCTAATAGAGTTTGATGTTATCCTGGGTATGGATTGGATCTCTATTTACCATGCTAAGATTGACTGTAGAGCTAAAGAAGTTTCTTTTCAAAAAGACTTTCAGTTTGTGTACAAGAATGAACCCTTACTGTTGATAACTTATCAAGAGGCCGAGAAAATTGTAAAATATGGAAATGAATGTTACCTTGCACACATCGTTGAAAATAAAGGAACTGTTCAGATTAATGATGTGCTAGTGGTAAATGAGTATCCTGATGTTTTTCCTGATGAGTTTCCTGGAATAATACTAGATCGGGAAGTTGAATTTACTGTTGAATTAGTTCCTGATGCTAAGCCAATTTCAAAACACCCTTATCAAATGGCTCAAATTGAACTTTTAGAGTTGAAGGAGCAATTTCAAGATTTATTAGAGAAAGGTTTCATTCGACCTAGCACATCACCATGGGGTGATCCTGTTTTAGTTGTTAAAACGAAAGATGGTTCAATGAGACTTTGCATTGATTATAGAGCCTTGAATAACATCACTGTTAAGAACAAATATCCTTTGCCTCATATCGATGATTTGTTTGATCAGCTCCAGGGAGCTCAGTATTTTTCAAAGATTGACTTGAGATCGGGGTACCATCAGCTGAAGGTAAAAGAAGCAGACGTTCCGAAGACTGCGTTTCATACAAGATATGGCCATTATGAATTTGTAGTAATGCCTTTTGGGATAACCAATGCACCTGCTGTATTCATGGACTTAATGAATAGAATTTTCCATGAGTTCTTGGATAAGTTTGTGGTGGTTTTCATTGATGCTATTTTGGTGTTTTCTAAAAGTAAAGAGGAGCATGAAATACATTTAAGGGTTATCTTGCAAACCTTAAAAGAAAATAAATTGTATGGGAAATTCAGAAAGTGAGAGTTTTGGTTACAACAAATTTATTTCCTTGGTCACATTGTTTCTAAAGATGAGATAACTGTTGATCCTGCAAAAACAAAAGTTGTGGAAGACTGGCCAAGACCCACAAATGTAACTGAGATTCGTAGCATCCTTGGTTTGGCAGACTATTACCGAAGGTTTGTTAGAAATTTTTCACGGTTATCTAGTCCAATGACTAAGATAACTCGGAAGGGTGTTAAGTTTATCTGGACAAAAGAATGTGATGATTGTTTTCAGGAATTGAAAAGAAGATTGGTGAAAGCTCCAGTTTTGGCACTACCTTCTAGGAATGGTGAGTTTGTTATCTACAGTGATGCTTCATTGAAAGGACTTGGTTGTGTCCTAATGCAGAATGATCAGGTAATTTCTTATGCTTCACGACAGTTGAAAACTCATGAGGTAAATTACCCTACACATGATTTGGAATTAGCTGCTATTGTTTTCGCTTTAAAAATTTGGAGACATCATTTGTATGGAGAAAAGTGTGAAATATATACTGATCACAAAAAGTTTAAAGTATATATTCACTCAGAAAGAGTTGAACATGAGACAGAGGAGATGGCTAGAATTAATCAATGATTATGATTGCACAATTCATTACCATCTGGGAAAATAAAATAAAGTGGCTGATGCTTTGAGTCTAAAAAGTAATGCTTCATTAGCAATGTTGTGTTTGGAACGTGATCCTTTGGTTAAGGATTTGATGAACTTTGGCATATAAGTTGTTGGAACAGGAAGTTCTTATGTTTTGTTTCCGGTATTAGTGGGATCATCTCTATCAGACAGAATCAAGCAAGCACAAAAGCAAGACAGTGAGTTGCAGAAAAAGGTAGAGTTGGTTCAGAAGGGTAAGTTGCCTGAATTCAACATTGATAATGATTGCGTTTCGAGTTTTGGGAAGAGATTGTGTGTGCCTTGTGATTCACAGTTGAAGAGAGAGTTGTTATGTGAAGCTCATAGTTCTCCGTTTTCAGTTCATCCTGGCAGTACTAAGATGTATAGAGATCTTCGGGAGTATTACTGGTGGGATGGAATGAAAAGAGATATTGCTGATTTTACTGTGAAGTGTTTGACATGTCAACAGGTTAAAGCAGAGCGACAATTACCGAAAGGGATGCTTCAGCCTTTACCAGTGCCAGAGTGGAAATGGGAGAATATATCCATGGACTTTGTTGTGGGATTACCGAAGACATCTCGATGTAATAATGCAATCTAGGTTATTGTTGATCGCTTGACTAAATCTGCTCATTTCCTTGCTATACGAGATACATTTTCCCTAGATAAACTTTCCCGTTTGTATCTTAAAGAGATAGTCAAGTTAAATGGAGTTCCTCTCTCCATTGTATCTGACCGTGATCCTAGGTTCACTTCTAACTTTTGGAAAGGCCTTCAGAAGTCGTTGGGTACTGAATTAAATTTTAGTACAGCTTTTCATCCTCAATCAGATGGGCAGTCAGAACGGACAATTCAGACCTTGGAGGATATGCTACGAGCTTGTTTGATGGATTATCAGGGAAGTTGGGACCAACATCTTTCTTTGGTTGAATTTTCATATAATAACAGTTTTCATTCTAGTATACAGATGACACCATTTCAGGCATTATATGGGAAGCGGTGTCGAACTCCAGCTTTCTGGGATGAAGTGGGTGAAAGGAAGTTGATGGGACTAGAATTGGTAGAAGAGTTGGCAGGAAAAGTTCAGCTGATACAGAAACACATGAGAACAGCTCAGAGTAGGCAGAAGAGTTATGCGGACAACAGGAGGAAGGATCTCTCTTTTGAGGTAGGTGATCATGTTTTTCTCAAAGTATCACCATGGAAAAGTGTGATGTGATTTGATAAGAAAGGAAAACTGAGTCCAAGGTTCATTGGACCATATGAAATTCTAGAGAGAGTTGGATCAGTTGCTTATCGAGTGGCTTTACCTCCGAGTTTATCTCAGGTACAAAATGTTTTTCATGTTTCGATGCTGAGAAAGTACATGCCAGATCCATCTCATGTTTTGAGTCCAGAGGTAGTTCAGCTGGAAGAGAACCTATCTTTTGAGGAACAACCGGTCCAGATTTTTGACAATAGGGAGCAAGTGTTACGGAATAAGGTGATTAATGAGGTAAAGGTTTTGTGGAAAAACCACATGATGGAAGATGCAACATGGGAATCTGAAAATGCAATGAGGGATAAGTACCCCCATTTATTCGGTAAGTAAATAAATTGCGGGGACGCAATTTTCTAAAGTTGGGAAAGATGTAACATCTCAAGTAAGTAATGAATAATAGATATTTTTATCTATGTCTATTAATGATTAATATAGTGTTTTAGAGGCTTAAAATGAAAATAAATACAATCTTATGCATGGAATACACTAATATTCTTAAAAGATTGTTTTAGGGCCTTTTGATGGCAAACCCTTTTTAAATCTATCTTTTGACAATTTTATAAACTATGTTTGTCAAAATAAACTTATTATTTATGATTGGGACATCAAAATTTACTTTGTGTGAATTTTTTGTATTTTTCCGATAAAGTTCATTTTTTTTAAGGAATAGTGAAAAATGTTATATTTTAATTCAAAACTTATTTTTAATCTAATTTATTTATATGATTATATTATCTTTTGAATTGGTTTTGAAGTGAAATTAGAATATATTTTTACCATTTTATCCAATGGTGGTCATTGGAATCAATTTCACTTTGAAATTGGACTTAAACTATTGTCAATCTTTTGATACTTATTGTTTTATAAAAACACGCTATTTGTCATGACAACGGGAATTAGTTTTTAAATTAATTAATGCAACTTAAATGTTTTGAATTTTGTAAAATAGACATCATTTTTTAATTCTGAATATCAAATATATTTTAGGGTGAAGTTTTGGTATCTTTCTGAAAAACTTCAATTTTTGATGAATAGTGAAGCCACTAAGTGGTAGTTAAAGAAACTGATTTTTCGTTTAAATGAAACTTTGCCACTTCTGTGATTTAATTTTCAAAAATCTGACATACATGGTTGTCATTAAGAAGTAAAATGTGGTTCAATGAGATTAAAATAATTTTTTTGTGAATAGTAACTTTTAAGTTCTTAATCGTGATTAGTGGTAATTAGTGTAGTTTAAGGTAAAAATAATGTTTTAATAATATGAGATGAGATTGACACATGTCCTACCCTCATTGGATGTGTCATGGCCGACCAATACAATCCATGGGTCAACTTGGGGACCCCATGGAGCCACTTTGGTTGGGAAATGACATAAATAACTTTTTATTTAATGTTAAAGTAAAAATGACACAAACAAGAGATATTTTACTAAAACAATTTTTACATGGAGTTATACAAGTCAGATTTTTGATTATAAATATTCATTGGAAATATAAAAATATTTCATACATCATAGTATTTTTTTTTATAATTTTTAGACTTTAAATAAATTAAATTATTTATGACATCATGATGATGCAGCGATTACCTCATTAATAAAGGATTTAAATAAAATGAAATGATAATGTAAAATCTATGACCTACACATGTCCAAAACCTATTGGATTGGTGGATTTAGAACCCTTATCACCTTACCCTCGAGTTATATCAATTTGGGACCTTTTGAATCCGAAAATCATTTTAAAATAAAGTAACATTTCTTTACTTTCCAAGAGTGCCCCTCCTCTCCTCTTATAAAAGGCCCCCACCTCTACCTCCTTACCCACACTCCCAAAGCTTTTGGCTCAGCCAAACCCTGCCCATTTTGTCTCTCCACATCCCTCTCTTACTCCTTGAAGCCTCACTTGGGGCAGAAGTCTTCCCAAGGAAGCCTTTGAGCTCAAACCAAAGGGAGTTACCCGATTTTAAGGTAATGTCTTCACTTGAGTCCTTTTGTTTTATTTTGCTTATCCAACCCCCTAAACTCTTTTTATTCATTTCTTTTGTAACAACTCCAGTATCTTCAATATACTATGATGTTTTTATAAGAAGTATTAGATCTACACTTACACACACCTACATCTAATGGTTAAAGGACATACTGTTTCCGTGGATGGTGAATTTATGCCTCCCGAAACGATGATTGTTCAACATTATTTTAACACCTTAAAAGGTGGCCATTAATATGTCACTATATTTATATATGATATATAATATGTTTAAGTTTTCCTTAAGCTTATGTATTTTTAATTTTGGGCATACCTTTATGGTTTCCATTATGGGTAAACGCGATATCTTCATTCAAGGAAGTGCGGACTACCGCCCCCTCAAAGTGATTTGATTAGTTAAATACCATATGTGGGACATATAAAGGATGGAAATATGATATTATATATGATATTATACTGGAATTATAATATACCTTTATATAATTATGATTCCATTATATAAAATATGAAATAGAAATGAAAGTAGCGTTCATGCGTACGTACGGCTTACCGTCTCCATGAACTGTGCATTTCATTTCTTACCTCTAAATGATTATGTAATATTATAAATGCATGCATGTACTGGATATATATGACATATATGATATCTACATTATGAATACCATCCTTGATATAATGGATACATGAACAACTTGTAATTATAAAGGGCTTATTTTTGACTCAAGTACCAATGATCGTTAAAACGACCGTTATTAACTTAAATAATTACATAGTGTTAATGACATGGAAATAAGTGATATAAAAGGAATAATGAAATTGAAAAAGGTTCTTAAACAATTAGAAATTAACTCAAGTTTTTTATTCAAGAGATTAAATAATGACCGAGTCAATTCGGACCCGAGGTATGGGACTTCGTCTCAATCTCCTTTCATTGAGGCATATTTTGTTTTATACACAACCTTCTTTTATACGGTGTATAAACCCCTTTGAATTTTACGTTTATTCAAAAGGAATAGTTTTTATACGAAGCGTTTACTAAACAACAAAAGGGAATGTTTTTGTCGTACGTATGCAGCGACAATGACTTCTCCGCCGCCGTGACCATTATTTGAGTTTCGGCTTCCTCTACAAGCCATACCTTTTTTTTAAAATAAAAATAAATACCATGTTTTAATTTTCTTTTATTTTGGTATTGAAAATGGTTTTCATAATGTTTTTATATCAATGTGTTGTATTGATATCTTGTGATTGAAAGGTGGAAATGTTATGTTTCCTTTATGCATGTTTTATATGATACGATTATGTTTAGGTTCTTGGGCATTATTATGAAGATGGGTGGTTCCGTGATAAACTAAGGGTAGGTGAGCCCGATATATCTCTCCAATGAATTGGGTAACGCGAAGGAGTGAAATGTTAAGGTTTCTCTGAAGATATTTAGGGAATATACTGTGATGGGTATTCCAAACGTAACCAAGAGGGTTACTCCCTAGGTAAGAATGTTATGAATGCCTCAAGGTACCTTTATGTCTTATGATTTCTATGATTTATTCATGATTTGATGAGGTATGTTAAAGTGCTTATGTTTTATGGGTAAAGTATGATTTCATTCTTATTTATATATGTACCCATGTTTCCTTTCCGTATTTTTATATCCCTTACTGAGCTTTTTATGCTCATCCCAAGTTTTTTTGAAATGTTTTTCACAGGTCAAGGGAAAGGTACATGATATGATGATAGTGTCAAGAAAGTGTCAATAAAGAATCCATGTTTTATTTTAAATATGTTTCCATTGATAGGAAAGAATAATAATATCTTTATGCAACCACTTTGTTTATATGTGGAATGTAATGCAAGTTTTATGATCTAATTCTCTAAAACTCTAAACCCGAAAAGATCCTCAATGTGTAATCTTGTAATAACTCAAGATTAAGTAAGGTTTAAGGCTGGGGACTTGTATTAATATAGTCTTTTAGTGGGTGATTTATAAGACATAACTCTATATGAGTTATGGGTTATTTTTTAGTACTTTTCTCAGAGTTTATCCCACAAGGGGAACCATGCGCTCTAGGGTTTCCCCCTCATTGCCACCTTTTCCTTTCACCTTGAGATGGCATGGCTCCCCTCCTTGGATCATTGGGATTGGGTCAGTGGATCCCCTACTGCGGTGGTTCTTGGGATCGGTCGTCTGACCTTCCTTTACCATTTCTTGACCGCTCCTCACCTGGATCCACTTCAATGGATAAAGTTTCAATTTCAGCACGATGACAACTCTTGTATGTTTCCATCTCTAGTGGCCTATAGATGTCGCCTCGTCTCTAGTGTTTGTGCATGGTGGTATGTCATGTCTCTATGAGTTCCATGGTTGGTGGTGATGGGTTCTAATACGATGGGATATGCTACGATGGGTCCTCCTCTGAGCACTCTGGTGATGTTTTGCTTTTGATTTTGTAGTTGTTTTTTGATTTTAGATGCATTTTGGTGGGTTATGTGACAGTTTTTAGTGAGGAATCTTCGACGATTTGGAATTGGTGATGATATTTGAAAATTACTGATTTTTTGACTTCGTGAGTTGGCATTGGAGTCTTAGTTCGCTTGATTCTTGGTATTATAGAATTTTCAATCATGTTGTATTCACTGTGGAGGTGAAACCATGCATATTGGAGTGTATTGGTGATGTTTTAGTGTATTGGTAGAATGGTTTTTTGAGTAGTCTAATGGAATGGTGATGCACCCGGACTCGATCACATGGAACGACCCCCTAAGAAGGTTTTAGATCTAGCCGTATATCTTTGCCTATCTTTACTGATTTAGATATTTGAGAGGGTATGACTTCATCCATCAAGTCAGGCCTATACTTTAACACATGACACTTGCTTTCCATATAGTCATATAGTAGTGGAGGGTTTTTCATGATCAAATGCTGGGGAGGGGCTGCTATATGTTTTCAGTTTGGTTTACTCTCTATGTCCTCTAGGTTGTGATATGTCTTAATTCAGTGAAGTCTATTTGGGTTCCCCCTTCTTCCCTTAAAAGGTGGCTCTATTATCATTAAAATAAAAATTTTAAGGCCTTCGGTCCATTTGATGGATAACTCTATATGAGTTGTATATTTTAAATAGGAAAATGTAAGTAAAATATATAAGAGTTTTTAGAAAACATTTCATAACATTACTGTAAAATTAAAAAGTTACGAGTCAATTTTGAAAATATAATTTTTATAGAAATTGAAATGAAATATTTTGAAAACATTAATTGGAAATAAATTTCAATAAGAGATCCTTGAAAATATATAAATTTCATCCATATGAAATTTGGAGTGGAAGATAAAACATATCATTAAAAAAGAAAACCTTTTCCACATTTTTAATGACCAGCTCTATTAAAACCCACATGGTAAAGGGAGTTAAAAATATTTCAGTTTAAAAAAAGTGAATAGAAATTTTAGTATAATTAGAAATAAAAAATATTTTTATTTCAAAATAATAAAGGAGAATATTGGCGATAAGACTGAATATGAACATGGAAGAAAAAGAACTCATTTGGTGAGAATGTGAATTATTCTTAATATCATCAAATTTTATAAAGTAATTAATACATCAATGTGATTTCCAAGAAAATAAGGGAGAAAGTTATTATAATATTATTATATAATATAATAAAACAATCTTGTAATACCATTTTCAAATAGGAAGAATTATGAATCAAGAAAATAAGTTAAGTCAAGAAAACACCTTACCGCTTTCATATTATAGAAAATAAAAGATTATAAAGAAAGGCTCATGAAAAGACTTGTAAAATCCATTAAGTAATAAAAATTAATGATAAGGTAATCCATTGGGTAGTAGGTACTATCAATAAAATAAAAATAAGTGTGTAATATAAAAAACATTCCTTAATCAAATAAATTTGAGATGAAAACCCATACAAACATCATATTTTTGAGGTAAGAATAATTTTAAAGGGATTTTATAAGAGAGAATTGAAAATACCAAAAAAATCGGAAATAAAACATAATAAAATATAAGGAATTAATTTTCCCAACTTATAAAAAATTAAGTTCAATAAAAAACACTATAACTCAATGAAATGATATTGAGTTAAGAAACGCCCTTACCTTGTATCCCTGTTTAGTCGAACACACACTAACCTTCAATAGAATTAATTAAATATTTTAATAACTCAATTTAGAACCATATTAATATAAAATACCTTTTATATACTTCACTTATAATCACTTATTATAAATATATTAGCTAGTTGTAGTTTATTTTTATCACTAGGTGTTAGTAATATTAATTGTTTCACACACACTTTGTATTATCGATGTAAATTCCCATTCATTCACTACAAGTTAATAAATCATAGATTTTTAAAGTTACTATAATATATGTTTCATAATGATTTTTATAGTTTTAATTTCATTCTACAAGATTTTTAGTTATTATTAGTCTTGATGGAATTGGAAACAAGCTTGTTCTAGTAAATTTTAATGAAACAAGTGCGGAATATTAATAAGTTATATATTAATATATCATTTATAGACACTCAAACATAACATTATTTTATAATTTATGTCCAATAATACCATTATTTAATTTTATGTATTAATCCATGAAATAAATTTATAACATTATTTATGTAGGTCTTTATATCGGCACAAACAAGAGCATGATATAATCGAAGGGTTAGTATGGTTTAGAAAGTGATTATTTTATAAAAATTTCATTATTAAATAAGTATAATGATTTTATTGATTTGTTTTTAATGAGGTTAAGCAAATTTTAATAATTTTAAATAAAGAATAAAATACTAGAGATATATAAAATGAAATACTTCACTTCATGGAGGTGGTAGTCCGCATGAAAACACTGATGATGTTTTCATTTTCCACAGAATGGGATAAGGGTATGAAATGATTTATATTTTACTGTATATTAAAAATTTTATAAATAACATATTATCTCATTGAATATACTTTTTAAAAGATACATTTAATAAAGTGATGAAAAATAAAACTCAACATTCATTAAGGCAGTAGTCCACACGTACACATGATGAAATTTTATTTTTTCTAAAAAAAAGGGTGAAAGGTAGATATTGTTTAATTTAAAAACATAAAAAATATCATTTTATAAATAAAATTAATATCATCACATTTTAATGGGTAATATAGTTTTTTTGAGAAATATTTCTAAGGAAAAAGATTAGATAATGATCAGTACTTATGTTGATAATTTGGACTTTCTCTTGAAGTACGTCTTGAGAATGGAGGACTAAGGACAACTTCTTATGAATAGAGGATTAGGGAGATGTAATAGGATTATAGGGAAATTAAAATGGAAATATTTTCAAGGTGACTTCTAATTTTTATATTTTCTTTAAAGGGGTGGTGGAAAACCCCTTTTTAAGTGAAGGGAATGTCAATTTTTTAAATATAACCTCTTAATATTAAAGGAACACTTGTTTTACATGGAAAGTGGTTTCGAGAGTAAAAAATGATGGATTGGAAATAATTTCTAGTCAATTAAAACCTCAAAAATTCTTTTGAAGACATGTTTTCAGTATTTTACCTTTATATTTTAAACTTATATATTTTTTTGATTTTTACCATGGTAACTAAATTTTAAACCCTGGTAACTAATTACGATGACTATTAACAAAAATACCCCCATTAAATAATTTATAAATTTTTATTTAACATAATTTTTTTTTGAAAAGACATACAAAAAACATGAAGTGTATAATCCCGCCATTTTATTACATAGCTTTTACTTACATTTTACAAACATAGGATCTTTAAAGTCCAGTGTCTTGGAAATCAAGAACATAATACATGAAAACAACATAAAAAATTCTTCTAAACCACTTGTAAGGCTTCATAATAAGTTCATCCTAAGTATAATTACTACATCTCATAACCTGGAGACATACATTCAAAGGAAAGGGTGAGCAGAAATCCCAATAAGGGAAACAAGAGAAACATTTTACATGTGAACTTGAGATACATCAATAAAGTCATGATAAATAACTTTAAGGCATGAGAAAGAGATAAAGAGGAATATCATAATAAAAATAATGTGATTCATAACTTTAAGATGTTTCTACAACATTTAACTTAGAAAATCATTTCCGTATCACCAAGGTCCATCCCTAAGGTGTCATAAAAAAATTACCAAGGTTATTCACCAAGGTATCGTTAAAATGGTCATCTCTAGAAATTAAGTCTTTACCCAATACATTGGAGCGATATCAAGGCGCACCCTTAATTTTTCTTTATTATAATGTGAGTCACATATATCATCATCAAAAATTTCATAAATAACCTATATAGCATAAAAGATATGGGTTTCATTTCATAATCATAACGTTTTAAAAACTGCTTTTAAGACATGATCTTTATGTCACTTTAAACCCATGAAAAAGGAAAGAGGGTTTCATGTATGTAAATAATAGAATTTAAAATAGAAAATTTTTATATACATTTGAATACCCATTTATAATAAAGGTCTTTGAGTATCCACTTAATAAAATAAAATAATTTGAGAAAAAGAGAGAGACATTTTGAGATGAAAATTCTGCAGCATAACAGCTATGTTGTAGGGTTTTAGAAAACATTGAAAAAAGAGGGGTCATGGTCACCCATTCATAAATGATGATAAAACAGTATAGGGAAAAAATTTAAATGGTATAATAACATGGTAATGAAATTTGAATGACTTACCATATGAAATGAAAAACTTGAAAGGAAGACAAAAATAAGATTTCTCTTATGAAAATTCGGCATCCTAACGACATCACTTAAAAATTATAAAAAATGAATTGATGAGATTAAATAGGGTATCTCATCATATGAACATAAAAGGATAGTATTATATATATAGATATAATACCACAACATAATAAAAAGGAAATTGAAAGACTTGACATGAAAATAGAATTTTGAAAATGAGAAGGGTGAAAGAATCTCTTACGAAAATTCGGTAGCCTAATGGTGCCACTTAAAAATTCAGAATATGAAATGATGAGAGTAAAAGGGAGTCTATCATTATACGAATATAAAAATTATAGTAAGGTGAATATAATAGTAAATCCTCTAACATAAGAACATGGAGCATAAAAGAAATGACATAAGAGAGAGTACTTGAAAAGAAAGAGAGAGGTAGGATCCCTTACCTTGAAGAGTAACTTCGAAATCTTGAAGTTTGGGACCTTGGGAGGCTTGAGGGAACATTGGGAGGACTCCTTGGGAGGTAAGGAGACCATAACTTCATTGAGGAGGATTTTTGAATCGAAAGGATGAGAGAATGTCTTGGTATTTATAGGGGAAGTGAGAGGATAAGGCATTAATGGCCAAGGGACACCTTATTGGTGGTATTGGAAAAACCATGAGCTTACCCATGGTATTTTCCCATGCTATTGGCCACTTGGGACACCTCATAACTTATATTACTATTAATAAGTTGACCAGAATTATTACATAATTATTACCTCCTTAATGATGTCATTAAACACTCGAAACTCAAAAACTGTATTTTCACTATTCACCGAAAATTCAACTGTCTCAAAAAAATCCCAAAAATTCACCTTAACCAAATATCAATTCTATGATCTCAAAAATGAACTCCATTTTATGAAAATAATTTTCTAAATATTTTTAATTTAATTTTTAAATAAAAACACTATTCATTGAAAATTCAACTGTTTCAGAAAAATCCCATAAATTTACCTTAAGAAAATATCGATGCTCTGATTTCAAAAATGAACTCCATTTTATGAAAATAATTTTATAAATATTTTTAATTTAACTTTTAAATAAAAAACACTATTCACCTGAAAAAACTAATACTTGACCAATAATTTTTGAAATTGATATTTACCAATTTTATTGAATCACATTACTTAATCAAGGTGCCTAAATTATATTAATACTTTATTTAAGTGAGATTACTAATCCATTTGGTCACATTACTAATCCTAAGCATAAAATCACTATTCATAATTTTCTATTCATCAAAAATTAAGTTGATCTTATTAGACTCTAAATTTCATACTGAACACAATTGTAGAAGACCATTTTTTTGAAAATCATTACACATTTTTAATTATTTAAGGTTTACATGAATATTTTGAAATATCCTTTTTTCCAGAATTCATCAATAATATACATCCTATATTTATCCGGACACTTAAGATTCAAAAACTTCACCATAAGAAGAAATCAAAATTTTTATTTAAATCAATGGATTACACAAGACAGTTACGGTCTCGTTACATAGCACCTTATAACACCACAATAGTACCTAAGAGTAAGGTGTGCTAGGGTGATAGAATCTTGGGGCGGCTCAGCCAACATTTCCCAAGTAGTGATTTCTATCAGCTTGAACTTCTCGCGAAGGCGATTCCGTTCCAGCTTCACACGATGAAGTTTGTATTGGGTTTTGTCCAGAGCAAAGCCCAAAGGTGCTACCTCCTTCCTGAGTTCTGTTAGATGGGATTCGATCGGCCCGAGACTACTGGATGAGGCCATCCAATCTTCTTTCTATATTAATTAATCAAGATGACTTCTATTTAGAGACAATAATCGCAACATTTAGTTTCCAACAGTCATATTGACCAACAGTCATATAACAGTCATAACCCAACGATATTATTTTAATTATACTCATTTTATTTGTAAGAACCCGGTTCTTGGTTTTGAGGTACGAGTTTCTTCTTTTTTCTTTTCCTTAAGTGTTTTTGAGAAAATAAGCGAAATGGGGAAAAATCCCAAATTTTGGAAAGTACACACCGTGTACTTTTGGTCGTGTGGGATAAGTACATGGGGCTTGTGGCCATGTTGGAAATGAAGGGTGTAAAGACTAACTACATGCCGTGTAGTGGTCCCTTACACGCCGTGTAGTCAGTCAGTAGGTGAATAGTAAGGCAGTGGCCAGCTGTGTGACAGAACACACCATGTACTCAAGGAGACATGCCGTGTAGTCATGTTGGCAGATGAACAGTGCCACGATGGTGGGAAACCGCCAGAGGAACATTTAAAAAAGGGAAGTACACGCCATGTACTTGGAAATACACGTCGTGTAATTTGTTTTTTTTGCTTAAAATAGGCAGTAGCCTCCCCTGTTCACAGGGAAGTCTTAGAAACGGATTGGAGCTCGGGAGGGACGACCGAATCTTCGAGGATCTGCCGAGTGCACGTCGGGAATCTGATTCCGCCTCTGTCGATCTCGTTGGAACCACACATGTAAGAGCTTCCTCCTCCTGGTGTGTCTCTTTCCAATTATTCCTCTAATGGAAGTTATTTAGGTTTAAACAGAGTTTCTTCTACATCAGATCTATGTCGTTATTGAGCGTTTCTAGAATCGGCGTTCACATATAATGTTCATTGGCATATAAGGTTGGTGTCTTGGTGTTTAATTTCCAACTTTTGTGCGTTTTTGTGTACCTTTGTGCCACGAAACCATGTTAGGGTGTCATGTGGATGAGGCCATGGCTATTATAAATACCTAGAGTTGAATAGGTGATTAATTGTGATATTAAAATTGCGGTTTGGGATCATTGCTTAGATCCAGGACCACCCCGGGGGTGCGTTCCTCTGTTTAGCCGTTTGGATAGGATACACGAGGTTATGCCTTTAAAGTAATGATTATAGAATTTCCTTGAGAGTAATTTCTTATGTACTATTTGTTTACTTGTTGGGCATGGCCCGGTCACCTGTTTTAGCCTGAGGGCAGTGTTGTGATTAGCCTGTGGGCGCTGTACTAGGTATCCTATGAGAAACTTCTTCCATTCCTGTGGGCAGTTGATTATGTACCTGTGGGCGACACTTCTTACGCCCGTGGACAATATCCGCATGCCTGTGGAAGATTCTTGTGTTGGATTCTCTTTACCTAAGGGTAGGGGTTTACGTGTCCGAGGACATTGGCTGTTTACTTAGAATATTCACTATGGTGATATTTTTTAAATTAAATGATTTAAAAGAAATGTTAAATGGAAATATAACTGGTAAAGTTAGTTACTTTTGAAAACTTCTTAGTTTATTGCATTTACTTTTGCACACTGTTGTTGCATGTTTACACACAGTTGAGCACGAGCCTTTGGTGGGTGCCTACTGAGATTATTTATCACGCCGTGTTTGGTTCATGATTTTTGGACCAAATAGATTATGTTTCTGCAGGTGTGGATAGGGGAAATAGTCCCTTTACAGGTACTTGATTTCTGCTGAGGAGTAGGGGAGCATGAGACCGGACTTAGGCTCATGATACTACCAGCAGTTTTGTTCTGTTTTGCTTTCCTATACTTGTACCGCACTGTATTGTTGTGTAACATTTTCTGGATGCTTTATTAGAATTTGAGACATGTTGCACCATTTTGTATACTGGTTGGTTATATCAACTGTAGTTGTTTATTTCAGTTGTGTATGGTTTACTGCTTCCGCTGTTGCTGTATGTTTCATTTCATTCCGCTGCGCTACACTTTGATAAATGAGGTCATAGTTTCCCCACTATCAGACCTGGGCCCTCATTGCTAGTCGGTAGCCTCTGGCGTTTGGGGAAATGTGCTTGAGGTCATGTGGTGAACTGGGTTCGGGGCACCCGTGGAGTGGTACCCAGATCTGGGATGTTACAAAGTGGTATCAGAGGAGTTCTTTTCTTTGACTTACTATTTGGAGCCTTAGTCAGGGATAAAACGAGAATGATAGTTGGTAATAAGATGTGCCCAGGTGCAGCTAACCTGGGTACAGGGAAAGGCCAATTTACCTCGTGTTGCAATTTTTCTGATTTTTCAATTTTATAGTTGAATTGATTTTCACCGAAGGGTGACACACTTGTGATTGTGCTGTTTATATTTTATTCATGGGTTCTATTTAGTTGCAACCCAATGAGATGAGGTTATGTCATCTCATGCACATTTAGGCACATGCTAGAAATCACATGTCATGCATAGTTCCATGCCATGTAGGTGCATTAGAAATTGCATGTTTCTGTGAAAGTTATTGTGCTATAAAAACATGCTGTTGTGATAGCTGCTTGATAAATACCTTATATGTGATAAGGTATTATTGTGTGAGCCTGATTTTAGAATGTACGCCAAACTTTGGTTTTTGGGGAGTATTAGCCCCCATTGACTGGAATTTGGTGGATCATTGACAGTTTATTATGTTATAACACAGAAAAGATGTCAAAATTTGATTTGTGGGGAGTATGGGCCCTCGCGGATCGGAATTTGACACTTAGGTGTTGTTTTGAAGTGTTTTCTGGGTTCCAGGGAAGTTTATGAGGCATACTGTCCGGAAAACCCAGTATACACGCCGTGTAATACCTTATACATGCCATGTATGACCTTCTATTTGGGTAGAAAAATAAACTTTTTGAGTACACACCGTGTATCTGAAGTACAAGCCGTGTAGTCTCTTCCCGTGTCACAAACCGTGTGGGCAGCGACACGGGGAAGGGAAGTGCTTGGGGAGAACACGCCATGTACCGGATGTACACGCTGTGTAGTGTTGACCCGGAGACCCGACCGTGTAACTAACAACACGGGTTGGGGAAAACCTTTCATGTACACGACATGCGTATATAAAACATGCCGTGTTGTGTGAGTGGTGTGTCCGGCCGTGTAACTAACAACACGGGTCGGCGGAGCTCATCTAGAACACACCGTGTACCTATGGGACACGCCGTGTAGTCTTGTCTGAGGATAGACCGTGTGGACTTAGCTGTGTGGTTGGGAAACAGAGTAGTGTACATGCCGTGTTCGGGTGTCACACGCCGTGTAGTGTAAAGCCGAGTAGTCGGACGTGTCAAAAATGACACGGGCAGTTAGAAAATAACACCATACACGCCGTGTAGATGAAATACATGCCGTGTAGTTTTGTTCAAATGAAATCCATGTAGAAGGACCCGGGCAGGGGAAGAGAAGTCAGGTACACACCATGTAGTCAGTATACACACCGTGTAGTCTTGTTTTGAAACTTTTGAATGCCTTATTCCTCCTGTTTTCTTTCAGGTTTCTTTGTTTTCAGTCGTTGTTAATCTTGATCTAAGGTGTGCATTTGACCTTGTAGAGTCATGCCGCTGAGACGACCATGTGTTGTTCACCAGGAGAGCAGAGACGACTATACTCCAGAGATGGTGGGCAATGGGCTACCAGTGGAACCTCCAGCAGAGCCAGATGTAGTGCCAGCTGTTATACCGGACACAGGTACGGATGCGCAGTTCTGTGAAGGCTTTATGTGGTTCATGCAGACCTTTTAGGGAGCACCACCAGCTGCCACATCTATGGCTGAGCTGACACGTATCTTCCAAAAGCAGCATCCGCCTATGTTTTCAGAGGATGATGGACCACAGGCTGTAGAGTCTTGGCTTGGATCGATACAGACTATTTTCGAGCATCTTGAGATGCCTCCAGGGCGGAGGGTTAAGCTCGTGACATATATGCTGCGTTATTCTTCCAAGAGGTGGTGGGATGTTACCACCCAGACAAAGCATCACAGAGACATGGCGTGGGAGGATTTCCAGATAGACTTCTATGAATTCTTCTTCCCAGAGAAGCTGAGGGCAGATAGAGCTTGAGAGTTCATGAATCTACAGCAGGGTGCTATGGCAGTGATGGATTATTCTTCTCGCTTTACCGAGCTTCGGCGTTTTGCACCCGTTCTGGTGGGCGATGAGATGCTGAGAGTGAGACGCTTTGAGGATGATCTTCGATATGACATCCGAGCACTGGTGAATGTTTTCATGTTGCCTTCAGTACATGATATTGTGAATCAGACACTGATTACAGAAAGGAATCTGCAGGAAGCTAGTGGTGTGGGATAGGGCAGTTCAACACCAGTTTCTAGTACTATTTCTACCAGTAAGAGGAAGAGACATATGGACTTCTCTCAGGGTGGCAATACCAGCCAGACGAATGTTTCAGGTGGCCAGGTCATGTGATACCAGTGTGGTAGGGAAGGGCACAAGAGACCTTAGTGTCCACAGAACCCAGTGGAGTGCCGAGCTTGCGGCATGATGGGTCATCTACAACGCTTTTGCAGGGAGTTTCCACCAGTGGCTAGTGAGAGGGGTTCTGTGTAGACTTTGTGTGCGGGGGCAGGACCAGAAGCTTCTTACTAGTCAGGGAACTGGAATACGTCAGAGCATGCAGGCAGAGATGTTGGTCATGGACATGGTAGCCAGACATTAGGATCTTAGAGGGAGCAGGGCGAGATAGCTCAGGGTAGCCTGTCTATGTCGTAGGGCCATGACACTAGGCAGGCATATGCAATGCAATAGACCCAGCAGGAGAAGGATCCCAGACCTTGTACCGTCAGAGGTACTATTCTAGTAGCTTCTGTCTTATCTTCAGTATTTTTTGATACGAGTGCTACACATAACTTCATATCTGTACCCATTTTGGAGAGATTTGGGCTCTGTGTTTCTACTACTTCCGCTGTTATGACGTTAGAAACTCTATTGGGGAATAGGATGACTGGTGTGCGTCAGTGTAAGGAGTGCCCCGTTGAGGTTGGTAGGTGTCACTTCCTTTGGGGCCTCTATGTATTAGAGATGACGATCTATGATGTCATTCTCGGGATGGACTAGTTGGTTCCCTTTTGAGCCTTGGTAGACTGCTATCGTCACATGGTGATTTTCACATCACCAGAGGGCGGAGAGTTTCTATACAAGGGCGAGTGGGATGTTCAAGAGAGTCGAGCTGGACCAGAGCATCATGGGTGAGGTGGAGTCACAGATCAGATTGCGAGTTTATATCTGGACGACTAGGGGACTTTTCAGAAGGATTTCCCTCCAGTGGTGGATCGTTTCAGGGATGTCTTTCCAGATGACTTTTCAGGTCTTCCTCCGGAGCATGAGGTGGATTTATCTATTGAGCTTGTGCCAGGAGTAGCACCGGTGTCCATTCCTCCTTATAGGATGACCATGCTTGAGTTTTAGGAGCTCAAGAGGCAGCTAGAGGAGTTAGAGAAAAAGGGTTTCATCCGAACCAGTACTTCTCATTGGGGTTCTTCTGTCCTTTTTGTGAAGAAGGCGGACGGTACTCTCAGACTCTGTGTGGATTATCGGAAGTTGAACCAGTTGAAGGTTAATAAACGATATCCCTTTCCAAGGATTGATGATATTTTTGATCAACTTTGTGGAGTACGAGTGTTCTTGAAGATTGACTTGAGATCAGGATATCATTATCCGCATGTTAGAACTTCTGATATACCTCTCACAGCATTCAGGAGTAGGTATGGTCTATACGATTACTTGGTTATGCCGTTAAGACTCATGAACACACCAGAAATTTTCATGGCTCTGATGAATCGTGTGTTCCATCCCTATCTAGATTCTTTTGTGGTAGTATTCTTGGATGATATCTTGGTGTACTCTCACACCCGACACGACCATTCCACCCATCTTGAGATTGTATTGAGTACACTGAGAGAGCATCAGATATATGCTAAGATCTCAAAGTGCCACTTTTGGATGGACCAGATACACTTCCTGGGTCATATCATCTCTGAGGTAGGAGTTGCAGTAGACCCAGAGAAGGTGAGAGCAGTAGTTTCTTGGGAGCATCCTAAGAACTTGTTTGAGGTACAGAGTTTCTTAAGGATGGCTGGTTACTAAAGATGCTTCATCCAGGACTTCTCCCGCTAGCAGCACTGTTGACGAGTTTGACTAAGAAGGGTGTGAAGTTTGTTTGGTCAGAAGCTTGTGAGACAACCTTTCAGGACCTGAAGGGATGGTTGACATCAACACCAATCCTGATACTCCTAGAGAAGAGGAAGATCTATACGGTTTACTGTGATGCATCAAGTATTGGGCTAGAAGCTGTGCTAATGCAGGGTGATCAATTAGTTGCATACGGTTCTCGGCAGTTAAGGCCACATGAGAGGAATTACCCTACGCATGATCTCGAGTTGGCTGCAGTTGTGCATGCGTTGTGCTGTTGGGGACATTATCTATTGGGAGAACGTTTTATGGTTTTCACGGACCACAAAAGTCTCAAGTATATCTTTACTCAGCGTGACTTGAATATGTGGCAGTGAAGGTGGGTCGAATACCTTCAGTAATTTGATTTTGAGCTTGCCTACACACCTGGTAAAGGTTATGAAGTAGCTGATGCACTGAGCAGGAAGACTCAGATGCAGGCTATGTAGGAGGCTAGTGATGAGTGGCAGGTTATGGATTTGTTCCCTGAGATGCATTTGGAGGTGTAGGACAGTCAGGGGAAAACTTATCTTTCATCTTTAGCTGTGACTTCTACCCTCCTGGATAGAGTGAGGATGAGATAGCTATCTGATTCAGAAGGCCTAGTTCTACGGGAGTCGGTGGAAAGTGAGGAACCTCCTCCTGGGTGGACAATAGGCGATGACGAGATTCTGTGTTTCCATGGACGAGTATGGGTTCCAGGGGATATGCGTGAGGAGATAATGCGGGAGTTTCATGCTTCAACTTGGGAAGTTCATCCCGGGGTTACCAAAATGTACCGAGACTTGAGATGTCAGTACTGGTGGCTGGGTATGAAGAGAGAAATAGCTGGTTTTTTTATGAGGTGTTCCACCAGTCAGCAGGTGAAGGCGGAGCATCAGAGACCAACCAGACTGTTACAACAGTTACCCATTCCAGAGTGGAAATGGGATGATTTTGCGATGGATTTTGCGACTGGGTTTCCGAGGTCACCTAGAGGCAATGATGCCGCGTGGGTTGTTGTGGACAGACTCATGAAGGTAGCTCACTTTTTACCGATTAGGGAGAACTTTAGTGTTGACGAGCTTAGGAATTTTTATATTTGAGAGATCGTACATCTTTATTGGGTTCCTCGTTCTATTGTTTCAGATAGGGATGCCCGTTTTACGTCTCGTTTCTGGCAGATTTTTCAGAGGGCCATGGGTACACAGGTGATTCTGATCACAGCTTACCACCCTTAGACCGATGGCCTGTCAGAGCGTACGATACAGGTGCTTGAGGACATGCTGCGTGCATGCGTCCTAGACTTTGGGGGCTCTTGGGAGAAGCATATACCCCTAGTCGAGTTTTCCTATAATAATAGTTTCTAGGCAACTATTGAGATGACACCTTATGAGCCTTTATATGGTAGGCCATGCCGATCAACCTTGTGCTGGTTAGAGGCAGGTGAGGCAACTTTACTAGGACCACGTCTCGTGCAGGAGACTTCTGAGTAGGTCCAGTTGATTTAGAAGCGGATGGCTACCGCACAGTCTCGTCATAAATCTTATGCTGATCGCCGTAGACGACCCTTGGAGTTCGTGGTTGGGGATCAGGTTTTCTTGTGTGTTTCACTGAATTTGGGACACATGCGGATCAGGATATAGGGTAAACTTTCACCGAGGTATGTGGGTCCATTTGAGGTTTTGGAGAGAGTCAGGCTGGTTACCTAACAGCTATAGTTACCACAGAGGTACCGAGCCATGCACGACGACTTCCATGCATCTCAGTTGCACCGTTATCATTCAGACCCGTCTCACTTCTTTCAGCCCGAGGAGGTTGAGCTTCAGGTAGATGCATCCTTTGAGGAGCATCCGATTCGTATTGTTGATAGGAGCACGAAGGTTCTTCGAGGCCGGTCAGTTCCTCTCGTACAGGTGATATGGAAGCATGGCCAAGTGTAAGACAAAACCTGGGAGCGGGAGACTGACGTACGTGCTCAGTGGCCGGAACTGTTCACAACTATATCTTCACCACCCTTGGAAGGGAAATTCGGGGATGAATTGCTTTACAGGGGAAAGTTTGTAAGAACCAGGTTCTTAGTTTTGAGGTACGATTTTGTTCTTTTCTATTTTCCTTAAGTGTATTTCATAAAATACGGGAAATGGGAAAAAATCCCAAATTTTGGAAAGTACACGCTGTGTACTTTTCCACACACTGTGTACTTTTGGCCGTGTGGGATGATTACACGGGGCATGTGGCCATGTTGGCAACGAAGGGGGTAAAGACTGACTACAGACCGTGTAGTTGTCCCTTACACACTGTGTATTTAGTCGTCATGCGAATAGTAAGGCGGTGGCCAGCTCTGCGACAGAACACGCCGTGTACTCAAGGAGACACGCCGTGTACTCATGTCGGCAGATGAAAAATGACACGCTGGCGGGAAACCGCCAGAGGAACAGTTAAAAATGGTAAGTACACGCTTTGTACTTGGAAATACAGGCCGTGTAATTTTTTGTTCGCTTAAAATGGGCAGTAGCCTCCCCTGTTCATAGGGAAGGCTTATAACTGGACGGGAGCTCAGGAGGGACGACCGAATCTTCGAGGGTCTGCCGAGTGCACGTCGGGAATCCGATTCTGCCTCCGTCGATCTCGTTGGAACCGCACAGGTAAGAGCTTCCTCATTCTGGTGTGTCTCTTGCCAATTATTCCTCTAATGGAAGTTATTTAGGTTTAAATGGAGTTTCTTCTACGTCAGATCTACGTCATTCTTGGGCGTTTTTGGAATCAGTGTTCACGTATAACGTTTGTTGGATTATAAGGTTGGTGTCTTGGTGTTTAATTTCCAACTGTTGTGTGTTTTTGTTTACCGTTGTGCCACGAACCCATTTTGGGGTGTTGTGTGACTGAGGCCATGACTATTATAAATACCTAGAGTTGAATAGGTGATTAATTGTGATATTAAAACTGCTGTTTGGGATCATTTCTTAGATCCAAGACCACCCCGAGGGTGCGTCCTCTGTTTAGCCGTTTGGCCAGGATACCCGAGGGTATGCCTTTAGAGTAATGATTATAGAATTTCCTTTAGAGGAATTTCTTGTGTACTGTTTTTTTACATGTTGGAAATGGCCCGGTTACCCGTTTTAGCCTGCGGGCAGTGTTGTGATTAGCCTGTGGGCGCTGTACTAGGTAGCCTGTGGGAAACTTCTTCCGTACCTGTGGGTAGTTGATTCCATGCCTGTGGGCGACACTTCTTATGCCCATGAGAAATATCCATATTTCTATGGGCAGATTCTTGTGTTGGATTCTCTTTACCTAAGGGTAGGGGTTTACGTGTCTGAGGACATTGGCTGTTTACTTAGAATATTCACTGTGGTGATATTTTTTAAATTAAATGATTAAAAGGAAATGTTAAATGGAAATATAACTGGTAAAGTTAGTTACTTTTTAGTACTTCTTAGTTTATTGAATTTACTTTTGCACACTGTTGTTTCATGTTTACACATATTTGAGCATGGGCCTTTGGTGGGTGCCTACTGAGATTATTTCTCACACCCTTTTTGGGTCATGCTTTTCAACCCAAACAAATTACGTTTCTGTAGGTGTGGATAGGGGAAAGATTCCCTTTACAGGTACTTGATTTCTGCTGAGGAGTAGGGGAGTCTGGGACCGGGATTAGGCTCGCGATGCTACCAGATATTTTGTTCTGTTTTGATTTCCTGTACTTGTACTGCACTGTATTATTGTGTAGCATGTTCTGGCTGCTTTCTTAGAATTTGAGGCATGTTGCACCATTTTATATACTAGTTGGTTATATCTACTACAGTTGTTTATTTCAGTTGTGTATGGTTTACTACTTCCGCTTTTGTTGTATGTTTCATTTCATTCTACTGTGCTACACTTTGACAAATGAGGGCATAGTTTCCCCACTATCAGACCTGGGCCGTCGCTACTAGTTGGAAGCCTCTGGAATTTGGGGAAATGCGCTTGAGGTCATGTGGAGAACCAGGTTCGGGGCACCTGTGGAGTGGTACCCGGATCTGGGATGTTACATTATTAAATAGTTTTGTTAATTATAAAATAAAATAGCACACAAAGTTAGGAAACAACATTTATTCAAAATTTCGGGTCATTACACGAAGTATGATGATTAGATCGAGAAGTAACATTTAATTTTAACTATAGGTTTCAACGAGAAGAAGATAACGGTGGAGGAGTTTATGAAAACCTGGGAGAAATTAGCGTACCAATTTGAAGAAATTATCAAAGCTGAATTAGAATAAAAGGGAACTGATCTGTCCTGGAAATTTTACTAAGAGGTAACATATAATAGTTTAAATCTATCCTTTAATAATTTAGTTATCTAATTTAATGCTTTTGTCCTTGGTTGAACTTGAAGGTGTGTCACTTTTTCAACAAAAGTGTTTTTAATAAAAATTTAATTTGCACCAATGAGTTTTCTAAATTCAATGTAGTATTTTAACAAAATATTTTTCTCCTTTTATATATTTTTTATCAATAAATGTGTTTTATAATTTTTTATGTCACACTTACTTTTTGATAAGATCATAAACGAAATGGTATTAGGGAAAACCGTATTTTTTCACAATACACCTAAAAATCCAATATTTCAAAAAAATCCCAAAAATTCATCTGAAGTTAATATTATGATGATCCATATAAAAATTAAGTTCATATTTTCAAATTAAAATCTTAAAATCTATAAATTTAACTTTTAAATAAAAACTATAAAAATATAAAGAATATAAAAATCCAAAAATATAATAATATATAAAAATAAAAATATAAAATATAGTAAAAATTCATTCCATATTAAAATAACTTTTAAAAATATTAACTATTCTTATTCTTATTTCATATAAATTAGTAATTAGATTGATATTAATATATTATTTGTATATATCATATAATATATTTCATCTTCAATATATATATTTTCTTAAAATAAAGTGTATAAAAAGACAATTTTAGAAAAAATATATTTATAGAATAAAATGGTATTATCAGTTGTTTAACTTCATTAATTGAGTTTTTTGAATGTATTAAATTTAAAAATAAAATTTATTTTTCTTTAAAATTCAAAACGTGAACAGTATAAATTACATATGATATATAAATATTTTATTACATTGATAATAACATGTTTATATCATCTTAATTTCTAATTACATAAACTCCCACAATATCCACATTATTTCTAAGAAAAAGATAAGCTCTGATGGCCTTTATAGGTGACAATTTATCTAGCATAGATCATATTAAAATTTCCATGATATTGAAATTCTTTACAAAATTATTTTGTTCATATCAAAATTGTTGGAGTTCAGCTTGGGATTGGTATTGGGGAAACCCTAGTGAAATTAACTACTTTTTAAGCTTAGAAAAATGAGCTTCATAAGGATTCTACCATTGGATGCCATTTATTTTAGATTTCACTATGTAGTTACTTTTATTTATACATGTTGATTTAATAGCTATGTTATAATAATCATGTGTTTTTTTTGATTTTAACTTAATAAAATATATCACAATTTTATTATAGTTTGGTATTGAATGAGTCAAAAGATATAAAACACATTAGGTTTTAAATAAAATGATATAATTTAAAATATCCGGGTGTCACATTCTACCCCCTTAAATAAAATGTATCCTCATAATTTTTAATTATCACTCTCTAACAAAAATTACTATGGGTATCTAAAAGATAGACACAACTCAACATATAATTTCTAATGATATATCCACCTTAATATCCCAAGTAATACTTAGAAACATAATAGACACATCCCCAATATTGAGTTTCTCTCTAATCTTTTGAGCTAAACACCACTTATGATTCAGTATTAAGACTCATGTATTCAAATTAATTTTCCTAGAGAGTTATTAGTAATCCTTGCACCGATAAATGATCATAAGTTTATTTGTCATATGAAATGTGATTTTCCTATTTTAGTTAATAATATGGGGTTTATGTGGAGATAACTAGACCCTTTAAAAAATCACATTAAATTCAAATAAAGGAAGAAAAATATGATTTTCACAATGAACTTTACTATAAAATTTAACTTGGAATGAAATAACTATACAACTAAAAGTTTTCTTTGATAATTAAATAATCGATGTGGTGATTTTATGATCTTATAAAACTTCATAAATATTCTAGAGTGCCTATAATCAAACTCCAATAATACATACACAAAATTAGAGTGGAGGATAAGTGAACCATAATTATCCAGATCCACTTCAGTGATAGTTACATATGTTTTTTCATTATTCCCTTAGTTTAGGAGGTTTATACTTGGTATTATAGGTTTAAGGAATCAATTTTCATAATGGCCAAAATCCTTTCATTTTAAGCATTTAAGTGTTTGTGGTATACTATTTGGGACTTTAATACCTTCTATTATATTGGCCGACCTCTTTGTCTCTCTTCAATAATCATTAGCCTGATAACCAATCCTTCCACACCTGAAACATTTTATTGTTCCTTTGATATATTTCCTTGGGTTTTTTTCCCACAATTTTTATACATAAGAAATTTAATATTCTTTACTTTATCATTTTTTCACTTGAATTTCAATGAGACTCCAGTTTCTATACTTTGATGCGTTTTAGAATTAAACTATGTTCACATTGTGGTTCATAATTCAAAATTGATGGTTTGGAATAATCAATAGTTTCTCACTCTAGTTCTTATCTTGTTAGGTTTATAATTGGTAAAATATCCTTATTTTCCATGGAACTCATCTTTAACTTGGTTCCTTCGGGATTTAACCATTACTAAAACTAAACTGCTTAGCATGCGTAATGAACAATTAACATAATAATCTAATTATTTTAAAAAAATTCTACCTCAAAATGAATTACTCCTTATTAGATTAATATTAGTATTTAGTAATTTTACTACTAAATCACACTTAGTTTATCCTAGGTTGCTTTAAGTTGAGTTCTCACATACATATTATCCTAATTCTCCAATAGTATTCAAGAATTATATCCTTTATAATGGTTTATAAAGAGAATGTGAATTAACTAAAGAATATACCTTAAGAGTGTAAAACCAAGTGGGCAGTTAGGCCTCTTTTTCATGCACCAGGTGAAGAGTGATTTAGTACCCAACCATCATTTTTATGGTTATTAACCCTAGGTACATCTTCTCTAGATCCTACATTAACTTGAAATATCCCTACATAGATTTCATTACCAGTAAAACTACACAATATCTACTTTACTAAAATTTTAAGAAGTTATTATATAATTGGAATTATCCTTAGGGTTTTTACTAATGTTCTATTTTCCTACTACCCAAAAATAATTAATCCTTTCTCTAATAAAAATCGAGGCACCCTCAAACTGCACTCATAGATTTTGTGTAAAAGAACTCATTCTTTAAACCCTAGATTCAATACCAAGTGAAATAACCTAAACTAAAAGTACATATATTTAAATACTTTAAACATTATACATAATAATAATCACATAATCCAATGACCCAAAGGTTTAGTTCATTTAAGGATTATCTATATAAGTAACTTATTTTAGAATATATTTGAACATTTCTCCACAATCGAACCATACTAGACCCCCATCTTGAATCCTCATAGGTTATTATAATCTCCATAACCCAAGGATAAAAAACCAATAGAGGGGTGAGCTCAAACACTCATCAATAGAAAACCTAACATTTCATTAATGGTTAGATCAAAATATTATGTGAAAAAATGAGCATGGGAGAAATAACGGGTCACATCCTCAACTGGAAGAATCAACTCTTGTCTTTTGGGGGGCACATCACCTTGGTGAACATTGTTCTCTCAGCGGTTCCGGTGCATGCCCTGGCTGCCTCCCCCGTGCCGAAGGGAGTGATCAGGGCCATTGATAAGGTGCTGGCCGGTTTCCTATGGGATGCTCAGTCGGTAAGAAAGAGGCACTGGGTCTCCTGGGAGAGGATGGCTCGGACGCTCTGTGAGGGTGGGATCGGGGTGCAGAGCATGAGTGGCATGGTCACTTGCATGAACGTGAAGTTAGCATGGGAAGTGGTAGAGGAACGTACCTTGTGGGGGAGGACTATGGCTCGAAGCTTCACTCGGATTAGGGACGGTTCTGTCTCCAGGAGCTCTCCCTTTTGGGGTAGGATTTCCCAGCTCGTTCAGGTGCTGCATGGTCATGCGCGGTGGATAGTGGGGGAGGGTAATCTACTGTTTTGGTCCCATAACTGGGCCGGCTCGAGGCTCGGATATCCGGGGTGTCCAGCCCCTCTAATTTCCTTTCGTGAGGCGAGCATGTATCAACCTTTTGTGAAGGCTGTGCTGGACAAGGAGCAACTGGCTTTCTTTGAATCGATCACCCTCATTGAACAACCCAACAGGTGTGTGTTCACCCCGTCGAGTTCGGGGATCTTCACGCTGAAGGATTTTCGGAAGCTCTCCCCCAGTATGGAGCCCAGCGACATATGGAATGCGATAACATGGGTTAAGGGGGTTCCCGGGAAGTATGGGTTCCTCGTATGGAGGCTCCGGAACAGAGCTCTTCCTACCGACGACACTATCAGGAGAATGGGGATCAGTATTGCCTCTCGCTGTCATTGCTGTAAGAGGAATCATGAAGAGAGTATTGATCACTTGTTTTTTGAAGGGGAATGGGCGTAGAGCGTGTGGACTCATTTTGGATCCCTTACTTCTTTTTCTGTCGCAGGCACGAGCTCTGGTTCCTTCCTGGATAGGTGGTTTCAGGGGGTGATGACCCCGGGATTGGAGCGGTCGGCCCGGGCGGTGATTCTCAACGCGGGATGCTGGTGCTTATGGCAGGCTAGGAACCAGGCGAGGTACGAGGGCCTCTTCCCCACGGACAGGGCCATTGTTATGTGGACGAAGAGTCTACTGGTGGACTTGGATACTTCTTTAAGGAACTGGCAGGAGGCCCCGTCACTGAGGTTTATTCATGCTGGCGGTGCGGAAACCTTTGATCAGGGTAGATGGGTCTGTTGGTGCCCCCCCGACGTTGGCCTCAAGCTGAACTCGGACGGGTCCTGCATCCTGGGTGACACGCGGGGAGGAGGCCTGGTTCGGGATGCCGGGGGCAGTGTCTTCCTGGCCTTTACTGCGTTTTTTGGCAGCGAAACTCCTTTACAGGCAGAGGCGAAGGCACTCCTCACCGGCCTGACCCTCTGTAAATAGAGAGATCTGGCTCTCACGCAGGTTGAAACCGACTCCAAGGCCCTTCATGACTCCTTGATTGGCACACGACCCACCCTCTGGACGATTGAATACACCGTGAGGAGATGAAATGTTTTCCTCAACCATAATATTCGGGTGTCGCATACTTGGCGGGAGGGTAACATGGCCGCAGACTACTTGGCATCAATGGCAGAGCAAGGATCCAGCATCAGATGTTTCCCTAATAGCAGCACCCTCAAACCGAAAGGGGTCAACTTCATCCGCAGTGATGCCCTAGGCCTTCACTATTTTAGGCCCCCTTAGGGAGGGGGCTGCGCCTCCTATCCTTCTTCTCTCCCCCCTTCCTTTTTCTTTTACCTTTCTTTGTACTTTGAACCCGAAATAAATTTAATGATGATGATGATGAGGAGGATAAACATGATCCATGGATCATAATCACAGGCATATGACATAGAAATATGTCATTCCCTTGAAACATAACATGACAAATAATTATGGAAAAAACATAAGAACATAGAATCATCATATTGTGAAAAAAATACATGAATGTCCAAAATTTAAGTTATGATAAAATCCACACATTTCAACACTTTAAATCTTGAAAAAATACAAGTATATTCACAATTTAAGTTGTGAGAAAATCCAATCATGTTCACCCTTTAAGTGAAAAAATCCATGCATTTCCACACTTCATTTTATAATAAAATATAATATCTTAACCACTATATTAGAGTGTAATATAGGGCCCCACATACCATTATCCATAATATGTGTGCCATAATAAATCAATAATATATCATATCATGAAGAACCCATGGAAAGAAAATGGGGTTTTTTATAATTTATAAATGGCAGTACATAACGTGAAATCAAAAGTAAATCAGTTGATTCCAAAATTTTGATCACCCAAAAGGAGTATTTCCTAAAGTCCTTTACATGGTGATTAATAATACATAAATCTGTAGGATTTATATATTTTAAAGAGAAAAATAGAATTGAAACATAATGTAGTAATTAGAAAATATTTCTTAACATTGTTGTGAAAAAAGAAGTTATGATTCACTTTTGAAAATATAATTTTTTGTGAAATTGAAATGAATAATTTTTTGAACATTAATTAGAAGTTAATTTTAATAATGTATCCTTAAAATTTCATAAATTCCATCCAAAGGAAATGTATAGTGGAAGATAAAATTTACAATAATAAAGGAATACCTTATCAACATATTTAAAGACTATATTTATTGAAACCCATAGCATAAAGAGAGTGATAAATATTTTATTTTAAAAGAGATAAATAAAAATTTTAAGATCACTAGAAATAAAAAATATTTGTATTTAAAAATAATAAAGGAGTATATTGGTTGGAAGAGTGAATATAGATATAGAATATAAAGAACTCAATTAGAGAGAATAAAAATTATTCTTAACATCATCAAATTTTATAAAGAAAGAAACAAATCAATGTAATTACCTAGAAAAGATGTTCAAATGAAGTATAATATTATTATAGAATATAATAAAACTATATTTTAAAACTATAGTCAATGAATAATAATTATGACTTAAAAAAATAGTCGATTCAAGAAAACCCCTTACCACTTTAATGTTATAGGAAATCAATGAGTATGAAGGAAGTGTCAAGAAAATTCTTATAAAATAAACCAGTGAACTAATAATAATGATAATAAAATCCACTGTGTAGTAGGTACAATATATAAAATAATAATATATATGCAATATGAAAACATGAATCAATGAAATAAAATTGAGATGAAATCCTTACAAACATAATATTTTGGAAGTAATAAACATTTGAAAGAGATTTTATAAGATAGGAGTGAAAATTCAAAGAAAAAAAGTGTAGAAACAACATAATTCAATATTAGGGCATATTTTACCCAAATTATAAAAAATAAGGTTAATGAAAAAACATTATAACTCAATAAAAGGTTATTGAAATAAGAAATACCCATACCTTGTATTCCTTTTTAGTCGAAAACACCCAATATTCTTATAGAATAAACATAACTATTATATAAATCATTTAATAAAATTATTAATATATATACCTTTTATATACTTTACTTATAACCACTTTTTAAAAATTCATTAGTTAGTTATAGTTTATTTTTACCATTGGGTGTTAGTACTCTTAATTGTTTCATGCATGCTTTGTATTATTGATATAGTTACTCATTACTTAATAAAAGTTCATCATATTTTGATTATTAAAATAAATATTGTAAATATTTTATAATATTTTATATTGTTCTAATTCCATTCCACAAGAGTTTTAGTTACGATTTGTGTTGATGGAATCAGAAACGAGCTTTTTTCTGTAAATTTTAAAGAACAAATGGTGGTATATTAATAATAAGTTAAATATTAATGTATCCTTTAAATAAATGTAAACCAAATATTATTTTATAATTTATTTATAATAATACCATTATTTATTTTTATATATTCATGCATGATAAAAATTTATAGCATCGTTCATTTAGGAGGTTAAACCGACCAAATAAAAATCATGCTATAATTGATGGGTAAGTATAGTTTAGAAAGTTATTATTTTAGAATAATATCATTATTAAATAAGAATAATGATATTTTTTTATATTTTTTAATGAAATTGACCATATTTTAGTATATTTATATACATAATAAAATATTATAGAGATAGAAAAGGAAATACGTCACTTCATGGAGGCGGTAGTCCGCATGTACACACATATGATGTTTCATCTTTCACATAACAAGAGAAGGTTTTGAAATGGTTTATATTTTCTTGAATCTTAATAATGTTATAAATAACATATTATTTCATTAAATAAATTTTTTAAATAAGTCACGTATTGTGGTGATTAATAACAAAACTTTTCACTCATGGAGGTGAAAGTTTGCGAGTACACATGACAATGTTTTCATTTTTCTAAAAAAAAGTTTGAAAGGTAGGTATGGTTGATCAAATAAACATAAAAATATAAAAATATATAAAAAATACTGATTTAAACATGTTTTAATGGGTAATATAGGATTGTAAGATAAATATAGAAAGGGAAAATATTATAAAGTGATTAGTACTTATATTGAGAATTTAGACCTTCTCTTGTAGTACTTATTGGAAATAGAGGACTATGGAAAACTTATTATGGCCATAGTATTAGGTAAATATAAGAGTATTATATGTAAATTAAAATGGGTATATTTTCCCTAAAACCTTAAATTTTTAGAGTGGATTTGAAGGGGTGGTGGAGGACCCCTTTTATAAGTGAAGTGAATGACACTTTTATAAATATAACCTCTTAATATAAAAGGAACACATGTTTCACATGGATGGTGGATTACAAAGTGGAAGCTTATATTTATTAGATAAGTTATAGTTGACGTACACCTCAACCATAAACTTTAAGGCATGGTTTTAACATGTTTTATGTCATTTACCCTTTGATTTTACAATTTTACAATTTTGGATTTGTACTGCGATAATTAAATTTTTAACCTATATAACTTATTTTTGTAATTAAAAATGATGGAAATTATTAAATAATTTAAAAATTATAATTTGAAATATTTAAATAATATTTTAATATAAAATATATAAGGGTGATAAAAATTAATTTTAATATTAGCGTACATTAGAGATAAAAACCATTTTTAGAAAGTGTATTTTTAAGCATAAAAATAATGTTTAGGAAAAAATTATAAATATTGTTGATTTACATGAAATTAATTAATTTATTACTAAAATTATATGAGTTATGTGACTTTTAAATCAATGGTAAATAAATTCCACCTTGAGAAAACTTAATTAAAAGAGAAAGATGAAAAACGATTATTATTAGGATAAAATACTATTCAAGTTTTCAAAATGAAAAAACTTGAGTTTTATAAATTCAAAATAGTTATTTAAATAAATAATTTTACTACTTAATTTTTTTGTATCAATAAATTTTTTTATATTTTTTATGTCATATTTACTTCATGATAAGGTTACAAATGCTAAGGTATTAGTGAAAATTGTATTTTTTCACTATTCACCTAAAAAAAATAGTTCTGAAAAACATAAAAAATAACCCTAAGTTAATATTGTAATTTTGAATCCAAAAATTATTTTCATTTTTTAAATTTTAAATTATAAAATCTAAGAATTTAACTTCTAAATAAAAAATAATAAATTAATAAAAATGATTTCAGAGGAAAGTAAAATTTTAAATATTAACTATTCTTATTCTTATTTAATATCAATTATTAATTAGATTTGTGTTAATATATTATTCATATAAAACATATATTTTATCTATAATATATTTAATTTCTTAAAATAAAGCATATAAAAATTCAATTTTAGAAAAAATACATTTTTATCATAAAATAGATGTATCATTTATTTATTTACATTAATAAAATTTTATCAATACATTAGTGTTAAAAATAAACTTTATTTTTATTTAAAAGTTAAAATATAAAATTTATATAATAGATATGACTTATAAATAATTTGTTACATTTATAATTGTATATTTATATCATCTTAATTTCTACTCACCTAACCTCTCAGTATCTTCATGTAAGACCTAAGCTTAAGATAAAATCTGTTGGATTTCACAGGTGGTGATTCAGTTAGCATAGATCTTTTGGAAATTTCTAAAAGCTTAAACTTCTCTCGAAAATTATTTCAATCATACCATAATTATTATCGTTCGAATTAGGATTAGTACAAGGTGAACCCTAACAAAGCTACCTCTTTTCCATGCTTGAAAAAATAAGACTCATAAGGAATATTTCTAATAATGGATTCCATTTATTTTATATTTAATTATATGGTTACTTATATTTATACTTGATGATTTAAAAACTGTGTTATAATGATTGTATTAATGTTTTTTTAATATTATAACTCTATAAATTGTATCATAGTTTTGTTTTATTTTTGTGTTGTGTGTATCATAAGTTATTGAACACATTAGGTTTTAAATCAAAATATATAATTTAAAATATTAGGTGGTGTCACACCTGAGGATAAAGTCACTGACCAGGAATTTAGAGCATGACAAAAATTCTAATAATTATAGAAGATATGACCAATAATGTCATCAATGATATTGTTGTAGTGAAGACTTCCATGTGGTTACTATAGCTTTACTGACTAGAAAAACCAATAAGGTACTGTATCTCTATAAAATTTATTCAATAAATTTCTATAAGACAATTTTCTTACTATATGGATTAGAAACATAGAAATATAGGTTATAGTAGCACTGTATTACTTTATAATCTCATTTTGAACTTGGGTTTCATACTCTGAGATTTTCCCAATAATTTTACTCTTGAAATTTTGTTAAGTTTTATACCTCTCTCTGGACATAGATATTTTTTAAAAACTATGTAAGTTTAGTGACTTATGGTCTTGTTCTTGTTCTCATGTTTTTATCCCTTTTACTCTTTTTCTAAAATTGTTTGTTTTTATTTCTCCAAGAATTTCCATAAAAACTATAGCTCCTTTTTGAGAGGTACCATTATAGTATTATAAGAATACAATTTGATAACATATTTATTATCGAGTACCATATCAATATGTTGGTATTTGTATCTACACCTCTTCCTTGACTATATCAAAAGCTGCAATATTCTTAGATTCTACTATAAAATTAATGAAAACCAATTATTTGAACTCTTCTAACTCATAACTACTCTATTGAGACTAAATACATATCCTGACTATAAATTCAGGTCTATATGGGAACTAGAATTAGTATATCCCCTAATGAATTTCTCATAATATCCTTCATATACTAGGAATATACCTTTAGTATTCCTATGATACTTAAGGATAGCCTTAAAATTAATCCAAGAGTTTTCACCCGGATCCGCTTGATTTCTACCTACCATGCTCAAGGCATAGCCAACATCAAGACTAGTATATAACATGACATACATGATAGATCCTATCTTAGAATCATATAGTATTATACTCATATTATCTCTTTTATATTGTGTTTTAGGACACATTTTCTTTTAAATATGTATACAATGTGACATTCGAACCAATCCCCTCTTAGATTTTTCTATACCGAATCTCTTCAATATCTGGTCAATTTATATACCTTTAATTAGTCAATAAAGCCTCTCAAAAATGTCATGAATGTTCTTGATCCCTAGAATGTAGGAAGATTCACCTAAATCCTACATATAAAAGCACTTCTTTAACCAATCATTACCTTTTGGTAAGACTGACATTTCATTTCCAAAAATTAATATCTCATCGATATATACTATTAAGAAAATGACTAAAGTCCTATGAAGAGGATTTTAAGCTCATGATTCAAATTTATTCTTTATGAAATAAAATTATTTTATGGCTTTAATGAATCAAATGTTCTATGACTTGGATGCATTATTCAACACATAAATGGATCTATACAACTTTTATATCTTATTAGCATTACCTAGAGTCACAAAACCAATAAGGAGTTTCATATAGACATATTTATAAAGGTTCCTATTAAAGAATACTATTTTGATGTCCATATACCAAATATTATATTAATAGAAAGATTCTAGAGTAAGTATAATTCTAATGTATTAAACATGGAAACTAGAGAAATTTTTCTTCATAGTATATGCCCTGATGTTGTTTAAACCCTTTATCCACTAACTATGATTTACAGGTACTCAATTTACCTTCTATGTATAGTTTTATCTCAAATACCCATTTACATCAAATAGAATTTATATAAACTAAAAGATCAAATAGATCCCATAATTAGTTTTGATATGTGGAATCCACTCCATAATTCATGGATTCTTTCCATCTTATAGCTTCTGACCTCCCTGCTACTTCAATTTTGGAAAGTTGTCCATTATCATAAAATAATAAGTACTCACCCTCCTTGGTGACTAGTAAGACATATCTTTCTAGTTCTCTAACTTCTCTAGTAATCCTATGAAGTAGTTATGTCTTTGGAACATCCTCTTCCATGGGGATCTATGGAATGTATTCCCTCACCAACTCTTGTGTATCTAGAGCATCAAATTAATCAAAGTCAATCTTTCTCACACAATCTTTGATGATGATATGTTACCTCTATAGAAAATTGGGATGTTGGTCAACCATGATTCATTTATCTGAGGGTCTATATTTCTAATATCCCTCCATTTCCTTGGTATGTCCTATAAAGATACACTTTATTTCATAAGGTGGTAGTTTATAACATGAAGAGGCCTTAAAAATGACTTTCATCCCCATACATGTAATTTAGACAATATAGTATTCTTTATATACATTAACTAGTATGGTATTCCATTTTATACCTTTTTTGGTACCCAATTTAGTGTGTATATCGTAGTATGTAATGTATATACCTAAAATCATAATAGAAGACTTTCATGGCTCATCATTGATGTTACTATATTAATTAAAGTACATTTATTCCTTTCACTAACACCATTCCACTATGTTGCATAAGGAGGAGTGAGTTTGGATTTGATCCCACACTCCCATAGAAATTTGATGAATTCTTAGTTAATACACGCACCAACTTGATTAGATCAAAGCTACTTTATCTTCCTAACAAGTTGGTTCTCTAATTTATTTTTGAATTCCATAAATTTATCAAAAAATTCATAATTTTAGTTAATAGAGTAGATATAACCATATATACTCAATTCATCAGTCAGAATGTCCGGAAAGCCTGCATTTTTTTTATTTTGATAATCCACCTTTCAAGGGGTGAGGTGTAACCCTTACAAGGCCCAAAGGATTAGAGACAATTACATGACCCATAGGTCTTAGAGGGAATCACCCAGACAAGATAACTTAGAACTAATCTACCCCAGCATATGTCATGATATCATCACTCTACCTTTGCAGGGCTGGTCGGCTAGCTATCCTATGCAAAGCTGCACAGGCCTGGTACCGATGGAAATGCCATACCTTATCATTCTTCTAATTCTGTTTAGATATTATCTAGTGAATGCACCTTCCCTGAATCCTCATTTGAAGCCTTGTCCCTTGTAGTCTTACTGGAACATCTGCATCATCATGCGTCCCGAAGGACTTGGGGGTGGACCTAAGGCCTTAAGGTGGCCCGAAGGCCTTAAAAGACAAGTGGCTCAAAGGCTTTGGGTGGCCCGAAAGCCCTGAAGGACCCGATGACCAAATCTATGGCCCATAGGCCTAGATGGATGAATAGTCTCGACTGCTATAATACCGAACAGTTTCTGCTATAGTGTCTGCGATAGTGCCTGCTACAGTGTATGCTACAGTGCTTGCTACAACACTGAAAACATGTCTCTGCCTGGATTTGATCTCAGGTCTCTTAGATGCACTTGACGAGTCCTCACTAACCCGGCTGAGGCTCATGTACAAAACATGTTAATAGTTAACGTGTTTATAGGTGCGGCCTTACACTACCCGTGCACCATACGTCCTCGGTGAGGCCCAAGGCGGCCAACCTTGTTCTTGGGCCAGTTCCCATCGGGGTAGATGGGACCATGAGAGGTTTCTTAGCATATAGTGCACGTTTCCTTGTGAGTACTCGAACCTGGAACCTCAGGGTCAGGTCGCCACCACCTTTAAGCAACACATCCATTCCCCGTGAGAAAATTCATCAGTAAAATTTATAGAGTAAGAATACCCAAATCTATATTCTATTGGAAAAGGTCTACAAACACCATTGTATACTAAATCTAAAAGTATTGTGGCCATTTTACCTTTCCCATTAAAAGGTGATTTGGTCATATTGCCTTATAAACAAGCATGAAATATATCAAGTGGTTTTAGATTAAAGTTGTATAATTAAACATTATGACAGAGCTTCATCAAGCACTTCTTATTTACATGACCAAGCCAGTGATGCGATAATTGGGTGTGATATAAGTCATGTTAACCTGATTCATTATCAATTTCAAATAGTTTGTTTTCTTAATATAACACATAAAGTAAGTTATTAAAATGAATCATACCATAAAATATATTTTATTCAGAAAAGAATCATATTTTATTTGAAAATTTAAAAATAAAACCATCTGTATCTCAGCAGGATGCAAAAATTGTGTTTTTGATAACTCTAGGAGTATAATAATAGTTTTTCAAAACTGAGATCATCCCTATTATCAATGAAAGGTGGTAATCTTCTATAGCCAAGGCACCAAGTCATTCTCTATTATCTACTCAAATATCCACATATCCTCTAGAAATATTCTATAATCAACTTGGTTCCTTCATTTAAATATAGATGTGAGTACCACAAGTAGTATCTAATACCCAATTAGTTGATGTGGAAAGATTATAATCGATATTGAATATACCTGAAGCTTCCTCTTGCTTCTTCTAGGTATAATTCTTCCACTAGTGGCCTAAATTTTCATATGAAAAATATATTGCATCATTTTTTACTTCACTTATATTTGGATCTTCCTCTTTTAGGAAGGATGGTGCTCACGAGCCTTAGAATTTGAGTGAGTCATGGGGAAATTTTCTTTATTGTTCCATTTATTCACCATAATGACTGCAAGTTTTTCACACTCATGTCCATGTTAACATAGAAAAAAAGGTAAATTGATTCTTTAGAGAATTATCACTACTTGTTATACTAAAAAAAATAATGAAACTAGAGAAATTTTTTGGTTGTGAGGATAAAATGAGATCTATGCAAAAATCACTAGGGATCATAAATCCCAAGATGTACAAGCACTCTATGCATCTAGTCAACTTGAAAACATGAGGCCCATTTGACACTGCATCTCAGAGCTTTCACATGAATAGTACATTGGAGATATCATATCTCTCTTTTATCACCTTCTATTGATAAGATCACGAAGGTGGGACATAATTCTATACACATTCATATCCTCATGTTGCTTTAAAATTTCACTGGACATAGATGATAACATAAAACATTGGACATCTATGGAATTATCCCAATGTATCATATAGAGAGACAATTATTTCTCACTAGCCTATTTACCAGGTGCTTTTGGAATCAAGGTTTCTAGCACATATAATTTCTATTCATGGAATAATATAATACACATGTACCTATACCATTCCTGTAAGTTTGAGCTTGTGAGTAGGTTATCCATTTATAATATATATCACAATGATAAAATTGATGTCATATAACTTTCCATTTAAACAATAAGATTCAATTTTTAGTACTATATCTGGATTACTAAATAGATGAAAAATATTAATTTATCATTCAATCACTATTTTAGCAAAACCTAATATCCCTCTCCACTACTTTTAGAATATCCCATAGCTTGAATATTCTAGAGGCAAGTATCCATATACCCCTTCTCATAACCTAGAATAGGGTCTAAAAATCTATTAAAAGGTATTTAGGCAGGCAAGTCTTTCCAACTTTATTAACTTGTAGCTCTTTGAACTGTTGAGCGGACTCCCCAATCTTAAAATCCCATAATTTTATTTACTTAACACATGTCTCTAAATTTGCATTGGATAGATATTGGCCATTAAACTTAATAAAAGTTTAGTTAATACAGTACAAAATTTTATTTATAACTCCTCATTAGATGGAGTCATCCTGACGAGATCCAAGAAAACACTACGATATTTTGGTTACATTATAAATAAATTAATAAAATAATTTTGACTTAAAATTTGATTTTAGGGATTTTATCTTTATATATAAATTTCCAATTTTATATTATTATATCCTTTTTAATATTAAGTGTCTTATTACTTAAGTGATTAACTGATGTTTTTTATAAAATTATACATAACTAAATTATTTTTAGTTCCATCTTGCATGATTATTAAATAATTTATTAAGTGTTATAAATAAAAAATCCAAAAATAATTAACCATGAAACTTATAGAAATAAAATAATAAAATGGTAGGATCATAAATTTTTTCTTAGAGTTTGTTTATTTAGTTTATGATAAACCAACCCTTGACCCTAGGGGAAAAATCTCCAAGAATCATGCCTAGTTCAATTTTTTTTTGTATTCCACCTATGCACCTATATATCTCCTAGATTTATTTCACCACGGATCTAAGTTTAGACCATCTCGTATCACATGGGAGATACATTATCTAAATATGATTTTACTCAAACATAGGTGTGAGGAACCAATAAATTGGTTAAGGTATTTTTAAATTAAAGAAACCACTAGAACGCATGAACTTACATAATAAGGAGGATGTGATGAAATAAATGACATCATTTTAATTTCATAATAGTATATTAAGATAAATCAATTACATATATAGGTTGGTATAAGATGATAATCATCCAAACACATGCAATGACTATGCATTTAATTAACTAGCATTCATTTCAATAATTCTTAATTAAGATAAAACATACTCAAGTCAATTAATTATCTTTATTTATTAATTAATCTATTATCTTAATTTCCATCAGAATAGTCTTTGAGATTACCATCCAATGTAATTTATAACAAATAAATAAAATAATTTTATTTATAATTAATTAAGTATAAATTATGTACTTAGAGACCACATGGAGAGTACAAGTTCAAACTATCCAGCCTATATTGTGGTCATATACTATCTAATAATAAAATATATAGCATACACACATTATAATGTAATTATAGAGTGTGTAATATCAATAAATGACACACATACACATGTTAATTAATGTAGTGTTTAATGTTTTTAATGCATGAAACATAGTTTGTGTATTATGACGATACACAATACGTAGTTATAAATATTATGTATAAGTTAAATTAAGAATTTAATATATATAAAACCCATAAAATGGTGTGTATTGTTAACAAATTACACACAAACATACGTTTATTAGGTTTAAATAAAATGAATAATTAATTTTACTTTTTCTGTAAATAGGTACCCTATGTAGCATGAACATGCTAGCTGCACGCCATATATAACACTTCATAATTTATCCACAATATATGCTAGGGATCAGGTGTGTATATTGGTCTCAAATATTTATCAGGTACATGAATTTTACAATATTTACATGTTCTGTGACATTTGAGTTGCACAGTTGTCAGTCACACACATCATGTAAAAAATGAATGACACATCTTTGACTATGCATTTTCCACCATGAAAATGCATAAACTAAATTGCGTGTAAGTGAGTTATATAACATGTTGTCTAGTAAAACATGTTCTAGTATATCCCAGTGAGTACATAATATGTATCAATACATGTCACATATATTTACTGCATGATGAACCATATTTCTCATGGTTTGTCCTGGTGTAGTGTACATGGGTATACAGTGTGTACCTATGAGCCACAAGATGTGTACTATTGTGCTATCAAACTATAATTATCAAAAAATTTGGGTGGTTTCTTTGAATGTTACTTGTATATAATTAATCCATTTTTGATCATATGAGAGAGAAAAAAGAATGGGAATAGAATATCTCAACATTCAGATTTAATGTTCAGTTAAACTAGAAATGAAAACTATTAATAAATGAATAAATCAATTAATGATCAATAAATAATTATAAATTGATATGTAACCATCCTGATACCAATTCAAGGTTCTGAGGTGTAGTGTAAGTGGTCAGGATCATGCCCAAAATTTAAAATTCTTCCAGTTCTTTGGTTTTCTCCCCAGAACTAGAGGGATAAAAACCTTAAAATCCATGATATAGGATCATCAAAAATAATTTATGATTATTTTTTTGTTAATAAAGAATTACCTTGTATTGAAATTATTTATTTATCGATATATCTAATAATAGCTTCACATTATACTATCCTTGCATTAGAGGATTCAAGGGTATAATCCCTCTAGCAGTGATCCACATGTGCACCACAAACCTCAAAACGTCGCCATATAAATCCTCAGGTGATAACATAAACTTACATCATTCATTGATGATTACCATAAAAATCACTTCATGAATAGAATGATTCTTCTTATTCTCTCTATATTCAAGAGGGTGGAGGAGGAGGATTGATCTCTATTCTTGAGAGTGTTCTAGGGGAAGATCTCTCTAGGGATTCATATAATTCTCTATCTACTTTCATTATGCACAACAATGATTTTTTGTTGAGAATGATATAATTTATTTTAATTAGATATGGGGTTTGAGAATAATAACTCAAATTGTTCCCTTAGCATTCTCTTAATCCCCATAGAATCTCATGTCTAAAAAGTAATAAAAATAATATTATATAATTAACTTGTGCAAGACTCACAAATAAATAAATATTATTTCTTGAATAAATAAATTAACATCTATCCAAATAATATTTAATATTTTATTTATCACTTGGATATTGACTTAGTCCTTCATTTCTCCTTAGTATTTGTTGAACCTTGAATAATGAATATTTATTTAAATAAATAAATATAACTACATTAGTCATTGATAAATAAATAAATGTTATATTCCTTATAATATAGAATAAATATTTATTAAATATCTAATTTTTTTTTATTATCTTGAATTATGGGTGACTGAATATTCAGGATCATTATAAACATGAACAATTATTAAACCAAATATAAGAGTAATATTTATTTAACATGTTATATATTATTGTATAATTTAATTGAGCTTCTAGATACACATAGTATGTGACCCTCTAGGCCCCTTTCTCAGTGTCATTAAGTATAACCACCTAAAGTTCAAGGTTAGAATATAACAACATACCTAGTTGTATATATAGAAATAGGTTAATTTTATAATTATATAAAACCTCATACAATCATACATTGTTTATTATAATCTATTTATCATGATATGTATAATCAAGTATGTTTCATACTAGTGTCATCAACATATATTCTTAATGTCTATTTCTTTGACATTTTGGAAATGAACTTATTGATAGAATACCATGGACATAGAATTAATAAGGAAGTTCCATTCCCCTCAAAGGTTCTAAGATATCAACTTACATTCAAGAAAAGAAGGTAAAAATTCCTTTATCTCATTATTCATTAATTCCATATCAGTTATGAGACACCCAACACACCCCACACCATAACAAACAAATTTCATCATGGTTTATGAAAATTCACCAAAGAACATGACTCATGATATGAATTGATAAAATTAATATAGTCTAAGGACCATTACACATGTTCATAGATAGGAAAATCCAATAGAACAAACAAATATTGCTTTCTCATTGGTGGGTCAATTTCTCATAACCACCTTTCTTGATATTACCAAGTACAAAATTAATGAGATGAAGTCTCAATGTCTTATGAGACCCCTACCACTGATAGATTGTATCATTTTTTTCTTGTAAAATTATCTAGTTATAAAATATATATGATTAAGAATAACATAATTTCACTTATAGGTTATCATCATAGTAGGAAACTTCCATGAATTGTTAGTGCAATAGGAACCCATAATATATTATAATACAGAGTTCCACATAGAAGAATAATATTGGTGAAATAATAACTTTATTAATATTCAAAACTAATGAATATAGATAATCATAAAATACATTGAATTTGGTTTTAGGGAACCAAATAAAATAGTTTCAACATACCTTTTTTTAGATAGAAGAGAGTTATAAATATCAAAATAAGTTTCACATGTAGTGAATTAAACTATTGATAATCATTGTGAATATATGAATAATTTTGAGCTTTAAGTAGAGTTATGTGAAAACTTTTGAAGTTTTACTATAATGTATACTCTAAAAAACTCAAATATTTATTTTGGTTCCTCTACTAAAAATCAAAGCTTCATGAGTGTTAAGGAAGATAAACTATAATGATTGATTGTTTTATTTAAAATAGAAAAAGAAAACCCAATTGTAATTATTCCTATTATATTACTTTTCAATAATATAGAGATCATATATTATTTATAATTATATTTCTTATAGTTATCTACATTATAAACCAAATAATTTTTTGAATACTTTTCATTCTTTATTTACTTTATTTTATTTTCACATAGAACCGTGGAAGAGTTTCATGTATCAAGAAATTAAATGGGGTATCTATTGTATCTTGTTAAATTTGATCAATATTGTAGACTCATCAATGGTATATAAAAAATATCTATGATATAAGAATGTGTTTGGTTGTGGTTTTAGTTTTGTGTGTTGTATTATGACATTTCTTAGATCCAAACCCAATTTTCAAAATCATGTTGCACTATATTTATTTAGTTATTTATTATTTATAATCATATCTATGGGTATTTGGTTGGTAATGGTATAAAAAACTTTATCTCTTTCCAATTTCAATGAAAATTATATATATGTAAATATATTTTAGAAAAAAATTTGACAGTATAAATATTTTATAAATTTTCAGATCATTCACCTTCTCTATTATCATTATTATAAGTAAATGATTTATTATTATAGGGAATTTAAAAGTGTTTTAATTTTTTTAATCATTATATTTTAAATTTTAAAAGCTCAATTAACCCCTCGAACATCTTTAGGACAAAAGTTTTTATGAACAAATTATAACTATTGGGTTATCTTGGATTGTTATTACATTTTAGACCCTAATAAAGTCCAAGAAGAGAAAGATTTTTTATTGTAAATATGAACCCATGTATACAAGAAGGTTGTGATACCAATCAAACACTATTATTAAATTATATCAATGACTTTAAATTTGAAATAAAAAAGAAAATACATCTAGAAATTATTAATATTGATGTATAAGATACCATTGAAGATAAGTTTGACAAGCCCAAATTTCCTAGGAGAGATTGGAGTTATACAACCAGAGCTGGTTTTCATTATAGTTGAAAATATATGAATTATATTATATATATTTTGTGTAAAGATGAATTTAATTGTGCATCTATATATGAAACTACATATGAGACGTGTGACACTCCTCAAGGAAATTGAAAATGCTAACAAGATGTATTTAAAAACATATAAAACCCATTATAGTAATTTTAAGATAATAGATGATGAATTAATTTTTGATAAGTATTCCAGATTCAGTGAGATTATTAATTTAATGATATATCTTGGACATACCATTACAAAAATATATTATATATATGTCTTATTGAAATATATACATAACAATTAAAGTAGTTTTTCCCTAGTCATAAGTGAATTATGAAAAATTTAAGACTCATTATTAAAGGATTTATTATAAAGTTAATGATGCAAGAAGAGGAAATAAAATCTAAACATGTGGATAATTATTAACCTAATAATAAATCAATAATATAAAATTATTCTACAAAATAAAAAAATATATTGTGGAATCTAGTAGTAGAATGAGTTAAAATGCTGATATTGATAAGAAAACATCTCACCTAGATAGGAGATTTATAAAATTCTATAAGAAAAAGAAACAATTAAAAAACACTCAAAATTAAAAATAAAATATGTCATAAGAGATAATTATAATAAATATAACAAAAAATAAAGTGGATTGATCTGTTAAGAGTGAAAAAATAACGGACACATCATACCAGAATGACCAAAACTGAGATTGAATAATAAATGAAAAAAGGGAACATATCCAAAGAAATATAAGAAAGATACAACCTCAAGTTATTATAAAAAAACTCTTGTGACTTATATCACTATTGAAATGAAAAATTATTGGATAAATCATACCCAAGCTTTATGATATCACACATGACATACATTCTTTTTCTATTTCTCTAGAAAATTAAATTATAGTTGATTCTATTATGTCTAGTAAAGAATTAGATTAATATTATTCCATGTTAGTAGTGATTTTTAATGATATAAAGGAAAATTTAAAATTTCTTAAAAAGAACCATGTGTTATTAGCTAAAGATAAAAAAGTACTCAATGATGAAATTTCCTAAAAAAGTCTTTTGTAAAAAAGAAATTAAATCCATCAAAGTTGGGAATTGATTTCTTAGAAAAGACCTAGAAAGATTTACTCAAGGTAGGGATACCTTAGAAAAAATTATAGGATCCAAAAATCCTAATAAATCTTATAATAGAATAAATTTTCAGTAAGGGAAGTAAAATAAAATATATAGAAATTATTTTATGCCTACTTTTAATATTTCTCCTAGATGAAATTCTATTTCTTTTAATGTTGGTGGGAATATAGGGAATAGATCAAGATATTTTTTGAAAATAATCCCATATTTGTTAACATAAAATAAATTTGGTTTCAAAGATATTTTTATTTCATTATTATGTACTTGTGGAACGAGTTTGGATACCTTTGACACTCATTTCTAACTATTAAGGAAAAAAATAGATTTAGGTACGAAAAATTCATGGGTTTGTATTTTTTATAGGTTTAATGTCTCTAGAGAACAAGTAAGAGTATATGGTATACTTAGATAGTTGATTTTCAAGGCATATGACTAGATACTACAACAATTTCATAATATTAGTCATATTTAAAGGAGGACATGTGACACTTAGAGACAATGTAAAATGACGAATCATTATTTCAAACAAGTTGATATTCCAAATTCCTGGATTATTTCAAATGTATTATTTATTGATAATTAAAGTAAAATTTGATCAGTATTAATCAATTTTACAATGACTATTCTGTCAAATTTTATAACTATTCATGTAATATTTGTATTATATAGGTTGATTTAACTTTTATTTCAAATAGAAATGACATTCTCTATAAATTTAATTTGAATTAATTTTACCGATATGTTTCCTTTTAGTTATTTTCTTAGAGATTATCAAATATGGAATTTGAGACTTGGACACTATAACATTCATTCACATAGAAAACTTTTAAATGAATTGTTTGTTAAGGATATTTCAAATCTATATTTCTCAACTGTTAATGTGTACAATCCTTGTCAAAAGGGTAAACAAGAAAAAGTTTTTCTTACACAAAATAAACATGTTTACACCTATAAATGAATAGATTTTATTGATATGGATTTATTTATACCTTGTATATTTTATAGGCTAGGTGGAAAGTATTATTCTTATATCATTATAAATGACTATTCAAGATTTACTTGTGTTTAACTTTTTGCACAAAAGAAGGAATCTTGCTCTTGTTTTGCTATGTGTTCAATAATAGTTGATAATATTAGTGGATATATAGTAAATATTGCAAGAAGTTACCCTGGTTATGAATTTGAAATTCTAGAGTTCAAATCTATTTGTTCACTACATGAGTATAGTCAAAACTTCTATACCCCTAGAATTACTTAAGGAAAGGGGTTATTGAATGGAGAAACAGAACACCCAAAGAGATATACTGGACCATGCTCAATGGTTATGAGTTTTTAGTTATTTTTTAGATTTATATATTTTTTATAACTTGTTATATAATTAATAAGGTTAAGATTAGATACCATTTAAAAAAACTCATTATGAATTAACGAATAGAAGAAAATTCAAGGTGACTTACTTTAAGGTATTTGGATGAAAATTATATATTCTCAACACAAAATAGAATATAGATAAATTTTTAACAAAGTCCAATGAATGGATTACCTTAGTTATTCAATCTGATGTAAGACTTATAATGTTTTTTAAAAAAAGAGTTAAATTTATAGAGGAATATGTTAATGTTGAATTTGATGATACATATTCAAAGGAGATGATATTCCCTAAAGCCAAATATTGAGAATATGTTCATGCCAATATATCCTTAAGAAAATAACTATGAGTACATTGTCACCAATGTATTATGACTTGAATGAGATGCATTTATTGAGAGTATAATGGATCAATGTATTATAGGGATTATAGTATACATGGGAAGAAATATCTATCTTCGATCATTAGAAACTAAATTATAAATGTTATCATTTAATGATCCTCTCACACAAGCTATCATTAAAGGAAGAATTACATGATCTGTAACATGAGGGAGGGGTTGTATTCATGCATGTGATGAATAAAGTGGATGCGGCATTAAGTTATTTATTTTAATGCATGAGTTAATACATACATCACTAAAGAGCATCCTTGAGGCTATATAAAGACCAATTCCATGTGGTGGAAGCTAAGTTTGTGGATGAGAGTGGATGAGAATTCCCACTACCATGTGATGAAAAATATATTGATGCAAGTTAAGAAACTAGAATAATACTTATTCAAACTCCCCACTTCTCTCTAATATCTTCTATTACCACCTTTACACCTGGGGTGCAAGCACATCATGGAGGATGAAAGGATTCATATCATACAATAAGAGATTCTTCTCGACCTATGGATACCTACAAAGCTGGGTGGCCTTTATCTTTCACTTTGATGATCTTTATCAAACCATATGAATATTTTTGAAGAATGATGTAGTGGATCATCAGTGTAAGGTAATCCATTTAAAGTTTCTTTTATACTAGTTTTTCATGACTTCATTATTCTAATCATATAGATCTTGGGGTTGAGGTTTCTAATATATTCCATAGTTATAATTATGTGTTAATAAACCCTTAAGAAAACCTATATTTGTATCATATAATGCTATGATTTTAGATAAATTAAATCATGTTTTTAAATGAAGAATAGAAAGCTCGATATTACATTATACTGATAACATAATCCCAACTAAACTTGTTATTACATTTTGAGATAACACAATCTCAAGCAGAGAGTTTGGTACTATCTTATGGGAATAATAAAATACACACTTCATCTATTTTTTTAATATAATGATAATATAATATAGAGTTCAAGCTATAGAATATGTTATAGGATAACATATCCTATGGTGCGAGCTGTAGAAAAAGAATACCGCATTTGACTTAACGCTATATTGAGTGTTAAAAAAGTCTCTTGTAATTCCTCTACATTATGTTGAATATCAATGTAATTTGAGGTTCATGACTAATATTACATTTTGAGACAACATAATTTCAAGTACGACACTATACCACTATACTACATTGTGAGACAACATAGCATGGGGCTCTTGTTTGAGAATGCGTTAATGGTAAAGGTAATCTCAAGTGTCCACTAAAACCAAAATTTATTAAAATTAAAAATTTTGGTTGTAATTTTATAAAATGTTTATAAATAATAATAAAAGGTATTTTATGGATATTTATTTATTTATAAAGATATATAAATTAATTAATTATATAAAGTTCGTGATTAACTAAATAAATGTTTTGAAACATTTATGAATTAATATTACTTACTATTAATTATTAAAATTTAAAAATACTTTTAAAAAATTACATGGTATGCCATATGATTTAGAAATAAAATGTTTATTTAGAAATGAAAATGAGTGATTTATAAAGGGTTTATAAATTATAAAATAAGCCTAAAATATAAAATGTTTGTATTTTTAAATTATGAATTATTAATAATGCGTAATTTAAAGTGTTAAAATTGAGGATCCTTATTTGGATATTATTTTAAACACATAAAAAAGTTTTATTTTATGATTGATAGGATCATGGTTTAAATAATTTCATGTATATGATACTTAGATTATATAAAATATTTTCATAATAGAAATTAAATTATAAATTTTATAATTTAAATAATAACATAGGTTTAATGAGAAATTCCATATAATCTATAATATGAATAAATTCATATTATAAAATTAATATAAGGTATTTATATTCAGGATTATAAAATTTCCATAATGTTTATCTAATTTATAAAGTGATTATAGTTATCTTTTATATATGAGTTTCTCATAACTGTTTATCTCATGTTTAAATATTTGAATTTTTCATTTATTTAATGTTAATTCCATGATTGATTCATGGTTATAAAAAGTTTATGAATGGTGTATTATTTTTTTAATTGGTAAACCACTTCTATAAATTATCATACTTTCATTTAAGTAGTTACATTCTAGGTATGATAAAAAGGATTTAGTTTCCATCTACCTTGACACCAGTTTTTAATTAGAGTTATTATCTTGAATATAGTTATTGAATATAGTTTATACTTATCAGGTATTAGAGTTATAATGAATTTGGTTCTCTCTTGAGTAATGTATAACTAGGTATAGGTACTTTGGGTTGAACTTCCCACCACCCTGAAGGCTCATAAGTTATTCTAGAAAGGTTGGGGTTGGATATTTATGGATTTAGGCTTACTGAGGGGGAGTTTTTCAATTTCATATAATTATTAACCTTTATATGAATAGTTTATGTACCTTATACATGAAATGTATTTGAGTATATATGAATATGTTTGATATTTTTTTTTTGATTAACAAAATTATGAGTCATGTAAAGAGTTACACATCAATATGGTTTGAACATATTAGTTTTGTGGAAGGAATAAGATCCCAAATTAAATAACTAGAAGCATACATATATAAAGGGAATAAATTGGGATAAGATAGTGAGAATAAATTCCATTCTAGATACTAAGTGTTAGACTCCTTACAAATTGTAACTTTTTATGATATTGATCATTATGTATAGGTGACCCTAATTATTAGGTTGTCTTGTGTTATCATGCATAAGAAAATAATGCAATAAGAAAACCCTAACCATTAGGTTCCTTGTTCTTGGTGTTTTCTTTGAGTCACAATTATTCGAGAAACCATAACCATTAGGATACCAGATGAATATATTTGAGATTATATCCATATGATGAAATTTTAAAGAGATTTATCCACTTAGATATCCAATAGTCATATATGATATGATTGGAAGTATTTATCTACCAGATACAGTCATGGATTATTTACATCATACCCAATATAAGTCATGATAAAATATGGATCTTTGCCCAATAATGGGTATGATGAATTTAAAAGGGAACATAATTTTAGTGGGATACCTTTTAATAAATGTTTTTATTAAATAGTAATAAAATTAATTATACTCATCTAATAATTTTTTTTGTAGGTAAATAACACCATTATCATCTAACTTAACCTGATATCAATATGTAACAAACCAACCTGAATCGACCTGACACGTCACCGGAGACAGCCTGCCACAATTCCCAAAGCATGTTCCAGATCTTCATGGACTGTCAAAAAGAACCTGATTATAAATTATAGGAATGATTTAACCTTGAACATCACCGAGACATGTCTCATGTAACAAAGGAAATATAGATGAATATAAACCCAAAATTGAGTACAAAGTGAAAGTCTAAAAAAACATGATACATAACATGAAGAAAGACTTATGGTCCATAAAACATGTTAATCCATGATCCAAGAGTATATATCCAAGTTAAAATCATTCACCACTATCTTAAAGCACCAAAATAAAATATTGACTAAGATGATCCACCAAGCTATATGATTCCCTTCCCTTTAGCTGATTCCTGGAAAACCAACTCTACATATACCCTAAGGCATATTTAGGGTGTTACACAATTCCCTATATTAAACAACCATCAATCTATAAAAATTAGTTTTACATGAAACTATTAGTTCTAGTCTAAAAAAAAATTCCATAAATCAGTTCATATAAAGACACATTTTCATAAAACATCGCACTGATTTTCCTTTTTTAAAATAGTCCATATCCCAATCCTTAAGAACATGGAAATAAAAAATATGTGATTATTTAAAGTGAAATAACCAATCAATACATTCATAATAAAATAAATGGGAAAGTAAATTATAAGAATCTATGTAATGTATACTAAAAAAGCACAAGTTGGATGCAATACAATGTCTATGATTCCAAGACATCCAAGGAGATCTAGCTGATATAGTGATTTATAGGTCCCTAAAAGACATGTATCCCATGGTATTACCCAAGTTATAAAGTTTTACATTATATAAAATAGGATCAAATCCCAATATTTTAAAATTATATATGTGGCATTTAAATTACCACTTAAAGTATATAAAAACTATTTTTAAAGAAAAAACCTTCAAAAAATTTTCCGTCTCAAAAAAATTTCGAGTAAAAAACATGGATTTCAATTTATCTATTAAGAACATCAAAAAAATTATTTTTATATGATAAAATTAAAGTATTTTAAAATAACATTCATGTTTTCCATGTGAAATACTTTATTGGATAGAGAGGCCTTCTCTACCAATAGAGTAAACGTTGATGACTTTGAATTCAGTGATGAAAAACAAGAGATCGAGTCCTCATAAGCCAATATCTACAAATAAAATCATCAATTTTCCTGTAAACCCTCAAGATCCAATAATCATAGCCCATTTGGGTTTCAATATATGAAGGAGAAAATATATCTTGGATAGATCTAGAGAAAAGAGAAGAAATAGAGAAAGAATATGAACATACCTTGAAGAGTTCCACCAAAATCGATTGAGTATCACTAAGGAATCAAGGGTAGATTCCTCTAGAGTGTCATAGAGGGGATGGTTTGAGATAATGAAGGATTATGAGAATATTATAATTAAAAATGACTAAGGTTATCATGATAATTTTTTTGTTTTAAGAAGTTTGGATTGAGGTGCATGGTTAGGCTGCACAATTGAAAAAACCACGTGTTAATCATGAGGTATCCACTTCCCTATAAAAATCATGTCACATGGTTTCTTGGGAATATCAATATTGTTTTATAAACAATGAAAAATCCATTCTTTATCCTTTTAACCTAAGCCTAAACATATGAATGGTTTTCCTATAAAATCGTACAATTAGAAAAACTACTCTCAAACAATTAAAATCACCACTAGAACCAATAGATCCATATCTCATGATTAAAAAATGGTCAGGAAAACATTATTCTTAAACTGTTCACCAGACCTGTTTCCCCCAAAACTCTAATTTTTCGACCCCGACTCCCGAAATACTATAGAACATAAAAATAGATAAACCAAGATCAAAATTAAACATATATATGACTCACATGGAATCAAAATTATCCCCACCATGAAACATTATATCCTTGAAAATTACTCAAGATTATGGAATTGTGAATAGATAAGGCTAATGATACCTTATAAACACTTCTATCTCCCATGTCTCATGGCTATATCATCTGATATATTATAAAACATAGACTGAAGGGATTGTTTTATCATGCGACTCCTTATATTTACAATACATAATATGAACTGGTTGTTTAACCAATGAGGTATCAAGCACAATCTCAACATCCTAACATTCAATCATGTGGGAAGGGTCTATTTGAGACTTCTTTAGTTGGGAAACATGGAACACATTGTGAATCAATGTCAAGAAAGAAATTAAGTTCAACCGATATGCAAATCTTTAATGTTAAACAATAATCTCAAAAGGACTAATATACCATAAATACAACTTACCCTACTTTCCCAAGTGATGATGCCACATACAAGGATAAACTCTAATATAAATCTGATCACCAACCTAAAATTACAGTGGTCTATAATAAAGATCAAAATTGGATTTTTGGTGACTCTGAGCTATCGCTAATCTATTTCAGATCAACTACACTATCTCTATCATCTCTTGAATAGGACTCAGTACCATGAGTGACCTCTCACTAATCTTCTCCAACATGAAGGATATATATATGGATTCCCATACACCATTTGAAAGGGATCCATTATAATAGAAGCCTGATAACTATTATTATAGAAATATTCTGTTAAGGGTTGATGCTTATCCTATAAACCACTAAAGTCAAGTATGAATGACCAAAAAATATATTCTAGAGTATGGATGTCTCACTTAGTCTTTCCATATATCTGAGTACGATACACCATGATTAAATTTAGTTTGGAACCCATCACCTATTTAAATCCCTTCCAAAACCATGATTTTATGCATGAGTCTCTGTCATAAACAACTACAGAAGGTTATCCATAGAGATTCATGATATCTCATAAATACAAGCACCCAATATCTTCTACCTTTATCGACTTCTTAATTGGAAGTAAATGAGAAAATTTAGTGAGTCGATCGATAATCACACAAATAGAATCCTTTCCACCGAGTTTTAAAGGTAATATAATCATGAAGACCATGTATATCTCATCCAGTTTACATACTAGAATGGGTTAGGGATACAACAAACTAGAATGTCTATGGTGATCTACCTGAAGCTTCTAGAAAGTAAGACATCATGAAATGAAGTTTTCAATTGATCACCTCATCCCTGGCCACTAATATCAAATTCTCTATTCATGATACATTTTGGTAGCTCTTGGATGCATAGAATAAATTTAATGATGTAAATTATCAATCAAATGCTTTCTTAAAGTTGTTAGAATGACCAATCTACCTTAAAAAGGAAAATTTCCATCGAGAGATCAAGACCAATCACTCAAGGTCTCCCCACCAAATAGGATTTTACTAAAATGATAACAATCAATGTTTTTTTATTTCCAAATATAAATTTTATCATAAAATGATGAATCATATTTCACACAATATAAGAAAAACTTCCCATTAGTATCTTACACTTCCAAACTCATCTTAGTAAAAAAACTCATAAAATACCACTCCTACACTAATTCCTTCAAGGATTGGGTTAGTGACTTCCTGATCAATATGTTAGTGAGAAAATTTCCTTTTTTAGCTGTATATGTAATATCAAAATCAAAGGTATAAATATTTTAAACGAAAAATATCCACTATAAGTTCAATTCTCTTTGGGTGAAAATATTATTTAAGATCATATGATTAAGATACATAGTAAACTACTCACCAAAGAGCCAGTGGAACCATTTCTTGAGAGTGTAAACCACTACAACCAAATAAATATCATGTGTAGGATATTTTTTTATCATTCAGACATAGTTTTTGAGAACCATTGGTCACCAAATTCTTTACCTACACCATAATTCATCCCAATTTTGTACCTGATACATCACAGTTAACATCATAGCTCAAACCGTGTTCAAGAAAAATCAAAACTAGTACTGAATTGAATAATGATTTTATCTCATAAAATGATCTTTAGAAGATATAATTACATTTGAACTTAACACCTTTGATGGTTAACTCTATTATAGGAGATGAAAACTTGGATATTTCTGAAAAAATGTATATTATAACTTGCTAAACCCATTAATATCTAGATCTCAAACACATTTATGAGTTGATCCTAAGACATAAATTCTTGAATCCCTTTAGGATCTACTGAGATACTCCACTCAGATATCACATTCCCTTGAAACTTCACTTCTCAAATCCAAAACTCACATTTAGACAGTTTCCCATATAGATATGTTCTTTAAATATTCTAAGGATAAAATCCAGATGATCTTAATATTCCTCCTGTAACTTAGTGTAAAAAAAAATATCATCCACACATACAACTATGAATGAGACCAAGAAATAGGGAAATATCTAGTTCATCATGTCCATAAATACTATAGGAGAATTAGTAAGAACGAATGGAATAATTAATAACTAACAATACCCATACTAGATCCTAAATGTCATCTTAGGTATAACTTTTTCCCATAATATCATTTGTTGGTACTCCTATCACAAGTTGATCCTAAAAAAATGTCAAGATATTATGATTTGAGCAAATAGATCATAAATACTAGTAATGATTTATTTGTTCTTAATAGTCACTTGGTTAAGATTTTTTTAATCAATAAAATGCTAGAGGCTTCTATATTTCTTCTTTATAAAGAGAACTAGTAAATCCCATGGTGACATCCTAGGATGAATAAACCCCTTTTAGATCAAGATCCTCAATCAGAAATTTAAGCTCTTTTTCCTCAGTGGGTTCCATATGATAAGACAATATAGATAAGGAATTTTCCTTGTAAGTAGTCCAATAGTTAACTCAACCTCCCTATAGCATGGTAACCTATAAAAAATTACCATAAAATTCCTCATGGTATATACCACTGTTGGAAGTGGACTTCTTAAATTCTGGTCAATGAAATAAAGAAAAAATTCTGATAGTTATTATTGTATGATTCATGTATAAAGAACAATATGCCATGATCTCCTTAATCTTAGATCCCACTCACCCTGAAATACATGAGGTTCTTAATCAGAATAGAGAAACTAAACTTGGTGATGATAGAAGTCGATTTGGGCCTTAAAAAATATCATCCAAACCATGAAAATTATAAGATTGAATATATAAATATCAAGAACCAAGAAATATCACATGAATTAGAAATCGTCAATCATCACCTGAAACTCTAGGTATTTAACACCTCACCCCTTCCTCTTTCCCAAGGTAACATAAAGATGCATCATGAAGGGAATAAGCTCCAAACACAAACCAAAAATATCAGTCGACTTAAAAGATATGAAGGAATGAGATTCACAAGTATCAAATAATTCTAGAACCATATATGATGAAATAAAAACCATGCCTCTCATAGTATCTAGTTCTACTTTATATTCCTTAGGTGTAGACTACACTATGTAAAGTCATCCAACCTCAGATCCTACTTGTTTTTTCTTCATAGAATAAGTATCCCATTTAGAATTAGAGTGAGATCCACCTCCTTTCACTACATCAGAATGATATTGAGATCCTTTATTAACCATGGATATATCCCTACTGCCTTGAGGTGCATTCCCATTGAAGCAATTGAAATGAAGAAACTATCCAAAAAATGAGGAATTATCTAGGTTATGTCCTATAATCTGGATTGGTGTGGACATATCTCCCACATTGGATGTAGACCACATGACTCTAAACTAACTTTTATTTCACACCACTGCCACTACCTTGGAATGTCTCACCTTACTTACTCTTCCAACTGGAATACACATCCTGACTTCCCCTTATGTTCACTAAAACTCTACCGTGACCAGTCTTCCCAAACATGTCTGCTTCTATCATAGATTCTTTATTAACCACCTCATCAAAGGTAGTAGTCACATGTGAATCAACAATAACTGAATATAAATCCTCAAACCCATCACAAACCTCCAAGCCTTAAGGCAGTCATTAGAAATGGGCTTGGGTGATAAGTTCACTAACTCAGTAAAACAAGTAGCATACACAATAACTAAGATTTCCTCGTACTCTAAGGTTAAAAATTCATGATTATTTTCCACTTAGATAATTTCAGGATATAATTTCTTATTGAAGATGTTATTGAAAGTGGTTGAGTTAAGATCCTAATGCAACTTATCTTATATGATGGATTCCCACCATTTCCTCCCCAGTACTTCAAGCATATATATGGAGAAAACCACTTTTATGTCTTATAAGGTCCTTATAAATTATAAAATTCTTTTAATATATTCAAGACACTCATTGGGTTCCTAGGTTTCATTGTCACCATAGAAGATAGGTGGATTCTTCTTGATAAACTATAAATTGGGGACCACCATCTATTCATGGATTCCAATACCCACCTAAGCAATATTCTAGATTGTCTGGATTACTACTTCCATCAATGAAGGGTTTAATGGAGGATTCATTTGTGAAAATTGTCTCATATCTTCCTCTCCTAGATTTGGAAGATATCTTATAGGGGGAACTATCTATTGAACACAAAATATAACAAATGAACAACAAAGGAACAAAACTATAAATCAAAATATGAACCCTAAGAATATATATTTAATACCTTAAATGAAAAACATATAAGAAAACAATAGATTCATTTAATGATAGATAGAAACATTAAAAACCAACTGAAGACAAGACAAAGTTCATCTAAATAACCCCTAATCCAAAAATCAAGATCAATCTTATTAAAAATTCCCTGGCCAAATATGGTAACTTGAGATGAGATACATAATTGAACTATATAGAAAGCCTTCCACACTTACTACCTGAGTTACGATGGTCCTAACTCTAGTCTACCATAAACCCCAACCCAAAACAAGGAAGTTTCATCACACATTTGGTTTGGTATTAGCTTTGAAATTGATTTGTAATGAACCAACCCGAGTCAACCTGAAATGTCTATGAAGACATACCGCCACATATACCAAATCATGTTTTCAATCACCACGATATGGTAATGGGAACTTGGGTATCAATATTAGAAATAATGGTAATTATTTAACCCTAAACATCATTTATATATGTCTCATGTAATAATATAAATATAGATAAAGATATATCTAAAATAGAGTACAAAGATGAATTCCAAAACAAACTTGAGACATAACATGAAAAAATATTAATCTAGAAAAAATGTTAAACCATGATCCAGAAGTACATATATGCATGAAAATTAGTCACCAACATCTCAGATCACTTGAAGACAACATCAACTTGGAGGACCTGCAAAACTAAATGATTCCCTTCCTTTTACAAAAGTACTAAAAACCAAGTCTTCATATGCACCATGGTATATGTAGGGTGTGAGTAAATCCCAAGTAAGATACCACTATGAATATATAACAAGTCTTTCCCCATGAAACCATTTTTTATAGTTTAAAAATGAAACCACTCCCACAAATTAGTTCATATAAAAACAAATTTTTAAAAAACATACCTTTGATTTTTCTTTTTAAATTCATTGATATCCCAAGCCTTAAGAATATATAAATAAATTATTTTTGATTAAATAAAAGGAAATAAACAAGAAATCCATATAGAAATAAAATAAATGGGAAATTAAATCACAAGAATCCATGTAATTTATAATAATAATGCACAAATGGGCCAAAATATGGAGTCTATGATACTAGTATATCCAAAGATCTTTATCTCGCATAGTGAATCCTAGGTCCCTACATGAAACATATCCCAAGTTCTTCCCTAAGTTCCAAAGTGTACCATTACGTGCAAGAGAATCCAAGACCAATATTTTCAAATTATCTTTGTGGTATTTCATCTAATTCTTAAAGTTTATAAAAACTATTTTAAATAAAATCCCCTTTAATTTTTTCCCTTCACCACCAAATATCGAGTAAAAATCATGGATTTAAATTTATCCCCAAACAACATCAAAACAATCATTTTCATATGCCAAAATTATGGCATTTAACAAGAGAATTTGAGTTTTCCATGGGAAAGAATCTATTGGATAGAAGAACCTACCTCTCTAATTGAGTAAATATTGACGCCTTTGAATTCAGTGATGGGAAACAATAGATCCAATCCTTATAATCCTATATATACAAATAATATCATTAATTACCTATTAAACCCTCTATATTGGACAATCAAAACTCATTTGGGTTTCAACAGATCAAGGGGAAAAGTGATTGAGGATAGATCTAGATAAAAGAGGAGAAATCAGGAGGGAATATGAACATACTGTGAAGAGATCCACCCAAATCAATCAAAAACTTGGAATCAAGGGGAGATTCCAATAGAGTTTCATGGAGGGGATGGTTAAAGATAATGAGGGATTAGGATAAGATTAAAGTTAAAAAAACCCAATGAAATCAGAGTAATTTTATGTTCAATGAAGTTCCTATCAGGGAAACTGGTTATGCCATAAATTTATAAAAACTACACAATGAACATTTGGTAGCCACTATCCCTTGAAAACCAATTCACATGGTTTCTTGGTACTAGAAGATCATTTTCAAAACCCACGCACAAGACATGTAATAGCCTCTTAACCCAAATCCAGAAATCTACATGATTTTCCTGATGAATCACATATTTATAAAAACCATGGAAATCACCACTGGAACCAATATATCCACACTATAAGGTTAGAAAAACCATGCACTTAAACTTTTCACCTGGACTGTTCCACTAAAAAATCTAATTTTTCAACCTTTGACACCCAAAATCCTCTAAAACCTCAAAATGGATAAACCAGGCTCAAAATTAATCATATATGTGGCGTAGAGGGAATCACATAATACTTGAATGGGTAGGTATAATATAATAAACTCTTATGATATTTAACCTAGGGAAAGTTATTAAGAAATAAAAATTCTACGTGTTAGAGCAACACCTTACTCATTAAAAAAGGGTATAAATTGTTCAATACATGAATTTAGATGCTTTTATGTAGCATAAAATAATTCAATGAAGGTTATAAAAGAATTATATGTGAAATATCTTTAGTAATTTTGGTATCATATACTCAATATGATTGGGTATGTTAATGATACTCAATATGATTGAGTATGGTAATGACTTAGAGTGACTAGATATTTCCTATAAAGCTATTTATGGTTAAAGATTTCATACTATTTTCATATATGGAAATTTAAAAACAATTTAAATGAGTTTAAGAGAAGTTTACCTAATATTATTGAAATTTTGAGGATAAATTAAATAAGAATATGATGCCAAAATTTTGGTGGTGTGTTGATAGTACAAATGAGTAAAAGTTCAAACTAGAAGAATACAAGTTAGTTAGAGAGTCTAAAGAAGTTTTCTTTAAGACTAATATTAGGCCAATGAAACCTAAGGGAGTTATCAGTAAATCTAAATGATTCTATATTATGGTATTTTTTAGATACCTGAAGGGGTTTTGGAAACTCTATGGAATGTTCATGTTAGGTGTCAATGTTATAGAAAATGATTCTTCAGTTTTGAAGGGTATGTGATACGAAATTTATACTTATAAGTGTTGTAAATATATGAGAGTCTAAAATCAGTGGAAGAATTGATAAATCATGTAGTTTTAATTCATGCGATGAAGAAAAGAGTTTTTACATATTTTTTTTGAATGTAATTGAATGTATCATGTTCATATGGACTTAAATAAAGAATGTTTATCTTTATCTCTTTTCTCTTATATTTTTCACATAAGTTGATCAATAAAAAAGAGTTTTTGTATACAAAATTGATATGTTTAATTGTATAAACATGGTAATGATTCATCATATTATATAAAACATTTTGAAATGGTGATAAGGATAAAAATATTTTTTCCCTTGGAGAAAGTATTTATCTAGATATTTGTTAAAATACAAAGAAAGAGTTTCCCACCACCCATCATTAGAATATTTTAATGAATTGTATTATTTCAGATAAAAGTGATCCAAACAGATATAATATCATATATGGTATGGAAAAATAGTTTACTTTTAAATATTTATATAAAAATTAAATAAATGTTATTTCTTAAACACAAAGTAGTTTGTGTATGTTAAACCAATATTTTGAAAAGAATATAGTATCTAAAGAGTTTAGTGGGAGTATGTTTGGACTTTATAAGTTCAATGTTAACAGATAAAGGATTATAATATTCTAAGATTAAATTTATTTTTTAGTTAATATCCTAAAGAGTTTAGGATATGTGATGATAAAGAAAATTGTAAAGTGTTACATCCAGTTATCATGAGAAAGTGAATATAATTTCTTCATAAAGGATTATACCAATCAAAATAAAAAGTGAGTTACACTTGAAATCCTAAATTTTTTTTAGGGTATTGTGGTAAAGAGAAATTAAAATATTTATATTATTTTATATAATAATTTTATGGATCTTTATCTTAAATGAGTTCATATGTGTTGGTAGAGAAATAATGTATATAGTTATAATATTTTGCATAATATTTAAAGTAAAAGTCTAATGGATAGGGTTCCATATATGAATTTATTAAACATAGAAATATTTATATGTAGAAAACATAATTTATCATAAAAAAATTTAGTGTAGTGAATTTAAATAGTTTGAGTATGTTCAAGGAGTTGAATATTAGGAATATGATTCCTAAATATCACCATTATTCAAACTTTATTTCTTCATAGATGTTACTCACTAAATAGTTTAGTGGGATGGTTTTATTATGTTATCATAGATAGATATGAAAATTATTATATATAGAAGTAATGAGTTAAAAAAACCTTAAAAGTGCATAAAATATAAGGATAATATTGTAGTTCATCATATATGATATAATAGATAAGTTCTTATGTTGGGTTTGTTAAATATTCTTGAAAGGGTTTCCATGAATAAAAAATGTATTATATAAAATGAAATATATATTATACTATTATTTCATGTCAACTGATTAAATTTATATAAAGATATACATATCATGAAGTGTAATGATAATTGACCTATCAAATTATGACTTTAAGTTATCCCCAAGTGATGTTCATCATGGAGTATTATAGGTTATGATGAAATATTAAGGTTAACGTGAGTAGTATTATTATAGAGGGATATAAAATATTATCATGATACACAATAAAAAGGATAACATTATTTGTGTGCATTGGATAAACCATAACATATACCAAATAGAGTGTTATGAACTATGTATTTAGTATAATCGGGGTGCATAGATCATATTAAATCCTTACTAACTAATGTTGGTTAAATACCTAGAATGAGAACCTTCATACTTTGATACCTTTATTATGTAATTAATTTAGACTTAGCTAATCATAGTGTGGTTCTGTATGTTATTAATCATTTCTTCAGTTAGTGCTCAACCAAGAAGATATTTTTCTTCTCATATGATGAGTTTGATATCTGGGACCTTGATTGAGATAGATTGGGGAGTTTGTGGCCACACCAAGATAGTATGTAGGATGTTCTTATCTATTCAGGTGAGGGACATGTGATGTAATCATCCATAAAGGTGAATGAAATGTGATATATTCATTGAATTAGTCTTTTTATACTTAGATAATAAAGAACATATGATTTGGATATATGGGTTTAACATACTCTCTGTCTCATTGTCACTTGATGTTTTGGAGAAAGGGAACATATAAGAATATACCCATACATGTGATGCAACTAGTAGATACAAGTATATAGATACGTGTGTTTGATGGAGATCACTCCAAAACCCTTTGTAACTTGAGTAGCATTGATTATTTTTTATTGGAAAATATTTTATTATAATTATGGATCCAGTGATTTATATTTACTTTCAATGATAGAAAGGACCACAATAATACACTTTTAAGATGACTAAATGGGGATTGAGTTTGAATAAAAAATATACACTAAAAGTGATTTAGAGTTTTTCTTAAAGATTTTTTATGAGTATTCACTAGGTATTTAATATGATGTGATACATGGTGAATTTGATGATGACTTTCCAAAAGTGTTTTGGAAGATATCTAAAAGGAGTTTTGGATTTGGTTTCACAAAGTTATTTTATATGATACAACATAAAGTGAAATGACACAATGTTTATAATGGATTTAGTATAAGTGGGATATTTAAGGGGTTTATATTCCCTAAATCTGAAGCTTTAAAATATTTTTATTATAATTTATCCTTAATAAAAGCATTAATAGTGAGTTGTCACTGACATATTGTGAGATTCCTAAGATGCATTCCTTGAGAATATGTTGGATTAATGTATTTTAGGGCATATATTATGAAATATATGTTACAAATATCTTTGATTATTGTAATATAAATTATAATTTTTATAATTTAATAATCCTCCCATGTAATCCATCATCAAAGGAAGTGTTATATGAGATGTCACATCATGGGGGAGTCACATTCATGAATGTGATGCATGTATTGGATAATAAATTAACTATTGAATTATAATGCCTGCATTAATAAGGAGAATCCTTGAGGCTATAAAAATATCACTATATTGTGATGGTAGTGTTATATGTGGATGCGAGTGCCTACTTCCATGAGATGAAAAACATGTCAATATGAGTGTGGATACTAGCATAATTCTTCTTCAAAATTCCCCATTAGTCTATGATCTATTATCATACCCCCATTATATTCGACACACTATCATGATATAGAGGATGTAAGGATTGATCTCATATGATGAGATATTTTGCTTGACTTATGGATACCTTTAGAGGTGGTAGTATAATGACCCATCCTTTTCATACATAAATATTACATATTATTAAAATAATATTCAATACATAAAATTATGATCCACAAAAGAATAATATAGGTTTATTGTATTTAAAAAATGGATATGTAAACAACTTTTTCATAAAATATCTATATAATATCCCACTATTTTCTTCATAACTATCACCCTTATTAGACATATCTATAGCGACCCGGCCTTTTCTTATATTACTATTACAACATTTCATAATAGTATTACACATGGAGGATATAGAGGTTTAGTGTCTTGGGAACACTAGGACTACACATAACAAGTACAACATCAAGCATAAACATTCTTTTAATTTCTTCTTATATAGCTTCTTAGTAGCACTTGTCCTCTCCTTAGTACATCTAGCCACCTGAGGATATACATCAAAAGGGGTGAGCTAAAATCCCAGTAAGAGGATAGATAAGAACAATATATCATGGGGTGAGCATAATCATGACATAGGCAAAAGATCATGAACGTGAGAGGAGCATAAATAATAAACTTGAAATGTGGTAATGCATAAAAATGAAACATCATGTCTTAGTGGTTAACTACCACACATGCTTGTGAAAAAGATAGAATCATGTTCACACATCATTTCACATTTTCTCATGAGATTCATCACTTTACCCAATGCATTGGAGCGCTATATAATTCCGGGCGCACCCGTCACATTTAAATATTCATATTGCGCTATATAATTCCGGGCGCACCCGTCACATCATAACATTATCATTATCATACTTTCCACATAGAACACATATCAAACATGTACATAAATAAACCATGTAATGGAATGGGTTTCATCTCATAATAACACATTCATAAGCTTTGGGTTCCCAAAAGAAAGAGGGAACAACATACTTGATACAAGAACCATCAACCTTGAATGAGAGGTAAAAGGTGAGATCTTGAAAGAAGAGTTCTTTTGGAAAACATTTTTATGGATATAAAAACCAGTGACAAACATTTATATCCCAGAAAATTATAGTAAATGAAGAAAAAAGGATCTTTGAGGAGTAACCGTATCAAAAATGGAGTGAAAGAGGGAGAACCCGAAGGAAGAAAATTGGGTTCGAGATTTCCCCTTACCTTGTACTCGAATGCCTCCTTCTCTTTAATATCCTGTATAAAGACATTATATTAATTAATTAGAGATTCCAGAAACATTTATACATTAATAGTGTTAATTATGGTTTCCTTATGTCATATTATGTACCTTTGGATGACTTATAGAGTTTAAAAAAACGTTGTTCGAGGATGTTCGTTTTTATGGTTTTCTTGAGCGGTCCACTTGTATTCTTAAATTGATGTTTGGGTAGATCATGGGTAAACATCAAGAACTGATATTACATGTTATTTATGTTATTACAGAAGCTTGAATGATTTTATAATGAGTTATATTATATCAATGTGGGCGAATCATTAGATACGATTTTAATGATGGTTATTTGGGTAAATTTGGGCGGTTTTTGGATCACAACAAACTTTTTTTAACTTTTCACTTAGTAATATGGCCATATGTTATTTACAGAACTTAAAATAGAACATAATACATATAAAATATTCTGTTTCAACCATAAAAGTGGTTTCATGACCAGATCTGAAGGTAGAAATGGAAGAAGAGAACATGTCGATTTTTGAAGGTGATAAATTTAACACCTCATGAACAATGTTCTCTTTAATAAAATAAAAGGAAGAGGGAAAGGGTGTGGGGGGATATAATATACCATTAGAATCATAATATTACATTATATATATACTAATGGATTTAAAAAACAATTTGGATGAATATAGGTAGGGAGAGATCAAGAAAGGAACTTGAACTTGAAAGGAAATTAAAGGAGAAGAGGGAGGAAAATTACCTCTTGAATCCTTCACTTGAGAACCTCCTTAAGGGCCTAATATTGGTCTTTTGATGATGACAGAAGCTCTTGGACGTGGGTAAGGGGCTAGGGGAGATTATTGGGCAGATATTAGGCAATGATTGAAGCTTGAGAGGTGTGGTTTTTCAAGAGAAGGGGGAGGGCTTATTTATACATGAGGAGGGAGGTGTTTTTGGCATAAAATATTAAATAAAATAATATATCAAGAGTTAGACTTTTAATAGTAGTTTTTTGACATCATAAATCATATATAAATATAATATAATTCGTTTTAGTCTTTAACTCTTCTTTATAATTCGAATTCATTAATTTATTAAAAGGAAAGTGAAAGAAAGAGAAAAAGACACTTTAAGAAATCACCTTTTGACTTTATGCTTTGGAAAGTTCTTTTTAGGTTTGAGAATTGGATTTATTGTATTTCAAGGAACAATTTATGAAATGTAAAATATTTTGGCCGAAACTAATGCTCTAGAATGTTTATGTCATCATTACATCATTAATGATGCAATTTAGTGTACACCGATTATGCGAAAAACTGTATTTTTTTTACTATTCACCCAAAAATTGAAGTATTTCAGAATAAACCCAAAAATTTAACCCTACCATTTTTCGACATGTAGAATCCAAAAATTATGTCCATTTTTCAAAAATAATTTTCTAAATATTATTAATTTAATGTTTAACTAAAATCACAATTTACTTAAAAAAACAGTTTTTAAGATTAAAACTGATTTTGTAGTTCTTTCATAAATTACGCAGGGTCTTATAAAATTATCTAAAAACTATTAGAAATTGATTCAGTACCTTATGAATAAATTTCAGGGAAATAAATATTCTTTTAAATTAATTAATTATAATTAATTATTTTGACTTTATAAATTACCAAAAACGTTTACTAAGGTCAAATTATCATTTTCTATGATGTCTAAATATTATTTTATTATTCATAGGTAATGTTACCATTATTTACTATAAGGGTAATATTACTATTCATAAGGGTAGGTTACTATTCATAAGGGTAGGTTACTATTCACCAAAAATTATTTTTGTTTCATTAGACTCCAAAAACTATCTCGAATACAACCGTGTATGTTGGATTTTTTTTTAAAATTCCAAATATAGGGGTGACAAAATTATGTTTAAAGGTCACTTATCACTTAGTAGTTCATTATTTAGTGTTTTTATGACATAAATATAAGAAGTGAATTTTCCATTGAAATAATTTGGGTTGTTACAATATCATTGGTGAAAGTAAACATAGGAAAGTGTGAGCTCAGATAATCTATAAGGGTGAAAAAGGGAGATACCAAAGATGACTTAAGAATAATAAGGGTTTGAGAAAATGATCATAAATTTTGAACACCATACCCATTATATCATATATCATAATATTTAATCATGGAATATAGCTTAGTAGTTCATAAGAATTGAATCATATATGATTCAAAGAACATGAGCCCTGAGAGAATAACATTGGCACAAGACATTAGTTTGTGGTATACACATAAACTTATAAAATAATTTCATTATTTAGGACTAAATTCCAAGAATATCATAGTGTATTGGTTTTACTCCCTATTACTTTTTACCCTTAGTCAAGGTTCACTCCCAAGTCCATCATAGTGGATAAAATCCCTTACTGAACTGGGGTCACTCTCCATTCCACTCCTTATTATCTCACAATATATCCATCTTTTCCCAATGAATTGAAGTGATATATATTTCTAATACCACCCATCACATTATTACAATACATTCACATGATTTAAAAAATATCATAAATCATTCATCATATAACAATTTTTTTGAAAATAAATGAGTTTCATAAAAATTTCAATAATTTAACATAGCCTAACTCGTGGAAAATAAAAAAAGTTTCATAAAAATATCATCATCATAATCATAAACCATCCAGAAAAAGAATAAGGATGGTATACTTGGAAAAAATACCCAATAAATCATAACTAACATCACGGGATGCTATCATAAATGAAAAATCCTTTAAAATACCACTTGTAATATTTATTGAGAAAAATACCCTTTTTAATTTAAAATAAATTATTTAAAATTTGAAAATTTCCTAAATATTAAGGAAAATTTTTTATTTAAAAATAACCTTTAAAAATTTTAAATTTAGTTTCAAATCATTCAGTTTTCATGATGATGAGAAATTTTATTGATGCCATGTATGTAAAAACAAAGGTTCCTTTTACATTTTTAGTAAAAAGTAAAAACACCTCATTTAGAAAATGAAAAGAACATTCCACTTAAAACATTGTGAAAAAAGTAAATCATGGGTAAAAATGAATTTATTAAATCATAGGATAATATTAAAATCATTCTTGTTTTTTTTAGAAAATATGGATATGGAAGAAAAAGTATTTTCAACCGAATAGGGAAATATAACTGATTTTCATTAAAAAAATTATTTATGTATCCTCCATACCTAAAGAATTAAAATGACATTAAAACTTGTAATAACTAGAAATAAATATAGGAGAATAATGTTCATGGGATTATTGAGAGGTATATCTTGAAATTTCATCATTAAAAACTTAATCATAAACAATCCCAATAAATAATGATATTGTAACATAAATCCCTTACGTCAAGTTTGAATTTATTAAAAAGAAATATAACCTTTATATAATAAATTTAATTTTTTTATAATTATTTAACTGAATCATTTAATCACTTATAACATCATATATTCTGTACTTATACGTTTTAATTACCTATTTATTAATAATTCCTTATTAAAATTGTGATTCCCACATGTTAATTATTTTATTTTTTATGGAAATTTCAGTTGGGTAGTTCTGGTACTTATAATTTTATGTTGGTTAAATCATATCAAGAATTTTAATCATGATATAAATATCATATATTTTAATTATATACATATTTAGAGTCATCCATAAAAGGTAGATATAAAAAATGAATTACACCATTCATGAATATGGTAGGACATATGTATGCATGAACACTATTTTTAATTTTCAATTGATGGAATGAATGAAAGTTAAATAATAATTCACCTTTAAATAATCATTATTATATCTTGTATATATTTTATATTCATTAAATCTATCCTTATTACCATCTATTTAAAGAAAAAATGAAAAATGAATCACATCGATTCATGTAGGTGGTTGTCCACATGTACACATGAGTGAAATTATCATTTTCCAATGGGTTTGTAGGTAAGAATGAAGATATGATATCATAATTTCAGAAGAATAATTATATCATAATTATAATATATATACATTAAACCTATAATAATAACAATCCTTGAAATACGGTGATGGAAAATGAATTGTATCGCTAAGTGGAGGTGATAGTCCACACGTACGCACAAGCGGTGGTTTCACTTCCCATTTAATGAGATAAAGGGTGGATATTGGTGGTTACATAATCATAATAACATTTTATTATTTTTATGATACTTAATATATCATTTTATGGTGAATATTATATATTTATAGGAGGTATAAGAAGAAATATATTGAAAGAGGTTGAGTAGGATGATTACCTCTTATTCAATATGCCTCCTTTAGATCCTCTCTTAAGGACCATGGGAAAAATATTTTAATAATACCATAACATCTAATTCATGGATTGAGAAGTTAAGAAGAAAATTTTTAGTGGTTGGTTGAGATATATGGCTCGTATTTGTGTGAAGAAGAGAAAATAGGAGTGTCCATTTATAAGTGGGGGAGAGGGCACACTTGGAATTTCTTTAAATATTAAAATACAATAAAGTTATACTCAGGAAAACTGATTCAAAATGGAAAGAGGATAAAATATTGAATATTTTTAGGTCAAAATATGTCCATACAATATGTTTCAAACAAGTTTAATTGATAAAATTATCCTTATCTCTTGGTTAAAACCCCTGATAAACCCATTTTTACCATAACCATGGTAACAAATTTTTATGATTTTCACAAAGCATTTTGAAAAAAAATTAAGTAGAAATTATAAAAAAATATTAATTATGATGGAAATTTTTTAAATAAATTTTATTAAATTCAATTTCTAGATGTAGAAAAATTTAATTTGAACTTAAACCCATAAAATGCGATGAAAAATATTTTTATAGAAAAAATGTTTTCCAAAGTATAAAACATTTTTTTATAGAAATATACAATATAAAATTAATTATAATGTTATAGATTTTATTATTCAAAATATAAATGAGATAATTTTACTTTTAAAATACTTTAAAAAAGTTAATCCTTTTAAATTCTTTGAATGAAAATACAGTTTTCAATAAAAATCAGTATTTTTCCCTATTCATTGAGAAATCAATATTTTTAGAAAATTTTCAAAAATTCACTCCAAGATAATTTTGACATATTGATTTAGAAAATTAATTCTATTTTTTTCAAATAAATTTTCTAAAATTTGGAAAAATTAAATATATTATTTTCTCACAAAAAGTAATAAAGACCATTTTTGAGGAAAAATGTATTTTTGAAGCATACAAAGATGTTACTAAAAATTGAGCACTTATTTATAAATATATTTACTTTACATAAACCTTTATACATGGTTTTAAAAATTTTATTTTTCCGATTCATACTGTTAATTTAATAGCTAGGTTATGATTCTATACTATATTACGATTAATTTAGGCTCAACATTTCCTGTATCACAAAATATCAAGGAAATTAAATATTTTTGAAGAAAAATACAGCATAAAATATTGGGGGTGTTATAGGTTGGATTTTATCCGCTAATTCAAAAATAATTTTTAAATGAGACAAAGATTATTAAAGAACTATCTAGTGTCTCATTGATGTAATTTATGCCATTTTATAGATTATTTATTTCTATTTTTTCACAGTTTCATTATTCTAAGAATAGAGATCATGGGATTGGGTTTCCTAATCACCTATAATATTTTGATTAAGTGTTACTATACAATTAAGAAACTAATAAATGTCCACATGAATCCAAATAATTTTTTTAAAAACTATAGGATCACATGTTATTCTGTATATCAATAAAACTTCTCAAACTATGGAAAACCTATAGATTTTATTGAAATTATTATTTAAATGACTTTTATGATTCCCTTGACTATGATAATTACTTGGAATAACCAATAACTTCATTACCCATAACATCTAGGATCCTTAAATACCATACATTGGATACTATAGTACGTGATCTTAATAATGGGTCTTAAAATTGATCCTTGTTGAGAATCTATGTTTAACATCGACTTCAGTTGTCAAAAATTGAACTAATAAACACTACATATGCTATTAGTGATGAAAATTGGGTTATTTATATTCATGATGAGTTGAACTAATTTCAATAAAATGAATTGTGGGAATTAAAAAAACTACATAAATACTATATTATTATTATAACTAAGTGGGTTCTTAGAAACAAGATTGATGAGTCTCTAATTTTTAAAAAGTAGGGATTTATTATGGGGAGAATTTTTCCCCAGTTTCTAGAATTAAATCCATTAGACATGAATACAGTTTTTAGAATACTGTGAGTATATATAATATATTTTAACTAAAATATTTATTAAATGAATTTAAAGATTTATTTTTTAAATGGTTTCATCTTTAGGATGTTTATATTGAATAACCCCATGGATTTTAAATTAAATATTTCCCAAATATTATTTTTTAAACTTTCTAAAGGAATGTATGCTTTAAAGCACACTACTAGATCTTGGTATGTTTCACTCAATAATTTTTTTTCATAAAATTATTTTACGAAAGCTAAAAATGGCTATACTCTTTTTATTAAAAGGATATTAGAGTATATTTATGATAGCTCAAATTTATATTGATGAAATTATTTTTAGTATTAAAAAAACTCTTTGTGTGATGGTTTTTATATCTTAATGAAAAATGAATTTGAAATAAGTTTGATGGGGGGGGGGTAAACAATATTCCTTATTTTATAAATTTTCTAAAACAAAAAATTGATTATTTTAATCAAATCTAGTATAGAAGAGAAATTTTAAAATGTTTTTGTATGCATAGTGTTAATAATAGTGATACTCTTGTGAATACTAATTGTAATTTGAATTGGTTGAAACCAAGAAACTAGTGGAATAGTCACTTTACAATGGTATAATTATAAGTTTATTATGCCTTAATAATATCCTCCATCATATTTTTTATATGGTATATTTAAATCAGACACTGAGGAATCTTAGTTGGGTGTAGTTAAAAGAATTTTTAAATACCTTAATAATGTTTTATGTTTGGTTTTTTGTACTATAAAGAAAAAATTATTTGACTTGGTTTGTTATTATGAGACCAATTGTAGGGATGATTAATTATCCTTGGTTGATTTATTGATTTATTTATCATTTATTGAAGTCGACATAATTTATTATGATTTTCATTCCACTTAGTTTTTACATCCTTAATTATTTTATTCTTTCATCATCAAATATTATTTAAAAGGGATTCATGAATGACTATGGGTTTTTAAAATAAGTGAGGCATGTATTTTAATTACTTTATTTTATAATCCTAATTATTTAGTTTATCTGGTTTATTTAAATTTATTTTGTTTTTTAATTTTATTTTCATATTTTATTTAAGATTTCTGAATTAAAATGGTAAAATACCATGCTTTAGGGATTACCCCCATTTATTTTACTCAAGTTAACCTTATTTCATTCTACTATAAAAATTTATTCAACCTTATTAAAATCTAATTCTCTCAAAAATTAATTTTATTTCTCACCCTATCCATTAAAACAATATCATGGAAGAAAGCAAGCAATATAGATCTACCTCTTTGGGTGATAAAGGAACCTATATTAAATTTATTGTTTGAACCTAGTTTTTCTTTGAGGTATAAAACATTTATTTTTTAGTTTAGTTCCTTAACTTTAACTTAATGGGAATGCCTAATGAGTTTATGGAGGAAACAAAAGTGTCTGGGGGTTTTCAGAGCCTGGAGCCCCAGTTTTGGGAGAAAATAGATGGACGCATGGTTAGTATAAACATGCCATTCAGTCCACACATTTTATACAAACCATTTGGGGTGTTTTGGTGACCAGAAGAGGGATGAACAGTTTGGATTAACCATGCAACCTTGGATGCATGACCATGCAAGTGTTTATGGTCCTATTGTTGAGGCATTTTTCATGGGATTTGTACAGTTAGTTTACCTATGTGATGAGAATGTGTGAGGGATGTCTAGGGATAGAGATGTTTTCATGGTTAGTGGATGGTTTTAATAACCATTCATCCAAACCATGTGACACTTTACTTTTTATGTAAGAATACGTTTTTACCCCTATTTTTTTCCGAATGGCCCGAAGGCCTTCTTTTTATTTTATTATTGATAATACCCCTTTTAAGGGTTGAAGGGGAACCCGTACATGACCCATAGGCCCAAGGCACAAGGCCCGACATGACCCACAATACATGACCGGAAGGCCCAGAGGCATACCATGCCCACACATGACCCATAGGCCCAGCCCACTAGAATCACCCATCCCTTTCTCTTCCACGCACAATGGGACCTCCTCCCGTGGAGTTCCTTCTCACTTATCCCTAGGCCTTGGAATATATTCTTCATCTAACCTCTGAATCAAGATTCATTCATTTAATTGTTTTTAGACTAGAAATATTTATATTCCTTTGTTTTTGTTATTCTTATTTCTATCAATGATGTTATTTTAATGTGAGACCATATGCCCTATTTTCAAGGAATTTTTCTATTCTTATATTTTTTTTCAATCTAGACTAAATCAATGGATAAAAATAGAATATTATTCCTATATAGGAATAAGGTAGGTGGTATATGACTTATCCATCAAATTCTCACCATTTACAATTTTTTGTCATTATGCACATGCCAGTTTCACTGGGTGTTGCTCCTAAAATTTTTCTTCTTTGATTTATGTCATCTAAGTTGTATTTTAAGACCCTAATGACACCTCTTGACATCATTGGTGGTTAAGACCTCAAAATTAACCACCCCAAGTAGGGTGTATTCTTCATTATTCCATTGGAGACCTATATTGTGATTACCGAAGACACCTTTCAGGTGCACTTGACTTGAAATTTGTAAAGGTAGGTATTCCCAATTAATAAATGAATCCATAAAGTTTGAAATGGAAAGTGTATATATATATATATATGTATGTATATATATAGATACCACTTGGACTTGATCTAATGCAGTTGAATTGGAAATTGGTTGCGTGTCCTCTTTAACTATATCACTTATGATGAAAGGCTATTGAATGAACCAAATGAATTGTAAATTGGAATGATTTTTACATGGACCAAAAATTAATTATTTTATGATAAATATATAAGGTTCCTATTTTATATGGATCCGTTTCATCTTTATAGGAATCTTCAGACTTTAGAACACCTTAGGTTCCCAAGGGAATGCCTTGAGTACTCAAAGGACACCATTCCGATTCATCAAGAGGATTTACAAGGGAGATACCCACCTTTGAAATTGGTCCTTGTCTATTAGTGGATGTTCGGAATGATACTATAGGATCTCTATTCTTTATAAGAAAATTAGAATGTCTTGGATTCACTTCTTGGATTCCACTTGCTATGTTAGGAGATGTGATAACATGGATTATTCTTCTTGGAATCCAATTATTCTTAGCCTAGGATTTACTATTAGAATTGATCCATGGACTCAGTTATATATAATTACGATGTAATTCCTTGGGTATACCCATTAGATTACACTTTCCACTTATTTCTAAGATGTATGGTTGTGTACTGTGAGATAGCATGAAATTCTAAGTTCAAGGATTCCTTGTTATCTACTTGGAACATTTATCGTTATTGCTATCAATACTAATCTCTAATTACTAGTATTGTATTCCAAAATACCTTGTCTAAACAATCAAATGAATATTTGATTAGATACATCCAACTTTGGTTGAATCCAATTTGGTCATCCAGGTGTCTCATGAGGAACCTGAGCTTGACTTGGGTTGTATTTATTTCCTTCTTTACTTTGATCTTCCTATACAATATTATAGTTTATATTCACTAATAAGATTTTAATAGAAACTTATGGTGGTGTCATACTGAGATTATTACATACCCTATCTAGGATGCTGATAGTAACCATGAAGATTATATAATTGTAGGTGTGGATAAGGGAAGTTTCCATCTCTAGATGCATAACTTCTTATATTAGCATGGGAGATTGGTAGAAGATGAAGAGGTGATGATTGGGATTCTTGTATAGTTTTTGGTATTTTTGAATATTTTTTATATTCAAACTTCTATTTATACTTGTTCTTTTATAGAGACATGACATAATTTTGTATATGGTAGTGTTCAATTTTTTAGTTGAATTTTATGGCTCAAATATTTATGCTCATTTTTATATATTTCCCATTTTTATTTCTTTAATTTATTTATTTATATATCATTTAACACTATGTTATACTTCAATTATGAATTCATAGTCTCCCCACCATACCACCTTAGACCTTCGCTTTCAGTTGGAAGCCTCTAGCATATGTGAGGCATACTTAAGGCCATGTGGCCAACTGGTTCGGCTACTCTAACCGAGGGACCTGGGCCGGGACGTCCCAAAGTGGTATAATTGGTTTCTTCTTTTATTTTACTTACTATTTTGATAATATAGAAATGAGACTAGGAAATGTCATAATTTAGTAATAAACCTATTCTTGGGAGGATCTAGCTCACATATGAGAGAAAATCTGAATTTCCAAGGATGAGACTTGAGGTCCTGGATTATGCATATTAAATTTGATTTGATTCCACCATTGGGTGACACACATGATATGTGATGTTATTATTTGATGATGTTAGATTACATTTTATCCTTATCCTGAGATATCAAGGAATAATTGATCATGCATTATTTTAGGCACTTAATAGGATTAAAATGTCATTTATTATGCCATTCTATGTAGTTTGTATTTCCTAGATACTTGATACTTGTTGTATGTGCCTTGAGTGATATATCTGTTATGAAAACTAATGTTTCCACAGAAAAATTTGATTGATTAGTTGGTTATTAAAGTGTGTTCATCTACCTAAATGGGTTTTCTTATATTGTTTGATGATTCCACCTTAATTAATGAATTATCACATGTTTGAGTTATATAACCGAGGTTACATAGATTAAAAATTTACTTGATTTTGAATGTATTAATTTCATTTTTTTATTTAAATATTTTATCTACCTCTATAAATTGGGAATTCCAATTCATTTATTTAAATAATCTTATATTACCAGTTACATTCTGTTACTAAATGTAAAGGTTTGGATGTAGTTAAATGAACTACCAATTGTAATTTATAAGCCATGTACTTGTAAAAATTTGGAATTTTACTCCAGGTAACTGGTCTATTATGTTAATGAAAGACTTGATAAATCTTAAATCTCGATATGGTCACCATTAAATGGGGATTACAATTTCAAATTAAAGGGTTTTTTCATCTTTAAATTACACATGACACTCCATATACCGACACCCCAGGCTAAAATAGAGATCTTGACCCAGACCTGACCTTATTGTGGGTAGTATGTAATATCTCTTGCATTCCATATAATCCTTACTATCACCCATACCTGGATTTTGGATCTAGAAGGGGGGTGTAACTCTTATATAGTAAGGCTTGTACTTCTTATACTCTGGTATCTATGATATTAATTATTATCAAATACTATATGAGGCGTGTTATTGGAATTTATAGAGCTATTACCCCATAATTTATTCAAGTAGTGCGCCCGAAGGGCAGTGATGAACATGCTTTAGAAGTAGTGGGACCTAAGCCACTAATTTTACTATTTCCGACGCTTTCACCGGGGCACACACATCCATCATGCAGAGGGAGCGCGGCTGTTTCCCCGCATTCCCGCTTTCTAAAGGAAGGTGACATCCACTCCTTATTCAGGGATGTCTGCTCCTTGATCAAAACGGGATGATGAGATGTTGGTTCTTCCTTATGTGGATTCCTCCTCGAAGCTCGTCACCTAGTCCAGGTATCCCTCATAGATTTAAGAAATTGTTTGTGAAACTCTTCCTAGTGCCATATCATCATGGACACCAGTTAATTACATTGCTTCTGTCAGGACATTCCAAGGGGTTTGGTCAGGGCAGCAACCTTCGGTTGGGGGAGTAGTCACATTGGGCACCACTGGAATGTCTTGAAGCTAGGGGATTGGCATGTCTGTCTTCTGTCCCTTATTATATGGCTTCTCAAGGGTGAAGAAGCTCGAGGCATCCCACATCAAACGCGGGGAATTGTATACCAGGGTCATGTATCTGAAATTTTCCTCAGCTTCCCATGTTTAACAAAAGGTATGTCGTGAGTTTAATGTCCTGTAGAGATGGATCGAACTGATCGGAACATTGATTAGAGTGGATCAGATGGAGGAACCCCTGGGAGGGAATGCCAATGTTAAGGCCAACACGTGGTTGGCTTCCCGAATTTTATCTAATGTAATGGAAAGTGAGGTGGTATGATTCCACCGGGATGTGGCAGTCCAGGTAAGAATTAGGATAGATGATGGTAGGTTTTGTGAGGGGAGTGGTGAGTGGGATGGAACCGTCATGAGGTGATGATGGTTTTGGGCTTGAACCTCAAAGAGGATTCCTACGTATCCCCGTGATAGGGAATCAAAGTACACATAGTTTGGTGAGATGATGGGGCACCTGAGGGGGTGACCCGTGAGAATGGATGCATGGATATGACCAAGAAGTGGAACCTCCGGGTTGGGGCATGAGCTTCCCAGACACATGGGCTCGAGGGATAGATTATGATGAGTCATGAGTGATGACCTTGAACCTCGTGGATGCTTCCTATGTATCCCCATGGTAGGAAATCAAAGACCACGTTGTTGAGATGGAGAATATAGTTTAACATCATGCGGGATGGGGGAGAACCGACATGAAGGTGGTTGGAATGACCGAGTGGTGGGTTTGAACCTCATGGAAGCTTCCTACATTCCATGCCTTGACATGGATCAAAGAACCCGTAGTTCGGGATGGTATGGGGCTTACACTCTGAGGCGGCCCAAGGTGTTGGTGAACCGATGTGAAGGGGGTTGGAACGACCGGGTGGTGGGCTTAAACCTCATGGAGGCTTCCTACGTACCATGCCTTGACTTGGATCAAAGACCATGTAGTTCAGGATGGTATGGGGATTACACTCTGAGGTGGCCTAAGGTGTTGTTGTTGGGCTTGAACCTCATGAAGGCTTCCTACATACCATGCCTTGACATGGATCAATGTCCCCGTAGTTCAAGATGGTATGGGGATTACACTTTGGGGCGGCCCAAGGTGTTGGGGCTTGAACCTCATGGAGGCTTCCTACATACCATGCCTTGACATGGATTAAAGTCCCTGTAGTTCGGAATGTTATAGGGCTTACACTCTGAGGCGACCCAAGGTATTCAGGCTTGAACCTCGAGGAAGCTTCCTACGTACCATGCCTTGACATGGATCAAATTCCCCATAGTTCGGGATGGTATGGGTCTTACACTCTGAGGCGGACCAAGGTGTTTTTGTTGGGCTTGAACCTAATGAAGAATTCCTAAATACCATGCCTTGACATGGATCAAAGTCCACGTAGTTCAGGATGGTGTGGGGCATACACTCTGAGGTGGTGCAAGGTGTGTGTCACGGTCAGTGCTTGCTCTAAGCTCACGTGAGTCTGCTCGGTGTGAGAAACAAGTGATAGCACAGGCCTGATGATCACATCACTAAAGGTGCGTCCTGTGGGAAATGGAGTGGGGCTTACGCAAGGTGCAGCCCAGAGAGGAAACCAGGGATTATGCGTGGTTAGTAGCCCGGGAAGTCGGGGATTACTCCAGGATGGAGCCCCGATGGCAACAAAGTGCAGCGGGAGAGGGACTTGGGACCGAAGAAAGGAGGAGCCCTGTTTCCCACCATGCGCTTCTCTAGCCCTGGGGACCGAAGATGAAAGGAGGAGTAGGGATTTTTCCTCTAGCAAAAAAATCTAGGGGCTTACACCAAGGTGGTTTTCCTTTCCCACAGACAAATGCCACTCCAATAAAGAGGATATCATCCCATGTAAGGGGTGATCCCATCTTCGTGGAGACAAGTGGGCATGGAGAATGTCCAACGCAGGGGACCCTACGTGCGAGGCACCAGGCGAGGTCATAGTTTAACATCATGTGCTAAGGACGATAGTGCTTGGCAGTTTAATGTCCTGCAGCTCGGACAAGGTGGGTGTGCTCCGTACCCCTAGGGATTACATAACCAGTACCCTCTACTCCTCGCGGAAGGGAAGACATCAGCAACGCCGTACAGGGGGGGTGTTATGGAGCGAACTATTGATGGGTCCACATTAGCGTGGCTATGCGAAGAAGTAATAACCATTAGCGTACCTATGCGAGGAAGCATGAGGCAAAGAAACACAACGAGCAGTATCATCCAAGGGACTTTGAAGTTAATTCGTACGAGCCTAGAAGGTTGTATGAGAAAACTATACAGGATGTGGATGCTCGGGGCGTGAGAGTCACCTGCTAATGGAATCCATAAGAAGAGCATCAGGCACTCGTGCAAAGGGATGCCCAGGGAGCGCTGAGGTGAGGGGTCCCGGGGAATTGCGGGCAACCTTTGAGGCCTGCATGCGAAATTAGTAGCCCTGCGTGAAAAACATTAGGCTGGCACGAAATCAATGATTATTGCACGTAAATGGAGCTGAGGTTTTGTTCTTAAATAGAAAGGATTTCATGCAAGGAGTACGAATTGCGTGCAATTGAAGGGGATCACTCGTAATGAATGGGGTGTGTGCAATTGAAGGGGATTGTGTGAAATTGACTGTCCCACGTGTAGGTGGAAGGGATTGCACACAAGGGGTGGACCCCGAAGGGATTGTAATTCCATCTTAAACCCTGGGGATCTCGCATGAAGGAGAACCCTGGGGATACTTGGTGCGAAAATAATTTTACCTGAAGGCCATCTTTATGTACATGAAAGGTGAATTTCGCACACGAGATCCGGTTCAAATTCTTCATCCTTGAAGTGGAAGGGGGTCACCTTCTATTTATAGGCACCCGGGGGTGCAGAAACTAGGTCGATGTGAAAAAATTATGTGACGTAGGGGTCATCGCGAAATTTTGACCACACGGGGCGGGGGCGCAAAAGATTTCATGCCCAGGCTGCCGAACTCTCGCGCATCCCGGAAAATTCTGCATGGGGCATAATTTTTTCACGTGCCTATGATTTTTTTGTGCAGCCCCTCCGAGCCCCCTAGATGGGGTCCCTAGGTCCGAATATGTCTTCTTTTTGTTGTTTGGAATCCTTCTTCTTCCCTAGAGAACTTTTTGGCATCTACAAATGCCCCCCTCGGAATTGGATCAGTGAGGGGTTGCAATGGTTGGATTTCGAGGGAAGTGCTGAAATAAATGTCTCCACAGGGTCCATGCATGAAAAATCCTGATGTGACACACAAAACTCTGGTAAGCGCAGAATCATCTTTCCACGCTGGTGTGGAAACCAGACATAGCCTATAAAATCCGCTGCGGGTCCCATGCTTCGTATAAATTTTCTCGCGCGACAAGCTCTGAGCTCTCGTGTGTGAAGATTTCTATGGTCCTACGTGCAAAAAATGATCTAGCCACATGTAATTCCACTGAGATCAGGCGTAATTTTATGCAAAAACCTGGGGTTTTTCGCACCGTTGTTGGAATTTTCATGACGCCCGCTAATATTTCGTGCCATCCTCCCAGATTCCGCGCAGCTACTGAAACACTTTGTAGGAAGAATATGGACGCAAACCAGGATGATGAGGGAGAATCCACTGCTCGCGGGGCTGAAATGGTCACCAAACAAGAGGTTTATGGTGCCAAAAGGATTTTCTACAGTAACCACACCCTCTTCAATATGCTAACCCCTGCCCAAAATGAGTATTCCTTGTCCAAAAATCTGCCGCTGTGGGACTTCGGTATTTTGGAGGAGGTCCCTCTGCTGGGTTTTGAGGTGGATACACCACGGTCATGGGTGACCCATGAGGATGATATCCCTTGATACAAAATCACCAACAACGGTCATCCTTCCAGAAAAACCATCCACATGGACGTTTACGTCCTGAATCCTAGGACTAGGACCATTGTTGGGGGTGACCCTATTGCAGAGAGCTCCCCGAACCTCTATGCAATCACCTTTCATCAGAGCATCACTGAGTAGGATATAGTCTGGCTGCAGGACTAGTAACTGTGGTCCGGAGGTAACTTCACCAGCATATGGACCTGGGCGTACTGGGTTCTCCATACATGTGACCAATTTAGGGTCGAGCTGCGGCATATTGGCTTATTTGAGGCGGTGTGGACATCGAAATTTCACTTCTACTGCCAGAATGAGCTTGGGCCAGAGCTGTTCACCCAGTGGTCCCCTGATACCAATACCTTCCATCTCCATCATGGGGAAGTCGGTATCAGTCTCTAGGACATTCACTTCATTGGGGAATCCCTTTGGAGGGCCACCAATACGATGAATTCCTTCCGCCGATGAGCACATGGGGAGAAAAATCACGAACCCCATACTAACATGACATTTATTAGAGCTGGATAAGGAGAAGCTAGGGGTCAAGGACTTCCTGAAGGATATCTTCTACAAGGACTGGTTTATCCTATACCTAGAGTGGGATCTGGCAGTCAAGATGCCAAGGCGAGGGAGACGATGCCCAACCGTGGCACAAAGGAGCAAGAGTGGATCATACTGGATGATCCTAGAGGCGGGGAACTACCAGTCATGGGGATACAACATCAATGCAAGTTGGGACTCGAATGTTCGATACGCCAAATTCTTTTCCACATTCCTGACTAAGTGGCTCTTGCTGATGAGGGATGCTAGGATGGGCATCCATCCAGAGACCTTAGTGATGGATGGCATCATGGATTCCAACAAAAGATTAAATCTGGGGGTCCCCATGCTGGCTCGGCTGTATGCCATTTTGGGACACATCTCGAGAGGGGGATCACTTAGGAGAGTCTGTGGCGCCTTCCAAATTTTCCATGGCTGGGTTGCAGCTTATTGTGGCAGGTATACCTTCCCGAATACCATCCATCCTCCAGGAAATGGCCTGCGACCATCCCTACTGAACATTGTCGGGGTCATGTTGCTGATGCTCCATGAGGAGGGAGTAAGGATCAGAATTGGTAACCACACCAACTTCGCCTTCAGCCCATTCCCCACTGCAACTGGCCAGATGATAAACAATGGGCAAGGCTCACTGGAGCAGAAGGAGTACTTCCAGAGCATCAGAGGTGGGGTGCTTTTGGCCTAGATTGATGGGAATATTTTTTGTGAGCCTTATGTGCCATCTAGGGTCGCCCGAAAGTTTGGGTGCCTCCAGTGGATGCTGAAAAAATTATAAAAAGATGTTTAAGAAGAAAGGAATCCCTATGTTCTTCGTCAACTGTGGCTGATGTTCATGACCTATGGCTTCAGAGACATCATCACATTTCCTCCCCCCAGAGTTAAAACTAGTCTCTCAACTGAGTATGCCAAACATTGGGCCATAGCATACCCTGAGGGGATGTTGTGGAAGCGAGTTCGGCAACACAAGGTCGCCAGTGTGGAACCTGGGCGACAAGAGAGAAGGAAGAGTGCCGCTAGAGGGGGAAGATCAGAAGCGCGTCGGACAATGGGGCCTGTACAGGCCGAGACCTCAGTAGCGGGGACGTCATATGGGATGGACACGCCCTCATTTCCTAGAGAAGTAGGGTCCCACGGAGCGGCCAGAGAACTTCCCGGGAAGAAAATAAGATATCTTTTTCAACCTTCTCATGAAACAATCTTCCCTATGCTATGGTCGACTTGGCTAACCCTGCGACAATCATTGAGTACTGAAGCCCTCTGGTAGAAGATAATGCGAGACGGGATCCAGCTGCCAAAAGTCGGGCTTGTTTGGGTCATCAACGGAGTAAACTTCCATCGAAAACTTGAATATCTGACATCCATGGACATGTATGCATGCCAATGGGGTCAGAGCGTGGAGCCACCTTTCTTGGTGAAAGTGATGCTCGACCAGGAGCTTGATTTGAAAACGATGCCGCCGGGGGATGATGACAACAATGATGAGTCGGAGGGTGGAGAGACAAACGAGGATGAGGAAGAAGAAGAAGGTGAAGGAGAAGGTAAAGGAGAAGAGGAGCCCGAAGGTGAGGGGTCTCAAGGGGAGTCCCACCAAGGGAGTCTCCAGGAGAGCAGTGAGATCGTTGGCTCTGATATGGATGTGACTGAGCTACTCGATGTATGCTTCAACCCTTATCTATCCTTATTTTCTCCACTTTCCTTTGCAATCCTTAATCCACCCTCCTTATCTTTCTCAAGAGAATATTGGGGCTGATCAAGCATCTCCAGTCGAAGGAGGGGGAGAAGCGCTAGTGGAATAAGGTGGGCCACCGATGCCCATTATTGAGTTGATGAGTGTTGGGGGATCCCCCGCTATGATAGCTCATGTAGTGGCTAGAACGCTGGAGGCTGGCATCTTGGGTTCCTGTAAGTTCCTTACATAGATACCAGTGCTCACTTTTAGAGGTCTCAATTGATTAGGGTGCTTCTTGTTTGTATAGTGATCACGACACTGAAGGCTCATCAGGCTGTTAGAACCGGACCATCCGTGAGTGAGTCAATGACAAACGTGCCACCCTATCCCGAAAGTGCCTCCCAAACTGAGTTGGACCTGAAAATTGGTGAGCAGGGAGCGACGGACATCAGCGGTGTTGCCGCCGAAGAAGGGACAAAGGTTGAAGAAGATTCCACCGGGGTCGAGGTGAGAGAGGAAGGTTGCTCAAACACTGAAGAGCCTCACCCCCTGAGAGGAGTATCCGAGGAATACATTTCTGCTAGCTTGTTGGCTGTTTTTCCTATCTATCAGCCCACTAATCCCGAGGAAATTGATGATTCAGACTCAGAAGCGGCCGAGGAGAGACAGATGACGTGACACAAAGGGTGGAAGTGCATTTTACACTTTCTCAGTCAGCCTCAGATGGAATGGCTGAAGCGGATGGGATCACTGCACACATGGCTGCGTTTCCTCTATGCTGGAGGGGAAAATGCTCAATGCCTTCACTTGACGGTCCGTGATTACATGGCGGAGATGATGCACGAGAGTAGCTGGTTCTCCGACGTCACCCAGTGTCGGGAGGAGTTGGGGAGTATCCGATCATTTCTGAAGGCGGAGCAGGAGGTCTGATGCCTTGAAGAATAGGTGAAGGAAAATGAGATATTCATTGAAAACTGTTCTGAGCTTGTGGAGCATTTGAGGGCCCAGCTGGAAGACGCCCAAGAGCAACTAGTGGAAGCGAGTCACCAAATTACTGAGCTCTAAACTTAATAGGCACAGGCATGAGATAGGGTCAGTGAACTGTGCTCCATGGCCGTTGATGAATAGAGAGTCCTTAGGGAGTGTGAAGCAGTCCTGGAGGCCACCATCCAAAAGGTAGCGACATTGGAAAGATCCATCCAAGAAGCCGACCCTTAAGGGCCCTGTCTTGGACGAACCCATAAACTCATTTTTCCTTATTTCTTCTTATATTTAACTATATGTATGGAAAAATTTATTTACTTGTACCCTTGGTTTAACATGATCAACCATAATCCCGAAATAAATAGAAATCCATTCTAAGCTCACGTGGGCTGTACCCAATGTGAGAAACAAGGGATGATCGTATTATCACTTCGTTTGATTATGGGAGCGTCAACCAAGCTTCGGGCATTCAAGATTCGAATCTGGATTTCTGAGGAGAAGAAGGAGGCCCAATCAAAGGAAGAGGACCTCAGACCGATCGATGTATTGTCTTCTCAATGTGCTCCAGCTCACGATTGAGTCAATTCCAGGGGAATTTGAATCAGTCCGAACATAGGGGAATGAAAAATGTGAATCACGTTATTCCAAATTCGGAACACTGCGAGAGGGGCATGGCAGTAAATGAAAACTGTTGACCGTTTTCGAAACACAACATCCCTATCGCATTAGCCTGAAATGGGGACAATAAATGAGGGTCGACTGATGACCATGTTCGCAACATGGGACCTAACTCAAATATCATCCATCAGTCTTTCTGAACATTGGATTAGGATAGCAGGTGGGCCATAAGCCGAGTATCCATACTATTAGGGGGTCCCTTCCAATGTGAAAGAGGATGAGGATCCAAATAAAGGGGCACACAAAGCGTGGGAAGTGAAGTGGTGGTTTGTTAAAATAGAATCCAACACTCTTGAAATTACACAACTGTGGTGGAAGCACATCAGGCGGGTGCATTAATCTGATCATGGATCATTCCTACCTTGAGATAGGACATCTCTGGTGAAGGAACTGTCGCTTCCCAATGTCATTATGGGGCATACTGAACTTTTTCAGGGCAAATGATGTAGTTACATAACTCCCCAAGGAGTTAAGACAAGGGGCCAATAGTGAGAAAGGATGGGATTTGTGATTCCCAGGGCTAGACCTGAGACAAAATGTCTAGGTGTTCCTACGCATCCCATAAGAATGGGAATTAAGCCATATATAGCTCTGGAAAGGGTCTTAGTTTAAGGTCTTATAACTCAGACCAGGGATCGGTAAGGAATGAAGGAGACACATGGTATGGTGATTATGAAACCTGATGTGAATGAGGAAATAATTCCAAATTACCATGTGTTCCTTAGGGAAGTGTTTAGGTCAATGGACCAAATACGAAAGTTAGGCTAGGCCTGTGGGGAAGTTCCCGAGTGTTCCTACGTATCCCATAAGAATGAGAATCAAGCCATACGTAGTTATGGGTGGTAGCACGGTAAGGTACCAGTGCAAAGGATGAAAGGGGCATGAAGGTCTGGCCCTCACACCAAAAGAAGCAGTATTTGATGTATCTTGTTTTTCATTTAAGGTGAATGGTTTTTTTGTGAAGCGACAGGCCTGGGGTAGAAATTCCCAACACCGCCATAAGAACCAATCCGTATACAGGTGTTGAAAAATGGTATAGTGGATGACCAATACCAAACGTGATATACCCTATGATGAGGTCAACACAATGCAGTGTCATTTTTCATCGTGTGTCCTGGATGATATTATCACAATTTAGGGTTATGTAGGACCTGATAGCACAATTTAAGGTCATATGAATTAGACCTGAAGGAATGCACATGACGCGATAAATCATACCCTTCATGAATGAGGGATAAGTCCACATCACCACCATGCACAATTCCGGGAGAGGAGCCTCAAGCCAAGTGGCCAGTGATGGTTAGAGGATAAGAGGCAGGAGAAGCTGGCTCCCAGTTGAGCTGGACCCAGAAATGCAATGTCTGGGTGATCCCATGTATCCCATGAGGACAAGGATCAAGCTGCACATAGTTCTTAGAGAAGATATCAGTTTATGGTCTTACAACTCAGACCGTGGGAGCCCCGAAGGATGCCGTATTGCTGCTTGTCCCCCTGACGTGCAGAGGTGCACTGATGGATAGTGCCAAGAGTGTTGAGATTCCACCGGGACATGATGGGGTGGAACATAATGTGAATCATGTAACCAACATTCAAGGCCTGAAGGGGATGGCGTGACGATGAAGTATTACTACTGACCATGTTCACAACAAAACATCCATGTCACGTTAGCCTAAAATGAGGACAAACAAATGAGCATCGACTGCTGAACATGTTCGCAATGCGGGACTTGTATCGATTTGTTGTCCGAAACCCTCGGGGACGTTGTCCTGTAATGGTAGGAGATCCCTCAGGCCTAGCATCCATGCCGTTTTGGGGGTCCCTTCAGGTGTGAAAGATAATGGGGTCCCAAATAAAGGGGAACATGAAGCTTGAAAAGTGGATGGAAACTTGTCCAAGTTGAATCCAACACTCTAGGTCCTAGACCAGAGTACTCTTAGACAAATCGGTGAACCACTGTAAAGGGTCGAGGGGCTCGACCCGATAGGGGCTGGACCCGAAATTCAAATGTTCAGGCGGTCCTACATATCCTATAAGGATGAGAATCAAGCCACATGTAGTTATTGAAGATACAGTTTAACGTCATGTGGGACGACATACAGTTTGACATCATGCGGGACGACATACAGTTTAACGTCATGCGGGATGAAATACAGTTTAACGTCATGTGGGATGACATATAGTTTAACGTCATGCAGGATGACATACATTTTAATGTCATGTGGGATGACATATAGTTTAACGTCATGCGGGATGGAATACAGTTTAACGTCATGTGGGACAAGCGTGCAATTTAACGTCATGCGGGATGAGCGTGCAGTTTAACGTCATGCAGGACGAGCGTGTAGTTTAGGGTCATGCATGATCGACCGTTTAAGGTCATGCGGGACTATAATCCAGTTTATGGTCATGTAGGACCCGATATCTTAGGAAAATTATTGTTTGAGGAACTTGGCATTGGTTGGAGGAGTTATACACTCACCATCCATGGTCACTAGGGAGTATGCTCCGTTGGGATAAACCTTATAAACAATGAAAGGTCCTTCCCATTTGGGATCCAACTTGGGTGGATTTTTACTGAGTATCATTGGCGCCCTGAGGGCCAATACCAAGTCACATTGTAGGAAAGAGAGGAGGCGAACCTTATTGTTGAAGGCTTGATCTATCCTGCTCTGATGCCTTTCTAGGTTGTGCAGGGCATGAAGCCTATTCTCACCCAGTGCTTCCAATTCATCTAGATGGATTTCTGCCACTCTATCCGGAACTTGCTGGTCATAGAATGTTGTGCGCAATGAGGGCAACTGAATCTCGATGGGTAGGATGACCTCAGTTCCGTATACCAGGGAATAAGGGGTCACCTGGGTGGAATTATGAGTCGTCGTCTGATAAGCCCAGATGATGTTGGGGAGATTATCCAGCCAACTCTTCTTGTTCTGACCAACCATTTTCTGAAGGATGTTAAAGAGGGTTTTATTGAACACCTCAATCTTCCCATTTTCTTGCACGTGATAGCTGTAAGTATGGTTAGAGCGGATGTTGTACTTGGCGTACAACTTTTTCAACTCATCTGCTCGGAAGTTGGTGCCGTTATTAGTGAGGATGACATGAGGCGCTCCAAACTGATGGATGATATTGGAACTCATGAATTCAAAAATAGAATGGGCCTTGAATTCCTTGAGTGGAATTGCCTCTGCCCACTTGGAAAAGAAATCCGTAGTGGTCAGAATGAATCGACATTGGCGAGACGTTACCAGTGGGTATGGTCCTACGATATCTAATCCCCAGACTACAAAGGGACAAGAGTACTTGGTAGTGTGGAGAGGCTCTGGAGGCCGATGCTCAAAGTTAGAATGAACTTTTCACTCATGGAACCTCTTGGTGAACTCGATGCAGTCGTGGATCATGGAGGGCCAAAAATACCCTAATCTCCAGATCTGGTGAGACAGTTTTGGCCCGGCCTGATGGGCATTGCAGGAATCGACATGAACCTCTTGCATGACTTGTAGAATCTCAACCCCCTAAATGCAACAGAGGAGAACACCATCAAAACCGTTCTTATAGAGGATGGGCTCAAGGCGGGGATTTCTCTGGAGGGTAAACTGTAGCGCGCGACATTGAATTTGCTCGCACTCAGCCTAGTATGATAGGAGATTACCGTGTTGGAGGTATTCAACCAAGGGTGTCCTCCAATCGGCAATCATTTCGATCACTGTATCCAGACGACCTGGGGGTCTTGATGTAGAGGCCCTAATGGTAAGATGGATTACCTGTGGGCCGTCATCGCCATCCAGGATAACAGGGGATATGACTCTCTGATGCGCCACGTGGATAATCAAATCATCCTGTTCGGGCTCTGCAAGTGATGCGGCTAAGCTAGCCAAAGCATCTACTCGACCATTCTGTGACCGAGAGACATGTATAACCTCTGGCCAAGAAGAGAACTGGGCCATTATCTAGAGAGTTCTCTCCAATAATGGTACTATCTCTGGTTTTCTAACAACATAGTCACCATTAACTTGCTTAATGACTAGTTCGGAGTCCCCTTTCACATGCAAATGGGGCATGTCGATCTCAAGGGACAGCTTAAGGCCAGTAGTGAGGGCCTAATACTCTTCCTCGTTGTTGGTGAAGCCTTCTGAAAATAGGAATGAGTATGGCAGAACAGCTTGTGCCGGGGTAATAAGTACGATACCTAGGCCTACTCTATTGAGTCGAGGATCATTGAGCCTCCAACCAGTGGGGCTCCAGGAGGCACCATCAAAGTGCATCTGCCAACATGGGACGACTTGATCTACTGAGAGGATTTCCTCATCGGGAAAATCCAATTCCAGTTACTGGTCCGCGGAGGTTGGATGGGTAGCTAGAAAGTCTGCCAATGCTTGTCCCTTGATAGCCTTATAAGGCATGAACCTAATGTAAAAATGCTGGAGGATCACCGCCCACCGTTCTAGCCAGCCAGTTAACATGGGACGACTTAGGATGTACTTCAATGAGTCTACTCGAGACACTAGCTGTACCTCGTGGTGCTACAAGTAATGTCAAAATTTCTCTACGGAGAATATGAGCATAAGGCAGCTCTTCTCAACAGGGGAGTATTTGGTCTCCATATCTAGGAGCATGCGACTGAGGTAGTAGAGGCTGTTCTCCATCCCCTCATTTTTCTTCTGGGTGAGAAGGGCACCAAGGGACTATTCCAGGGCGGTGACATAGAGGACCAGTGGATTCTCGAATACGGGTGGCATCAAGACTGGAGGCCAAAGCAGATACTGCTTGATTTCCTCAAAGGTGGTCTAACACTCTATGTCCCATTCATATGTGGTGCCCTTAATCATGATCCGAGAGAAGGGATTACACTTGCCGGTCAAATTCGCAATGAATCAGTGTATATAAGCTATGTGGCCTTGGAAACCTCGAAGCTCTTGAATATTACTTGGGTAAGGAATCTGGATGATGGCCTTGATCTTTTCTAGGTCGATCTCGATGCCCCGGTACCTGACAACAAATCCATGGAACTTTCCATAGGTGACCCCAAAAGCACACTTCAATGTGTTTATCTTCAGGTGGAGGGGACGGAGGAAGCCAAACACTTTCTCAAGGTTCTTGAGATGGTCCTGGAGCTAGCGAGATTTGACCACCAGATCATTCAAATATCACTCCACCAATGTCCTGAGGATTGGCTTGAATATGCGGTGCATGGCCCACTAATAGGTGGCACCTGCATTCTTCAGGACGAAGGGCATAACCTAGTAATAGAAGGTACCATGGGGCGCCCTGAAAGTAGTAGAATCCTCATCCTCAATGGAAATACGGATCTGATTATACTTGGAGTAACCATCCATGAAGGAGAGGGCTTGGAATCTAGCCGTAGCATCAATCAAGAGTTCCGTCACAGGAAGGGGAAAATCGTCCTTCGGGCAATGGCGGTTGAGATCGCGGAAGTCAATGCAGACTCTGATCTGTTCGTTCTTCTTCCTAACTGGTACAATGTTGGCTGGGAACTTGGGGTACTAGACCTCCTTGATGAAGTTGGATCTTATGAGCTTGTCAACTTCGGCCTCGACCATGGCATCGGGAGAAGGCTGTATCTTTCTGGGAGGCTACTTGAACCCGCAGTGGTTTGCCGAAAGACCAAGGCAGTGGACGGATAACTGAGGATATTGTCCCGAAATCTCAATGTAACTCCAGGAAAACACGTCACAATTCTATTTAAGGAAGTCTACATACCGCTACTACTCCTCGGGGGGCATGGAAACATTGATCAATGTGGGTATCAAGTCTGCCTCACTTCCGAGGTTCAGCTGTACCAACTCGTCGACCGTAGCGAAGATGCCTTCCTCAAAAGCAGGGGGAGCGTTCTCTATATCCTCTTCTCCACTTATGGATGGATATTCCATGGGGGAAACTACTTCTGATTTACCAGACCCCGATGGGAGGCCGGTACTAGCTTGAGCAGCAGTAGTTATTGCATCAGGGAACTCTGGCACTGTCGAGACCATAGCAATGAAGGCTATCGACCTGATCCCATCTGGTCTCCGGCCCAAGGGGCCACGCTTAATAATATCAAAGTATTAGTGGCACATCGTCTAGAGCCGACTTATTCCAGCCCGACGAAACAGAAAATTATGACATATTGTTGTTTCCATGAGCTGGACGCCTCGATACTTGATGGGAGTGGGAGGCTCCGGGATCACTAAGGCCTGATTCGTATAAGAATACAGATTGATCTTACGACACCACCTGGATTTGGGATCATGGTTCCCCCTTATCTTGGAAATGAAAAAAAATGCTTCATATCGGGGGTCGTGGCCTCCAACCGATGGATCGAGAATACATAGCCATCATTCAGGCCTGCCCAAGGGTCGATCGTAGCAGTGATGATCTCAACTTCACTTGACTGGACTTGTTTATACTTTCTCTTGTAATAGTCAGCATCCAAATAGAGGTCTTCACAAGAGGCGAAATGAGACGCGTCACCCTGAAGTAGGCCCACTCAACCATTGAGGGATTACTTGAGGCATTGGTGATACGATGAAGGGACCACTACATGCAGGTGGAGCCAAAACCTACCCATCAATTCATTATATGCAGTGTCCTGGGAGACAACCAAGAACTCAGTGATGGAAACTAGGCTGCCGAACTGGGTCTTTAGAAAGATCTTGCCGACCAGGGTCTGCTCCGTTCTGTCATATCTTTGGATCCTTAAATCAGATGGAGTCAGGTCATCTTAGGATAACCCGAGCTTCCACAGTTTCCGTGTCGAGATAAGGATGATCCCGGAGTCGCTGTCAACGAGACAACGACGAACCTCCACGCCGTTAAATTGGATGGTGATGTACAACGGGTGGAGGTTCCCCTGTATGGGGGAGCCTTCATCCTCTCCATAGAATTAAATGATGGCCTGACATTCGGTATTCTCAAGAACTTCAAAGTGGAAAGCCTCTGCCGCTACTACCTCTTTCTCAAACTGGATAGGACTTCTTAAAGACTCAGTGAGTGCTTCACGCAAATCTGTTGACAGGCGAAGGGATTCAATGATGGAAATCCTTGCTGGGTTGCCAGTGAGGTGCTTGATAATGTCGTACTTCCATGCCAGGAGAAAACTTATGTTTTCAGGAATCCGCTCTGTGATATGAGGCATAGCGGGCCCTACCGGCCGGACCAGTGACTGACTGGTACTGGGTATATCCCACTGTTCACTATTCTAACCCTAAAGAGTAGCTTTCGGATGAGGACTAGATGACTGGGATCAGACTGTAGCAGGGCGGAGCTGGTCGTGGCACAACCAAAGTGGTTCTGCCTGATCCAGTAGCACAAATGGTGGTGGAGGTGGGCCTGTTGACACCAGATGAAGAGTCTGCGCATGCTGAGTTCTGTACTGGGACTGCTGTCTGGTCTTAGCGGCATGCAAAGACTGGCTGGAGGTTCCAACTGGAATGCCCCAATAACCCATATGGCCGTCGCTCTGCCGACGTTGGCGTCGGCTAGGGACGTTGGGGAGGTTTGCCTGGCCCTCCCCCTCGTTGGGAGTCATATAGGGATTTACCAACTCAACGGTATTGACCGAAGCATACCGTTGACTATCACTTGAAGAGTCATCCACTACTAGGTGAATTCTGGGAGGGATCCCCATCTCAGGGGCATGAAGTCGCCTAGAGTACGAGATGATGATTGCATTGGCGGGGCACACTTTTTTTTCTTGCGCCGCCGATGCTTTATCTTCTTGGAAGAGGCCGGATGAGATGATGATAAAGAAGTGGCGGTTGCAGATTCTGAAGACTCCAGCTTATTTAGACGTTCACGGATAATTCCATGAGAACGAGTGACCACTTTGCGGGCCATCCAGCCGTTATACTTCTGGGACCCGCGGTTAGAGACCTGCTGTCACTCGCCTTCTCCGTCGCTACTACTATCTGACCTCACAAAGACCCTCCCCACTTGTACCGAGGTCGAGCCCAAACTTACTATGTTGTTGTCAATCTGGTCTTGTAACCATTCCTTGAACACATATCATTTCTTGATGGTGTGCCCCAGGATCCGGTGATACATGCAGTAGCTGGGGCGATCAGTGAGATTTTCCTCTTCTGGATTTCTGTACTCAGGCAGCCATACAATTCCCTGCTCTAGGGTACTATGTAAGTATCCAATAACTTGAGCCTCATTGAATAAGTAGGTCTGATTTCTTCTATCTAGAAAGGGGGCTCTAGATGGTGGCTGTATGTTACGTAGAGGCGCCTGCCAATTTTGAGGTGGTTTCTGCTAGGCTGGAAGCTGCACCCGTCATGTTGGACCTCTGTAGGGTTGCGGAGCTGGCTCCACTGGTAGAAATTCTAGCTGCCTAGGGGCCTCTATCTGGGCCACCGCAGTGGGCTCAGATCTGGCAAACATTCTTGCTAGGATTACAGGGGGTAGAAGATCTGCCTGGCTAGCCTGTTTTAGGGATTCTTTGAGATGCTGGGCCTTATATAAGAAGTCTCGGAACCCTCCGAGATATTTTGAGTGATCATAGAGGGAACCGGTTCCACCTTGACATTTCCTACGCACATCGTTATTAATTTCTCCTGAGTCAGGGGCATGTTAAGGGAGTATGTGAGCCTTTTCCACTAGGAGAAAAAGTCCCCCTCTCTCTCATCAAGACTTTGTTTGCACTTGAAGAGGTTTGTGATGTTCGTTTTCTAGGTGGTATATCTAAACTGGTAAATGAACTTCCTGTGAAGGTCCTCCCAGATGGTCACGGATCCGACGGGGAGTTGGTTGTACCAGACGAATGCCGGTCCCTCCAGTGTCTGAAAAAAACAACAGATCTTGGCGGCCTCTTTCTATGATGGGGTCCCTAACATAGGCCCACACCTTGCGTTGAAGTGGGAAAGGTGCTACAGTGGGTCCCCCGTCCCATTAAAGGGGGAGAAGGTTGGATTTCCGAATCCCAGGGGTGCTGGAATATCATCCAGCCATGCCGGATATGGCTTGCCATCAGGTGGGATAGCCACATTTCACATTTCTAATGCCCCTAGGCCGGTGATTAGTGCCACAATTGGATCATCTGGATGGGGTTTCCTGTCTTGATGGGGATCCCTAACCACGAGCGCGTTGCCGGGTTCTTCAATGCGGAATACTGGCTCAGCGGCTCGTGGAGCGGCTGGTGGAGCGACCATTAGGGTGACTGGAGGAGCCCGAGCAGGGTTTCTTGGATTGTTGCGCCGTTCAGAAGGGTTTGGAGAGACATACCATGCCCTCTTTCGATGAGCTTCGGCTTCCGCCTTGTCAGCGAGTGTGGCATGATCAGGGTTGCCTGGGGGCAGCTCGCCAAGGAGTAGTTGTTCCTGCCCATGCTGCCTCGGCCTAGGATCACCATAGTCGGGTTGTCGCTCTGCAATGCGTTCAACCAGAAGTTCATTGACCAAATTCTTATGCTCATCAAGCTACTGGCGCAATGTGGCCCTCTCGGGGTCCTCCTTCGTCTTTTGCACTGAAGCGGATGGGTCAGAGTGCTTGACATCTCAGACGTGCTCTTTGCCCTTACCTGAATTCCGGATGAGTACCAGTGCCTTGGTGGGCGTAGGGAGACCTAGGAGGTTACTCTTATAATGATTAATCCTCCCTAATGGGTCTATTAGTGGGATCACATCCTCAGGGAGGAAGTTCCCATCAAGAATTTCTAGCTCGTTTTCCCCTCCTGATAGATCGGTCATGTTGACCGCAACTCTTATCGGGGGCATGTCCTCGACGTCGACAAGCGAGTCGGGCTGACAGTGAACAACAATGAAGAGGTAGGCGGCGTACTTCCCCTAGCCATGAACTTTTTCATGGGGGGTAGCCTCCTTAATAACTTTTTAGAGTACTTAGAAACTCTGAACGCATTGTTGTTGGAGGGCCCTGTGGTGACCCGGTCACTCAGGGCGCTAGACCATGAGGAGTGTGGCCAGGTCAACCAGAATGCATTGTTCACCGATATCTTCAAGGTGCACTTGGCTCCTAGGATAAGTAACTCACCGGTGGTGAAGACAGAAGTGATTCACCCAGAGGGTCTGGCAGAAACACTCAAAATCCTCTAGGGTGAGAGATTCCGACGCACAAAAATTCAGTCCTGCGACCGGCCAAAACTTCTCAGGGAAGTGGACTGCTGCAAGGATTGTCTAGAAGATTCTTAGCTCAGATTCAGGGTCTGGCCCTTGATTTCCCCTCTCTTCAACTGGGGGTGGCTGAGGAACTAGTTGTGGCACTGAGGCAGATCGCTGGGACGATGGGCTGGCCGACGGAGAATACGGCGAGTGGGCTAATTGGCCGCTGAATCTTGGGCTATCCTCTGAGGAGTGTAGTGACTTGGCCGCTATGTCAAAATAGGATAGACTGAAAACCATGGATACTGACATAGTATCGACGTCTTCCAATGGTGGGATATTCCATGAATCTTCTTCCATTGACCAACAAAATAGCTCTCCGTAGTCTCTAGCCAAGGAAGAGGGTACTTCCAGAGATGATGGTGGCGACTGCGTGGTCAGTCCCTAGGGACATTCCAGGTTCTCGTCCTTCGGGATATACCTTCGGAGGGAAACAAGGATCCTATGTACCTTGCATTCCCGGAGTACAAGGCTGATGTGCCTCATTCCTTCCCCATCCCTTGACTCAGAGGACTGAGGGGAGGGTTCCAGCGCTGAGTCGCACTCCACTTCAGAGTCTGAGAAGAGGACTGGTTTGATTCCTGTCCGGCCCTCCCCGTAATTCCTCTTGCGGAGGTGACCACTTACTCTCCTTCCCCTAGGTGGATCTTTGGTGAAAGGCCCAATTTTGGAACGAGGAGGTCCTTAGGCCATACTGGGGCTGGGGTGGAGAGATCTCCCACCAGGGTGGGCCATGGTGCAAGGAGAACTAGGGAAAATGTCGAACGGGACACGGGGAGGGCCTCTGTGGGAAGCGCTGGAGCGGGCAAGACCTCCTCTAGAGCTAACAGAATCATAGGTAGGGGTGGTAGGAGCATGGGTAGGGCTTATACGATCACTTCCCCAGACTACATTAGTGTAAGTAAGGTCGTAATACTGGTAAAGATGAGCATGAGTAGGAACTCCATGATGGGCCTTGGTGAAGTGAAGTTGGATTCCACCCCTCCGATCACTGGGGTGAGGAGGACCTTCACCAACTTGCATGAGGACATAGGGAGGACCTCCATGTTGGCGAGTGACCGGACATGCAATGTCTCCAAACTTGCGGTATGCGGTAGGGGGAGTGACCCCGTACCCAGTGTAGTGAGTGCGAGAGAGACCCCTATACGGAGTATCGCTATCACAAGGGAGACCCTCTCTTGGGTTGAAGGTGAATTGGGGTAGACCTCCAAGCCAGGGTTGGAAGCAGGGAGGGCCCGTACCTTCCGTAGTGGTGGTATGGAGTGGGCCTCTGCACTGGGTGACATTAATGTGGATTGGTCCGCAGCGGCCATCGCCTTTTCCGGTGACCGAGAGAGTCGACCCAGCCTGCCAATGGGGTGGTTAGGGCCTCAATCTAGTTCGGGCATATAACTTCCCCTACTCAACGTATGCAAGGAGTTGGGGATGTGAGTCAGCGGTGGCTCGGGACACCGTAGTCACTGATGTTGACGCCCCATGGAAGGTGTCCTCTTCCATTTGTGCCCAACGTTGGCGTCGGGTCAGATGAACCGGAGATGGTGGTGTGGGTGCATGGCATACCTGCACCTCGGCTCAGAGAACTAGATGACAGTGCTGACATTTCCTGGTGGGAGCCCTCACCAGGAGCCCTTGGAGCGGGATTCCGATCGAGCCAACCCGAACATCCCCATCCTCGAAGGCGTAGGGCAGGGAGTTGTGAAGGCGTTCCGGGGACAAGCTCCTGAAATGATTGAATGTTGGGGTGGGGAGCAGCAGCTCCTTGCGCAACCCTCGGGGGAGGTTTTGATAGCGAGGCACGACCACCTCGAGATCTATGTGGGCCATATCCCTGGTGGGGATGATCCCCTCCACCTCGTACCTGCGTACAAGGTCATTAATTACCCTTTGTTGGATAATTTCCAATGGGGAGAGGGGGAGTGGGCACCCAACAGTTGTGGCAGTCGAGGCCTTCATGGAAGAGGTAGAACCTTACTGGTTGGCCGCGTCGATATTGCCCCTGCCCCTGCGCCGGTGGATAGGTGGTGATTGCGTTCCGGATGTGACAACTTGGTTCCTGAAAGCAGGGAGATGGACTCATTAATACTGATAGAAAAAGAAATTGAAAACTAGTTCCCCAATGTTGTTCCGTCTTCCGTGGCTGGTAAGAGGGATCCACGCTGACAACGTTGCAGAACAGAATGCTCAATGTCCTGACTGCCCCTACTTTTGGTGAGTTTCATGTCAGGCCCGCTTGGTTGGACCTGGTACCGGATGACGGGGTTAGATGAAATGCTAAACCACCGATTCCTCGAACACTACTAATCTCTATACTAAGGATAATACCTTCATGTCAGGTTCACCATTTATATTTCTGACTCTTTTTTTGGGGCACACACATCCATCATGCAGAGGATGTGTGAATGTTTCCCCGCATTTCCGATTTCCAAAGGCGGGCGACATCGTCTCTTTATTCAGGGACGTCTTCTCCTTGATTGAAACAAGATAATGGGATGTCATTTCTTCCTTCTGTTGATTCCTCCACGAATTTCGTCACCTATTCTGGGTAGCCCTCATAGATTTAAGACATCGTTTGTGAAACTCTTCCTGACGCCATATCTTCATGGACACTAGTTAATTACACTTCTTCTCTCAGAAAATTACAAGGGGTATGGTCAGGGCAGCAACCTTCGGTGAGGGGAGTAGTCACGTTGGGAACCACTAGCATGTCTTGACACTCGGGGATTGGCATGTCTGTCTTCTGTCCCTTATTATAGGGATTCTTGAGGGTGCAGAAGCCCAAGGAATACCCCATCGAACATGGGGAATTGTATGCCATGGGTATGTATCTGAGGTTTTCCTCAGCTTACCATGTTTAACATAGGGTATGCTGCAAGTTTAACGTCCAACGGAGATGAATCAGACTGATCGGAACACTGATTATAGTGGATCAGATGGAGGAACCCCCTGGAGGGAACGCTGATATTGGGGCCAACACGTGGGTGGATTCCCAAATGTTATCTGATGGAATGGGGAGTGGGGTGGCATGATTCCACCGAGATGTGGCGGCCCATGTAAGAATCAGGATGGATGATGGAAGGTTTTGTCAAGGGGGTGGTTAGTGGGATGGAACCGTCATGAGGTGATGAGGGTTTTAGGATTGAACCTCAAAGAGGCTTCCTAAGTATCCCCATGATAGGGAATGAATGTCCACGTAGTTTGGTGAGACGATGGTAAACCTGAGGAGGTGACCCGTGAGAATGGATGCATGGATAGGACCCAGAAGAAGTGGAACCTCCAGGTCGGGGAATGAGCTTCCCGAGACACATGGGCACGAGGGAGAGATCAGGATGAGTCATGAGTGATGGGATTGAACCTTGTGGAGGCTTCCTACATATCCCCGTGGCAAGAAATCAATGACCAGGTAGTTCAGATGGCGAATACAATTTAACATCATGCAGGATGGGGGTGAACCGACGTGAAGGTGGTTGGAATGACCAAGTGGTGGGCTTGAACCTCGTGGAGGGTTCCTAAGTTCCATGACTTAATATGGATCAAAGACCCCATAGTTTGGGATGGTATGGGGCTTACACTATGAGGCGGCCCCAGGTGTTGGTGAACCAACATGAATGGGGCCGGAACGACTGGGTGGTGGTCTTGAACCTCATAGAGGTTTCCTACGTACTATGCCTTGACATGGATCAAAGACCCCGTAGTTCGGGATGGTATGGGGCTTACACTTTGAGGCAGGCCAAGGTGTTGTTGTTGGGCTTGAACCTCGTGGAGGCTTCCTATGAACCATGACTTGACATGGATCAAAGTCCCCATAGTTCGGGATGGTATGTGGATTACACTTTGAGGTGGCCCTAGGTGTTGGGGCTTGAACCTCGTGTAGGCTTCTTACGTACCGTGCCTTGACATGGATCAAAGTCCCCATAGTTCGGGATGGTATGAGGATTACCCTCTGAGGTGGCCCAAGGTATTGGGGCTTGAACCTCATGGAGGCTTCCTATATACCATGCCTTGACATGGATCAAAGTCCCCGTAGTTCAGGATGGTATGGGGATTACACTATGAGGCGGCCCAAAGTGTTGTTGTTGTGCTTGAACCTCGTGGAGGCTTCCTACATACCATGCCTTGACATGGATCAAAGTCTCCATAGTTCAGGATGGTATGGGGATTTCACTATGAGGTGGACCAAGGTGTATGTAACGGTCGGTGCTTGCTCTAAGATCACGCGAGTCATGCTCTGTGTGAGAAACAAGAGATAGAACACGTTTGACGATCACGTCATGAAAGATGCATCTATGGGAAATGGAGTGGGGATTACGCGCGGAGCAGCCCATAGAGAAAACAGAGGCTTATGCATGGTTAACAGCCTGGGAATTCGGGGCTTACTCCAGGATGGAGGCCCGATGGTGACAAATCAACACGGGAGAGGGACTTGGGACTGAAGAAAGGAGGAGACATATTTCCCACCCCACCCTTCCCTGGCCCTAGGGACCGAAGATGAAAGGAGGGGCAGGGATGCTGCCTACAATAAGAAAAGCTAGGGGCTTACACCAAGGTGGCTTCCATTTCCTACGGACAAAGGACACTCCAATAAGGAGGATATCATCCCATGTGAGGGGTGATCCCATCCCCATGGAGACGATTGGGAATGGAGAATGTCCAAGGTGGGGGACCCTACGTGTGAGGCACGGGGTGAGGTCACAGTTTAACATCATGTGCTGAGGACGATGGTGCTTGACAGTTTAACGTCCTGCAGCTCGGACGAGGTGGGTGCGCTCCTCACCCCTAGGGATTACATAACTGGTACCCTCTACTCCTTATGGAAGGGAAGACTACGACAACACCGTATGGGGGGGGGGGGTGTTATGGAGTGAACCATTGAGGGGTCCACATTAGCGTGGATATGTGAAGAAGAAATAGCCATTAGCGTGCCTATGTGAAGAGGCATGAGGCAAAGCAACGCAATGGACAATATCATCCAAGGGACTTTGAAGTTACTTCGTACGAGCCTAGAAGTTCGTACTGAAAAACGGTACCTGATGTGGATGATGGGGTGTGAGAGGCACCCGCGAATGGAATCCATAAGAAGCGCATCAGGCACTCGTACAAAGGGACACCCGAGGAGCGCCGAGCTGAGGGGTCCCGGGGAATTGAACACAACCTTTGAGGCTTGCGCACGAAATCAGTATCCCTGTGTGAAAAACACCGGGCTAGCGCGAAATCAAGGATGATTGCGCATAAATGGAGTTGAGGTTTTGTGCATAAATAGAAATTATTGAGCACAAGGAGTACTAATTGTGCGCAATTGAAGGGTATTGCGCGCAATTTTCTAGCTTGCGTGCAAGTGGAAGGAATTGCGCACAAGGGGCAGACCCCGAAGGGATTGTGCTTAAGGGGCGGACCCTGAAGGGATTGTGTGCAAGTGGAAGGGATTGTGTACATGAAAGGTGAATTTTACACATGAGAGATGGTTCAAATTCTTCATCCCTGAAGTAAAAGGGGGTCTCCTTCTATTTATAGGCGCCCAGGGGCACAAAAACCAGGTCGGCATGAAATAATTGTGTGATGTAGGTGGCGGCGCAAAATGTTGACAGCGCAGGGTGGGGGCGCGAAAGATTTCATGACTAGGCCACCGAACTCTCACCCATCCCGAAAAATTCCACGCGGGGCATAATTTTTTCACGTGCCTATGAATTTTTTTCACACTACCCCTCCGGGCCCCCCGAACGGGGTCCCCGGGTTCGAATATGACTTCACTTTTTCATTTGGAAACCTTCTTCTTCCCTAGAGTGGTTTTCGGCGTCTAGAGTTACCTCTAGTAATTCCACTTATAATACCTCCTTCTATCCTAGATGTGGGTGATGGTGCCTAGTTTTGAGAGGGATTCCTATGTATTATGCATATTATGTTGGGAGATCCATAAATTTCCTCTTCTAGGGAGGAGTTGAACTGAGAGTTTTAGTAGTAGCATCCACCCAAGTTTTCAAGGGATGGTGGTCCTTAGGATATGGAGTCATGGATAGAGTTTATGCTATCAATTTTTGATCACCTTGAGATACCTCCTAACTGGAGAGTGAATCTCTCCAATTATATTATTTGAGATTTTACTAAACATCGGTAGGATGTTATGAATTTGGATGATTAGCACCGAGTATGACTTGGGGGAATTTCTAGTGCGGTTTCTATGAATTCTTCTTCCCAAAGATACTGAGAGCTAATAATGCCAGAGATTTCATGAACCCAGATTAGGATACCATGTTCATCATGGAATACTCAGCTCGCTTTATGGAGCTTCAACATTTTTCACCAACCTTAGAAAGAGATAATCTATCTTGGGTGAGATGCTTTGAGGAAGGGCTTCATTACAACAGTTGATATTGGGTAAATTTTTTCAAGTTGGGTACTTTTTCAGAGATTATTAATCAATCCCTTATCACTAAATGAAATATGATAGAATATGACAGTATAGGGCACAATGTCTTAGTATCAAGATAGAGTAGTAGTTCCTCTTGTGGTTGGAAACATCATCACGAGAGGTATAAATAGAGTAGTGGATGCCATAATATCTACACTATCTATTTGGTAGTGTACTATTAGTGTGGGGGGCAAGGTCAATTAAAGCCTCACTATGATAGGAACCTATTCAAATGTTGATCTTATGGATGAATTGGACATCTTTAGAGGTTCTGCCTGACCTTCCCATTTGTTTCCAATGAGAGGGGACCCATGCTAGCTCCACATTCTATAGAAGGATCAATATATCCACATTAGGTAGGGTGTTGGAGTTGAACCAACTGATTGGGAAGAGGAGGAGGTTGTGGTCATGGTATCCAGAATTCTCTTTTTTTTTGGGTTAGTAGAGAAAAAAAGCTCAAGGTAGTACAACTGTAGATTAGGTCCATAGATCTAGCTTGTTTCATGTAGTTCTACTGATACCCTAGGAGAAAATCACATGGAATTTTACACTATGTGGCTCTATTCTAGTAGTCTCTACTATCATTCTTCTTTATTAGATATAGATTCCTTACACTCCTTCATTTCTATATCAATTGTGGAAATTTTTAGGCTTTAAATTTTGTAATTCTAGGAATGATGACACTTGATACTCCATTGGGAATTTAATCAAAGAGTGTACAATAGGGTAATGAATTCCCACTTGAAGTAGTCAATTATCATTTCTCATAGGACCTCTTTGTCCCCGAGATGACAAGCTTTGATTTCATTCCGGGATGGACTGGTTGGTTCCTTATCACGCTTATGTGGATTACTATCATTGTGGGGTATCATTTACATCACTAAAGGAACATATTTATCTTTACAGGGGTGAATGATACATAATGGAAAGTATAGAGGGACTAGAGTATCATGGGCTGGGTGGAGTGACAGTCTATATGGATAGCCTTTATATGGAGGATCAGGGAATATGCCAGGATGATTTAATCCTATTTTATATCATTTCATGTATGTATTTCTTAAATATTTTTCTAGGTTACATCCTAATAGAGTGGTGTATTTATCTGTCATGATTGTGTTTGGAGCACCACTAGTATTCATTCCTCTTTATAGGAAGGATACTACCAAGTTATTGGAGTTGAAGATTGAGCTAGAGGACTTGGAATATAAGGGTTTTTATCTCAACCAATACCTCACCATGGGGTTCTCCCATGCTTTTTTCTAGGAAGGCATATGGGTCCCTTAGGCTTTTCATGGATTACTGTTTATTGAACTAGCTTATGGTTAAGAACTAGTATCCATTTCCTCACATAGATAATATTTTCAACCAACTCCAAGGAAATTGAGTATTATTGAAGATAAATACGAGGTTAGGTTATCATTAGGTTCATGTTATACCATAATATATACAATATACAACATTTCATAGCAGATAAATCTTGTTTTAGTATTTGGTCATTCTGTTTGGTCTCATGAATGTAACAATAATTTTTATGGAACTGATGAATCAATTTTTCCACTCATACCTGGATTAATTTGTTGTGGTGATCATGGAAGCTGTATTAGTGTAATCAAATACTCAACATGATCATTAAAAAAAACTATATATCTTTTTGAAAACACTTATATAACATAGGTTTTATTACAAACTCACCAAATTCCACTTTGGGATAAACAAGGTTCACTTTATGGGTCATATCAAATCAGAATAATGAGTATTAGTTGACCTAGAGAAGGTGAGGTCCATTTTTTTAGAAGTATACCAAGAAAATGTTTGATATATAGAGTTTCTTGGGGCAGGCTGGGTATTACACAAATTTTATTCAGGACTTATTATGCCTTGTAGCACCTATTACTGGTTTTACTAAAAAGGGTTTGAAGTTATTATGGTATGAATGCTATGAGATATCATTCTAGGAGATAAAAGGGATACTGAATTTAGCACCAATCCAGATTCTATACAAGCCTGGAAGAGTCCTTATATTGTTTTTTGATGCCACAAGAATCAGGCTTAGTGCAGTTTTGATCCAGGAATATTGTGTTGTCACATATGGGTCTCAGAAGTTGAGGCCTCATGATTGTAACTACCCAACAGAAAATCTCAATAAAGAATAAGTATTCCATGACGTTTGTTGATGGAGACACTATTTTATGGGATATCAATTTATGGTGTATAGAGAACAAAAAAGTCTCAAATATATCTTTACACAACATAAATTTAATATCAGATAGTGGAGATGGTTCAAATACCTTTAGTCCTTCAATATAAATATTGCCTATATGCCTGGTAAGAGTGATGTAGTCGCTGATGCTCTGAGCCAAAAAACTCAGACACAATCTATTTATGAAGATAGTGATGAATGGAGGTTGAGGGATCTTATTTATGAGATGAATCTAGTGGTTCAGTAGGGTTAGAAGTGGAATTTTTTTATAGCCTTGGTATTATCCTCATCACTTCTGGATAGAATGAAGAAGAGGCATTTCTTAAATCCTAAAGACATTGTCCTAAGAGAGATTATTTCAGGTACATACCCACTATTGGGTTATCCGATCGATGGAGATAGTATCCTACTTATACATGGGCATATCTAGGTACCTACAAAAATGAGAGAGGAGATGATGTGATAATCCCCTACTTCATAATCTACAATGCACCCAGGGATTTCCAAAATGTATCATGACATGCGCCACCAGTATTGGTGGACTGGAATGAAATATCATAATGCAAGTTTTATCACTAAGTGTTTCACCTACTAGTAGTTGAAGGCGGGGCACCAAAAGTATGCTGGATTGTTACATCCATTACTTGACCCAAAACGGAAATGTGATGATGTCAAAATGGATTTTGTGGCTGGTTTTACAAGATCACCTCGGGGTAGAGAAATATTTTGGGTAGTTATGGTAAGACTGTTGAAGGCATCACTCTTCCTTCCAATCTGGGAGACCTTCTAAGTGGATGAGTTGGTAAGGTAGTACAATCATGATATTTTATGCCTATACGGGGTTCCTCATACAATAATTTCTAAAAGGCATGATCATTTCATGTCAAGGTTTCTATAAGGGTTTTAGAAAGCACTGGGTACACAACTTATGACCCTTAGACCGAAGGCCAATCATAATGGACAATATAAGTCCCAAAGGACATGCTTCGAGAATGTGTCCTTGATTTCAGTGGTTATTGGGAAGATCATATCCCTCTTTTAGAGTTTTTCTATAATAATATATTTCAAGTTACCATACAAATATCTCCTTATGAATCCTTATACAGTAGGCCATGTTGATCACCTCTATGATATCTAGAGGCAGGAGAGTCAATGGTACTAGGACCTCCTCTTGTCTAGGAGACTTTAGAGAAGGTGAAGCTTATGAGAAATCATATGGTTACTTACCAATCTAAAAATAAATCTTATTCCAATCACCATCAATTAACTCTAGAGTTTGATGTTGAGGATTATGTTTTATTTTTTGTTTCCCTTAAATAGGGGCATAAGTAGTTATAAAGGCAAGTAAATCTGTCTCTTAGGTTTGTTTGAACTTTTTAGATATTGGAGATATTTAGGTTGGAAACCTATTAGTTGCAGTTACCTCAGAGGTACTGTTCCATTCATGACATCTTCTATATATCCTATATTATCTAATATCATGCCGATCTATCTCGTAATTTTGGTCCCAAGGATGTTGAGTTGGAGGCAGATGCTCCTTTTAAGAAGTATCATATTCATATCATCGATTGAAGTATTAAGGATCTATGAGCCTGGTCAACTCCTTTAGTATGGGTGCTATGGTAGCTTAGCCATGTACATGAGAAGGCTTGGGAGAGAGAGGCTGATGTACATGCTCAGTGACCGAAGTTTTTCTTAGTTGGAGTTTTACCACCCTTGGAAGGGAAATTCAGGGATGAGTTACATTAAGGGGTGGAGACTGTAAGAACACAATATTTCTTCGAGGCATAGAACCTTTAGTTTTCAATAATTCCTTAGATTTAACTTAACAGAAATTCCTAATGAGTTTATAGAGGAAATAAAGGTGTTTGTGGATTGTTTAGAGCCTAGAGTCTTGTATTTTGGATAAAAAAGTTGGGCCACATGGTTAGTATAAATCGGGTTTCCCAATCCACATTGTTTGAAAAAACCTTGTGGGGGTATTTCAGTGTATATCATAAGGACACATGGTTTTACTTAAGCATGCTACCTAGGCCACATGGCCATGTGAGTGTTGTAGATCCTGTTATAGAGGATTTTTTCATGGGATATGCATGGTTAGACTAACCATGCACCTATCCCTTTTGAGGGATGTCTTGGGATAGATCCACATGTATAGTTGTCACATCATTTTGCCAAATGTTTTTATGAATCATGTGAATATTTTATTTTGGGGGTAAAAAGACCATTTCCCCCACTGCATTTATAACTCATCACTTAATTTTATTTCTCTTCCACACAGAGCATTCCCTCCTCCTTTGGAGTTAATTCTCCCTTCTCCCTAGGCCTTGAATAATCTTCTCCGTTCCACCTCTAAATCATGATTATTTTATCTTTTTGGATTCCTATTAGTAATATCTCCATTTCTTTAGCTTTTTTCACCAGTATTCTTCTTATTGATGAAGTTATTTTAGTTCAAGATCATATGTCCTATTTTCAGGGAGTTTTATCTTCTTACATTTTCTTCCAATATAGATCAAACCAATGTCTGATACTGGTAAATTATTCATCTATAGGCATAATTTAAGTGGTTTATGATGTTTCCCTCAAAGTATTTCCATTTATAAATTTTCATCATTGTGCGCATGCCGATTTCACGAGGAATTGCTCCTAAACTTTATACACTTTGATTTAAGTTATCTAAGTTTTATTTTAAGGTCCAAATAACACCTCTTGACATAATTATATGTCGAAACCTCAATGTCAACCACCCTGAACATGGTATATTATTTGTTATGCAATATGTGACCTATATTTTGATTAGCTAAGACACCATTTGGGTGTGCCTGACTTGAGCTTTAAATATATAAGTGTTCCAACTTAATAAATGAATCCTTAAAGTATTAAATAGAACGTATATATATTGATATCACTTGGCCTTGATCCAAGGTAATTGAATTGGAAATTTTTTTCATGTCCTCTTTAACATTTTTACATATAATGAAAGGTAAATGAATGAACCTAATGAATTATAAATTGGAATGATTATTACATGTCCCAAAAATGAATTATGATATAATAAATGTATAAGGAACCTATTTCATATGATCCTTTTTCATATTTATAGGAATGGTCAGACTTGTTCTTACCTTGGATTCTCGATGGAATGACTTGAACATTGAGAGGACACCATTCCAATTCATCAAGATGATTCCCAAGGGAGATACAAACCATCGAACCCAATCCTTTTCTATTAGTGGATTCTTAGTGTGATGCTGGGGAATACCTATTATTCTACAGAAAATTATAATTCCTTGGATTCATTCCTTATATTTATCCTGATGTCTTAGGACATACGACACATTGGGATAATTCTCATTGGGATCTAGTTATGATTATCTTGAGATTTACTGTTGTACTTGATCCATGGTCTCAATTAGATAAAATTCTAGTGGAATTACTTGGGAATACCCCTTGGCTTACACTTAGACCCTTATTTTTAGGATGAATGGTTGTATACTATGAGATAGGGTAACTTTCTATGGTCAATGATTACTTGTTATCTTATTGGATAATTTATCACCATTAGAATAATTACTGCTATCTGATTACTAATATTATATTCCAAAATACCATGACTAAACAATCAAATGAAAATGGTCTCATAGACATCCAACTTAGCCTAAAGCAGGTATGGTCGACCAGGTGTCCTATGAGGAATCAGATCTCGAGTTGGGTTGTATTCATTTTCGAGTTTACTTTGATCTACCTTCACACTAGTATGGTTTTTATTTAAATAATATATTTTTATAAACATCATTAGAGGTGGACTACTAAATTTATCTCACACTCTATCTAGGCCACCGATGGTACCTAAGTATATTATATGATTATAGGTGTGTATAAGGGGGAGAATATAGTCCTGGACATGTGACTTATTGTATTTGGATGGAATATTTCAAGAAGATGATTGGACCAGTTCTCAGGATGCTTGGATAATTTTTGGTATTTTTACCTCTTTTTTATATGACTACTTCCATGTATTATTGTTCTTTTTTAGAGACCTAACATTATTTTTTGTATGGAACAATTTATTTTTTTAGTTGTTTATCTATAGATCATATGGTTATGATCATTCCATTATATTTTACATTACTATTTCTTCCATTTATGTATTTATACATCATTTATTTTTCTGTTACATTATGTTTATGAGGGTATAGTCTTCCCACCATTCCACATTAGACCCTCATTTCTAGTCAAAATTATCTATAATACAAGGAGGCATGCTTGAGTCCATATGGAAAACCAGTTTATCTACTATAAATAGGTGAAATGGTCTAGGACGTCACATTTATGGATAACATATATACAAGATATGGTATATTAAATCAACACATTTCATGTTGAATTTTCATAGCTAATAAATTCCCTCATATCATATGGATAAAATTATGTAGATATGTGGCACTCGATGCATCAAAAGAGTAAGATACAGGATGTCCTGAAAGAGAGTGTTTTACTCAAGGCTGGTAAAGGAATTATTTTTAAATACTCAATTTTGTATCTAAGAAGAAGAAGGAAATTATAAAATTTACTATTAATGAAGTGGATGTTTCCTTAAGTTTAAACGAATGATCCAGTGATTTATATATCCCTTATATGAGAGAATTTAAACATTGTTCCAACTATTTCCCATTGTATAGAATTTTAATTAGGGTTAAGAACAACATATTGTATGTTACTTGAAATGAAAAATGGAGAAAGAAAAAATGGTGCGGTGAAATAGTGAAAATAATATTTTGGTAAAAATATTCCAAAAATTTTTCAATCCAAGGAAAAGAAAATTTTCTACAATGAGGTATCAATATATATATATTTTATATCTAATGAATAAATTAAAAAAAATAATATTTATAGATTTTTGATGAAGCAAATGAAGATATAAAATGCTACCTTAATGGTTTTGAATCTTCAATATTGAAATTTTATCTCCAGAGAATTAAAGGAAAAAATGGCCATAATAGGAGATAAATCTTACAAGGAGTCACTAAAAGTGTTCCTTAGGATAGGCATTTGCAACCATATAAGGGTGATTTTGAACCTTTGGAATAAAACTTGGGTAAACAATGAAGATAATTTATAAAATTATTATTCACCATTTTACACCCTTTATATTCAAAAGGAATTAATAATCTTGGTTTATAACCTAAAACACTTATTTGAGATATGGAAAATTGAACTATTATGATTGAAATTGAAGAAAAATATGCTAATGAGAATTTTTAAGTCACAAAATCATAAGATACAAAATTTGAGAGATTAAAAATATTTAATTGGGTAATAAATTAGTGTATATGGAAAAATTGGGAGAAATATATTCTACACGTACTAAAATTTTTGGTAACTCCTTTGGATAAGATGCATAGAGTGATGGGGAGACTGACTCTCTTGGGTTGAAATATTTAAGTAGTTTACCCAATAAGGGAGAACTTCCTAAATTTGATAATACATAAATTAACAACCAAATAAATGTAGATCATATTTTTAGATAAAAAATTACTTTTAAAATATCGGAATTGGAAATTGATATAGATATAATAGATAATACACATCTGAATAGATCACCGATATAGAATATTTATGAGGATAATCTCATTGAGACTCCTCATGTGTATCTTACTTCTAAATCAAGATCCACTATCCCTGAGGATTTAGATTACTCTCATATTGATACCATTTAGAAATATATTCTTGTTGTTATATAATAATAATGGATAAAACCTCTATAATTTAAACCACTTGATTTTATTCGTGATATTTAAGGACCCATTTCATTAGAGGGTGTTGGTCCACACCAACTAATGTTATTATTTAAAATTACTAAAAATATAAATGTTGTGAGACCCTAATATCACTTTTATGTGTATATATTAATTATATTTCTTAGTTCCTTAATTTTAAGTGTCTTGAGCTGAACAATAAGAAAATTATAAAGTTTTTATATACATCACTATTTCCACACAGTTTTGTAAACCTTGTGGGAAAGTGTGTGACCAGTTGCATTTTATAACAATGTTGATTCACACGGTTATCATATGGTTTGGTGAACTGTGTGGGTAAACCATGAAATCTTCTTGATTATTGGTATTTTTTTTTCATTTTGGATCCTTTTTAATTGGGGTTTTGTTCCTCTCCCTTGACACTTCAAACCATACATCCAAGAGTCCTCTCCCAAGATATTATAATCCCCATGTCTCTTCCAATGATGATTACATAATGATTTCTTGATGCTTTCTTATATAAAACTCATAGTTAGGGTCTCGTTACTCATCTCCTTCCTCATTATATCTATTTATCCATTAGTTATCCTCTCTATTCAAACCTTATCATCCATGATGGTTGAGTATCATGTCTAAGGATGTCAATATTGCAGGTTTCTGGATTATTGTGATTGTGAGCTTTCTCTTATGACCTAATCTTGTAGTATTCACCAAAGGTGACATGATTATATTGGTTGAGGTAGGTATTTCCATTTAATTCCTTTTATTTTAGAGTACTTTGAATTCCTGGTATTTAAATGTTGATTTCAACTTAGATAAATGTTGAATATACTATCTATCTAATATTTCCCAAAATATTTCCACTGTAACATCTCAGCTTGACTGACAACTAAGATGATAGCTGGAGCAGTGGGTCGCATGGCCTCAAGCACGTCTCCCCATATTCTAGAGGATGAAAACTAACAGCGAGGCTGTAAATGTGGTATAGTGGGGAAAATATACCCTAATATCAGAGTATCACCATGGTATTGAAAAGATTAACATTAGGAAATAGTGTAAGTATTATAAAGAATGACAATAAGTAGAGGAATAATATACTATACTAAACTAAAGTGTCCAAATATAGTTTATACAAAGAATGAATGCATTTTATTATGATTATACATAACTAAAAAAAATTGACATACAAAAGGAAAAAACACAGTACTATACATGATATAAGAAAATAACTAAAAGCCTCAGAAGGAAATCTCTATGAGCATATTAAGATCTAGTTCAGTCCTTTGCTTATAACTCCTAGGTACAAGCACCCAACAACAAGAAAGGTCCAAGGTCCTCCAAAAAGAATGTCTACTCAAGTACCCCAGTGTAATGGAAGCCTGAGCAGGGTGTGAGATAACAATCTCAGTAGGCTATCACCCACATTTTCTAGACCAATAAAGTTCATGAAAAAAAATTAATTAGTGTGCAGGTATAGAGAAATAATAAAGATAACTAAATAATTAAACAACCACCCATCCAGGTTCCTAAGGGATACCTAATGAAAATACCTACTTCGGATCATATTCGGAATAAGTATGATTAGTGACTATAGATATATAGTAGATATATATATATATATATATATATATATATATATTAGCTATATATTTCCTCTATCCATATGAAAAAGTGGGTTTCGATGCCTAATGGCCATATACCTAGAACACTAATGTTGGTCGGACCAGGACATAACTCACATACATCCATAACCAGTCTAAGAGTAAATAGGCTCTTTCAATAGGGTACATTCCCTACATCCCAATAGGGGGGGGGGACATCATGTCTGTCACTCGGGATGGCGAGTGAGCATGCTGTAGCAACGCTATAAGACGGAACATGGCTATCAAAATCCCATCACCCATATCGTATCACTCGTCAGAGTCTCCATGCTCAACACCCAATGTATGTGAGATTCATATAATTGTACTAAAGTGATCCCTTGCCATCATATCACAAGTATCACTAGTGAAAGTTTACATGCTCAACACTCTATGTAAAGGAGCTTGAGTCTCCATGGTCATCAAAACACTTACCATCATTCTCATCCCATGTATAAGGCACAATTATATTTATAATGCAATCTATGGGGTAATAAATATCATGATTTGCATTTATATTTACTCTATTATCAATAAGGGAATCACATTATATTTATAATGTAATACATAAGGTAAACACCTCTTATGACTTTCATTAGCCAAGTTCCATTATGAAAAAGTCAATATAATTCACAGAAACATTTATTAAAACATAGAAAGAAGAAATGTTCATTAACAAAATTTACAACATTAGGTATCACCTATCATGTTCCAATCTAGAAAAATTAAATTACAATTAAGTATTTTCAATTAATAAGAATCATTGTATAAGTTTTAAATGATCAGTATGGGCTTACCATCCCTTGGGGTAAATTCATTTAAAACTAATTGATTTATTTAAGAGAGGGAAATTCCATTTAATCATATAATGGAAAGAATAGGAAACACCAAATCCATATTACCAAGCATGATTAAAACAACTAATCACTATTTTTAGTTTAGAAGACAACGAACCTCAATCGAGGGGTTTTGTTATAAAAACATGACATTGTTCTTTAAACAATTCATTTATCACATTAAACTTTTAATTGAAGAATCATACTCAATTCACATTTAAGATGAATTTAATATAAAAAACATATTGTATAAATTATTATCTAAGGAAGGTTTGATAATTAATTAAATAATACATTTATTAAATTTAAAGGGGCTATGGAAAGTGATCTTACCAGAAGAGAAGATCAATCCAAGCAGAACACTTTGTCACTTGATGTTTTAATTGGTGACCACTCGAAGATACTCCTTCCCACCACTAAGAATATGCACCTTCTCATATATATAAGGAAACCTATCCCATATGAACATATTCATATGACCATGAATATGTGCAAAGGGATCCTTACATATACGCATATTCCCATTAACACTCACACACGTATGTATTTTCTATATTATATGTAAGCAAACCTATCCCCATATATATATATATATATATTCACAGCCATGAATGAATATACATATAACTAGGGAACTTACATATCTATATTCCTACCTATGTATATGCTTGTAAGTCTCCTTTGACAACGGAAACCTCGAACCCGCCTCTATAACGACCAAATGCACTAAAAACAATTTCTAGCAACCCAAAATCACCAAAGGAACCTAAAATAAAGGTTCTAAAAAATATTAGAAGAAAACCCTTACCTCAAAGAGACGAAGTCAAGATAAAATGAACCAATCTACTTCACCTTCAGTGGTGGATGCTGGAATAGGAATGAAGGAGTCCTGGGAGATGCACCACATGCCCTTACAATGAAAGAAAACCAAAAATAGTTCAACCCATAACCCATGGTTTCAACCTAACTAAAATATTCCAAAGTAGAGAAGAAAAATCAGCCAACCTAGGAAGAGGAGGGTGGATAAGGTCTTACCTTGAAATATCGAGTGATAATCATGAAGGAAACTGGTGGAGATCGTCACATGAAGAGGGAGCCAGAGTGGGGGTGTAGCCCGTGCTGGAGAGTCAGGGGAGGGGCTGCATCATGCGAATGGGGTAATGGGAGTGGAAGGTTAAGTTTTTAATTTTTTTTATTTTCGATTTTAATTATTTTAATTTAATTTTTTAAAAGATACACCTTGCACAGTTTGGGCCACACGGTTTAGCAAACCATGCACCAAACGTGCGACCTCTACTAGAAACCTAGAGAACCTTGCACGGTTTCCCCCACATGGTTTGCCTCACCATGCACAGACCATGAGGTGAATAGTGTTTATGTACTACCTATTTGACACTAACTTTGTGGGATTGGGGAAAAGTTTAGTAAACCATGAATATCCCATGCAACACCTTCTGTTCCCCTAAAAGAGGCCGCACGGTTTTCTATAGAGGGATGCACAATTTCAAACAAACCATGATTTCCTATCATACCCTCTAGAATCTTTGTATTTTTGGTTCTGGAACTCCCAAAAATCAATGAGACAATTGAGGGACCCTTAGGGCCTTTACCCATGTCAAGAAACATCACATTGAAGTTTTACAAGGAATTAAGTTACGAAGCTTGCTTTTAAAAATAGCTTGTCTAGTAATTGCCAAAAATTCAAATTCTCATAGAATTTACCTTATCTCAAATACATGGTTCATTACCACCTCCTAACCTTATAACTTCTCATCCTTGGGAAGAATTTAGGAACAATATAGACATTAACTGACCATCCTGGGTCATGAAGTCCCATTCCAATGGATGCGTTTCATATCCAAATGACCAATGACCCTTCAAGAACTTCTCATGCATACAATACTTAATATGTAAATACCTAAGGCAATACTCATTTTATAAATAAACATCAAGAAAAAACTTACTCAAGCCCATTCAACTAGAGAAATGATCACATCATCGCCTCCTTAAACATCTGGACGATGGTGCTCCCCACCATCGACCTTTTCATTAAGCGGCCAATTCCAAACCACAGTACTACCCAGCATCAGAATTTTCTTAAAAAGAATGCCTCTAAACAGTATAACGATGGTCCTAGGTGTGATTATTTGAACTAGGTGAAGCTGATTACATCCAAGGCTATAATAGAGATCTCATTGAAAGAAAAATTTGAATACCATTCAACCAAAATGAAACTAGTTGTGCAAGCTATCCAGAAGACACTACTAAGAGACCCGGGTTAAAAACTGGGTGGAGGCGAATTTCCAGGTTACTGTAGAATTACTGTAGCAGTCACTATAGTAGTTACTATTCGGTACTGTAGTAGCCAGAACTATTCACCTGATTTGGGTCTTCGGGCCACCGGTTTGGGCCTAAGGGTCTCCAGGGCCTTCGGGTCATCAAAGGCCTTCGGGCCACAGGGACTTCAGGTCATGTAGACCATGGAGTATCCTTGTTCACATAGAACAGGCCCCGAAAGAGGATCAAGAGAAACAGGAGTAGTAGCTACAAGATGCAGAGCTAACCAGATTGGAAGAATGAGAGGGTATGTCAACCACCATCAGGACCAGCCACTGTGCAGCTTTGTACGGGGAAATGTTAGCCGATCAACAATGCAAGGTGGGGAGCTAGGTGATCAATGATGCATAAAGATGGGAAGGGGTAGTTCAGGTGGGCTGGGCCTACAAGTCATGTATTGGGCATGGTATGCCTCTGGGCCTCCGGGTCATGTATTGCGAGTTTGTCAGGCCTTATGCCTTGGGCCTACGGGTGATGTTCAGGTTCCCATTCAACCCTTAAAAGGGGGATTATCCATAATAAAATAAAAAAGAAGGCCTTCAGGCCATTCGGGCGGGGCCTTCGGGCCTTTAAACTGGTTCCTTATGACTGTAAACATAAAAAAAGATGGAAAACAAGTTAATCCACCTCAGGCTGACCATCATCAAAGATTCTCAGCTTAGACAGATGCCACATTGCATGCTAAACTGCAATGCCTTCTCCCAAGGTATCTCGCATTTACAACAAATGTGTCCACCTAAGTCCATACATGGTTTTCGATGACATTACTTGGTAAAAAATAATGTAACCATTTTAAAATTTTCATGCCTCATCATGAGTAGAGGTTCAATATAGATCCATCCCACTAGAATCACCACCCCTTTTTAAACAATAGCTCTGGGGATGATAATAAATCTAGGGTAACCTCAGAATTGAACAAATTGGATACAAAGGAACTAAACAAGGCAGTCCATACTCTATGTTTACAAAAAGAATATAGGTACAATCCAAAATGCCCACATCAGAATACTAATTGAGCTCAGAGTGGAATCAAGCTGGCAGTCACTTCAGGAGAAGATGACTAGTGTCCAAGAGTCCTACCAAATCATCCCTACATGGGAACCCAAGTATCACTCAAAACTAACCAAGACTCAATAATAATCATGCATCAATGCGAAACATAGAGAAAACCACCCAAACAAGCTGAATGACTTTAAAAATTTATCATGGTGTAAGAACGATGCACTGTTAGTGCATTAAGGAAGATGTCAAGATTGGGGACATGATCCTCACTTAGGAGAGTACACTAAGAGGATTTTCATGATTACTAGAATGAAAATGACTGAACCACTATTGGTTGACACCTTATAAGAAAATTGACTTCACCTACAAATGCACCATAATTTACCCACCACAAGCCTTTAACACCTAAAGAAACTTGTGATTGTTCAATATTTAACCACCAAAGTCCATTTAAGACCAATGAAGCTTTCTCAAAGGTTGCATACCCAGAAAACGATGTCAAAGTTGTGCTATTGGGCAAGCATTGAATTGATTCAACACTTATTATCCCCAAGTGAATTTAATCAAGATTGAGTATTTCCAAAGGGTTCTCCTTGGTTGTACTCCTTCTAAAATAAGGGAACATAACCCTACTAGAACTAACATGAAGCTCCCTACCGTAGGAGTACCCTAGTTGTTGAAAGAAGATAGAGACTAGTTGCTCACATGAACACTAGGTCGTATTCACATATAATGTAAAAGTAAGGAATTTACATGAAAACCAAAACAAACTGACTGGTGTGTCAAAAAACATGAGCATCTTAGAAATTCATCCAAATAATTAGGATGAACTTGATTTATTTCTGATTCCTAAGTCACTCTACTCTGGAGATGACCCAAGAATGTATTCAAGAGAACAAGGCTCAACAATTTAACCAAACTTAACTGGTTCGTTATACCATTTACCTCTCAAAGGGAATGACGTACATGAATGCATTGTACCATGAGGATTTAGAAGTAAGACAAAATATCCTGAGTACTATCCATAGGCTATTTTCCCTATGAATTCAAGCATCAGATGGTCCATACAAGAGATTTACCCCAAAGTCGTATTGTCCCATATGACTATTAACATGGATGAAGCGATACCAAGTCATCCATAATTGAGGAAAGAAAGGATCAAGAGTCCTATGAAGCAGCTGACCATGCCCGAGGCATGTCTAACCAACTGATGTAGAGCATTAACTAATTCACATTCCCATAAAAAGAGGGGAGAAGAACATGATAACCCATTCGAACAAGGGTGTCATTAGGTGATTGGAGTCCTACTAGGGACAATGACACCCTAACGACACCAAAATTCAGAAACATAACAACATTAATAAGGAATTTACGTTCAAAGAGTTCTACCTACCATATAATTTCCCCTTATGAAAGTAGAAACGTCAACCCTATCACTAGGTCACACCAACTAAATTAACTGACTCAAGAGCCTATCATTTAATCCATTTCTAAAAGAAGAAGAATGGCTATGGAAAATACCTATGATTCCATTCCAAGAAAACTTGAGATAAATGTTTCAATACCCCTACATGAGGTATTTATTAAAGGAAACCACCTATGTGTTCTATTTTCTTGTTTTTAAATTGATTCACATTTAAATCATTAAACATTTTAAATAATTCAAAAAAATCACTAGGAATAATTGGTTAGTATTATGAGACATATTTTTTTAACATTTAATATTTATTGATATACCATCCTAATTAAGAAATTTATCAACAAATTTCTTTTTAAGTTATAACTGGTAAGGCAGCCTATGAGGGTCCCGCTAATCCAACAAGGGTTCATTAGAAAGAAACCCAATAACAGTTTTTTGATTACTAATTTTTCAAACACCCAAATATGAAATCTCATAAGAAAAACGCCCCAAATGACCTACTTGGGTCCACTTGAGCTTTTTTAAAAATTAACCAATCTCATTTTAGATTAAATTTTAACAATTATTTACCTTTATAGCCATTTCACAATATAAAATTCTCATATATATAATGGTCCAGTGTTATGAGTGGAAATATACCAATCCATAAAGTATGCATACACTTTATAGGTGCGATTTGTCTCCCATTAATTCAAAATGAATTCAAATAGTATTATAACTTTAACAAAATTTTACCATGGTTCGAATACAAAGGTAACCTTTTCCCAGTTATAAGGAACCAATACACTGAAAACTAAAAACTGGATCCCGTGGTAATCACAAATTTTTGACGTCAGACCATGCAACCAATTACACATCAACATAGAAAAGATAGTATGTTATCATAAGCTATAAACAAAAAATATGATAAAGAAAACAAGAACATGTAATGAAATAAAATAAAAATGCTGATGAAAATTACCTAAACAGGTTCAAACTAAGAATGGAATACACTCAAGGAACACAATTAAAATCAGCAAGAAGTTCTAAAAATGAATCTACATGGCATGACATATACATGGAATGTGAATTCCAATGTGCCTAATATGATGCATGCAATTCTTCAACCTTACTGAACTGGGCCAAGGGAAAAGTACAAAAAAATTTATAAATCCCCACACAGTTGAAAGTAAAGCATTCACTTGAGGTGAAATCATAATAAATTTTAACAATAAACAATATGAACAATAATTTTCAACCCTAGCCACTTGGTCATTTCCCCATGGGTGGGGTGATCTGTCCCAAACCCAAGTATTTACCAAGAGCTAACAAATTTCTAGTCTCCTGTCTACTAGCCTAAAATAGTATGGAAAATTAGAAATATCTCTGATACCACTTTGTAGAATCCCGACCTAAATGAACACTGAGATGGTTTCTAGACCGACGAGTCACATGGCCTTAAGGGCATATCCATGTACGCCAGAGGCTACCAACTTTCAGCAAGGGTGTAAAGGTGATATAATGGGGAGACTATACCCTCATATCATAGTAGCATAGAATTATAATATAAATAAGAATTAAAAAAAAGAATCAGTATAAAGAAAGACAAGTAGTAGAAGAATAATATACTGTACTCAATTAATGTGGCTAACACTAGTTTATAAAAAGAATGCATGCATGTTACAGTGTTGATATATAACTAAAAATAATTTACATGCAGTAATCAACAACACATTACTATACATGAAATAAGAAAAGAACTAAAATCCTCAGAAGGTGATCTCTATGAGTATCCTGAGCCCCAACTCAATCCTTTGCTCCTAAATCCCAGGTATAAGCACACAACAATAAGAAAAAGCCAAGAACATGCAAACATATGGTCTACTTGGGTACCCCAATGCAATGGAATCCTAATTAGGATGTGAGATAATAATCTATGTAGTCAGTTCCCCAAAATGTATATCCCAATCCTATTCGTGAAAAATAAATTAAGTAGTGTGCATGTATAGAGAAATAATAAACAGAACTAAATAATTGAACAACCACCTATCCAGATTCCTTAGGGACACCTCAATACTATACCTTCTTCAGAACATGTCCAGAATAAGTCTAAACAATGACTATATATATAGTAGTAACATAAATATATATATTTTAGTTATATATTTCGTCCACCTATATGAACCAAGTGCATGCTAACACCAAATGTTCATATACCTGGAATACTAATGCTGGATGGACCTAGATGAAACTCATAGATGTAACTCCTTGACCTTTTTTACCTAGATTTGATGCATTATTTTATTAAATTAGCATGATCACAAGAAAGAAAATCCCAAAGTACCGATTCATTTAGTAGCTTTGAAAAAACAAGATAAAAATATAAGTTTTACATTACATCTTAAAATGAAAAGAACATAGTGTCTCCTTTAAAATCACTCATATCCCTTAGATTATCCCCATAGGTCAGTTATAATATACTTGTTCACATCCTGTGACAAGGGCCTTCAAGTCATCACTACACAAGAGGAATTTGATAGGTTGATGGGGAGGCGTATTCAAGTTAGTCACTACAAGGAGAAAGGCGACTGGATCCAAATACATCTTGGCATACTGGTATATGGATTCAATGGGAAGAATATTTCTATTGAAGAGCTTATCCAGACTTCGGACATGATAACATAAAACATTGAGATCTTTCTCAACACTGATCCAAACAAGAAGGCTTCACCTCTTCAATGGAGTCTCCTCATAGGTAAGCTTTCTAATAGGCTTAAATTACAATTCAGTGATTCAACTATTTCTTATTAGGTTGGGTGATGTCCTTTTGTATCCTGGATGGTTTCCCACTTTTCTTAAAAAAATTTTTCTTCTCAATAAAAAAATTGAAGTTGGATAAACATAATAATTTTAAATATAATATTCATAATAATATGGAAATAATAAATAAAATAATTCAATTTAAATATTCACATGAATAATCTACTAGTTGAATAATCACACGCAATATCAATAACTAATCTCATAAAGAGGGGATTCATAATGAAAGACATCATAACCATACCGCCAAGGCCTCATGACAAGACCATACATAACCATACCATAAAAGCCTTGTGCTAAGAAACTGGTTTGTCTCATGAGACCTAATGATGCATTAAGGGGATATAGAAGTTCCCACACATTACTTACTAAGTCCAATTAATTACTCTTAGGAAAAGTGTGAATCATAACATAAACATTTGTATTAAAACTATCATACAAAATTTTAATACTTTAACTATATACCATGAATGGTATAAAAATAGCACATCCATAGTCAAATATATCATAAAAACATCAATAAAATATAGAAAATTTTATCATAAAAAATCAACCTTAATTTAGCATAAAATCCAACAAAGGATGTTGACATAGATGAAAATAATCTCACAAAATCATTAAAACTCTTCAAGAGAAAAATCCATTTTTTACATTGAAATCATTTAAAAACCGTGAAATTATAAAAGAATAAATTTATTTTGAAAATAACCTTGTAATATTGTAATTCAATCTTTAAAATGTTAAGGTGTCATAATTTTGGAAAATATCTGTAGAGAACCCAAACCTAAGGTACATAGAAATTAAATTAATTTTTGTGGAATATCTAATACATAACAAAAACAGACACCAAAGGACCGTAATAGTTTAGTATCTTTAGAAACTCTTAATATAATCTTCTAATCTTGGTGAAAGATCTTCAACATCTCCCATAAAGATCTTCCTTTTGTTTCTTACCTAAAACCTTTCTTTATATCATGGGGAAAAGAAAACATAATAAGGGTGATCTCAAATGCTCAGTAAGTGTAAAAAATAGATAACATAAAACAATCCATAAACAATTAAATGAAAAAACTTCATCATAAAAACTAAACATCAAAATCTTGAGCAAAGACATAAATCTTGGAAGTACGTAAGGCATATATCATAAAGGAACATCAATCATGATAAAATTTAATGGGAATAAAACATTTAATTGTGGAAAACCAATAATCTCATGATATGATTTCCATAGTATCCAAGGCATTGCGGCCAAGACCATCTTAGTGGACAAAGTCCCTTTCTGAATCGAGTTCACTCCTCGTTCCAGTCCTGTAACACTGAACCGGATTAACTTACCATTCCAACCATGTCTATCTCATGAGATATAAATCTTTACCTAATGCATTGGAGGGAGATATAGGTCCCAACCATCTCATAATGAAATCATTATTGTAACGCCCCGACCCTAATTACCTAGAGTCGGTGCATTATTACATAACATTGGCATGATCACGAGAAAGATCAAGTCTCGAAAGACCGATTAGTTTAGTAGCCTTGGAATAACTAGATACATCCATAAATTTTTACATTACATCATAAAAAAAAACATCTTGTCTTCATATCCCCTCATACTATCCCTGCAGGTCATTCATAAATTACTTCTTCATAATCCTGGGAAAAATAAAACATTGAAAGGGGTGAGCTCAGATGCCCAGTAAGGATAACATTATAGCAGAAGCTTTCATAAATAAGCATAAACACTTAAGGCAATTTATAACTAAAACAAAAGCCTTTTAAACTTGAACTTCAGCATAAAATGGCAAAGGTAAAATGAAATAATTCCATTTACTTACTCACATGGATATTCTACTAGTCTAATGATCACATGCAATATCAATATCCACTTTCATAATGTTGGAATGCATAATGCCAGACTATCATAACCACTTAGCCAAGGCCTCGTGCCAAGACTACAAATAAGATTTTGTCAAGGCCTTGTGCCAAGACACTAGTTTGTCTCATGAGACCTACCGATGCATCGAGGAGCTATAGCGGCCTCCACCCGTCACTTATTAAGTCCAATGCATTCCTCATATGAACATGTTTAAACATAACATAAACATTCGTATTAAAACTAGCATACGAAATGTCAATACTTTTACCACAAACCATGAATGGTATAAAAACAGCGCATCCACATTCAAACATGACTCATTTGATACAATATGGAATATAGTATTGTATCACATTAACCTCAATCAAGAATAATAAATGATGTTGACATAAATGAAAATAATCATCAAAACTATTTGAGATAATTATCCCCCTTTTCTTGAAAACATTTAAAAGTCACACTATTTGTCAAGAAGCCATTTAAAAGTAGATTTTTGAATCAAAGTGTCCCATACCACTTTGAAACTTTTTAAAAGGAGTTTTAATTTCTAAAACTTTAATGTCCATATAAATAAATCCTTAAAACCATTTTTAAAACATGGACATTAATGAGCAAGATTTAGAAGAATAAGTCTTTAAAACATTTAAAAATGGTATTTTAGTTAGAGATTCTAACCAAAAGAGACACTTGAATACAAATAATTGAGGTAATCAAAACTTTTTAATATCATGAGAATAAAGGGATTCATGATATACTATGTCAAAGTACATTATATACACCACATAAAAGTGATTTGGTGTATATCAACAAAGAAGTCTCAATGGAATGTAAATTGAGATGAAATCTCTCATAAAGGCCGTATCCTTAGGTTAAGGATAAATCAACGACATAATTATGTGTGACAAATATAAATATACTAAATATGATTGGATATTCAGTGTAAAACAATCAAAGGATATTCACACATATTCTTGTAAAAACAACACCAACGAATTGGATGTTTAACTCAACAAATGGTGAATGAGTTAAAATTACTCTTATCAAATTCATATCAATGACTTGAGAATTACCAATGAGTGATTATGTGTATCAAACTTATATCCACAGGAAGGGGAGTGGAAATTATGACATAATCAAATGAATAGTGATTCCACACATAATCATGGAGTAATATAATCAATGAAATATGCGTAAAGCCAAATGAGTGGGAATTGAAATCTCAAATTCCCTTACCGATTAGGTAACATACGAAACATACACCCATGAAAGAAGTATCATACCATGATGATGTAAATACCCATAAATTAATTTATATTACACAATGAATACAATCATGGGCAGTACACATACACCACATGCAATAATTAAGTGGTGATCAATAGAAATCTCACGAAATTAAAAGTGAGATAAGAAACCCCTTACCACGTTAATCAACTGAGTCATATGACCAAAAGTTAATAACCACCAAATTATTTACAGAATAACATGAATATAAATAGAATCATGAATATATATCAAATGGAAGTACACAATACACAACTTTCAATAATTTAGTGGCGAAAAATGGAAATCTCACGGAATTGAAAGTGAGATAAGAAAATCCCTTACTTGTACTTTTTCCTTGGTCGATGGTAGGTTTACCTCCTATATAATGGTGAAATAATTGTTATTGAATAATACAAGAATAATTTACTTTAATATGATATCATATATGATCTTTTAACACTGATTTGTTAATAATATCTTAGAATTATCGTTATTTCGGGTGTTAATGGGTTCATTTTACTTTATATTCTTTGTTATGTGAGCCATATTCGTTATTAATGGGATGTATATTATTCATATCCAGAATGATATAAATTACTTAGATACTATTTTTAAATCATCAAATTATAATTATACTTGAATGTATATTATGGACAATGAATCTCATCGCGTTCGTGGAGACGGTAGTCCGTACATACGCACGAGCGACAATATCATTCTTTTGATATTAAAATAATATATAATTGGATTTTATATCATATATACAGAATCATTATCATGTTATATTTATTATTTACATGAGTTACACATCATTATTATACCCATCCAAATAATAATATATTGAATAACAATTACACCACGACGTGGAGACGGTAAGCCGTACGTACGCACGTATGGTGACATGTTATTCAAAGGATGGATAGAATACTGAATATGGTTGTACCATATTTATAATAACATCACAGTATATGTATGATATTTGAGTTATTATTTTATAATGGTAATAACAAAGAAAGAGGAAGTGGAAGAAGAAAGGAACTTAAAAAGGGGTGGTGAAAACATTACCTCTTCTTCGGGTTCTTCCTTTTGATTTGATCAAAATGGCTCCTTATGTTGGCTTTATGATCAAACTAAGGCCTCTAGGTTGTAGTAAGGAAAGTTGGGATAGTATTTGGGCAGGGTTGGGCCGAACCAAAGGGCTTTGAAGGTGTGAAGAAATGAGAAGGAGGAGTGCCCTTTTATAAGAGGGGTGAGGGGCACCTTTGGAAAAGCTAGAGATATTAGTTTATAATAAATTCATATTCGGTTTCCAATGGCTCAAAAGTTGACTATTCAAAGGTTAAGGTGGGTATGGGTCTAAAAAAACTCAACTAATAGAATTTAGACAGGTTTGGGTACTTATATTAACCTTATCTTTAAGTATTAACTCTAAGTTAATTAGTTTCACTTTTACAATGTCTCTTTGTATTTTTATATTATATGGTTAATAAACTTACTATATACATACAAGCGACCCCCAAGTGGTCCATTAATAATACACCTATCATTATATAAGTCTCTTGGACGAACCTTTGATTTTTAGGAATTTAATATCAATTAATAATATAATATTTGTTTTAAAAACTCTTTTATGTCAATTTTGACACTATTCAATAGTTGATTTTTGTGAAACTCATAACAGATTGATTACTTCGAACAAAGTCAATTAAATCAATACTAATATATCATATTATCCTAGAAAATTATTTTAATTCATTAAAAGTTTCATATTATATTTATTTGGGTATTTTTAATATCAATTATTTTGATTTTTCACTATTATAGTAATTACTGCATCATCATTGTGTCATAAATAAATTAAATTATTTAATGTCTAAAAATTATAAATAAAATATCATTATGTAGGAAATAGTTTTATCTTTATAAGGAATATTTATAATCTAAAATACAACATATATAACCCTCTGTAACAATTGTTTTGTTAAAAGATATATGCTTGTGTCATTTTTGTATTTATTTTAACTTAATTAAAATAAAGTGTCATTATCACTTACAAGTGGATCCATGGGGTCCCAAAATAGACCCAAAGATGCCCATGGTCGACCATGTATCAACCAATAGGGTTAAGACACGTTTTAGGGTAATTTAGTATTATTATAATATTATTTTTTAACCCTTATTTACCGGATTTACCCTTAACCATGGTAAATAAAATATTTACTGCAGTAATTATTCAAAATGTATAAAAATAAAAGTTACCTATTTACACAATTTGAACATCCTGATTACAAATATGGAATCCATTTTTCTAAATTCAAAACACATAAGTGGCAGAAATTAATTTAAAATTAATTCCCGCTGTCAAAACAAAAAGCGTGTTTTTAAGAGATAATAACTATCAAAAGATTGACACTTGTTTATGTTCGGTTTAATTGTAAAATTATGTCCAATGACCAAAATTATATTAAATGGTAAAAATATATTCTAAATATACTTTAAAACAACTCAAATTCATAATTTATCACTATTAATTATTTTGATTAAAAAAGTTGTTTTTAATTAAAATTTAGTAATTTTCACTATTCATCAAAATATGAAAGTTATCAAAAAATTACCAAAATTTCACCCTAGGCTAATTTCGATATTACGAATCCAAAAATGAAGTCCATTTTGAGAGATAGAATTTATAAAATTTCAAAAAGTAGGTATTACTATTCATAACGGCTAGTTTGATTGGTTATGGTGTGTTAAAATCTCGAAGTTGTGTACAATGCACACCATTGCATTATTCGAAAGGAAACATACCGAGGAAACTTGGGGTGTTACATTCTCCCCTCCTTCAATAAATTGCGTCCTCGCAATTTTTAAAATTTTGCTTGGGAATATAATGGAAAGTCCCACATCGGAAAAAGAGCCAATAAAACTATCACTTTAAAAGAAAGAAAGAGAGGTATAAGGGTCATCCAAGATAACCCATACTAGGATTCCATGTAAGAAAACTTGGATATGGATGATAAAATAAGTGTCAAGTTCTGATGTAGAGGGAATAGAAATCATGATCAGGAGAAAGTTAACAATGAGAAAACCACAAACTTGTGTTGGGACAAACGACCATTAGTCTCCTAGTAGAAAAGTAAACGGACAACATTTTTTTTTAAATTTACATTACATAAGGAAGAGGAATTCATTTATGATATTGACTAAGAAAATTATGAGATATACTTACATTTTAAGTAAATTTTCATTCTTTAATAAATTTCCACCACTAACTCAATTTTTTTTAAACGACGAGTATTCAAGAAGACTTGGTCACACTGGAAGAGCTAGAATAAACTTCTATAGAATCACATGATCCATGCAGGATAAACCATATATTTACATTGTCTTTGAAGATTAATCAAAGACAAAATGGTTAGTGAATGATCTAATGATCCCCCAAAAGGATATTCATTGAGATAAATATGCACTAATCTAAATTTCTAAAATTAAACCAACAATACCCCAAAATTAAATAGATACCATTCAATAACCAATTGTCCTTAAAATCCTTTAATATAATCCAAACTAATATTGAAACCCAAATCATAGAAGAATTTGATTATGTAGTCTCCCATGTTACATTGTATCTCAAAATGACATCAAATACTCTTAAAGTCACATACTTAAAAGTAATTAACATCATCACATATTCTCTGTTATAGGTTAATAATTTCCATAAATAACCCAAATCACTATAAATCAATAATAAAAACGTAGATAAAAATCCACCATTACTCTACAAATGAAACCCCATTGTATTCTATTTTCCTTGGGCATATAGTGTTTCCAACAAAGCGAACATCTTCCAAAATAACATTTATCACTTAATCACCAAATCATTTTCCTATACCAAGGGTATTCATTTGATAAGACATAATAACCCAAATCATCTTATTATTGATCAATAAAATCATTTAACAAAATAAATAGTCACATTAACCAGGGACTTCACGTAGTCCAGTGGTAGGCGATAAATCCCAATCGCACTTTGGTTGTGGGTTCGATTCCCACAGCTTTGTCCGACGCGACGGGTTGTCACACGGTCTACGTGTTGTCTTTTTTCAAAAACTATATTTTATAATATTACCAAAATAAGATAAATTCCTCAAAATAACATAATTTAATCACAAATGTTATATCATACTTTGCATTTTTATCCCAAATTATAATAACTTATAATTTTCTCAAACCCCAATTATCATATAAAACCAAATGGTTATTTATACCTATATCCACAAGAGAAGAGACAATTCTTCTTCAAATATCATTCTCACATGGCAAACTGCGGGGTTACAAATACAAGAGAAAATTATTCCAAAGTACCCATCAACAAGGAGTGCTAATACTTTTTAAGTTTTTCTCCAACCATTTATTTCCACATATCTTCTTCTTTGACCAAGAAAATATCCTATAGAATAGGACATTCACTCGGGTAATGGCCAGGTCCCCTACATTTACGGCAAATGACTGTAAATGGACTCTTGGGACCATTTTTATCTTATTCCATAGTACTCTTCATTTTTCTTCGGCAATTCTTCACTTTATGTCCTTCCTTCCCGCACGTAAAACATTTCTTTGTCCCATTGAGACACTTTCCTGGGTGTCTCTTTCCACATTTCCTGCATGATGAAAATTGAGGTTTCTTTTCTCCATGGTCTCCATTGCTGGAGATCTTATCTTTTATCACCTTTCTCTTCCTTGTTGAGTCTGGGATTTGGTTAATATATATGTTGTTGATCATATTTTTGGAAAACTGATTTGGCATAAAGACGATATCTTTTACGCCTATCAACATTCCATTTTGTTGCTCATTTCCACCACCGTTCCCACCTTGTACATCATTCTCAAAGTCACTATGACTTCCTTGGAATCCAGCCATTGACTAAAACCAGAAAGCATTGTGTGAGTAATAGTAGTCGTAAAATCATTTAGAGATTAAAATGTCACCATATTCTCAATTTGAAACATATTAGGATTTACCAAGGTCATTTACTCTCATCTTATGTATATATTACTTAAATCGGTTTGTAAAGAAAATGTAAATTATCCTAAGCATATCCCCCGGGAGTGTCGTAACCAAGAGTGCAGCAAGGCCCGTTGTCGTGCACCAGTTCCCATTCGAGTCTAGCTAAAAGCGGTGTTTTTGGGTTTTACCCCTAGGTACATCTGTTCCAGAGCCTCCTCTACCTGCTCGTATCCAGACAGGGATGTATTTCTCGGAAAACTCACAAAATCTCTACAATACCAAAATTCTCGGAAGTTCTTTTATACTAATCCTCAAAGTTCATCTTAGGTCTACGTGCTCTAATCAGAGTTTATCTAAATCTAGCTTCCAAGGTTTGTACTAAACTTCCTCTGATACCAACTGTAATGCCCCGTACCTAATTACCTAGAGTCGGTGCATTATTACATAACATTGGCATGATCACGAGAAAGATCAAGTCTCAAAATACCGATTAGTTTAGTAGCCTTGGAATAACTAGATATATCCATAAATTTTTACATTACATCATAAAAAAAAACATATTGTCTTCATATCCCCTCATACTATCCCTGCAGGTCATTCATAAATTACTTCTTCATAATCCTGGGAAAAATAAAACATTGAAAGGGGTGAGCTCAGATGCTCAGTAAGGATAACATTATAGCAGAAGCTTTCATAAATAAGCATAAACACTTAAGGCAATTTATAACTAAAACAAAATCCTTTTAAACTTGAACTTCAGCATAAAATGGCAAAGGTAAAATGAAATAATGCCATTTACTTACTCACATGGATATTCTACTAGTCGAATGATCACATGCAATATCAATATCCACTTTCATAATGTTGGAATGCATAATGCCAGACTATCATAACCACTTAGCCAAGGCCTCGTGCCAAGACTACAAATAAGATTTTGTCAAGGCCTTGTGCCAAGACACTAGTTTGTCTCATGAGACCTACCGATGCATCGAGGAGCTATAGCGGGCTCCACCCGTCACTTATTAAGTCCAATGCATTCCTCATATGAACATGTTTAAACATAACATAAACATTCGTATTAAAACTAGCATACGAAATGTCAATACTTTTACCACAAACCATGAATGGTATAAAAACAGCGCATCCACAGTCAAACATGACTCATTCGATACAATATGGAATATATTATTGTATCACATTAACCTCAATCAAGAATAATAAATTATGTTGACATAAATGAAAATAATCATCAAAACTATTTGAGAGAATTATCCCCCTTTTCTTGAAAACATTTAAAAGTCACACTATTTGTCAAGAAGCCATTTAAAAGTAAATTTTTGAATCAAAGTGTCCCATACCACTTTGAAACTTTTTAAAAGGAGTTTTAATTTCTAAAACTTTAATGTCCATATAAATAAATCCTTAAAACCATTTTTAAAACATGGACATTAATGAGCAAGATTTAGAAGAATAAGTCTTTAAAACATTTAAAAATGGTATTTTAGTTAGAGATTCTAACCAAAAGAGACACTTGAATACAAATAATTGAGGTAATCAAAACTTTGTAATATCATGAGAATAAAGGGATTCATGATATACTATGTCAAAGTACATTATATACACCACATAAAAGTGATTTGGTGTATATCAACAAAGAAGTCTCAATGGAATGTAAATTGAGATGAAATCTCTCATAAAGGCCGTATCCTTAGGTTAAGGATAAATCAACGACATAATTATGTGTGACAAATATAAATACACTAAATATGATTGGATATTCAGTGTAAAACAATAAAAGGATATTCACACATATTCTTGTAAAAACAACACCAACGAATTGGATGTTTAACTCAACAAATGGTGAATGAGTTAAAATTACTCTTATCAAATTCATATCAATGACTTGAGAATTACCAATGAGTGATTATGTGTATCAAACTTATATCCACAGGAAGGGGAGTGGAAATTATGACATAATCAAATGTATAGTGATTCCACACATAATCATGGAGTAATATAATCAATGAAATATGCGTAAAGCCAAATGAGTGGGAATTGAAATCTCAAATTCCCTTACCGATTAGGTAACATACGAAACATACACCCATGAAAGAAGTATCATACCATGATGATGTAAATACCCATAAATTAATGTATATTACACAATTAATACAATCATGGGCAGTACACATACACCACATGCAATAATTAAGTGGTGATCAATAGAAATCTCACGAAATTAAAAGTGAGATAAGAAACCCCTTACCACGTTAATCAACTGAGTCGTATGGAAAAAAGTTAATAACCACCAAATTATTTACAGAATAACATGAATATAAATAGAATCATTAATATATATCAAATGGAAGTACACAATACACCACTTTCAATAATTTAGTGGCGAAAAATGGAAATCTCACGGAATTGAAAGTGAGATAAGAAAATCCCTTACTTGTACTTTTTCCTTGGTCGATGGTAGGTTTACCTCCTGTATAATGGTTAAATAATTGTTATTGAATAATACAAGAATCATTTACTTTAATATGATATCATATATGATCTTTTAACATTGATTTGTTAATAATATCTTAGAATTATCGTTATTTCGGGTGTTAACGGGTTCATTTTACTTTATATTCTTTGTTATGTGAGCCATATTCCTTATTAATGGGATGTATATTATTCATATCCAGAATGATATAAAGTACTTAGATACTATTTTTAAATAATCAAATTATAATTATACTTGAATGGATATTATGGACAATGAATCTCATCGCGTTCGTGGAGACGGTAGTCCGTACATACGCACGAGCGACAATATCATTCTTTTGATATTAAAATAATATATAATTGGATTTTATATCATATATACAGAATCATTATCATGTTATATTTATTATTTACATGAGTTACACATCATTATTATACCCATCCAAATAATAATATATTGAATAACAATTACACCACGACGTGGTGACGGTAAGCCGTACGTACGCACGTATGGTGACATGTTATTCAAAGGATGGATAAAATACTGAATATGGTTGTACCATATTTATAATAACATCACAGTATATATATTATACTGGATTTATTATTTTATAATGGTAATAACAAAGAAAGAGGAAGTGGAAGAAGAAAGGAACTTAAAAAGGGGTGGTGAAAACATTACCTCTTCTTCGAGTTCTTCCTTTTGATTTGATCAAAATGGCTCCTTAGGTTGGCTTTCTGATCAAACTAAGGCCTCTAGGTTGTAGTGAGGGAAGTTGGGATAGTATTTGGGCAGGGTTGGGCCGAACCAAAGGGCTTTGAAGGTGTGAAGAAATGAGAAGGAGGAGTGCCCTTTTATAAGAGGGGTGAGGGGCACCTTTGGAAAAGCTAGAGATATTAGTTTATAATAAATTCATATTCGGTTTCCAATGGCTCCAAAGTTGACTATTCAAAGGTTAAGGTGGGGATGGGTCGAAAAAAACTCAACCAATATAATTTATACAGGTTTGGGTACTTATATTAACCTTATCTTTAAGTATTAACTCTAAGTTAATTAGTTTCACTTTTACAATGTCTCTTTGTATTTTTATATTATATGGTTAATAAACTTACCATATACATACAAGAGACCCCCAAGTGGTCCATTAATGATAAACCTATCATGATATAAGTCTCTTGGCCGAAAATTTGATTTTTAGGAATTTAATATCAATTAATAATATAATATTTGTTTTAAAAACTCTTTTATGTCAATTTTGACACTATTCAATAGTTGATTTTTGTGAAACTCATAACAGATTGATTACTTCGAACAAAGTCAATTAAATCAATACTAATATATCATATTATCCTAGAAAATTATTTGAATTCATTAAAAGTTTCATATTATATTTATTTGGGTATTTTTAATATAAATTATTTTGATTTTTCACTATTATAGTAATTACTGCATCATCATTGTGTCATAAATAAATTAAATTATTTAATGTCTAAAAATTATAAATAAAATATCATTATGTATGAAATCTTTTTATCTTTCTAAGTAATATTTATAATCTAAAATACAACATATAAAACCCTCTGTAACAATTGTTTTGTTAAAAGATATATGCTTTTGTCATTTTTGTATTTATTTTAACTTAATTAAAATAAAGTGTCATTATCACTTACAAGTGGATCCATGGGGTCCCAAAATAGAACCAAAGATTCCCATGGTCGACCATGTATCAACCAATAGGGTTAAGACACGTTTTAGGGTAATTTAGTATTATTATAATATTATTTTTTAACCCTTATTTACCGGATTTACCCTTAACCATGGTAAATAAAATATTTACCGCAGTAATTATTCAAAATGTCTAAAAATAAAAGTTACCTATTTACACAATTTGAACATCCTGATTCCAAATATGGAATCCATTTTTCTAAATTCAAAACACAGAAGTGGCAGAAATTAATTTAAAATTAATTCCCGCTGTCAAAACAAAAAGCGTGTTTTAAGAGATAATAACTATCAAAAGATTGACACTTGTTTATGTTAGGTTTAATTGTAAAATTATGTCCAATGACCAAAATTATATTAAATGGTAAAAATATATTCTAAATATACTTTAAAACAACTCAAATTCATAATTTATCACTATTAATTATTTTGATTAAAAAAGTTGTTTTTAATTAAAATTTAGTAATTTTCACTATTCATCAAAATATGAAAGTTATCCAAAAATTACCAAAATTTCACCCTAGGATAATTTCGATATTACGAATCCAAAAATGAAGTCTATTTTGAGAGATAGAATTTATAAAATTTCAAAAAGTAGGTATTACTATTCATAACGGCTAGTTTGATTGGTTATGGTGTGTTAAAATCTCGAAGTTGTGTACAATGCACGCCATTGCATTATTCGAAAGGAAACATACCGAGGAAACTTGGGGTGTTACATTCTCCCCTCCTTAAATAAATTGCGTCCTCGCAATTTTTAAAATTTTGCTTGGGAATATAATGGAAAGTCCCACATCGGAAAAAGAGCCAATAAAACTATCACTTTAAAAGAAAGAAAGAGAGGTATAAGGGTCATCCAAGATAACCCATACTAGGATTCCATGTAAGAAAACTTGGATATGGATGATAAAATAAGTGTCAAGTTCTGATGGAGATGGATAGAAATCATGATCAGGAGAAAGTTAACAATGAGAAAACCACAAACTTGTGTTGGGACAAACGACCATTAGTCTCCTAGTAGAAAAGTAAACGGACAACATTTTTTTTTTAAATTTACATTACATAAGGAAGAGGAATTAATTTATGATATTGACTAAGAACATTATGAGATATACTTACATTTTAAGTAAAATTTCATTCTTTAATAAATTTCCACCACTAACTCAATTTTTTTTAAACGATGAGTATTCAAGAAGACTTGGTCACACTGGAAGAGCTAGAATAAACTTCTATAGAATCACATGATCCATGCAGGATAAACCATATATTTACATTGTCTTTGAAGATTAATCAAAGACAAAATGGTTAGTGAATGATCTAATGATCCCCCAAAAGGATATTCATTGAGATAAATATGCACTAATCTTAATTTCTAAAATTAAACCAACAATACCCCAAAATTAAATAGATACCATTCAATAACCAATTGTCCTTAAAATCCTTTAATATAATCCAAACTAATATTGAAACCCAAATCATAGAAGAATTTGATTATGTAGTCTCCCATGTTACATTGTATCTCCAAATGACATCAAATACTCTTAAAGTCACATACTTAAAAGTAATTAACATCATCACATATTCTCTGTTATAGGTTAATAATTTCCATAAATAACCCAAATCACTATAAATCAACAATAAAAACGTAGATAAAAATCCACCATTACTCTACAAATGAAACCCCATTGTATTCTATTTTCCTTGGGCATATAGTGTGTCCAACAAAGCGAACATCTTCCAAAATAACATTTATCACTTAATCACCAAATCATTTTCCTATACCAAGGGTATTCATTTGATAAGACATAATAACCCAAATCATCTTATTATTGATCAATAAAATCATTTAACAAAAAAAATAGTCACATTAACCAGGGACTTCACGTAGTCCAGTGGTAGGCGATAAATCCCAATCGCACTTTGGTTGTGGGTTCGATTCCCACAGCTTTGTCCGACGCGACGGGTTGTCACACGGTCTACGTGTTGTCTTTTTTCAAAAACTATATTTTATAATATTACCAAAATAAGATAATTTCCCCAAAATAACATAATTTAATCACAAATGTTATATCATACTTTGCATTTTTATCCCAAATTATAATAACTTATAATTTTCTCAAACCCCAATTATCATATAAAACCAAATGGTTATTTATACCTATATCCACAAGAGAAGAGACAATTCTTCTTCAAATATCATTCTCACATGGCAAACTGCGGGGTTACAAATACAAGAGAAAATTATTCCAAAGTACCCATCAACAAGGAATGCTAATACTTTTTATGTTTTTCTCCAACCATTTATTTCCACATATCTTCTTCTTTGACCAAGAAAATATCCTATAGAATAGGACATTCACTCGGGTAATGGCCAGGTCCCCTACATTTACGGCAAATGACTGTAAATGGACTCTTGGGACCATTTTTATCTTATTCCATAGTACTCTTCATTTTTCTTCGGCAATTCTTCACTTTATGTCCTTCCTTCCCGCACGTAAAACATTTCTTTGTCCCATTGAGACACTTTCCTGGGTGTCTCTTTCCACATTTCCTGCATGATGAAAATTGAGGTTTCTTTTCTCCATGGTCTCCATTGCTGGAGATCTTATCATTTATCACCTTTCTCTTCCTTGTTGAGTTTGGGAATTGGTTAATATATATGTTGTTGATCATATTTTTGGAAAACTGATTTGGCATAAAGACGATATCTTTTACGCCTATCAACATTCTATTTTGTTGCTCATTTCCACCACCGTTCCCACCTTGTACATCATTCTCAAAGTCACTATGACTTCCTTGGAATCCAGCCATTGACTAAAACCAGAAAGCATTGTGTGAGTAATAGTAGTCGTAAAATCATTTAGAGATTAAAATGTCACCATATTCTCAATTTGAAACATATTAGGATTTACCAAGGTCATTTACTCTCATCTTATGTATATATTACATAAATCGGTTTGTAAAGAAAATGTAAATTATCCTAAGCATATCCCCCGGGAGTGTCGTAACCAAGAGTGCAGCAAGGCCCGTTGTCGTGCACCAGTTCCCGTTCGAGTCTAGCTCAAAGCGGTGTTTTTGGGTTTTACCCCTAGGTACATCTGTTCCAGAGCCGCCTCTACCTGCTCGTATCCAGACAGGGATGTATTGCTCGGAAAACTCACAAAATCTCTACAATACCAAAATTCTCGGAAGTTCTTTTATACTAATCCTCAAAGTTCATCTTAGGTCTACGTGCTCTAATCAGAGTTTATCTAAATCTAGCTTCCAAGGTTTGTACTAAAATTCCTCTGATACCAACTGTAACGCCCCGACCCTAATTACCTAGAGTCGGTGCATTATTAAATAACATTGGCATGATCACGAGAAAGATCAAGTCTCGAAAGACCGATTAGTTTAGTAGCCTTGGAATAACTAGATACATCCATAAATTTTTACATTACATCATAAAAAAAACATCTTGTCTTCATATCCCCTCATACTATCCCTGCAGGTCATTCATAAATTACTTCTTCATAATCCTGGGAAAAATAAAACATTGAAAGGGGTGAGCTTAGATGCTCAGTAAGGATAACATTATAGCAGAAGCTTTCATAAATAAGCATAAACACTTAAGGAAATTTATAACTAAAACAAAAGCCTTTTAAACTTGAACTTCAGCATAAAATGGCAAAGGTAAAATGAAATAATTCCATTTACTTACTCACATGGATATTCTACTAGTCGAATGATCACATGCAATATCAATATCCACTTTCATAATGTTGGAATGCATAATGCCAGACTATCATAACCACTTAGCCAAGGCCTCGTGCCAAGACTACAAATAAGATTTTGTCAAGGCCTTGTGCCAAGACACTAGTTTGTCTCATGAGACCTACCGATGCATCGAGGAGCTATAGCGGGCTCCACCCGTCACTTATTAAGTCCAATGCATTCCTCATATGAACATGTTTAAACATAACATAAACATTCGTATTAAAACTAGCATACGAAATGTCAATACTTTTACCACAAACCATGAATGGTATAAAAACAACGCATCCACAGTCAAACATGACTCATTCGATACAATATGGAATATAGTATTGTATCACATTAACCTCAATCAAGAATAATAAATTATGTTGACATAAATGAAAATAATCATCAAAACTATTTGAGAGAATTATCCCCCTTTTCTTGAAAACATTTAAAAGTCACACTATTTGTCAAGAAGCCATTTAAAAGTAGATTTTTGAATCAAAGTGTCCCATACCACTTTGAAACTTTTTAAAAGGAGTTTTAATTTCTAAAACTTTAATGTCCATATAAATAAATCCTTAAAACCATTTTTAAAACATGGACATTAATGAGCAAGATTTAGAAGAATAAGTCTTTAAAAAATTTAAAAATGGTATTTTAGTTAGAGATTCTAACCAAAAGAGACACTTGAATACAAATAATTGAGGTAATCAAAACTTTGTAATATCATGAGAATAAAGGGATTCATGATATACTATGTCAAAGTAAATTATATACACCACATAAAAGTGATTTGGTGTATATCAACAAAGAAGTCTCAATGGAATGTAAATTGAGATGAAATCTCTCATAAAGGCCGTATCCTTAGGTTAAGGATAAATCAACGACATAATTATGTGTGACAAATATAAATACACTAAATATTATTGGATATTCAGTGTAAAACAATCAAAGGATATTCACACATATTCTTGTAAAAACAACACCAACAGATTGGATGTTTAACTCAACAAATGGTGAATGAGTTAAAATTACTCTTATCAAATTCATATCAATGACTTGAGAATTACCAATGAGTGATTATGTGTATCAAACTTATATCCACAGGAAGGGGAGTGGAAATTATGACATAATCAAATGAATAGTGATTCCACACATAATCATGGAGTAATATAATCAATGAAATATGCGTAAAGCCAAATGAGTGGGAATTGAAATCTCAAATTCCCTTACCGATTAGGTAACATACGAAACATAAACCCATGAAAGAAGTATCATACCATGATGATGTAAATACCCATAAATTAATGTATATTACACAATGAATACAATCATGGGTAGTACACATACACCACATGCAATAATTAAGTGGTGATCAATAGAAATCTCACGAAATTAAAAGTGAGATAAGAAACCCCTTACCACGTTAATCAACTGAGTCGTATGGCCAAAAGTTAATAACCACCAAATTATTTATAGAATAACATGAATATAAATATAATCATGAATATATATCAAATGGAAGTACACAATACACCACTTTCAATAATTTAGTGGCGAAAAATGGAAATCTCACGGAATTGAAAGTGAGATAAGAAAACCATTACTTGTACTTTTTCCTTGGTAGATGGTAGGTTTACCTCCTGTATAATGGTGAAATAATTGTTATTGAATAATACAAGAATCATTTACTTTAATATGATATCATATATGATCTTTTAACATTGATTTGTTAATAATATCTTAGAATTATCGTTATTTCAGGTGTTAACGGGTTCATTTTACTTTATATTCTTTGTTATGTGAGCCATATTCATTATTAATGGGATGTATATTATTCATATCCAGAATGATATAAAGTCCTTAGATACTATTTTTAAATCATCAAATTATAATTATACTTGAATGGATATTATGGACAATGAATCTCATCGCGTTCGTGGAGACGGTAGTCCGTACATACGCACGAGCGACAATATCATTCTTTTGATATTAAAATAATATATAATTGGATTTTATATCATATATACAGAATCATTATCATGTTATATTTATTATTTACATGAGTTACACATCATTATTATACCCATCCAAATAATAATATATTGAATAACAATTACACCACGACGTGGAGACGGTAAGCCGTACGTACGCACGTATGGTGACATGTTATTCAAAGGATGGATAGAATACTGAATATGGTTGTACCATATTTATAATAACATCACAGTATATATATTATACTGGAGTTATTATTTTATAATGGTAATAACAAAGAAAGAGGAAGTGGAAGAAGAAAGGAACTTAAAAAGGGGTGGTGAAAACATTACCTCTTCTTCAGGTTCTTCCTTTTGATTTGATCAAAATGGCTCCTTAGGTTTGCTTTCTGATCAAACTAAGGCCTCTAGGTTGTAGTGAGGGAAGTTGGGATAGTATTTGGGCAGGGTTTGGCCGAACCAAAGGGCTTTGAAGGTGTGAAGAAATGAGAAGGAGGAGTGCCCTTTTATAAGAGGGGTGAGGGGCACCTTTGGAAAAGCTAGAGATATTAGTTTATAATAAATTCATATTCGGTTTCCAATGGATCCAAAGTTGAATATTCAAAGGTTAAGGTGGGGATGGGTCGAAAACAATTCAACCAATATAATTTAGACAGGTTTGGGTACTTATATTAACCTTATATTTAAGTATTAACTCTAAGTTAATTAGTTTCACTTTTACAATGTCTCTTTGTATTTTTATATTATATGGTTAATAAACTTACCATATACATACAAGAGACCCCCAAGTGGTCCATTAATGATACACCTATCATGATATAAGTCTCGTGGCCGAAAATTTGATTTTTAGGAATTTAATATCAATTAATAATATAATATTTGTTTTAAAAACTCTTTTATGTCAATTTTGACACTATTCAATTGTTGATTTTTGTGAAACTCATAACAGATTGATTACTTCGAAAAAAGTCACTTAAATCAATACTAATATATCATATTATCCTATAAAATTATTTTAATTCATTAAAAGTTTCATATTATATTTATTTGGGTATTTTTAATATCAATTATTTTGATTTTTCACTATTATAGTAATTACTGCATCATCATTGTGTCATAAATAAATTAACTTATTTAATGTCTAAAAATTATAAATAAAATATCATTATGTAGGAAATATTTTTATCTTTCTAAGTAATATTTATAATCTAAAATCCAACATATATAACCCTCTGTAACAATTGTTTTGTTAAAAGATATATGCTTGTGTCATTTTTGTATTTATTTTAACTTAATTAAAATAAAGTGTCATTATCACTTACAAGTGGATCCATGGGGTCCCAAAATAGAACCAAAGATTCCCATGGTCGACCATGTATCAAACAATAGGGTTAAGACACGTTTTAGGGTAATTTAGTATTATTATAATATTATTTTTTAACCCTTATTTACCGGATTTACCCTTAACCATGGTAAATAAAATATTTACCGCAGTAATTATTCAAAATGTCTAAAAATAAAAGTTACCTATTTACACAATTTGAACATCCTGATTCCAAATATGGAATCCATTTTTCTAAATTCAAAACACAGAAGTGGCAGAAATTAATTTAAAATTAATTCCCGCGGTCAAAACAAAAAGCGTGTTTTTAAGAGATAATAACTATCAAAAGATTGACACTTGTTTATGTTCGGTTTAATTGTAAAATTATGTCCAATGACCAAAATTATATTAAATGGTAAAAATATATTCTAAATATACTTTAAAACAACTCAAATTCATAATTTATCACTATTAATTATTTTTATTAAAAAAGTTATTTTTAATTAAAATTTAGTAATTTTCACTATTCATCAAAATATGAAAGTTATCCAAAAATTAACAAACTTTCACCCTAGGCTAATTTCGATATTACGAATCCAAAAATGAAGTCCATTTTGAGAGATAGAATTTATAAAATTTCAAAAAGTAGGTATGACTATTCATAACGGCTAGTTTGATTGGTTATGGTGTGTTAAAATCTCGAAGTTGTGTACAATGCACGCCATTGCATTATTCGAAAGGAAACATACCGAGGAAACTTGGGGTGTTACAATTATTACGTTTTCCACAACATAAACATAAATCATTCATCATAACCCAAAGAATAAAATGGGTTTTATTAACATCATACCATCATAACATAATCCATATAAAACAAATGGATATCATTTCATCATAAGAAAAGTGAATCCATGTAAATCATAGATACATTATACTTGAAACATACACATGTGAAAATAATGTCATATTAGATGGAAAATAGTTTTGAAAAAACACTTGAAATGAATTCTTGAGGAAAATATCCTTTCTTCTTCAAAATCATTTTCTTTTCTCAAAATGTCATGAAATTTTAAAAGAAAAGATTTTTTTGAAAATAATCATGAAATCTTATAGAGTAAGCTTCATGAAAATAAGGCATTATTAAACCATAAATATCCGTTCATGCCGTATAAGTTAAAAAAATATATTCTCCTCTTACTTTTGTTAGAGAAGTCAAAAAGTTCCTTGTATGGTAAACAAAACAAAGATTCCTTCCATAACACAAAGTAAAAGTCAAAGAGGGGTAAAAATGACATTAAAAATACATGTAATAATATTAAACACTTTATTAAAAACATTTTATGGGCATGGATGAAAAATATAACCCCAGTAAAGACTTACGTATAAGAAATCTCAGATAAAAATGAGATTGCAAAATTATCTCTTCCCTTAGGTATGATATGATTCGTACGTATCCGAACCTCCTGTATAATGATTTAAATAATGTCATTGACTTATTACAGAATCATATTCATTGTTATGATATCATATATGGTTCACTTATGACTTTATATTACCCGTTCTTTTGTAAATTCCATGTTAAAGCAGTGTTTTGGGTAAAATCGTTTTATTTATCATACGTGTTTGGACTTGTTGTTCTTGATATTATTATTACTTATATCATGATTTAATTACTTCAAGAATGTAAATCATGATTTATATATTATATATATTCAGTATATATATATAATAGATATATAAATTAAATGAAATACACCGTTCATGGAGACGGTAGGCCGTACGTACGCATTAACGCTGTTTTCCTTTCCATATTGACTTGAATGGAAGTAAATAGATGACATATATATATATATATATATATATATATATATATATACATAAATACAGTAGCTTTATCATGTCATATATTTCATTAATATTTATTATATATATTTTATAATCATTTTTGAATGGTTAACATGGAGAATGAATCTCATCGCGTCGTGGAGACAGTAATCCGTACGTACGCATGAGCGATGATATCGTTCCCATAATTATTGAATTGAATTGGAGTGGATGATATAATTTCACAGAATCAGTATGATGTTATAATAACTATATATAGTTATTCTTTATGCCATTATACCCATCCAAGTAAGGTGGTGGTGGAAAAACATATTACACCACGACGTGGAGACGGTATTCCGTACGTACGCACGCGTGGTGATTTCATTTTCCGTAGGATGGATAGAAGGTGAAATGGGGTTGTTTCATAGTTATAATAACATATAAGTATATTAGTGATAATTATTTTATTACTTTATAATGAAAAAACTAAATAAGAAGAATTTGAAGAAGAAATAAAACTTGAAAGAATCGGTAGAAGAGATTACCTCTTCTTAGACGCACCTCCTTTAAGCTTCCTCTTAAGGGACTAGAGTTGGTCTTTGGAGAAGACCAGAACCTCCTGAATGTTTCTAGGGAAGTTGATAAGATAAATGGGTAGGGTTTGGATGAGCTTGAAAGCTCATAATTGTGTAAAGAGAAGATGGAGGAGGTGCCCTTTTACAAGGGAGGAGAGGGGCACCTTAGGAAAAACTTAAAATATTATTTTATAATAAAGTCATATTCGGGTTTTAATAGATAAAAATTGATTTATTTAAAATATATGGTTGGTATGGGTCAAAATACTCTCAACCAATAGGTTTTAGAAAATTCTAGGTTACTATTTTAACCTTATCATTCAGATTTAACTCTAAGTTAAATAATTTAACTTTTAGCGTGTCTTCTTGTTTTCTTACACTATATGGTTAATAAACTTACTATAACAAGACAAAAAAACCCCAAGTGGTTCATTATTAATATATATCCTCATCTAAATAATTTGGCCGATACTTAGATTTTAGTGAATAAAATAACAATTAATAATATAATATTTGTTTTAAAAACTATTTTATATCGATTTTGACACTATTTGGTAATTATTTTTTGTGAAAATAATAACATCATTACTAGTTCGAGAAAAGTTAATTAAATAAATACTAACATGTCATATTTACCTATAAAATTTGTGTAATTCATAAAAAGTCTCAAATTACATTTACTTGGGCATTTATAATATCAATTATGTTAATATTTCATTAATATGGTAATTACTGCATCATCATTGTGTCATAAATTAATTAAATTATTTAATGTCTAAAATTTACAAATAAAATAACATTATATAGGAAATATTTTTATCTTTCTAATGAATATTTATAGTCAAATATATCTTATGTATTACCCTATATTAAAAATGTTTTAGTTATTAAACTTTTATTTTAACTATTTTAACTCTTCTTTAAATAAAATAATAATAAGTGTCCTAATCTAATCCAAGTAGACCTAAAGGGTAATATTTTATTCCTAAGGTTGTTTTTGGTCGAATTAAACTTATACAATAGAATTAGGACACGTTTTAGGGTAATAGTAATATCATTTCTACCCTTAATTACCCTATTTACCTTTAACCATGGTAAATAAAAGCAAAAAGTTACTATTCACCAAAAATTACTTTTATCTTATTGAACCACATTTTACTCCTTGATATTAACCTTATCTCTCGAATTTTTAAAATTCCACTCACAGAAATGGTAAAATTAAGTTTTATGTAAATTTTCAAATTCTCCTAGGAGGTGGGTAAAAGACGATGAAAAGTTCAATAAAATTTTTATTTATCTAAAATTATTATAAAATGACTCCAATGAATTAAATTGAACTTATATATGTATTATGTATCTATTTTGACCTAAAATAAATTTAAATAAAATAAATTATTATTTAAATAAAAAGTCAGTTTTAACCAATAACTCAGTGTTTTCACTATTCATCAAAAATTAAAATTTTTCAGAAAAATACCAAAATTTCACCCTAGGCTAATTTCGATATTCCGAATACAAAAATGAAGTCAATTTCTAAAGATAAAATTTATAAAATTTCAAAAAGTGGGTATTACTATTCATAACAGCTAGTTTATATAACATATTGTTGTTTAGTGAAACTCGGTATTGCGTACAACACACGCTATCGTGGAAGGTCTCAATTGCGTGTAAGGCAAGACAAGTATAAGACCCTAGCCTTAAACATTACTTAATCTTGAGTTATTTCAAGAATAAACTTTGAGGATCTTTTCAGGTTTAGAGTTTTAGAGAATTAGATCATAAATCATGTATTACACTCCACATTTAAACAAAGTGGTTACATAAAAGATAGTACTCATTTTACCATCATCGGAAACATATTTAAAATAAAACATAGATTCTTTCTTGACACTTACTTGACACTATCATAACATCATGTACCTTTCCCTTGACCTGTGAAAAACATTTCAAAAGCATGGGATGAGCATAAAAAGCTCAAAAAGGGATATAAAAGTGTGAAATGAAAACATTATTCCATATATGAAATCATACTTTACTCGTAAAACATAAGAATTTTAACATACCTCATCAAATCATGAATAAATAATATAAATAATAAGACATAAAGGTAACTTGAGGGATTCATAACATATTTACGTAGGGAGTAACCCTCATGGTTATGTTTGGAATACCCATCACAGTATATTCCCTAAATATCTTCAGAGAAACCTTAACGTTTAAACCCTTCGCATTACCCAATGCATTGGAGAGCTATATCGGGATCACCTGCCCTTAGTTTATCACGGAACGACCTGTCTTCATAATAATGCCCAAGAACCATAACATAATCGTATCACATAAAACATGCATAAAGGAAACATAACATTTCCACATTTCAATGACAAGATATCAGTACAACACATTGATATAAAAAAAACATTATGAAAACCATTTTCAATACCAAAATAAAATAAAAGTAATACATGGTATTTATTTTTCATTTAAAAAAAAAGGATATAGCTTGTAGAGGAAGCTGAAACTCAAATAACGGTCACGGCGGCGGAGAAGTCGTTGTCGCCGCATACGTATGACAAAAAAAACATTCCCTTTTGTCATTTAGTAAACGCTTCGTATAAGAATATTCCTTTTGAATAAATGTAAAATTCAAAGGGGTTTATACACAGTATAAAAGAAAGTTGTGTATAAATCAAAATATGCCTCAGTGAAAGGAGATTGAGACGAAGTCCCTTACCTTGTATTCGACTTGACTCAATCTTTCTTTAATCACCTGAATAATAAACTTGAGTTAATTTCTACTTGCTTAATAAATTTTTTAAAGTTCATTATTCCTTTTATATCACTTATTACCTTGTCATGAACACTATGTAATTATTTAAGTTAATAACGGTCGTTTTAAAGATCATTGGTACTTGAGTAAAAAATAAACACTTTATAATTATAAGTTTTTCATGTATCCATTATATACAGAGTTATATTCATGATTTAGATATCATATATATCATATATATCCATTATATACATGCATTTATAATATTGCATAACATTTAGAGGTAAGAAATGAAATGCACCGTTCATGGAGACGGTAAGCCGTACGTACGCATGAACGTTACTTTCATTTCTATTTCGTATTTTATGGAATGGAATGATAATGATATAAAGGTATATTATAATTCCAGTATAATATCATATATAATATCATTAAATCCATCCTTTATAATTCCCACATATGGAATTAACAAATCAAATCACTTTGAGGGGGCGGTAGTCCGCACTTCCTAAAATGAAGATATCACGTTTACCCATAATGGAAACCATAAAGGTATGCCAAAAAATGAAAAATGAGAAATATTAAGGAAAACATAAACATATTATATATAATATATAAATATATTGTCATATTAATTCACACCTTTGAAGGTGTTAGAAGAATATTGAACAATCATCGTTTCGTGAGGCAGAAATTCGCCATCCACGGAAATAGTATGCTCTTTAACCATTAGATGAAGGTTTTTGTAAGTTTAGCTTGAATCCTTATTATAAAAACATCCTAGTATATTGGATATACTGTTGTTGTTACAAAAGAAATTAATAAAAAGAGTTTAGAGTGATGGAGAATCAAAATAAAACAAAAGAACATTAGAGAAGACTTTACCTTTAAATCGAGTAACTCTTCTTGGTTTGAACCAAAATGGTTTCTTGAAGAGATTTATGACTAAGGTGAGGCTTCTAGGATGAATAGAGGGATTTGGACAGATAAAATGAGCAGGTATTGGCCGAGCCAAAGGCTTGAGAAGTGTGGGTAAGGAGGTAGAGGTGGGGGAATTTTATAAGAGGAGAGGTGGGGCACTCTTGGAAAGTTAAGAAATGTTACATTATTTTAAAAAGAGTTTCGGATTTAAATGATCCCACATTGATATATTTATAGGATAAGGTGATAAGGGTTCTAAATAGACTCATAAAATAGGTCTTTGACAAGTGTAAGTCTTAGATTTTACATTATCTTTTCACTTTATTTAAATCGTTAATTAATGAGGTAATCTATGTATCATCATGATGTCATAAATAATTTAATTTATGTAATGTATAAAAATTATAATAAAATACTATGATGTAGGAAATATTTTTACCTTTGCAATGACTATTTATAGTTCAAGAGATCATTTATTTAGACAAAATTAAAAATGTTTTACTCAGGTGATACATTCTTTAGTGATATTCTCCTTTCTTTAAAAATAAAAAGATAAAGTGTCACATTCACCCAAAAGTGATTCCATGGGGTCCCTAAGTTCGGAAAAAGGCATCCCATGGTCGGCCATGAAACAACCAGTAGCATTAGGACACATGTTGGAGTCATTTTTTATTATTATGATATTATTTTATTATCCTTAACTACCCGATTACTAATTAATCAATATAATTAAAGATAATTACCGTCGTTACTATTCATAATGTCCAAAAACAAAAGAGTATTAATTAGATAATTTGTACCTTCTGATTCCAAATATGGAATCCATTTTACCAAATTACAAACATAGAAATTTCTATAATTAATTTAAAAATAATTCCCGTTGTCAAAACAAATAGCGGGTTATTTTGAAACAATATCTATGAAAAGTTTGGCACTTGTTTATGCCCTATTCCAAAGTGAAATTAATTATAATGACCACCATTGTATTAGATGGTAAAAATATATTCTAATTACATTTTAAGACCAATTAAAAATATAATCTAAACATATAATTAAATTAGATGAAAAAGCAGTTGTGATGTAAAATGCAGTATTTTTCACTATTCACTAAAAAAATGAACATGGTCAGAAAAATACCAAAAAATTTACCCAAGGTAAATTTCAATGTCCCAATCATAAATAATAAGTTTATTTTGACAAATAGCGCCTATAAAATTGTCAAAAGATAGATTTAAAAATTATTCGCCATTAAAAGGCGGTAAAACAATCTTTTAAAAATATTAGTGTATTCCATTCTTAAGATTGGATTTATTCTCATTTTAAGCCTCTAAAACACTATCTAATTCATAAATAGACATAGATAAGAATTTATTATTATTCATTACTTACTTGGGATGTTACATCCTTCCCCCCTTTAGAAAATTGCATCCCCGTAATTTATTTACTTATTGAATAAGTGGGGGTATTTATCCCTCATTGCATTTTCAGATTCCCATGTTGCCTCTTCAATCATGTGTTTTTTCCACAAAACCTTTACTTGATGAATCACCTAATTCTGTAACACTTTCTCCCTGTGGTCAAGCATCTGGACTGGTTGTTCCTCATAATATAGATTCTCTTCCAACTGAACTACCTCTGGACTCAAAACATGAGATGGATCTGACATGTACTTCCTTAACATTGAAACATGAAAAATATTGTGTATCTGAGATAAACTCAGAGGTAAAGCCACTCGGTATGCAATTGATCAAACTCTCTCCAGAATTTCGTATGGTCCAATGAACCTTGGACTCAACTTTCCTTTCTTACCAAATCGCATCACACTTTTCCATGGTGATACTTTGAAAAAAACATGATCACCTACCTCAAAAGAGAGATCCTTCCTCCTATTGTCTACATAACTCTTCTGCCTGATCTGAGCTGTTCTCATGTGTCTCTGTATCAGTTGAAGTTTTTCTACCAACTCTTCTACCAATTCTGGTCCCATCAACTTCCTTTCACCCACTTCATCCCAGAAAGCTGGAGTTCGACACCGCTTCCCATATAATGCCTAAAATGGCACCATATGTATACTGGAATGAAAACTGTTATTATAAGAAAACTCAACCAAATAAAGATGTTGGTCTCAACTTCCCTGATAATCCATCGAACAAGCACATAGAATATCATCCAAAGTATGAATCGTTCGTTTTGATTTCCCATCTGATTGAGGATGAAAAGCTGTACTAAAATTTAATTCAGTACCCAATGACTTTTGAAGGCCTTTCCAGAAGATAGAAGTGAACCCGGGATCACGGTCAAATATAATGGAGAGAGGAACTCCATGTAAATTGAATATCTCTTTTAAGATACAAATGAGAAATTTTATCTAGAGAAAAAGTATCTCATATAGAAAGTAAATGAGCAGATTTAGTCAAGCGATCTACAATAACCCATATTGCATTATTACCTCGAGGTGTCTTTGGCAATCCCACAACGAAGTCCATGGATATATTCTACCATTTACACTCTGGTACTGGTAAAGGTTGAAGCATCCCTTTCGGTAACTTCCGATCTGCTTTAACCTGTTGACAAGTCAAACACTTCACAGTAAAATCAGCAATATCTCTTTTCATTCCATCCCACCAGTAGTACTCCCGAAGATCTCTATACATCTTAGTACTGCCTGGATGAACTGAAAACGGAGAACTATGAGCTTCACATAACAACTCTCTCTTCAAATGTGAATCACACAGCACACAAAATCTCCTCCCAAATCTTAAAACACAATCATTATCAATGTTGAATTTAGGAAACTTACCCTTCTGAACCAGCTCTACCTTTTTCTCCAAATCACTGTCTTGCTTCTGTGCTTTCTTAATTCTTTCTGATAGAGAAGATTTCACTGATACCTGAAACAAAACAGAAGGACATCCTGCACCAACAAATTCTATGAAAAAGTTCATCAAATCCTTAACCAAAGGATCACATTCCAAACAAAACATTGTTAATGAAGCATTACTTTTTCGACTCAAAGCATCAGCCACTTTATTTAATTTTCCCGGATGATAATGAATTGTACAATCATAATCCTTGATTAATTCCAGCCATCTCCTCTGTCTCTTTTTTAGTTATTTTTGAGTGAATATATACTTTATACTTTTGTGATCGGTATATATTTCACACTTTACTCTATACAAATGATGCCTCCAAAATTTTAAAGCAAAAACAATAACAACTAATTCCAAATCATGTGTAGGGTAATTTACCTCATGTGTTTTCAATTGATGTGAAACATAAGCAATTACCCGGTCATTCTGTATTAGGATGCAACCAAGTCCTTTCAATGAAGCATCACTGTAGATAAAAAACTCCCCATTCCTGGAAGGTAGTGCCAAAACTGGAGTATTCACCAATCTTCTTTTCAATTATTGAAAACAATCATCACATTATTTTGTCCAGATAAACTTAACACCCTTCCGAGTTAGCTTAGTCATTGGACTAGATAACCATGAAAAATTTCTAACAAACCTTTGGTAGTAGCCTTCCAAACCAAGGAAGATACGAATCTCAGTTACATTTTTGGGTCTTGGCCATTCTTCAAAAACCTTTGTTTCTGTAGGATCGACAGTTATCCCATCTTTAGAAACTATATGACCAAGGAAAGAAATTTGTTGCAACCAAAACTCACACTTGATGAATTTCCCATACAATTTCTTTTCTTTTATGGTTTGAAAAATAACCCTTAAATGACTTTCATGCCCCTCTTTACTTTTAGAAAACACCAAAATATCATCAATGAAAACAACCACAAACTTATCCAAGAACTCATGGAAAATTATATTCATAAGGTCCATGAATACAGCAGGTGCATTGGTTAGCCCAAAAGACATAACTAAAAATTTATAATGTCCATATCTTGTACAAAATTCGGTCTTTGGAATATCTTCTTCCTTTACCTTCAACTGAAGGTACCCCGATCTCAGGTCAATCTTTGAAAAATACTAATCTCCCTGGAGCTGATCAAAGAAATCATTGATATGAGGCAAAGGATATTTGTTCTTAACAGTGATGTTATTCAAGGCTCTATAATCAATGCAAAGTCTCATTGAACCATCTTTCTTTTTAACAAAAAAAATAGGAGCACCCCATGGTGATGTGCTAGGTCGAATGAAACCTTTCTCTAATAAATATTGCAATTGCTCCTTCAACTCTAAAAGTTCAATTTGAGCCATTAGATAAGGGGGTTTTGAAATTGGCTTAGCATAGGGAACCAAGTCAACAGTAAATTCTACTTCCTAGTCTGGTATTATTCCAAGAAACTCATGAGGAAAAACATTAGGATACTCATTTACCACTGGCACATCATTAATCTGAATAGTTCCCTTGTTTTCAACAATATGTGCAAGGTAACATTCATTTCCATATTTTACAAGTTTCTCGGCCTCTTGATATGTTATCAACAGTAAGGGTTCATTTTGTACACAAACTGAAAGTATTTCTGAAAAGAAACTTCTTTATCTCTACATTCAATCTTAGCATGGTAAATAGAGAGCCAATCCATACCCAGGATAACATCAAGCTCGACTAGAGGTAAAACAATAAGCTTTGCAAGTAGGTTATTTCCATGGATAAGGATAGGAAGATTCTTATAAATTCTTTTTGCCTCAAAATTTCCCCTAGGTATTTTTACCACAAGTTCAGGAGTCACTTCTTGAGATGGTATTCCCATTTTACTAGAAAAGTTTTCAGAGATGAAAGAATGCGTAGACCCCGAATCAAACAACACACTGACATAATCTGAAAAAACAAACAAAGTACCTGATACCACTTCATTTGATGGCCCAACATCTGCTGAAGTAGTTGCAAAGGATTTCACCACCCCTTTCTGCTTGTAGTCTAACTGATTCTCATCACTTGAGCTCTTTGTCGGACACTCGTTTGCATAGTGACCCATATCATTTCACTTGAAACATTTCACTAACTATAAATTAAATTTGGTCTTACCATCACCCTAATATTTTTCAGTGCAATCATGGGCCTTATGTACCATATTACCACATCAGTAGCACTTTCCAGAATTCAGAAGACATTCCCCAGTATGCCTTTTACCACATTTATCACAAACTGGAAACTTTGTTTTCTTACTGTCAGGCCTTTTTGAAGAATTCTTCCCTTTCTCCTGCCACCTTGATCTCTTCTTCTGTTGGTTGTTATAGAACACTTGATCATCATCAAACTCCATTTCCACCTTCTCAGCACATAGAACAAGATTTTCATAACATTTGAACTCACAAGAAGCCAAATCCCTTCGATATTTTTGCTTTAATCCTGAGTGAAAATGATTGATTTTAATATCAAGGTCTCGGATAAAATTTGGAGAATACCTTGCCAATCTAGTGAACCTATCTTCATAAGCAGCCACTGAGTCATCCTCTTGCCTCAATTCCAAGAATTGTTTTTCCATCCTAAGTCAAACAGCCTTAGGAAAATACTTCTCAAGAAACATACCTTTGAATTCATCCCAATAGAGAGCATCAATCTCATTAGTGTCCCTGATATTTTTAACCATCGACCACCACTGATCTGCTTCACCCTCCAAATAGTAAATAGAAAGACTAACCTTTGATTTTTTGAACATCCCATGACATCGAAAATCTTCTCCAGTACTTTAATCCACTATTCAGCTAGCACAGGGTCAGATGATCCTTTGAATGATGGGGGATGTTGCCTCATGAAATGTTCCACCACTAACATGTTCCCCTACAGTTGATCTGGCTGATCTTGTGCATGGATACCACCACCATTTGTCGCTTGAGTCAACTTCACCATCCCTACAACCAGTTGTTCAGTTCCAATTCTGACCATCTCAGGATGCTGATTCAGAAGGTCATTTCCTTCTGTATGCCTTCCTAGAACTGCTTCCCTGTTTCCTCTACAGAAAACCATTCTGAACAAACATGTCTTAGATGAAGCAACATGGTAATCTTCAAATTCTATATCATTTCAATTTGACCATAAAAAAAATATTTTTGGATAATAATTTAATAGAATTCTAACTCCTAAAGTTATCTAAACCGACCTATGATACCAACTATAAGGCCCCAACCTAAACATTACTTAATCTTGAGTTATTTCAAGAATACACATTGGGGATCTTTTCAGGTTTAGAGTTTTAGAGAATTAGATCATAAATCATGCATTACACTCCACATTTAAAAAAAGTGGTTACATAAAAGATAGTAATCATTTTTCCAATCATCAAAAACATATTTAAAATAAAACATATATTCTTTCTTGACACTTCCTTGACACAATAATCACATCATGTACCTTTCCCTTGACCTGTGAAAAACATTTAAAAAACATGGGATGAGCATAAAAATATCAGGAAGGGATATAAAAGTCCGAAATGAAAACATTAGTCCATGTATGAAATCATAATTTACTCGTAAAACATAAGAATTTTAACATACCTCATAAAATCATGAATAAATCATAGAAATCATAAGACATAAAGGTAACTTGAGGCATTAATAACATTCTTACGTAGGGAGTAACCCACATGGTTACGTTTGGAATACCCATCATAGTATATTCCCTAAATATCTTCGGATAAAGCTTAACGTTTAACCCTTTTGCATTACCCAATGCATTAGAGAGCTATATTGGGGTCACCCTCCCTTAGTTTATCAGGGAACCACCCATCTTCATAACAATCCCCAAGAACCATAACATAATTGTATAACATAAAACATGCATAAAGGAAACATAAAATTTATACATTTCAATCACAAGATATCAATACAACACATTGATATAATAAAAAAATTATGAAAACCATTTTCAATAACAAAATAAAAGAAAATTAAGATGTGGTATTTATTTTTCATTTAAAAAAATGTTATGGCTATTAGAGGAAGCCGAAACTCAAATAATGGTCACGGTGGTGGAGAAGTCGTTGTTGCCGCATACATACGAAAAAAAAAAACATTCCCTTTTGTCATTTAGTAAACGCTTCGTATAAAAAGATTCCTTTTGAATAAACATAAAAGTAAGAGGGGTTTATACACTGTATAAAAGAAAGTTGTGTATAAAACAAAATATGCCTCAATGAAAGGAGATTGAGACGAAGTCCCTTACCCCGTATCCGACTTGACTCGATCATTCTTTAATCTCCCGAATAATAAAATTGAGTTAATTTCTACTTGCTTAATAACATTTTTCAAGTTCATTATTCCTTTTATATCACTTATTACCATGTCATGAACACTGTGTAATTATTTAAGTAAATAACGGTCGTTTTAACTATCATTGGTACTTGAGTAAAAAATAAACACTTTATTATTACCAGTTGTTCATGTATCCATTATATCCAGAGTTATATTCATGATTTAGATATCATATATATCATATATATCTAGTACATACATGCATTTATAATATTACATAACATTTAGAGGAAACAAATGAAATGCACCGTTCATGGAGACGGTAAGCCGTACACACGCATGAACACTACTTTCATTTCTATTTCATATTTTATGGAATGGAATCATAATGATATGAAGGTATATTATAATTCCAGTATAATATCATATATAATATCATTAACTCCATCCTTTATACATCCCGCATATGGCATTAACGAATCAAATCACTTTGAGGGGGCGGTAGTCCGCACTTCCTAAAATGAAGATATCGTGTTTACCCATAATGGAAACCATAAAGGTATGAAAAAAATGAAAAATACAAAAGATTAAGGAAAACATAAACATATTATATATCATATATAAATATAGTGTCATATTAATGGCCACCTTTGAAGGTGTTAGAAGAATATTGAACAATCATCGTTTCGTGAGGCAGAAATTCCCCATCCACGAAAACAGTATGCTCTTTAACCATTAAATGAAGGTGTGTGTAAGTGTAGCTCAAATAATTCTTATAAAAACATCCTAGTATATTTAATATACTGGTGTTTTTACAAAAAAATGAATAAAAAGAGTTTATGGGGTTGGAGAAGCAAAATAAACAAAATAACATTAGAGAAGACTTTACCTTTAAATCAGGTGACTCTTCTTGGTTTGAACCGAAATGGTTTCTTGAAGAGCTTTCTGCCTAAGGTGAGGCTTATAGGATGAATAGAGGGATTTGGAGAGATAAAATGAGCAGTTATTGGCCGAGCCAAAGGTTTGAGAAGTGTGGGTAAGGAGGTAGAGGTGGGGGCCTTTTATAAGAGGAGAGGAGGGGCACTCTTGGAAACTTAAGAAATGTTACATTATTTTAAAAAGTGTTTTGGATTTAAAAGGTCCCACATTGATATATTTCTAGGATAAGGTGATAAGGGTTCCAAATATACTCATAAAATAGGTCTTTGACAAGTTTAAGTCTTATATTTTAATTATCTTTTCATTTTATTTAAATCGTTAATTAATGAGGTAATCGCTATATCATCATGATGTCATAAATAATTTAATTTAATTAATGTATAAAAATTATAAAAAAATACTATGATGTAGAAAATATTTTTATCTTTCCAATGACTATTTATATTTCAACATATAATTTATTTATGCAAAATTAAAAATGTTTTACTCAGGTGATACATTCTTTAGTGATACTCTCCTCTCTTTAAAAATAAAAAGATAAAGTGTCACATTCACCCAAAAGTGATTCCATGGGGTCCCTAAGTTTGGCACAAGGCATCCCATGGTCGGCCATGACATAAACAGTATCATTAGGACACATGTTGGGGTCATTTTTTATTATTATGATATTATTTTATTATCCTTAACTACCCGATTACTAATTAATCAAGATAATTAAAGATAATTACCGTCATTACTATTCATAATGTCCAAAAACAAAGGAGTATTAATTAGATAATTTGGAACTTCTGATTCCAAATATGGAATCCATTTTACCAAATTACAAACATATAAATTGCAATAATTAATTTAAAAATAATTCTTCTTGTCAACAAATAGCGGGTTTTTTTGAAACAATATCTATGAAAAGTTTGGCACTTGTTTATGCCCAATTCCAAAGTGAAATTAATTATAATGACCACCATTGTATTATATGGTAAAAATATATTTTAATTACACTTTAAGGCCAATAAAAAATATAGTCTAACCATATAATTAAATTAGATGAAAAAACAGTTTTGATGTAAAATGCAGTATTTTTCACTATTCATTAAAAAAAATGAACATGGTAAGAAAAATAACAAAAATTTACCCAAGGTAAATTTCAATGTCCCAATCATAAATAATAAGTTTATTTTGACAAATATAGCTTATAAAATTGTCAAAATATAGATTTAAAAATGGTTCGCCATCAAAAGGCGGTAAAACAATCTTTTAAAAATATTAGTGTATTCCATGATTAAGATTGGATTTATTCTCATTTTAAGCCTCTAAAACACTATCTAATTCATAAATAGACATTGATAATAATTTCTTATTATTCATTATTTACTTGGGATTGTAAGAACCCGATTCTTCTCTTTGAGGTACAGGCTTCTTCTTTTCTCTTTTCCTTAAGTGTTTTTAATAAAATATGGAAAATGGGAAAACATCCTAAATTTTGGAACTACACGCGGTGTACTTTTTCCACATATCATGTAATTATGACCGTGTTGAGATGAGTACACAGGGCGTGTAGCCTTGCCGGCGACAAAGGGTGTAGGAACCGACTACATTCCGTGTAGTGGTCCTTTACATGCTGTGTAGTCATTCGCCAGGCCTACACAGTAAGGCGGTGGAAAGCCGCCAGTTGGGCGCCAGTACACACTGTGTACTCAGGAGTACATGCCGTGTAGTCTTGTCGGCAGGCGAACAGTGCCGCGCTGGCAGGGAGCCACCAGATGAACAGTTAAATAAAAGGAGTACACGCCGTGTACTTGGAAGTACACGCCGTGTACTTTGTTTTTCAGCTTAAAACAGGCAGTAGCCTCCTCATTTGGCAGAGGAGGCATTTGAGCCATTTTGGAGCCAAAGGAGGAGCCCAGACCTTTGAAGATCCACCGGGTGTTCGTCTGGAATCCGATTCTGCTTCGGACGATCACGTTAGAGCTGCACGGGTAAGTCCACTCTTCTCCTAGCATGTTGCTTACCAATTATTCTCCTAATGTAAGTTATTTATGTTTGAATGGGTTTCGTTCTTCGTCAGATCTATGCCATTATTGGGAATTTCTGGAGTCGACGTTCGGGTATATCATTTGTTGGTGTATAAGGTAGGTGGCTTGGTGTTTAGTTTTCCAACTGCTGTATGTTTTCTGAGTTTTTGTGCCACGAACTCATGTTGAGGTGTCATGTGGCTGAGGCTGTTGATATATATAATGCCTATAATTGTATAGGTGATTAAATTTTGATAATAAAAATGCTGGTTGGTATCATTGCTTGGATCCGGAACCACCCCGGGGGTGTGTTCCACTCTTTAGCCTTTTGGCCAGGATACCCAAGGGTATGCCTTTAAAGTAGTAATTAGAGAATTTCCTTGAGAGGAATTTCTTGTTTACTGCTTGTTACCTGTTGGGCATGGCCCGATTACCCGTTTAGCCTTAGGGAGTTGTTATGATTATCCTGTGGGCATTGTGCTGTATTAGCCTGAGGGAATGACTGTTTTAGCCCGAGGGCTGTCATTATTTCGCCTGAGGGCAAACTTTCGTGCCTGAGGGCTTGACTTCTTTGCCAGAGGGAGACACTTCCTATGCCTGAGGGCACCTTCTGTTACGCCTGAGGGAAATACCTGCAGGTGGGATTCTGGATATTCTAAGGGCGTGGTTCACTATATTAGCCCGAGGGCAAGACACTGGTTGGCCTGAGGGCTTGGTGCTATTGAGCACAAAATGATAATAAATTAAATGGATCAAATAAATAATTAAATGGAAATATAACTAGTAAGTTAGTTACTTTTGAGTACTGCTTTGTTTATTACATCTTATTACTGCACACTTGCTGCATGTTTACACACAGTTGGGCACGAGCCTTTGGTGGGTGCCTACTGGGAATTTATTTCTCACACCATGTTTGGGTCACGCTTTTCGGCCCAAACAGATTACGTTTCTGCAGGTGTGGATAGGGGCAAGAGTCCCTATATAGGTACTTGACTGTTGCTGAGGAGTAGGAGGGCATGGGACCGAGCCTAGTCTCGCGATGCCGCTACTAGCTGTTTTGCTTTGTTTTTCTGTACTCTGCTTCTGGTTGTATCGTATTGATGTATAACATGTTCTGGCTATTTTCTTAGAACTTGAGACTTGTATCATCATAATTTATATACTGTTGGTTATATCCACTGTTGTTGTTTATTTCAGTTGTGTATGATTTACTGTTTTAGTTGTTCTTTGTATGTTTTATTTATATTTCGCTGCGCTGCACTTTGACAAATGAGGGCATAGTTTCCCCACTATCAGACCTGGACCCTCACTTTTAGTCAGCAGCCTCTGGCATTTGGGGAAATGCGCTTGAGGTCATGTGACGAACCGGGTTCGGGGTACCCGTTGAGTGGCACCCAGAACCGAGACATTACAAAGTGGTATCAAAGGAGTTCTTTTCTCTTGACTTACTATTTGGAGTCATAGTCAGGGATAGGATGGACCGGTAGTTGGTAATAAGCTATGCCCGGGCGTAGCTAACCCGTGTATAGGGAAAATCAAGTGTATTTTTGAAATTATTTCAGTTTTGCAAATTTTACAGTTGAAATGTTTTCACCATTGGGTGACGCACTTGGGTTGTGCTGTTTATATTTTATCTGTGGGTTCTATTTAGTTACAACCCGATGAGATGAGGGTATGCCATATCATGCATCATTTAGGCACATTCTAGAATCACATGCCATGCATAGTTTCCATGCCATGTAGGTGCATTATAAAATTGCATGTTGATGTGATAGTTGTTGTGCTAGAAAAGCATGCTGTTGTGATAACTACACTGATAAAATACATGCTATTTGATAGGGTAATTTTTGTGTGAGCTGTTTATAGAATGGACGCCAAAATTTAGTTTTTGGGGAGTATGGGCCCCCATTGACCGGAATTTGGTGGATCATTGACTGTTCATTAGTTATAACATAGATAAGATGTCAAACTTTGATTCGTGGGGAGTATGGGCCCTCACGGGTCGGAATTTGACACTTAGGTGTTGGTTTTCGGTATTTTCTGGGTTCCAGGGAAGTTTCTGAGGCATAATATCTGAAAACCCAGTATACACGTCGTGTAGTATTTTAAACACGCCGTGTATGGCCTTCTGTTCGGGAAGAAAAATTAACTTTTTAAGTACACACCGTGTACTCTGAGTACACGCCGTGTAGTCTCTTTCCATGTCACAAACCATGTGGGCGGCGACATGGGGTAGGGAAGAGCTTGGGTACAAACATTTCGTGTACCAGATATACACGCCATGTAGTTTTGACCCGGAGTTCGGCCGTGTATCTAACAACACGGGTCGGTGAACTCCTATATAGAACATTCCGTGTCAATGATGAACACGCCGTGTAGTGTGACCTGGGGACTCGGCCATGTAACTAACAACACAGGTCGGTGTCACCTCTCCTTGAACACGCTGTGTACCTTTGGGGACGCACCGTGTAGTCTTGTCCGAGGACAGACCGTGTGGACTTAGACATATGGTGGGGAAATGGGGTTGTTGACACGCCGTGTGCGGGTGTAACACATCGTGTAGTGTCAAGCCGAGTAGTCGGCTGTGTCACAGATGACACGGGTAGTTGGAAAATAACACCATACACGCCATGTAGATAACATACACGTCGTGTAGTTTTGTTCAAACGAGAGCCGTTTTTCTTAGCCATACAGAAGCACCCGAGCAGGAGAAGGGAAGTCAAGTACACGCCGTGTAGTCAGTTTACACGCCGTGTAGTCTTGTTTTGCAAATTTTTAATGCATTATTCCTCCTATTCCCTTTTGGGTTTCTTCGCTTTCGGTCTTTGATAAACCTTGTTCTGAGGCATGTTTTTGACCTTGTAGTGTCATGCCGCCTAAACGACCGTGCGTTGTTCGCCAGGAGAGCGGCAATGAGAATACTCGGGAGATGGTGGTCCATGGGCTACCAGTTGATCCTCCAGGAGGGCCAGATGCGGAACCAACTGCTATACCGGACACAGGCGCGGAGGCATAGTTTCGTGAAGGCTTATTGCGGTTCATGCAGACCTTTCAGAGAGCACCGCAGGCTGCCACATCTATGGTAGAGCTGACACGTATCTTCCAGCAGCATTATCCGCCTACATTCTCAGGGGAGGGAGGACCACAGGCTACATAGTCTTGGTTGGGGTCGATGCAGAATATTTTCTAGCATCTTGAGACACCTCCAGGGCTGAGGGTCAAGCTCGCGACTTACATGCTGCATAATTCCGCCAAGAGGTGATGGGATGTTACCACCCAGTCAGAGCATCACATGGACATGGCATGGGAGGATTTTCAGGAAGTCTTCTATGAATTTCTCTTCCCGGAGACACTGAGAGCAGATAGAACTCGAGAGTTCATGAATCTGCAGCAGGGCACTATGTCAGTGATGGACTATTCTTCTTGTTTTACGGAGCTTCAGCGCTTTGCACCCGTGCTGGTGGGTGATGAGACGTTGAGAGCCAGACGTTTTGAGGATGGTCTTTGGTATGACATCTGAGCGCCGGTGAATGTCTTCAGGTTGCTTATTGTACACGATATCATGAATTAGGCGCTGATTACGGAGAGGAACCTACGGGAATCTAGAGGTGTGGGCTAGGGCAGTTCAGCACCAGTTACTGGTACTGTTTCTGCTAGTAAGAGGAAGAGGAAAATGGAGTTATCTCAGGGTGGTAGTACCAGCCAGGTAGCTTATTCAGGTGGCTCGATCAGGTGCTACCATTGTGGTAGAGAGGGGAACAAGAGACCGCAGTGTCCAGAAGACCCAGTGGAGTACCGAGCTTGTGGCAAGATGGGTCATCTGCAGCGCTTCTGCAGGGCGTTTCTACCGGTGGCTAGTGAGAGGGGTTCTGTGTAGACTCCGCGTGTGGGAGCAGGACTAGTTGCTTCTTACCAGTCCGGGAACTGGAATACGTCAGGGCATGCATGTAGAGATGGTGGTCATGGCTGTGGTAGCCAGGAACCAGGTTCTCAAAGGTAGCAGGGCGGGACAGCTCAGGGTTTCCAGGCTGTGTCTCAGGGCCGCGACACTGGGCAGACATATACAGTGCAACAGACCCAGCAGGATCAGGATCCCGGACCTTCTACAGTCAGAGGTACTATTTTAGTAACTTCTGTCTTATCTTCAGTACTTTTCGATACAGGTGCTACACATAGTTTCATATCTGTACCCGTTGTGGAGAGCCTTGGGCTCTGTGTTTCTACTTCTTATGTTATCATGATGCTAGACACTCCGTTGGGGACTAGAACAGCTGTTGTGCGTCAGTGTAGGGAGTGCCCCATTGAGGATGGTGGGTGTCACTTCCTTTGGGACCTCTATGTCCTATAGATGATGAGCTATGACGTCATTCTCAGGATGGACTGGTTGGTTCCCTTTCGGGCCTTTGTAGACTTCTATTGTCACAGGGTGCGTTTCACGTCACCAGAGGGTGGAGAGTTTCTATACAAGGGAGAATGGGATGTTCAGGAGAGTCGAGCTGGACCAGAGCATCGTGGGCGATGTGGAGTCACAACCCAGATTGCGAGCTTATATCTGGATGACCAGGGGACTTGTCAGGTAGATTTCCCTCCTTTTTTTGATCGTTTCAGAGATGTCATCCTGGAATACTTTTCAGGTCTTCCTCTGGAGTGAGAGGTGGATTTATCAATTGATATTGTGCCAAGAGCAGCACCAGTGTCCATTCCTCCATATAGGATGGCTACACCTGAGTTGCAGGATCTCAAGAGGCAGTTAGAGGATTTACAGGCAAAGGGATTTATCCGACCCAGTACTTCTCTGTGGGGATCGCCGGTCCTTCTTGAAAAAAAAGGCGGACGGTACCCTCAGACTTTGCGTGGATTATTGGAAGCTGAACCAGTTGACGGTTAAGAATCGATATCCCTTATCGAGTATTGATGATCTTTTTGATCAGCTTCGTGGAGCACAAGTGTTCTAGAAGATTGACCTTAGATCAGGATATAATCAGCTGCGTGTGATACCATCTGATATACCTCTCATGGATTTCAGGAGTAGGTATGGTCTATATGAGTATACGGTTTTGCCGTTCGGACTCACGAACGCGCCAGTAGTTTTCATGGATCTGATGAATCATGTGTTCCATCTTTATCTGGACTCTTTTGTGGTAGTATTCGTGGATGACATCTTGGTGTACTCTCGCACTCGACACGACCATGCCACCCATTTTGAGATCATATTGAGTACACTGAGAGAGCATCGACTATATTCTAAGATCTCAAAATTCCACTTTTGGATGGACCAGATTCACTTCCTACGACATATCATCTCTAAGGAAGGAGTTTCAGTGGACCCAGAGAAGGTGAGAGTGGTAGTTTCTTGGGAGAATCCTAAGAACATGTTCGAGATACAGAGTTTCTTAGGGCTGGATGGTTACTACAGACGTTTCATACAGGACTTCTCCCACTTAGCAGCACTGTTGACGGTCTTGACTAAGAAGGGTGTGAAGTTCGTTTGGTCGTAAGCTTGTGAGGAAGCTTTTCAGGACCTGAAGGGAAGGTTGACATCATCACCGATCCTGATACTCCCAGAGTAGGGGAAGAGCTATACATTTTACTGTGATGCATCAGGTATTGTACTGGGAGCTGTGTTGATGCTGGGAGACCGATTTGTGGCGTACGGGTCTTGGCAGTTGAGGCCACATGAGAGGAATTACTCGACGCATGATCTCGAGTTAGCTGTAGTTGTTTATGCGTTGCGCTGTTGGAGACATTATCTATTGGGGGAGCATTTTGTGGTTTTCACCGACCAAAAAATACTGAAGTATATCTTTACTCAACGTGACTTGAATCTGAGGCAGCGAAGGTGGGTCGAATACCTTCAGTCCTTCGATTTTTAGCTTGCCTATACACCTGGTAAAGGTAATGTAGTAGCTGATGTACTAAGAAGGAAGACTAAGATATAGGCAGCACAGGAGGCCAGTGGTGAGTGGAAGCTCATGGCTTTGTTCTCTGAGATGCATCTGGAGGTGCACGATAGTCAGGGGTAGACTTATCTTTCATCTTTAGCTGTGACTTCTACCCTCCTGGACAGAGTGAGGATGAGGTAGCTATCTGATATCGAAGGCCTAGTTCTACAGGAGTCGGTGGAAAGTGAGGACCCTCCTCCTGGTTGGACGATAGACAATGATGAGGTTTTGCGTTTACATGGACGAGTATGGGTTCCAGGGGATATACGCGAGGAGATGATGCGAGAGTTTCATGCTTCAGCTTGGGCAGTTCATCCCGGGGTTACGAAGATGTACTGTGACTTGAGACGTCAGTACTGGTGGCCAGGTATGAAGAGAGATGTAGTTGGTTTTGTTATGAGATGTTCCACCTGTGAACAGGTGAAGACAGAGCACCAGAGACCAGCTGGACTGTTACAGTAGTTACCCATTCCGGAGTGGAAATGGGAAGATTTTGCGATGGATTTCCTGACTGGTTTGCTGAGGTCACCTCATGGCAATGACGCCTTGTGGGTTGTTGTGGACAGACTCACGAAGGTAGCTCACTTTCTTCCGATCAAGGAGACATTCAGTGTTCATGAGCTCAGAAGGTTGTATATCTGAGAGATCGTACATCTTCATGGGGTCCCTCATTCTATCGTTTCTGATATGGACATCCTCTTTACATCTCGTTTCTGGCAGAGTTTTTATAGGGTGCTGGGTATATAGGTGCTTCTGAGCATAGCTTACCACCCTCAGACTGATGGCCAGTCAGAGCATATGATACAGGTTCTAGAGGACATGCTGCATGCATGCATCCTCGACTTTGGGGGCTCTTGGGAGAAGTATATTCCCTTAGTCTAGTTTTTCTATAACAATAGCTTCCAGACAACTATTGAGATGACACAATATGAGGCTTTATATGGTAGGCCGTGCCGATCACCTTTGTGCTGGTTAGAGGCAGGTGAGGCAGCTTTGCTAGGACCACGTCTCGTACAGGAGACATCTGAGCAGGTCCAGTTGATTCAGAAGGGGATGGCTACCACACAGTCTCGTCAGAAGACATATGCTGATCGCCGAAGACGACCTTTGGAGTTCATGGTCGGGGATTAGGTTTTTCTATGTGTTTCGCCGAGGCTGGGACACAAGCGGATCAGGAGACAGGGTAAACTTTCACCGCGGTATGTGGGGCCATTTTAGATTCTGGAAAGGGTCGGGCTGGTTGCTTATCGGTTGCGGTTACCGCAGTGGTACCGAGCCATGAACGACGTATTCCATGTATCTCAATTTCATCACTATCATTCAGACCCATCTCACGTCTTTCAGCCTGAGGAGGTTGAGCTGGAAGCAGATGCGTCCTTTGAGGAGCATCCGATTCGTATCGTTGACAGGAGCACGAAAGTTCTCTGAGGCCGGTCAGTTCCTCTCGTACGAGTGTTATGGAAGCATGTCCGGGTGCGGGACAAGACCTGGGAGTGGGAGGCCGACGTACATGCTCAGTGGCCGGAGTTGTTCACGAATATATCTTCTCCACCCTTGGAAGGGTAATTTGGGGACGAATTGTTATAAGGGAAGAAGTTTGTAAGAACCCGATTCTTCTCTTTGTGGTATGAGCTTCTTCTTTTCTCTTTTCCTTAAGTGTTTTTAATAAAATATGGAAAATGGGGAAAAATCCAAAATTTTGGAACTACACGCCGTGTACTTTTTCCACACGCCGTGTACTTCTGACCATGTTGGGATGAGTACATGGGGCATGTAGCCTTGTCGACGACAAAGGGTGTAGGAACTAACTACATGCCGTGTAGTGGTCCTTTACACGCCATGTAGTTAGTCGGCAGACCTACACATTAAGGCGGTGGAAAGCTGCCAGCTGGGTGCCAGCACACGCCGTGTACTCCGGAGTACATGCCGTGTATTCTTGTCGGCAGGCAAACAATGCCGCGCTGATGGGGAGCCGCCAGATAAACAGTTAAATGAAAGGAGTACACGCCATGTACTTTGAAGTACATTCCATGTTCTTCGTTTTTTCTACTTAAAACAGGCAGTAGCCTCCTCATTTGGCAGAGGAGGCATTTGAGCCGTTTTGGAGCCAAAGGAGGAGGCCAGAACATTGAAGATCCGCCGGGTGTTCGTCTGGAATCCAATTCTGCTTCGGATGATCACGTTGGAACCGCACAGGTAATACCTCTCTTCTCCTAGAATGATTCTTACCAATTATTCTCCTAACGTAAGTTATTTACGTTTGAATGGGTTTTGTTCTTTGTCAGATTTACTCCATTCTTGGGCGTTTCTGGAGTCAGCGTTCGAGTATATCGTTCGTTTGTGTATAAGGTAGGTGGCTTGGTGTTTAGTTTTCCAACTGCTGTGTGTTTTGTGCGTTTTCATGCCACGAACCCATGTTGGGGTGTCATGTGGCTGAGGCCATTGATATATCTAATGCCTAGAATTGTATAGGTTATTAAATTGTGATAATAAAAATGCTGGTTGGGATCGTTGCTTGGATCTGGAACCACCCTGAGGGTATGTTCCACTGTTTAGCCATTTTTCCAGGATACCCGAGGGTATGCCTTTAAAGTAGTAATTGTAGAATTGCCTTGAGAGGAATTTCTTGTTTACTACTTGTTACCTATTGGGCATGTCCCGATTACCCGTTTAGCCTGAGGGCATTGTTGTGATTAGCCTGTGGGCACTGTACTATATTAGCCTGAGGGTGTGACTGTTTTAGCCCGAGGGCTGTCGTTATTTCACCTGAGGGAAACCTTTTATGCCTGAGGGATTGAATTCTGTGCCTGAGGGAGACACTTCCTACGCCTGAGGGCAACTTCTGTTATGCCTGAGGGAAATACCTGCGGGTGGGATTCTGGATAGCCTGAGGGCGTGGTTCACTATATTAGCCCGAGGGTAAGATACTGGTTGGCCTGATGGCTTGGTGCTGTTGAGCACAGAATGATACTAAATTAAATGGATTAAATAAATAATTAAATGGCAATATAACTGTTAAGTTAGTTACTTTTGAGAACTGCTTGGTTTATTTCATCTTATTACTGCACACTTGGTGCATGTTTACACACAGTTGGGCACAAGCCTTTGGTGGGTGCCTACTAGGAATTTATTTCTCACACCCTATTTGGGTCACGCTTTTCAGCCCAAACATATTATGTTTCTAAAGGTGTGGATAGGAGCAAGAGTCCCTATACAGGTACTTGACTGTTGCTGAGGAGTAGGAGGGCATGAGACCGAGCCTAGGCTCGTGATGCCGCTGCTAACTGTTTTTCTTTGTTTTGTTGTACTCTGCTTTTGGTTATACCGTATTGATGTATAACATGTTCTAGCTGTTTTCTTAGAACTTGAGACTTATAGAATCATAATTTATATACTGTTGGTTATATCCACTATTGTTATTTATTTCAGTTGTGTATGATTTACTGTTTCCGCTGTTCTTTGTATGTTTTATTTATATTCCGCTACGCTGCACTTTGACAAATGAGGGCATAGTTTCCCCACTATCAGACCTGGGCCCTTGCTGCTAGTCGGTAGCCTATGGAATTTGGGGAAATGCACTTGAGGTCACGTGGCGAACCGGGTTTGGGGAACCCGTTGAGTGGCACCCGGAACCGGGACGTTACAGGGATGTTACACCAAGTCAGGGTTGTGTGTAGTGCAAGATCACTTTGTTGTTGTGTATAATAGAATCCAACCATATTTCATTTATACATTGAATATATATATATATACTTAATTCTGCGTAGAATAACTTCTCTCAAACGATCTTGAAATTTTGTGTAACACAATCCAAGAATAGTGTTGCATATACTGCAAGCTAATATGGTGTTGCGTATAACACAAGATAATATTGGTGTAACATACAACACAAGACATCAAATAAATAAAAAATAATACTTCTCATAATATCTCAGGGTGTTACATTCTACCCCTCTTAAAATGAATTTCGCCCTCGAAATTCATCGGGGTTATAAATGGTTTACTACTTGAATGTTTATTTAATAAAAACCCACATCGTAAAAAGGAATACCAAAACTTATCTTTAAAAACTAAAGTATGAAACGTAATGGTTACCCAAATTAAATAATCACTGGGTTTACACATAGGAAAACATAGGTGAAAATATGGATATGGAAGAGAAATCTAACCATCAAGTTCTGATGGAGAGTAGCAGAGAACATGGCTATGAAAAATCCATCAATCACAAAGCCATAAATTTTTGATGATCTAAGGTACCATCTGATTCATCGGATATAAGGGCACTAGGACAACATTTTTGGTTTTCAAGATCATTTCCCTAAAGTTGAAGAATTTGAATTACAAGAAATTCTTACTTTATTTTGGTATAATCTCACCGTGGTTCGTGCCTTGAACCATTTCCACTTCATCTCTTAAAGAAATGAAGTTGAATTTGTCTTTTGCGAAGTGTTAGCAGATCATGCGATAGAATGATAGGTCATTCCATCTGTCTCAAACATAATTTAGCAAAATTTATATACATAAGTCCATATATGGTGATATTAATCAGATATGGTTCCAAAATGGACTTATACTTCGTCTATCAATCTGCATAATAAAATAAAACTAGTTTCTACTAACTAGGGACTTCCTATAGGCCAGTGGTAGGCGATAAAGGCATATCTCACTTCGGTTGTGGGTTAGATTCCTAAAACCTCATCCGACGCGATAGGCTGTCGCCCGTCCTGTAGGTTGTCCTTTTTCTAAAACTACATTATTATAACATCCAATCAATAATATCAAAAAAAATTCTATCCTTAAACAATACTAACTTATGTCCAACATAATACATTCCAATATTTATGCTAATCTAAAATACTTCTGTCCAATCTTATAGTATAAAGAAAACGATTACTAGAAATTTCATCAACCAAGTATTTGAATACGATCATTTATCCCCCATATATCATAAAATATATCTTGTCCTTCATATTCCAAACATGTGAATACCTTAATCATGTATTCTTTTGAAACATGAATTACCATAGAACCTTAGTGAAAACATGAATTCTATCAAAAGTTAACTCTTTCCACATACTAAAATACCAATTTTTCTATATACTCAAACCATGATATCACATTGTCCTTATATCAGTCATGATCTCATTAATACTATCAAACATCTCATTATCTTCTTATCCCTTCATTATTTGCATATCATCTACTTTACAAAAATATTTTAATAACCTTTCATGGTTACCAGTACTATTCAACATATACTGTCAAATAATTTAGGAAAAATAATAGTGTAACAATCCTTATATGTGTCTTTATTCCATAGTATCATTCCCTATACAACATAACTCTTGATAAACATAAATCATTCCACAACCTTCTTACACCATTGACCGAGCTTCAACAATTCTTTCATATAACATATCATTTGTAGTCTCTTCATCATTATCGACATAAATACTACCCATATGAGCATGCTGATTCTCTTTATGGGACTTTCCCTTAGGTAATTGGTTAGCATAATTCCCATACATTCCACATTTAAAACATTTAATCATTGTTTATGTCGCAACAATACCATTATCCTTGTCCACAGTGTTAACTGAACCTTTTCCTTTGTACTTACTGGATTTGTGTCATTCTTTTCCACACCCAAAGAATATTCTAGTTCCTTTGTAACATTATCCTTGATGCCTCTTCCCACATGATTTACATGAGAGAAATTGAACTTTCTTTCCTATATGATCATCATGAAACTCCATCTTTCTCTTATTAGATGAGTTAGGATACTTACCAAAGTTGATATTATTGATCATATTATGAGATTGATGATTAGGAATAATAACAATGTTTGGACTTCCAAATCCCATTTCATTTGGTTGTTCATGAAGAATATCATTCCATTGTCCATCATATTCTCCATTATCGTGAATCTTCCTATTTCCAGCGATTTTCTAAAACCCAAAAAGAATAGTGTGAGAGGAAAAAATCATAATCAAGGGGGATTACCTTCAATATCTAACATCTTAGGTTAAATTATAAGATCATTACCATAATTATAGGACTATAACCTATACTTATACGTAACCATAGGGACATCCCTACACATACCTTAGAAATATCTCTAGAGACTTCACTAAAGTTTTCGCATCCTACTTTCCAAAGGTTAACTAAACCTTTCCTCTAATACAACCTGTAGAGACCCAAAACCTGACGTACAGAGACATTACATTACTTTTTGCGGATTATCTAATACATAACAAAAACAGACACCAAAGGACCGTAATAGTTTAGTGTCTTTGGAAACTCAGAATATAATCTTCTAATTTGGGTGAAAGATCTTCAACATCTCCCATAAAGATCATCTTTTTTTCTTACCTAAAACCTTTTTTTATATCTTGGGGAAAATAAAACATAAAACGGGTGATCTCAAATGATCAATAAGGGTAAACATAGAGAGCATAAAACAATCTATAAATAATTAAATGCAAAAACTTCAACATAAAATCTAAACATCAAAATCTTGAGCAAAGACATATATCTTGGAAGTACGTAAGGAATATATCATAAAGGAACATCAATCATGATAAAATATAATGGGAATAAAAAATTTAATTATGGAAAACCAATAATCACATGATATGATTTCCATAGTAGCCAAGTAATTTCTTCCAAGACCATCTTAGTGGACAAAGTCCCTTTCTGAATCGAGTTCACTCCTCATTCCAGTCCTGTAACACTGAACCATATTAACTTACCATTCCAGCCATGTCTATATCATGAGATATAAATCTTTACCCAATGCATTTGAGTGAGATATAGGTACCAACCATCTCATAATGAAATCATTCTTACGTGTGAAACAACATAAACATAAATCATTCATCATAACCCAAAGAATAAAATGGGTTTCATAAACATCATCCCATCATAACATAATTCATATAAAAAAATGGATATCATTTCATCATAAGAAAATTGAAACCATTTAAATCATAGAGACATTATACTTGAATCATACACATGTGAAAATAATGTCATCTTAGATGGAAAATAGTTTTGATAAAACACTTGAAATGGATTCTTGAGGAAAATATCCTTTCTTCTTCAAAATCATTTTCTTTTCTAAAAATGTCATGAAGTTTTAAAAGAAAATATTGTTTTTGAAAATAATAATGAAATATTATAGAGTAAGATTCATGAAAATAAGGCGTTATAAATCCATAAAAATCTGTTCATGCCATATAAGTTAAAAAAAACATTCTCCTTGTACTTTTGTCGGAAAAGTCAAAAAGTTCTTTGTATGGTAAAAAAAACAAAGATTACTTCCATAACACAAAGTAAAAGTCAAAGAGGGGTAAAAATGACATTAAAAATACATGGAAGAATATTAAACACTTTATAAAAAACATTTTATGGGCATGGATGAAAAATATAACCCCTGTAAATACTTACGTATAAGCAATCTCAAATAAAAATGAGATTGCAAAATTATCCCTTACCTTAGGTCCGATATGCTTCGTACGTATCTGAACTTCATGTATAATGATTTAAATAATGTCATTGACTTATTAAAGAATCATATTAATTGTTATGATATCATATATGGTTCACTTATGACTTTATATTACCCGAACTTTTGTAAATTCCATGTTAAAGAAGTGTTTTGGGTAAAATCATTTTATTTATCGTATGTGTTTGGACTTGTTGTTGTTGATATTATTATTACTTATATCATGATTTAATTACTTAAAGAATTTAAATCATGATTTATATATCATATATATTCAATATATATATATATATAATAGATATATAAATGAAATGAAATACACCGTTCATGGAGACGGTAGGCCGTACGTACGCATGAACGCTATTTTCCTCTCCTTATTGACTTGAATGGAAGTAAGTAGATGAAATATATATATATACATAAATCCAGTAGCTTTATCATGTCAAATATTTCATTAATATTCATTATATATACTTTATAATCATTCTTGAACGGTTAACATGGAGAATGAATCTCATCGCGTCGTGGAGACTGTAATCCATACATACGCACGAGCGATGATATCATTCCCATAATTATTGAATTGAATTGGAGTGGATGGTATAATATCACAGAATCAGTATTATGTTATAATAACTATATATAGTTATTATTTACACCATTATACCCTTCCAATTATGGTGGTGGTGGAAAAACAGATTACACCACGACGTGGAGACGGTATTCCGTATGTACGCATGCTCTGTGATTTCATTTTCCGTAGGATGGATAGAAGGTGAAATGGGGTTGTTTAATATTTATAATAACATATCAGTATATTAGTGATACTTATGTTATTACTTTATAATGAAACAAATAAATAAGAAGAAGTTGAAGAAGAAAGAAACTTGAAAAAATCGGTTGAAGAGATTACCTCTTCTTCGATGCACCTCCTTTAAGCTTCCTCTTAAAGGAATAGAGATGATCTTTTGAGAATACGAGAACCTCCAGAATGTTTCTTGGTAAGTGGAGAAGAGAAATGGGCAGGGGTTGTCCGAGCTTGAAAGCTCAGAATTGTTTAAAGAGAAGAGGGAGGATGTGCCCTTTTATAAGGGAGGAGAGGGGCACCTTAGAAAAAACTTAAAATATTATTTTATAATAAAGTGATATTCAGTTTTTAATAGCTCCAAATTGATTTATTTCGAAACTAATGTGGGTATGGGTAAAAATAATCTCAACCAATATGTTTTAGACAAGTTTAGGTTAGTATTTTAACCTTATCATTTAGATTTAACTCTAAGTTAAATAATTTAACTTTTACCGTGTCCTCTTATTTTCTTACACTATATGGTTAATAAACTTACTATAACAAGACAAATTAACCCCAAGTGGTTAATTATTAATATATATATATCCTTATATAACTAATTTTTCCAAACCTTAGAGTTTTAGGATTAAAATAACAATTAATAATATAATATTTTTTTAAAAACTATTTTATGTCAACTTTGACACTATTTGATAATTGATTTTTGTGAAACTCATAACAACATGACTAGTTAACAAAACGTTAATTATATAAATAATAACATGTCATATTAACCTATAAAATTAGTTTAATTCATAAAAAGTCTCAAATTAAATTTATTTGGGCATTTATAATATCAATTATGTTAATATTTCATTAATATGGTAATTACTGCATCATGATTGTGTCATAAATAAATTAACTTATTTAATGTCTAAAATTTATAAATAAAATAAAATTATGTAGGAAATATTTTTATCTTTATGATTAATATTTATAGTCAAATATATCTTATGTATAACCCTATATTAAAACTGTTTTAGTTATTAATCTTTTATTTTAACTATTTTAACTCTTCTTTAAATAAAATAATAATAAGTGTCCTAATCTAATCCAAGTGGACCTAAAGGGTAATATTTTATTACTAAGCTTTGTTTTAGTCTAATTACACTCATCCAATAGAATTAGGACATGTTTTAGGGTAATATTAATATCATTTTTACCCTTAATTACCCTATTTACTTTTAACCGTGGTAAATAAAAGTAAAAAGTTATTATTCACTAAAAATTATTTTTATCTTATTGAACCACATTTCACTCCTTGATATTAACCATGTCTCTCGGATTTTCAAAATTACACTCACAGAAGTGGTAAAATTAAGTTTTATGTAAATTTTCAAATTCTCCTAGGAGGTGGGTAAAAGACGGTGAAAAGTTCAATAAAATTTTTATATATCTAAAATTTTTATAAAATGACTCCAATGAATTAATTTGAACTTTTATATGTATTATGCATCTATTTTGACCTAAAATAAATTTAAATAAATAAATTATTATTTAAATAAAAAGTCGGTTTTAACGAATAACTCAGTGTTTTCACTATTCATCAAAAATTGAAATTTTTCAGAAAAATACCAAAATTTCACCCTAGGCTAATTTCGATATTTCAAATCCAAAAATGAAGTCCATTTTGAAAGATAAAATTTATAAAATTTCAAAAAGTGGGTATTACTATTCATAACAACTAGTTTATATAACATATTGTTGTTTAGTGAAACTCAGTATTGCGTACAACACACGCTATCGTGGAAGGTTGCAATTGCGTGTAAGGTAAGCCAAGTCAGGGTTGTGTGTAGTGAAAGATTATTTGTTGTTGTGTATAATAGAATCTAACCATATTTCATTTATACATTGAATATATATATATATACACTTAATGTTGCGCAAAATAACTTCTATCAAACGATCTTAAAATTTTGTGTAACACGATCCAAGAATAGTGTTGCATATACTGCAAGCTAATACGGTGTTTCATATAGCGCAAAATAATCTTGGTGTAGCATATAACACAAGACATCAAAGAAATCAAAAATAATACTTCTCATAATATCTTGGGGTGTTACAATATCCACTCACGCCATAGAAGCTAAAAAACATTCTTTCCTTAATTTGTCGAAAAGGTCATAAATTATCTCTTTAGAAAACTATAGAAATATTACTTTCAAAACATTTTATAAAAACTAAAACATGGGTAAAAATGACTTTAAAAAATCAGATATTGAAATAAATCTTGAGAAACATGGACATGGATAACAAATATGTCCCAGTAGATACTTACGTATAAACAATCTCGGATAATAAAGAGATTCTAAAATTAACCCTTAACTTGTACTTTCCTTTAGTTGAGGGTGCGTTAACCTCCCGTATAATAGATAATGTACATTATTAAATTATACCAGAACCATATCCATATTTATGATATCATATATGATCCTATTATATCATTTTTTAATAACATTTCAGTACTACCATTGTTTAAATTGTTCTGCTTCATTTTCATATGCAAGTTTGGTTGTGTAAGTCATGTTTGTTTTGAATAGGACATATTTTATCCATATCCAGAATGACATTAAGATCATAAGTATTATATTTAATTATAATATAAATTTTATTATCATTATTTAATGGTTAATGTAGATGATGAATCTCCCCGAATCATGGAGATGGTAGGTTGTACGTATGCACGAGCGACAATATCATTTCTTTAATGGTTAAATGGAATGAAACTGGATGGTATATTAATTATAAAGAATCATTATCATGTTATATTAATTATTTATATCCATTATACTTATCATTATACTCATCCAAATAATGTAGTGTTGAATAACAAATTACACCACGATGTGGAGACGATAAGTTGTACTCACACACGCATGGTGATATTGTTATTTGTAGGATGGATAAATGGAGGAATATGGTTGTTACATAATTATAATAACATATTAGCATGTATATTATATTTTATTTCTTAATTTGGTATGGAAACAACATAAGAATAGTATGTATAAGAAGAAAAGAAATTGAATGGAATTGGTAAAACAATTACATCTTCTTTGAGAATATTCTTTTTATTTGAACAAAATGAATCCTTAGGGTGGATTTATTCCCAATATATGGACTCTAAGATGAATTGATGGAATTTGGGAGGATAATTAGGTAGGTTTTGTCCCAAAAAAAGTGCTTTATAGGTGTGAATAAAAGAGGAGAGGTGCCCTTTTATAATAGAGGGGTGGGACACTTTTCGAAACTCCAAAACTATTAATTTATTATAAATTGATTTTTGGTTTCAAATAGCTCAAAAGTTAGTTATTTTGAGTCTAAGATGAAGATGGGTATAAATAATCTCATAAAATGATTTTTAGATAAGTTTAGATCACAAAATTAACCTTCTATTTTGGATTTAATTCTTAGTTAAATAGTTTAACTTACCATGTTTACTTGTCATTTTATAATATAGGGTTTATATAGTTACTATAAAATACAAAAATAATCAAAACTGGATCATTTATGAAATCTTTAAAATTATCCTAGTTAGTTTTATGAACCTGATATTTTTATGAATTTTACAACATTTAATAAAATAGTAATTATTTTAAAGTATCATTTATGTCAATTTTGATGCTATTAAATATTTTCATTTTTAAAAATATAAAAAAACGTAATAACTTCAAGACAATAATTAAAATATGTCAGTAACAGGTCTATTTTGTCTGTAAAATTCTTGTATGTCATTAATTAAGTCAAATTATATTTATTTTAATATTTTTAATATCATTTAATTGATACTTCCTTTAATAATTCAATTACTGCTCCATTATCGTGTCACCATTTAATTTAATTATTTATTTATTAAAATTATGAATAAGTTACCATTATGTATATAATCATTTTATATTTATAAATACTATTTATAGTCTACCATATCACTTATATATATCCTTATATTAAAAATGATATAGTTATTAAAATTTGAATATGACATTTTTAACTCTTCTTTAAATAAAATATAATAAAGGTATTAATCTAACACAAATGGCCTAAAAAGGATCATATTTTTGACCTAAGTTTGATTTTGGTATGAAAACACTTATCCAATGAAATTAGGACAAGTGATAGGGAAATATTATATTATTATGATATTATTTTTAACTTTAATTACCATATTTACCTTTAACAGTTGTAAAAACAATTCAATAGTTACTATTCAAAAAAAATTATTTTGATCCTATTAGATGAAAATTTTCATACTGATTACAAGAATTTATGTCTATTTTTTTAAATTTAATTCACAGAAGTGGTAAAATTAAATTTAATGCTAATCTGTAGATGTGGTTAGAAGGTGGGTAAAAGAGATGTTCAAATGTTTAATAAAATTTTTATATCTAATTCTATTATAAAAATGATTCCTATGACCTAAATTAGACTAATATATTTATTATGTATCTATTTTTAATTTAAAATAAATTTAAATTAAAATAATTATTTAAAATAAAAAGTTGGTTTTTACTAATAATATAGTATTTTTCACTATTTATCAGAAGTTGAAACATTTCAAAAAAATACCAAAAATTCACCATAATATAATTTTGATATTCTAAATTCAAAAATAATGTCTATTTTTGAAAATAAATTTTATAAATTTCATATTTTGGTTAATAATATTCATAACCTATTTTTTAAATGTCTAGTTTGATAGGTGATGGTGCGCTCAAACTCGATGTCGCGTGCATTGCATGATATTGAATTATTTAAAAGGAAGAACACCATGGAATCTTGGGGTGTTACAACCGACATCCATAACCAGTCTATGATCCCATAGTCTCATACAATTGGTTACATTCCCTACATCCCGATAGATTTTGGGAAGTCATGCCCATCACTCAGAATGGCGAGTGAGCACGCCATGGAAACACACCAAGATGGAACATGGAACTCAAAAGACCATTGACAATACACTATGAAAAAAATGGGTATTTGCGACGGGATCCCGTCGCAAATGGCCTTTTGCGACGGGGGTCCTTCGCAAATCGCCCGTTGCGGAAAACGCCGTCGCAACAACAATTATTTGCGACGGGCCCGTCGCTGAAGCTATTATTTGCGACAGGGATCCTTCCCGTCGCAAATAATAATCCGTATATTTGTAATTTTTTTTTAAAAAGTAGTTGCGACGGGCCCCGTCGCAATTGCTTTTAAAAAAAATATAAAAACTATTATTAAATTATTTTAATGGATATAATAATAATACTATTTGCGACGGGCATAGTATCCCTTCGCAAATACTATAAAAAAAATAAAAAAAAATATTAATAAATTATTTTGATTAATATAATAATAATCCAATTATAATTCAAAAATAAAAAATAATAAAATATTAATAAAAGATTTTAATTAATATAATAATAGAATTATAATTCACAAATAAAAATAATAAATTATGAAAAAATTATTTTAATTTATATAATAATAATAGAATTATAATTCAAAAATAAAAAATAATAGAATATTAATAAATGATTTAATTAATATAATAATATTAGAATTATAATTCATAAATAAAAAAATATTAATAAGTTATTTTAATTAATATAAAAATAATAGAATTATTTTACATTCAAATATTAAAATAATTCAAATATTACAAAAAAATATAATTAAATTATAATATTATAAAATTTTAATATATATATATAATTTAATATTATAAAATATAAATAATAATATTATTCATATTAATATTGTTATTTCAAAATATAATATTATTAATATTTTATAGTGAGACAGAAACTACGAATAGAAAAAAATTCATATTTTGATTTAACAAACTTTATAACATAAAAACAAACTCTAATCTGAAGGAGGGGGGGAGGGGGGGGGAGGGGGGGATCTGCAGATGCTGGTGGAGGAAACTCCATCCCTAAAGCATGAGTGAGTTGGTGCATGTACTCCATCTGCTCCTGGTGCTGCTGCTGCCACCGACTCATCTGCTCCTCGTACAACTACTGCTGGCGTCGACGCTCCTCCTCATGCTGCTACTGCTGCTGATGCATCTGCTCATGCTCCGGTCGGAGACTCTCTATCAATGCAGTCTGAGATCGCAACTGATCCTCATACTGTGTAGCAGAAGAAGATGCACGAGCTCCTCTCGAGCTGGATGCCGACATCGCAGCACTGCCATAATAATCTCCGGGAGTCAGTCGAGAGTTAATACCAACTACCCGACCCTTCTCAAAGGCATACTGGGTGGCCTGCATCCATGTCGCCTCCTCAAACTGACGGCTAGTGGTCTGATCTGATGACTCGGCCTGACTCTCAGGCCGGGTCTGTGACGCTGCGGCCTCATATGACTCCTGTAGTTGCAATTTAAAATTAAAATTGTGAATATATTATATGCAGTTAATTTTTAAACTTGAAAAAAAAATACTGACCATGATGTGATGCTGACGATCACCTCTGAGCTCCCCAGTAGCAGGATCACTATACATCCTCTGATATACGTCGTACTCCGTAATGTTGGGGTGCTCGACAGCCTATAAGAATAAAAAATAAACTGTTAATATTTATAGTTATATAAAATATTTATAAATAATGTACGTACCAGATGCTGTCTATGAGTACTGAAAGAACGACTCCCAGCTCGATGAGTCACCTCCTGTCTCCCCCGATTCTGCCTCCCCACCGATGACCTCCTCTGAAAGGCACCACTCAACTAGTGCGCACATAATCCATCCCATACATGGGATGAAATGTACTCTGGTCGGTGTGCTCTACATGACTCGTCAAAATCTGACACTCCTGCTTTCTTCATGATATCTTTTCTTAAATTGTGCAAAAATTGACGCAAGCGATCACGTATGGCCACCTCCCATGCCTTTTGTATGGCATCACGCATGGTATCCTCGATCGGATACCATAAATCCTACAAATAAATCAAAATATCAAGTTAGAAATGAAATAATTTTCAAAATAAAAATTATTTATTTACGTACGTACCAACCAATGGACGAAAATGGCCTGCTGCACATCAATGAGAATCTGCTCCCATGTGGTCCATGGCTGAGAGAAATAGTTGCGCAAAATAGCGCTGCCCTGTCCGACTGCTATATGCGGAAAACTGTAAAAATAATAAACATTTATTATGTGAATAGATTAATGAGATCTTAGTCAAATCCACAGATTATCACACAGGTTATCACACCTCCATGTGCGTGGATCAAACCCAAGACGTGGACGTCGCTCAGGGACGGGGTCAGGAATCATCAATCGTGCAAGACCGCGCCCCCTCCATGTACTCCCTGGAGCACCTGCTGGCTGAGGGTCATCTGCCAGCAACTCATCCGCATCGAAATGCAGGTCAGCATCCGCCAACTCACGAAATGTCTCATCGTCCATCTGAAACAGAAAATGTTAATGTTGTTAGAAAATAATTGATAATTACTATTATATATATATATATTATGATTGTATATAACTACCATGGAATTCTATCAGTGTTCATCTTCATCATCATCTTCATATATGTCAATGTCATCTTCATATTCCTCCTCAACATCATCGATATCCATTCGAGTTCCAGTTGCTTCATCTCTTACCATTTCAAATTCATATGTGACATCATTAACATCATCGTCATCACCGACTCTTAAATGTGGGGTGTCGTCATCGATACTCATGTCTCTTTGTAAAAAAGATTGATTTTGATGACTCTCTTGAAAAACTTCAATTCTTTGCACATTAGTGAAAGCACATTCACTTTGACTAAACTGATTGTCTCGAATTTTGATTTTTATTACACTCCACCAATCAGTCAAGTCTCTTGATGTAGCACAGTACTTTGCGTATTAAACTTGATGTGCCTGTTGATCCAATAAGAATGGTTCATTTACTGTGAGAACACTTTTACATTTAATATCGATGATTCCATGAGTCGGATGAACACGCACGGCTCTCTCTGTATCCAACCACCGACATTTGAACATGGTTATGTAATGTTGTCCAAGATAACAGAGTTCAATGATTTCATCAAGTATGCCATAAAAGTCAACTTCATTTTCTCGATGATGAGATCCTCTCAAGCTAACTCCACTGTTCATTATTTTTTTTCAATTCCCTATATGCATGTGTGTGAAATCGAAATCCATTCACCACATATGCATTATAAGTTTTAACAAATTTGGAAGGTGGGTTACTCAATATACACAGCCGTTTGTCAATTTTATCAGCATGTCGAGACACCTGAAAAGTTGTGAAATAATTATCAATATAGTAAACTATACATTGAATGAGTTGCTAAAAGATAAAGAATTTAAGTTACCAGTTTTTGAAACCACTGAGAGAAATATTTCAGTCAGCGTTCTTCGAGAGCAGCTGCTGTAATTTGTGGAATTTGTTTCTTGATATGATTATCATACAACCTACAAAAACCAAAGTTATTTACTGTAACATAAATGATAGAATAAGTGATATAAACACTTACAGTACAACTGATGTCATCTCTTCACAGTTGAGTAGAACATACGTATGAGCTCTGTGATGTTCATCATCCGAAAGCCAACATTCATAAACTCCACCAAAACCAAGCTCTGGCTAGTTGAAAACAGATAATTGATTGTCGATTTCATCAATATTCCTCTCGTTCCGTCCCTTTCGATTTTGTTTTGAAGGATACTCAGATTCAAAATAATGGGAGCAGAAAAAAGATATTTCCTCTTGCAAATAAGCATATGCAATAGATCCTTTAACAGATGCTTTGTTACGTACTTTTCTTTTCAATTTTTTCATGTATCTTTCAAATGGGTACATCCATCGAAATTGTACTGGACCACCACATTTGGATTCATATGGAAAATGTAACATCAAATGTTCCATTGAGTCGAAGAAAGACGGCGGAAATATTTTTTCCAGTTTACATATAATTACAACAACATCTTCTTCAAGTTTGCATAGAGCATCATAATCTGCTGTAGCCGCAAAAATTTCCCGAAAAAAATGAGACATGTCTGTTATGGAATCCCAAATCATAGAATTCAACAGACCTCTTAATCCAATGGATAAAAGTATTTCCATTATAACATGACAATCATGAATTTTTAATCCAGTAATATGACCATTCTTTACACATCTACCCAAATTGGAAGCACAACCATCTGGAAGTCTCAAATCTACAATACACTGACAAAATAATAAACGGTTTTCTTTAGATAGTGTATAAGCTGCTTTTGGTTTCAGTAACCTTTCTGTTCTGACATTCTCAAACAGTTCCAGTTCTGGACGCCTGCAAATTTGGGAAAGATCTAAACGTGCATTTACATTGTCTTTTCTCTTTTTTGGCGTATCCAAAACTGTATGAAACAAATTATCAAAACAGTTCTTCTCAATGTGCATGACATCTAACATGTGTCGGACCAACAAATCAGACCAATATGGCAAATCCCAAAATATGCTACGTTTAATCCAATTGTGTTCTTTCCCAAAACCAGAAATTTTCTGTTGGTTTATTGTGGGACCAAAAGTGATGGGAGGTAATGAAAATACAACTGATTTTAACTCCGAACCTGATAGCATTTTTGGAGGTCCATCCCTTTCAACTGTTCCTTTTCTGAAATGAGATCTGTTTTTGCGAAAAGGATGATCAACTAGAAGAAATCTGTGGTGACAGTCAAAATAACAAGGTTTCTTTCCATGAATGAGAATAAATGCTTTGTTCTCTCCCATACAGTAAGGACATGATTTCTAACCATGTGTACTCCAGCCAGATAACATCCCATAAGCCGGGAAGTCAATAATTGTCCACATCAATGCTGCTATCAGTATGAAATTCTATTTCGTTGCAACATCATATGTACTGACACTAGTACTCCAAAATAAACTTAATTCATCAATCAATGGTTTCAAATAAACATCAATATTTTTCTTCGGATGTCCTGGAATTAGTAAAGTCAAAAAGATATATGGCTCCTTCATCAACATCCATGGAGGTAAATTGTACGGAGTTAAAAAAACAGGCCAACATGAATATTGACTACCATAAGATCTGAACGGACAGAAACCATCAGTGGAAAGGCCCAGTCAAACATTTCTAGCTTCTAAAGAAATTGATGGATGCACTCTATCAAAATGTTTAAATGAATCACCATCGGCTGGATGATTCATGCTTTTATCGGTTGAAATATTCTCTTTATGCCATGACAACATTGTCGCTGTATTCTTAGACATGAATAAACGCTGAAGTCTGGATGTAAGCAGAAAATATCTCAACTGTTTTACAGGAATCAAACCAGACTTTCCATGTTGTCCTTCTTTATATCTCAGTTGCCCACACGTGGGACAACTATCCAACGACTCATTTTCCCCAGAATACAAAATGCAGTCATTTGAACATGCATGAATCTTCTGACAAGTAAGTCCCAAATTTCAAACCAGCCTCTTACTCTCATAGTAATTTGTAGGCAAAACATTTCCTTCGGGTAACAGTGTTTTAAGAAAAGAAAATTTCTGGTCAAAACAGGTGTTTGACATTCCGTTATCTGATTTGATAGCCATAAATTTTGCAACTGCTTCTAATTTTCTCATCTTGCAGCCAGGATATAATGCATCCTCAGCAGACCTCAACAACTCATAAAATTCAGACGGTGCCAACTCAGGATTTGAAGCTATATCAGCCAGAGTTTCTGTATATTAAACAGATGAACCTGCAACATCGTGTACTAAATATTTAAATCGAGATGGATCCAGAATCAAGTTGGTATCACCTGCTCTGGAACTGCGTTCACCGTGTTGATACCAAAAAACATAATCTGGTTGAAAACCAAAACGCAAGAGATGTCCCCCCACTTTTTCAAACGTGTCAAACGTTCTCAATGCACATTTTCTACAAGGGAATTTTATTTTGCCTTCTGAAACAAATTCTGAATTTGATGCCGCAAATGATAAAAAAGTCTCCACAGCCTCTACATATACTGGATTTAAACCAGAACCGTTTGGATTTCTACGTTGAAATATCCATATGCGGTCACCTAATAATGATTGTTGACGACCTCGTTGTTCCATATTTTTCTATAAAATATAAAAGCATTACTGGTTTTGAATAATTTGTTAGAAAAAACACTCAAGCAACGATAATTATAGAGTTTACATCATACACGACTGACGAAAACTTTTTATTGAGATATACCTAAAAATTGACCTTTTAAGAATTGAATATGTTGAGAATAAAGCAAAACCTGTTAAAAATATTGATAATTTTAATATTATATAAATTTTTTATTATTTTCATAGTACAAATATTTTTTTTTTCATAAATATTAATTATATAATAATAACATTATTACATTATTAGTATATTTTATTATTGGTAATTATTACTAATTATTGATATTTATTTGTAATTATTACTAATTATTGGTAATTATTACTAATTATTGGTAATTATTACTAATTATTGGTAATTATTATTAATTATTACTAATTATTGGTAATTATTGGTAATTATTGGTAATTATTACTAATAATTACTATTTAGTACTAATTATTGGTAATTATTTCTAATTATTGATAATTATTCCTAATTACTGGTAATTATTCCTAATTATTACTATAATAATGTAATAATGTTATTATTCCTAATTATTGGTAATTATTCCTAATTATTGGTAATTATTCATATAATTACCAATAATTAGGAATAATTACCAATAATTAGGAATAATAACATTATTAGTATATTTTATTATTAATATTAAAATAATATAATTTTCTATATTATATACAATTCTCCTTTCAACTGTGTGTTTTCTGTCTCCACATATAAATATTAAATGTGGAGATAGAAAACACACAGATGAAAAGAGAATTGTATATAATATAAAAAATTATATTATTTTAATATTAATAATAAAATATACTAATAATGTAATAATGTTATTATTCCTAATTATTGGTAATTATTCATAATTATTGATAATTATTACTAATTATTGGTAATCATTACGAATCATTACTAATTATTGGTAATTATTCCTAATTATTGGTAATTATTTCTAATTATTGATAATTATTCATAATTACTGGTAATTATTTCTAATTATTGATAATTATTCCTAATTACTGGTAATTATTCCTAATTACTGGAAATTATTCCTAATTATTACTAATTAGTGGTAATTATTGGTAATTATTACTAATTATTACCAATTATTGCTAATTATTGGTAATTATTGGTAATTATTGGTAATTATTACTAATTATTGGTAATTATGGATAATTATTACTAATTATGGATAATTATAGGTAATTATTACTAATTATGGATAATTATTGGTAATTATTTCTACCTAATGGTAATTATTGGTAATTATTTCTAACTAATGGTAATTATTGGTAATTATTGGTAATTATTGGTAATTATTACTAATTATTGGTAATTATTACTAATTATTACTAATTATTGGTAATTATTACTAATTATTACTAATTATTGATAATTATTATTAATTATTACTAATTATTGGTAATTATTATTAATTATTACTAATTATTGGTAATTATTATTAATTATTACTAATTAGTGATAATTATTACTAATTATTAACAATTATTACTAATTATTGGTAATTATTGGTAATTATTGGTAATTATTACTAATTATTGGTAATTATTACTAATTATTATTAATTATTGGTAATTATTGGTAATTATTACTAATTATTACTAATTATTACTAATTATTGGTAATTATTTTTAATTATTACTAATTATTGGTAATTATTATTAATTATTACTAATTATTGGTAATTATTATTAATTATTACTAATTAGTGACAATTATTACTAATTAGTGACAATTATTACTAATTATTGGTAATTATTACTCATTATTGGTAATTATTGGTAATTATTACTAATTATTGGTAATTATTGGTAATTATTACTAATTATTGGTAATTATTATTAATTATTACTAATTATTGGTAATCATTATTAATTATTACTAATTATTGGTAATCATTATTAATTATTACTAATTAGTGATAATTATTACTAATTAATACTAATTATTACTAATTATTGGAAATTATTATTAATTATTACTAATTATTGGTAATTATTATTAATTATTACTAATTATTGGTAATTATTATTAATTATTACTAATTAGTGACAATTATTACTAATTAGTGACAATTATTACTAATTATTGGTAATTATTACTCATTATTGGTAATTATTGGTAATTATTACTAATTATTGGTAATTATTTGTAATTATTACTAATTATTGGTAATTATTAGTAATTATTACTAATTATTGGTAATTATTATAAATTATTACTAATTATTGGTAATTATTATTAATTATTACTAATTAGTGACAATTATTACTAATTATTAACAATTATTACTAATTATTGGTAATTATTACTAATTATTGGTAATTATTACTAATTATTACTAATTATTGGTAATTATTACTAATTATTACTAATTATTACTAATTATTAATAATTATTACTAATTATTGGTAATTATTATTAAATATTACCAATTATTGGTAATTATTATTAATTATTACTAATTATTGGTAATTATTATTAATTATTACTAATTAGTGACAATTATTACTAATTAGTGACAATTATTACTAATTATTGGTAATTATTACTCATTATTGGTAATTATTGGTAATTATTGGTAATTATTACTAATTATTGGTAATTATTATTAATTATTACTAATTATTGGTAATTATTATTAATTATTACTAATTATTGATAATTTTTATTAATTATTACTAATTAGTGATAATAATTACTAATTATTAACAATTATTACTAATTATTGGTAATTATTGGTAATTATTGGTAATTATTACGAATTATTGGTAATTATTACTAATTATTACTAATTATTGGTAATTATTACTAATTATTACTAATTATTACTAATTATTGGTAATTATTATTAATTATTACTAATTATTGGTAATTATTATTAATTATTACTAATTATTGGTAATTATTAGTAATTATTACTAATTAGTGACAATTATTACTAATTAGTGACAATTATTACTAATTATTGGTAATTATTACTCATTATTGGTAATTATTGGTAATTATTACTAATTATTGGTAATTATTGGTAATTATTACTAACTATTACTAATTATTGGTAATTATTACTAATTATTACTAATTATTGGTAATTATTACTAATTATGGATAATTATCGGTAATTATTACTAATTATGGATAATTATTGGTAATTATTACTAATTATTGATAATTATTTGTAATTATTACTAATTATTGGTAATTATTACTAATTATTGGTAACTATTATTAATTTTTACTAATTATTGGTAATTATTGGTAATTATTACCAATTATTGGTAATTATTGGTAGTTATTACTAATTATTACTAATTATTGGTATTTAGTACTAAATATTACTATTTAGTACTAAATATTGTTAATTCTAATTATTAGTAATTATTACCAATTATTGTTAATTATTAGTAATTATTACCAATTATTGTTAATTATTAGTAATTATTACTAATTATTGTTAATTATTACTAATTATTAGTAATTATTACTAATTATTGGTAATTATTGGAAATTATTTCTAATTATTGGTAATTATTGGAAATTATTACTAATTATTGGCAATTATTACTAATTATTGGCAATTATAACTAATTATTGGCAATTATTACTAATTATTGGCAATTATTACTAATTATTGACAATTATTGGTAATTATTGGTAATTATTACTAATTATTCCTAATTATTGGTAATTATTGGTAATTATTACTAATTATTCCTAATTATTGGTATTTATTACTAATTATTAGAATTTATTCTTAAGTATTGAAAATTATTACTAATTATTCCTAATTACCATTAACTATGAACAATGAATACTAATAATTTAAATTTATTAAGTAACAAAACAATGTAAACATAATTACAACTAATTAAAAATAATTGAAACTAATAAAAAATTTAAAATAAATATTAAATTTAAATGAACATAAATACCTTCAAAATTGATCTGAGGTTGATCTCTGAGCGTTGTTGAAAACTTTAATATCAACTCCGGAAAAAAAAAGTAAACTTCAGAAACGCTGAACTCTAAAAATAGAGTTTTGAGAGAAGAAAAAGATGGAGTTTGAGAATGAATGAAAAAAAACGGATGGGGGGGTATTTATAGGTTAGATTATTTGCGACGGGTCTATTTGCGATGGTACCCGTCGCAAATACCTTAGCCCTCATTTATTACGGTCAACGGTTAAATAGTTATTTGTGACGGGTCCCGTCGCAAATAATAACCTGCCGACATACTATTTGCGACGGGGGTATATTCCCGTCGCAAATAGCTTTTACCGCCGCCGGTTATTTGCGACGGGAATATACCCCCGTCGCAAATAACTTTCCCGCGATTTGGCGCGCAAACCGCGCCATTCCTTTTGCGACGGGGTAAGCTAACCCGTCGCAAATAAGTAGTTAGTTGCGACGGGATTTATTCCCGTCGCAAATAACCCGTCGCAAATACCCATTTTTCCCGTAGTGATATCGTATCACTAGTGAGAGTCACCATGATCAAGAACCGATGTAAGGGAGCGTTGTATCACCGTACTTAATTGATCTCTTACCATCGTATCACAAGTATCACTGGTGTAAGTCATCATGCTCAACACCCGATGTAAGGGAACGTGAGTCTCCATGATCATCAGAACCCTTAAAATCATTCCCATCCCACGTATATGGTGTAATTATATTTATAATTCAAGTCATGAGGAAATACCTATTATGATTTTCATTTATATAAGATCAGTTATCAATAAGGGAATTACATTACATTTATAATATAATACATAAGGAAAATATATTTTATGATTTTCATTAGACAAGTTCCATTATATAAGAGGAAATACAATTCACAAAATCATTTATTAAAACATGGAAAGAAGACATGTTCATTAACCCAATCCAAAACACGATGTATCACCTCTCATGTTCCAATCTAACCAAATTCAATTACAATTAATTCTTTTCAATTCATAAGAATCATTGGATAAGGCAAAAACAATAGGCATGGAATTACCATCCCATGGGGTCAATCCATTTAAAGCCAATTGATTCATTTAAGAGAGTGGAATCCATAATGTGAAAGCTATTAATATTATAACATTCCATTTAATAATTTAAGGAAAATCATAGGAAATACCAATGCTATAAGGAAAAGCATGATTAAAATTACCAATCACCTATTTTAGTTTAAAAGATAGGGCACCTCCATCAAAGGGTTTTATTATAAAAACATGAAACTATTTTTCAAAAAATTCATTTATCACATTAAACTTTTCATTCAAGAATCACAATCAATTCACATTTAAGAGAAGTATAATCTAAAACTGTACTACATTAATTAAAATCTAAATAAGGTGGGACAGGTAATTAAATAATGAATTTATTAAATTTAAAAGGGGCTATGGAAAGGGATCCTACCTAAAGAGAAGATCAAGACAATCCGAACACTTTGGCACTTGACGTTTTAATTGGAGACCACTTGAAGTTTCTCCTTACATCCACTGAGAATATGAACCATCACATATACATAAGGAAACCTATCCCCTATACACATATTTGGATGACCATGAATACGTGAAATGGGATCCTTACAGACTTGATCATATATGAATATATCTGTTAACACTCACTCACATATGCATTTTCCATATTATATGTAAGAACCCATAGCCGCATATATATATATATATATATATATATATATATATATATATATATTCACTACCATGGTTGAATATACATATAATGGGAGAAATTATATATATATATATATGCATATGAATATGTGGGTAAATCTCCTTTGATAATGACAACCTCAAGCCCACCTCAAGGATGACCAAATACACTACAAACAATTTCTAGGAACTTTAAATCGCAAAAGGGACCTAAAATAAAGGTGCTAAACAAAACAATGAAATAAAACCATTAACTCAAAGTAGTGAAGGAAACCTGAAATGAACCAATGCACTTTGGATTCTATGGTGGTTTCTAGAATATGCTTGAAGGTGCCCTGAGAGACACACTACATGCCCTTAGAAAGAAGGAAAACCAAAAATAGGTAAACCCATGACCCTAGGGATTAGAAAAACTAAAATCAAGAAAAGGGGAGAAGAAAACCATCCAAACAAGAAAGATGAGTGAGGATAAAGTCTTACCATTACATATCGAGTGAGAATCCTGAAGGAAATTGGTGGAGATCACCAGATAAAGAGGGAGAAGAAGAGGGTGTTTCACGCGCACTAGAGAGGACGAGGAGGGGCTGTGTCGTGAAAATGGGGTAAGGGGAGAGGTGGGTTAAGTTTTTAATTTATTTTTATTTTTATTTAATTTTTTTAAAAGTGACATGGAACGCGATTTGTGATACATGGTTTAGTAAACTATGTGCCAACCGTGCACCCTCCACTGGGCACCTGGTTCACCCCACATGGTTTGTCCTGCATGGTTAGCATAACCATGAAAAAAATGTGTGTTGAATAGTGTTGATGTACTTCCCATTTCCCCCTAACCGTGGGAGATAGGAACACTATTTAGTAAACTATGCGTAGCCAGTGTGACACCTTCTATTATCCTAAAAAAGGCTGCCCAATTTACTACAGAGGGCTGCACGCTTTTAGACAAACTGTGCTCCCCTGTTAGACCCTCTAAAACCTTGGGATTTAAGGGTCTGTTTCTCTCGAAACTGAATGAGATAGCTGAGGGACCCCTAGTAAATTCACCCAAGTCCAAAAACATTACATTTGAGTGTTCTAACTCTCGTAATTAAGTTTCATTTCTCGGTTTAAAAAATGAACCATCCAGTAATTGCTAAAAATTCAAATCCCCCCAGAATTTAACTTGGCTCAAATACACAGTGTAACACCATGACCCCAGTTACCCAGATTCGGTGCATTATTACAAAACATTGGCATGATCACAAGAAAGATCAAATCTCAAAAGACCGATTGGTTTAGTAGCCTTGTAAACACTAAATATATTCATAAAGTTTTACATTACATCATAAGGTGAAAAACTACTACAACAACATATTGTCTCCATAGTCCACACTATTATCCCCTCATAATATCCCTACAGGTCATTCATAATTTACTTCTTCACATCCTGGGAAAAATAAAACATAGAAAATGGGTGAGCTCAAATGCCTAGTAAGGATAACAATATAGCGAAAACTTTTATAAATAAGAATAAACATTTAAGGCAATGTATAACTAAAAACAAGCCTTTTAAACTAGAACTTCAACATAGTATGGCAAAAATAAAATGAAATAATTCCATTTACTTATTCACATGGATATTCTACTAATCGAATAATCACATGCAATATCAATAACCACTTTCATAATGATGGAATGCATAATGCCAAAATATCATAACCACATAGCCAAGGCCTCGTGCCAAGACTACAAATAATATTTTTCCAAGGCCTTGTGCCAAGACACTAGTTTGTCTCATGAGACCTACCGATGAATCGAGGAGCTATAGCGGGCTCCACCCTTCACATATTAAGTCCAATGCATTCCCATATGAAAAGTTTTAAACATAACATAAACATTCGTATTAAAACTAGCATACGAAATTTAAATACTTCATCCATAAACCATGAATGGTATAAAAATAACACATCCATAGTCAAACATATCACAAAACCTTCAATACAATATAGAAGTTTTGTATCATAATAAATCAACTTCAAATAAGCGTAAAATCTATCAAAGGATGTTGACATAGATGAAATCAAAACTCATTTTAGATAAATATCTATTTCTATTTTGAAATCATTTAAGATTCATATATTTATAAAATAAAACATTTTCTTCGAAAATATTCTTATAAGATTGTAAGGTAAGCTTCGATAATTTTATAACGGCGGAAAATAGCAGCACCCACCGTATAAGTTAAAAAAACATTCTTACCTTAATTCTGTCGAAAAGGTTAAAAAGCAGCTTGTTTGGAAAACGACGGAAAGATTCCTTTATAAAACACTTATAAAAAGTCAAAAAGGGTATAAATGACTTTAACCCATATTCTTTTAAATAGTAAAAATGTTTTGAAATACATTTTTAAGAAACATGGATGTGGATGATAAAGAGATCCCAGTAGATTATTACCTATAAACAACCTCGGATAATGAAGAGATTGTGAAATAACCCTTACCTTGTACTTTTCCTTGGTTGGGGGTAGGTTAACCTCCTATATAATGGTGAAATAATAGTTATTAAATTATACAAGAATCATATATATTAATATGATATCATATATGATCTTTTAACATTGATTTGTTAATAATATCTTAGTATTATCGTTGTTTTGGGTGTTAACTTACTCATTTTCTTTTATATGTTTTGTTACGTAAGTCGTGTTTTCCATGGATATGTTGTATCTTAATCATATCCAGAATTATATCAAGTCCTTAGATACTATTATTAATCATCAAATGAGAATTAGACTTGAATGGATACGATGGAGAATGAATCTCATCGCGTTCATGGAGACGGTAGTCCGTACGTACGCACGAGCGACAATATCATTATTTTGATATTAAAATAATATATAATTGGATGGTATATCATATATAAATAATCATTATCATGTTACCTTTATTATTTACATGAATTACACATCATTATTATACCCATCCAAATAATAATTTATTGAATAACAATTACACCACGACGTGGAGACGGTAAGCCGTACGTACGCACGTATGGTGACATGTTATTCAAAGGATGGATAGAATACTGAATATGATTGTACCTTATTTATAATAACATCACAGTATATATAATATACTGGAGTTATTATTTTATAATGTTAATAACAAAGAAAGAATAAGTGGAAGAAGAAAGGAACTTGAAAAAGGGTGGTGAAATCATTAGCTCTTCTTCGGGTTCTTCTTTTTGATTTGATCAAAAGGGCTCTTAGGTTGGATTTATGACTAAAGTAAGTCCTCTAGGATGAATTGAGTGAAGTTTAGAGAGTATTTGGGCAGAGTTTGTCCGAACCAAAAGGATTTGAAGGTGTGAGTTAATGAGAAGGGAGAGTTCCCTTTTATAAGAGGGGTGAGGGGAACCTTTGGAAAAGCTAGAAATATTATTTTATAATAAATTCATATTCGGTATATAATGGCTTCAAAGTGAATTATTTAAATGTTAAGGTGGGTATAGATCTAAAACCACTCAACCAATAGAATTTGGACAGGTTTGGGTCAATATACTAACCTTATCTTTAAGTATTAACTCTTAGTTAATTAGTTTCACTTTTACAATGTCTCTTTGTATTTTTATATTATATGGTTAATAAACTTACTATATACATACAAGAGACCCCCAAGTGGTCCATTAGTGATACAAATATCATTATATAAGTCTCTTGGACGAACCTTATATTTGTAGGAATTTAATATCAATTAATAATATAATATTTGTTTTAAAAACTCTTTTATGTCAATTTTGACACTATTCAATAATTGATTTTTGTAAAAATCATAACAGAATGATTAATTCTAAAAAAGTTAATTAAATCATTCCTAACATGTCATATTAACCTAGAAAATTAGTGTAATTCATAAAAAGTCTCAAATTATATTTATTTGGGTATCTACAATATCAATTATTTTAATTTTTCACTGTTATGGTAATTACTGCATCACCATTGTGTCATATATAAATTAAATTATATAATGTCTAAAAATTATAAATAAAATACCATTATGTAGGAAATATTTTTATATTTCTAATTAATATTTATAGTAAAAAATAAAACATATATAACCCTATGTGAAAATTGTTTTTGTAAAAGATATATTCTTGTGTCATTTTTGTATTCATTTTAACTTAATTAAAATAAAGTGTCCCTATCACTTACAAGTGGAACCATGGGGTCCCAAAATCGACCCAAAGATTCCCATGGTCGAACATTTATCAACCAATAAGGTTACTACACGTTTTAGGTTAATTTTGTATTATTATAATATTATTTTTTAACCCTTATTTACCGGATTTACCCTTTAACCATGGTAAATAAAATATTTACCGAAGTAATTATTCAAAATGTCTAAACATAAAAGTTACCTATTTACACAATTTGAACATCCTGATTCCAAATATGGAATCTATTTTTCCAAATTCAAAACACATAAGTGGAATAAATTAATTTAAAATTAATTCCCGCTGTCAAAACAAAAAACGTGTTTTTAAGATATAATAACTATCAAAAGATTGATACTTGTTTATGTTCAGTTTAATTGTGAAATTATGTCCAATGACCAAAATTTTATTAAATGGTAAAAATATATTCTAAATATACTTTAAAACCACTCAAATTTATAATTTATCACTATTAATTATTTTGATTAAAAAAGTTGTTTTTAATTAAAATTTAGTAATTTTCACTATTCATCAAAATATTAAAGTTATCCGAAAAGTACCAAAATTTCACCTTAGGCTAAATTCGATACTCCAAATCCAAAAATGAAGTCCATTTTGAGAGATAAAATTTCAAAAAGTAGGTATTACTATTCATAACGGCTAGTTTGATCGGTTGTGGTGTGTGTGAGAACTCGATGTTGCGTACAACACACGCTATTGCATTATTCAAAGAGAAGTGTACCGTAGAAGATTGGGGTGTTACATTCTCTACTCCTTCAAATAATTTCGTCCTTGAAATTTCTATAATACTACCGCATGAAAAGACTCGGGTGGTTCTTCATCACAAGTTCTTCGGGCTCCCACGTTACCTCTTCCATCTTATGGTTTCTCCACAAAACTTTTACCAAACGCGTCTTCTGGTTTCTCAGTACATGTTCTCTTGTATCAAGAATCCTGACAGGCTCTTCGCAATAAGACAGATCGGGTTCCAGTTCTAATTCCTCATAGGTGAGTACATGCGTTGGGTCAGGCATGTATTTCCTCAATAGAGATACGTGGAACACATCGTGAACTTTGGAGAGAATTGGCGGCATTGCCAATCGATAAGCTACAGCCCCAATTCGTTCTAGAATTTCGAAAGGTCCGATGTACCTGGGACTCAATTTACCTTTCTTACCAAAACGTATGACTCCCTTCCATGGAGATACCTTCAGGAAAACATGATCACCGACTTGAAATTCCAAATCCTTCCTTCGATTATCAGCATAGCTCTTCTGCCTACTTTGAGATGATTTTATGTGAATTTGGATTACCTTCACCTTTTCCATTGTTTCCTCCACCAGTTCTGGACCTACAAGTTTTCTTTCACCAACTTCATCCCAACAGGTTGGTGTACGACATCTATTTCCGTATAATTCTTCATATGGTGCCGTCTAAATACTAGAATGGAAGCTATTGTTATAGGAAAATTCTACCAGAGGTAAATATTGATCCCACATACCCTGAAAATCAAGTGAGCAGGATCTCAACATGTCTTCTAAGGTTTGAATAGTTAGCTTTGATTTTCCATCTGTTTTAGGGTGGTACGCAGTGCTCAAATGAAGTTCAATATCCAAGGCTTTCTGAAGACTTTTCCAGAATCTTGAAGTAAAACAGAGATCACGATTAGAAACAATCGATTGGGGGTACTCCATGAAGTCTCACAACTTCATCAATATATAGTCTTTCTAGACGTTACAGTGGTAGATCTTCTCTTATAGCAAGAAAATGTGCTGACTTGGTAAGACGATCAACAATAACCCATATTGCATCGTTCCTTCTAGGAGTCTTTGGTAGCCCCATGACAAAGTCCATCGTAATATTGTCCCATCTCCACTCCGGTATGGGAAGAGGTTTCATGACTCCTCCAGGCTGTTGCCTTCCAGCTTTCAATTGTTGACAAACCATACATCTTGACACAAAATCAGCAATCTCCCTCTTCATGTTGTCCCCCCAAAAGTTTTCCTTCAAATCTTTATACATTTTGGTGCTCCCAGGGTGTATAGAGAAATTGGAACTATGAGCATCATCCATTAAGTCTCTTTTTAGATCAGGTATATAGAGAACACAAAGTCTCTTCTCGAATATCAAAATTCCATCTTCATACACAAAGTCTCTCAATCTTCCATCATTCACATCTTTAATCTTCTTTTGAAATTCTTTATCATCGGTCTGAGAACTTTTAATCCTTTCTAGTAAAGATGGTTTGGCAACCATTTGAAAAAGCATTGATGTTTCACCTTCCATGGTTATTCCCATGTCCATATTCACTAGATCCATGAAAATTGGATCCCATTCAATTCTCATATTGTTCAAAACTCCATTGTCTTTTTTGCTCAAAGCATCTTCCACCTTGTTTTCCTTCCCCGAGTGGTTGTGTATCGTGCAATCATAATCTTTGAGTAATTCAAGACATCTATTTTTCCTCATGTTGAGTTATTTGTGTGAGAAAATATACTTTAAATTCTTGTGATCACTATAAATCTCACATTTTTCACCATATAGGTAGTTCCTCCATATCTTCAAAGCAAAGATCACAGCTTCTAACTCGAGATTATGTGTAGGATAGTTTTCTCATAAATTTTCAACTGTCGTGAAGCATAGGCAATAACTCTATCATTCTGCATAAGGACACAACCAAGTCCTTTCTTCGATGCATCACTATAAATAACAAACCCATCATTCCCCGATGGTAGAGTCAATATAGGATAATTGACTAATCTTCTCTTCAGTTCTTCGAAAAATTCTTCACACTCTTTTTTCCAAACAAATTTAACCCCTTTACGTGTGAGCTTCGTTACTGGGTTAGCCAATCGGGCAAAATTCTGGACGAAACGTCGATAATAACCTTCTAAACCAATAAAACTACGTACCTCAGTTATAATCGTAGGTGATGGCCATTATTGGATTTCCTTGGTCTTAAAAGGATCAACATAGATTCCATCTTTAGAGACAATGTGGTCAAGAAAAGAAATATCTTGAAGCCAGAATTCGCACTTGCTTAACTTCCCGTATAATTCACGTCTTCTCAAAGTCTTCAGGATAATGCGCAAGTGATTTTCATGATCTTCGTATCTTTTGGAGTATACCAAGATATCATCAATAAATACCACCAAAAATTCATTGAGATACTCCTTGAAAACTCTATTAATCAAATCCATGAATACAGAGGCTGCATTAGTCAATCCAAAAGGCATTATAGTAAACTCGTAATGCCCGTACCTGGTTCGAAATGCTGTCTTCAGAATGTCTTCCTTCTTCACACACAACTGATGGTATCCAGATCGAAGGTCAATCTTTGAAATGTATTGAGCTCCATGCAGTTGTTCAAATAAATAATCAATGCGAGGTAGGGGATACTTGTTCTTTATCGTTATAGCATTGATCTCCCTATAGTCGATACATAACCTCATAGATCCATCTTTTTTTTAACAAAAAGAACAGGGGATCCCCATGGAGAAAAACTAGGGGAATAAATCCATTATTTCTCAATTCCTCTAGTTGTTTCTTTAGTTCAACTAATTATACAGTGTCCATTCTATAAGGGGTCTTCGATATAGGCCTTGATCCAGGAATTAAATCAATGGAAAACTCAACTTCTCTTTCTGGAGGATGTCCAGGTAAATCTTCCTGAAATACATCTACATATTCTTTCACAACAGGTACATCCTCTATTTGAACATTCCCTTTCTCACCCACAGTCATTTCTTTCCCTTCCTCCCCAATAATTGAATTTAGTTGAGCTACTGGGGGTGGATCTAGAAAATAATTAGGTGGTGACGATTCTGCACTAAAGATAAGGTGTTCCTTATCATCATCATCAAAGATCATAACCTCCTTCTTCTTACAATAAATCTTCGCATCATAGTCTGAAAGCCAATCCATACCGAGGATTATATCAAACTCAATCATAGGTATGATGATGAGATCAGCAGATAAAGAACATTTATGTGATCTAATGGGAACTGATTCACAAAACATTGTTGCAATGATACTTCCCTTAAGAGTTTTAACTAACGACTCCCTTGTTAAATCAAATTAGAAATATCTAATTTTCTTAGAAAACTGGGAATATATGAAATAATGCAATGATCCAGAATCAAATAATGCATTTTCTAAACTTGAGTAAACCATTAAATTACCTTCCACCACGTCTTTTGGAGCTTCTACCTCAGCAGTAGTGATAGCAAAATCTTGGCCTTGATCCCTTGGACTTTTCTGAGGTAAGTTCCCCTGACGCTTAGGACATTCATTTGCATAATGTCCCATCTCCCTGCAATTGTAGCATTGAACATTGGTAGCTTTCTTTTTCCCTTTGCATTCACGAGCTTTGTGGCCTTTTTCACCACACTTGTAACAGGCACCTATTCCCTTTAAGCAAGTACCAGGGTGTTTCTTCCCACATTTACCACAGGATGGATATTCAACCTTTCCCTTCTTCCCCTTATTTCCATTCCCAGACTGATCAACAGATCTCTTCTTCTCTTAGTTTTCTTTAAAGTCATAAGACTTAGAGAATTCTTTCTCTGTCTTGATAGCACATGAGACAATGTCTTCGTACGACGAGAGGGATTGTGAGACTAATGCTCGATGAAGAAATGGTTTTAACCCATCAAATAAATGACCAATCTTAATTCTTGGGTTACGTATATAATCTCCAGCATACCTTGCTAACCTTGTAAAGTTAGCCTCATACTTTGCGACATTCTCATCCTCCTTTTGTCTCACATTCAGAAATTGACTTTCCATATCTGCTCGATGGTCACGAGGAAAGTATTTTTCTAAAAACAAATCTTTGAACTCCCTCCATTCCATATTTGATACTTCATCATCTTCCTTCATGTTTTGAATCAATGACCACCATTGATCAGCATCTTCAGTGAGGCGATAAACTGCCATGATAACTTTTTCCCTTTCACTACTCCCCAAAGCCTGAAATATTTTCTCTAGGGAATTTATCCACTGCTCAGCTTCTAAGAGATTTGTACTCCCATTGAACGTTGGTGGTTGTTGCCTCATGAATCGATCTAACATTGATTCTCCACGCTGCGGATCAGGGTGCTCCATATGGGTAAGGTTATTATTCATAACCTGAGTGAGTTGTCCCAGTATGGTGATTAGCTGATCAGAACCAATTTCATCACCAGCTCCACTATAATTATCTTGAGCAGGAGGGTAATCCCTACATGGAGTGCGTGCATTGATACGGTTTCCATTTCTTCCACTAGGCTCCATTTCTAAACAATGGGATAAACTATATCAGTTTATGAATCAAAATACATAATCCCATACTTATAAAACACTTAACATAAATTGAACTATTTATGGATATAATCCATAATCATAAAAAAATGTTTTCTTTGAGGAATTATATACTCATAAACCCTTCATAATTATTTTTAAAGAAAATGAGAGTTATCCTAAGAATATCCCCCGGGAGTGTCGTAACCGAGAGTGCAGCAAGGCCTATTGTCGTGCACTAGTTCCCGTTCGAGTCTAGCTCAAAGCGGTGTTTTTGGGTTTTACCCCTAGGTACATCTGTGCCAGAGCCGTCTCTACCTGCTCGTATCCAGACAGGGATATATTTCTCAGAAAACTCACAAAATTTCTACAATACCAAAATTCTAGGAAGTTCGTCTATACTAATCCTCAAAGTTCATCTAAGGTCTACGTGCTCTAATAAGAGTTTATCTAAATCTAGCTTCCAAGGTTTGTACTAAACCTCCCTCTGATACCAATTGTAACACCCCGACCCCAGTTACCCAGAGTCGGTGCATTATTACATAACATTGGCATGATCACAAGAAAGATCAAATCTTGAAAGACCGATCGGTTTAATAGCCTTGGAAACACTAGATATATTCATAAAGTTTTACATTACATCATAAAGTGAAAAACTACTACAAAAACATATTGTATCCATAGTCCACAATATTATCCCCTCATAATATCCCTACAGGTCATTCATAATTTACTTCTTCACATCCTGGGAAAAATAAAACATAGAAAAGGGGTGGACTCAAATGCCCAGTAAGGATAACAATATAGCAGAAACTTTCATAAATAATAATAAACATTTAAGTAAATGTATAACTAAAAAAAAGCCTTTTAAACTTGAACTTCAAAATAGTATGGAAAAAATAAAATGAAATAATTCCATTTACTTATTCACATGGATATTCTACTAATCTAATAATCACATGCAATATCAATAACCAGTTTCATAATGATGGAATGCATAATTCCAGACTATCATAACCACATAGCCAAGGCCTCGTGCTAAGACTACAAATAAGATTTTTCCAAGGACTTGTGCCAAGACACTAGTTTGTCTCATGAGACCTACCAATGAATCGAGGAGCTATAGCGGGCTCCACCCGTCACATATTAAGTCCAACACATTCCCATATGAAAAGGTTTAAACATAACATAAACATTCGTATTAAAACTAGTATACGAAATGTAAATAATTCATCCATAAACCATGAATAGTCTTAAAATAACACATCCATAGTCAAACATATCACAAAACCTTCAATACAATATAGAAGTTTTTTATCATAATAAATCAACTTCAAATAAGCGTAAAATCCATCAAAGGATGTTGACATAGATGAAATCAAAACTCTTTTTAGAGAAATATCTCTTTTTATTTTGAAATCATTTAGGAGTCATATATTTATAAAATAAAACATTTTATTTGAAAATATTCTTATAAGCTTGTAAGGGAAGCTTCGACAATTTTATAACAGCGGAAAATAGCCTCACCCGCTGTATATGTTAAAAAAAACATTCTTACCTTAATTCTGTCAAAAAGGTTAAAAAGCACCTTGTTTGGAAAACGATGGAAAGATTCCTTTATAAAACTCTTATAAAAAGTCAAAAAAGGTATAAATGACTTTAACCCATATTATTTTAAATAGTAAAAATGTTTTGAAATACATTTTTAAGAAACATGGATGTGGATGATAAAGAGATCCCAATAGATTATTACGTATAAACAACCTCGGATAATGAAGAGATTGTGAAGTAACCCTTACCTTGTACTTTTCCTTGGTTGGGGGTAGGTTAACCTCCTGTATAATGGTAAAATAATTGTTATTAAATTATTCAAGAATCATATATATTAATATGATATCATATATGATCTTTTAACATTGATTTGTTAATAATATCTTAGTATTATCGTTGTTTTGGGTGTTAACTTACTCATTTTATTTTATGTGTTTTGTTACGTAAGTCGTGTTTTTCATGGATAGGTTGTATCTTAATCATATACAGAATGATATCAAGTCCTTAGATACTATTATTACTCATCAAATGAGAATTAGACTTGACTGGATACGATGGATAATGAATCTCATCGCGTTTATGGAGACGATAGTCCGTACGTACGCATGAGCGACAATATCATTCTTTTGATATTAAAATAATATATAATTGGATTTTATATCATATATACAGAATCATTATCATGTTACCTTTATTATTTACATGAATTACACGTCATTATTTTACCCATCCAAATAATAATTTATTTAATAACAATTACACCACGACGTGGAGACGGTAAGCCGTACGTACGCACGTATGGTGACATGTTATTCAAAGGATGGATAGAATACTGAATATGATTGTATCATATTTATAATAACATCAGAGTATATATAATATACTGGAGTTATTATTTTATAATTGTAATAACAAAGAAAGAAGAAGTGGAAGAAGAAAGGAACTTGAAAAAGGGTGGTGAAATCATTAGCTCTTCTTCGGGTTCTTCCTTTTGATTTGATCAAAAGGGATCGTAGGTTGGCTTTATGACTAAATTAAGGCCTCTAGGATGAATTGAGTTAAGTTGAGAGAGTATTTGGGCAGAGTTTGGCCTAACCAATAGGCTTTTAAGGTGTGAGTTAATGAGAAGGGAGAGTGCCCATTTATAAGAGGGGTGAGAGGCACCTTTGGAAAAGCTAGAAATATTATTTTATAATAACTTCATATTCAGTTTCTAATGGCTCCAAAGTGGATTATTTAAATTTTAAGGTGGGTATAGGTCGAAATCTACTCAACAAATAGAATTTAGACAGTCTTGGGTCATTATACTAACCTTATCTTTAAGTATTAACTCTTAGTTAATTAGTTTCACTTTTACAATGTCTCTTTGTATTTTTATATTATATGGTTAATAAACTTACTATATACGTCAAAGAGACCCCCAAGTGGTCCATTAATGCTAAAAATATCATGATATAAGTCTATTGGCTGAACCTTATATTTTTAGGAATTTAATATCAATTAATAATATAATATTTGTTTTAAAAACTCTTTTATGTCAATTTTGACACTATTAAATAATTGATTTTTTAAAAATCATCACAGAATGATTACTTCGAAAAAAGTTAATTAAATCAGTACTAACATGTCATATTAACCTAGGAAATTAGTGTAATTCATAAAAAGTCTCAAATTATATTTATTTGGGTATCTACAATATCAATCATTTTAATTTTTCACTATTATGTTAATTACTGCATTAACATTGTGTCATATATAAATTAAATTATATAATGTCTAAAAATTATAAATAAAATACCATTATGTAGGAAATCTGTTTATATTTCTAATTAATATTTATAGTCGAAAATCCAACATATATAACCCTATGTAAAAATTGTTTTTCTAAAGGATATATGCTTCTCTCATTTTTGTATTCATTTTAACTTAATTAAAATAAAGTGTCCCTATCACTTACAAGTGGCACCATGGGGTCCCAAAATCGATCCAAAGATGACCATGGTCGAACATGTATCAAAAAATAAGGTTAGGACACGTTTTTAGATAATTTTATATTATTATAATATTATTTTTTAACCCTTATTTACCGGATTTACCCTTTAACCATGGTAAATAAAACATTTACCGAAGTAATTATTTAAAATGTCTAAAAATAAAATTTACCTATTTACAAAATTTGAACATAATGATTCCAAATATGGAATCCATTTCTCCAAATTCAAAACACATAAGTGGCAGAAATTAATTTAAAATTAATTCTCGCTGTCAAAACAAAAAGCGTGTTTTTAAGATATAATAACTATCAAAAGATTGATACTTGTTTATGTTCGGTTTAATTGTGAAATTATGTACAATGAACAACATTGTATTAAATGGTAAAAATATATTCTAAATATACTTTAAAACCACTCAAATTCATAATTTATCACTATTAATTATTTTGATTAAAAAATTTTCTTTTTAATTAAAATTTAGTAATTTTCACTATTCATCAAAATATTAAAGTTATCCGAAAAGTACCAAAATTTCACCTTATGCTAAATTCGATACTCCAAATCCAAAAATGAAGTCCATTTTGAGAGATAAAATTTCAAAAAGTATGTATTACTATTCATAACGGCTAGTCTGATCGGTTGTGGTGTGTGTCAGAACTCGATGTTGCGTACAACACACGCTATTGCATTATTCAAAGAGAAGCGTACCGTAGAAGCTTGGGGTGTTACACACAGGTCATTACATACTATCCACCTTAGAACTTCTCATCCCTGATAAGCCTTTAGGAACAACATAAACATCACCCAACATACCTGGGCCATGAAGTCCCATTCCATTGGCCGTATTGCATTTCCAAATTCCCAACCCACCTTTAATAACTTCTCAAGCATACAACACTTAAGCCATCAAAACTCAAGATAAAACTCATTTTATAATGAAACACAGAGAATACACTTACCCAAGATTATTTAAAAAGATACACGATCACATCATCATCTCCTTAGACATTTGGCTGATGGTTCTCCCCATCATCGAACTTAGCATTAAGCAGCCAATTCTAGACCAATGTATAAACCACTGTTGTAATTTCCTTGAAAATCATGCCTCTAAGCATTCTAATGATGGTCCTAGGAATTTTTATTTTAACTGGGTGAACCAGATTACATTTGAGGTCATAACAGTGACCTCACTGAAAGAAATAGTCAAATCCCATTTGACCAAATAGAAACTGGTCGTGCAAGCTATCCAGAAGACACTACCGATATTTAAACCACACCCACATTAACCTAGAAATGTGTTTAAACAAGTTCCTTACAACTTTAAACATCAAAAAAGAGGGGAACAATTAAGACACCTTAGGATGACCGTCCTTTAAGATGATAGGCTTAGAAATCTTGAACATTAATGTTGAATTGTGATGCCTTCTCCCAATGCATCTCGTATTTACAAGAAAACACATCCCCCAGAGTCTGTATACGAATTATGGTGTCATTACATGGTGAAAAAATCACACCCTCATTTTAAAACTCTCAAGAATCAGCATGATAAGAGGCGAAAAATATATCTATCCCATTGGAATCTCTACCCGTTTTTAAAAAATAGCTTCGAGCCTGATAACAATTTTGGGATAACCTCCAAATTTAATTAATTGGATCCTAAATAAATAAACATGGTAGTGTATACTTTGTGTTTACAAGAAGGATGTTGGTACAATCCAAAACATCCACAATGGAACACTGAATACGCTCAAAGCGTCATCCACCTAGAGGTCACATTAGGAGAAGGTGGTTGTTGTCCAAGAGTCCACCAAAGTCATTCATACTTGGTAACCCAAGTATCACTCAGAACTAACCAAGCCTTGATAAGAACCACAAGCTAGTGTGAAACACATATAAAACCACCAAAACAAGCCCAAAAAATTTAAATCTTTAGCAAGGTGTAAGAATGATTCTCTCTTATTGCATCAAGGATGATGTCAAGCCAGGGGACATTCTCATCACTTAGCAGATTACACTAAGAATATTTTAATGATTACGAGAAGAAAAATGGCTTAACCACTTATGATAGACACCTTATAAGAAACTAGGATTCACCTACCGATACACCATCATTTACTAACCACAATCCTTTACCACTCGATGCATCCTGTGATTATTTAAGATTTAACCAACGAAGTCCATTAAATACCAATTATAACTTATCAATGGTTTCATACCCACCCAAGCACATCAAAGTCGTGCTTCTGAGAAAGCACTAACACAATTCAGCACTCACCATCCACAAGATCAATTTAGCAAGATCTATAATTTCCAAAAGGTCCTCAATGTTTGTGATCCTTCTAATTGGAAGGGAAAATAACCCCACTAGAACCGAAAAAATGCTTCCCACATTAGGAGTGTCATAGTATTAGAAAGAATATTGATAGTGGTCACTTATAAGCGCACTAGGTCTTATTCACCTCAAACACAAACATAAGACATTTGAATGAAAACAAAAAAAACTACATGGAGTGTCAAAACTCAAGAGTCTCTTGGAAATTATTTCCATGTATTAGGAAGAACTTAATTTATTTCTGACACCCAAGTCAATCTACTCTATAGATGACCCAATAAGTCATTCAGAAACATATGGCTCAACGATTTAATCGAACTCAACCGGTTCATTAATCTATTTAGCTCTGGAAGAGAACCATGTACGTGAACACATGCTACCTCAAGGTTTCAAAATAAATATGAGACATCATAAGCACTATACATAGTATCTCTTCCATAGGAATTCAAGAATCATGTGGCTTGTAGAAGATATTTAACCCAAAGTAGTATATTACCATACGATCGTTAACCTAGACGATGCCACACCAAATCGCCCTTCACCGTGGAAAGAAAACGTCAAGTGTCCTAAGAAGTTGTAAAGACCCGTAAAATTCAAGGGAATTTTTTTAATTTTCTTTGGGATTTTACAAGAACGTAGTTTCTGACGGCGCATGATTCCGAGGCCCGGTCTGCCCGAAATTAATTTTCGAAGTTTAGCTCGGGTACGTTCAGTGAACGAACGAGCGAGTTTTTCTAACTTTTGAACCGGTGCTCGGAATCGAATTCCGAGGGCACCGATGGAATCGCAACACCGATATTTGCTTAGAAACGCCTTTTCCAGAGTTGCGTTTGCTCGGGTGTGGTTTTTAATTTTTGGGGTTAAGTTAAGAAATAAAATAAAGTGGTGCGATAACTTTATTTTATTTCACTTAAAGTCACTTAAAATCTACTTAAGCTAAGTTAAGCGGATAGGGTGGAACCCAAAATATCCTACCCACTTGGTAGGATATTTGTGAGGTGGGGCCCACACGAGCCCCACCATTTCTTTCCTTCTAAGTAACGCACCCACAACCCCCCTCTTTAATGAAAGTCAACCAGGCGTTTTTCTGGTTAAGAAACGCCTCATTAATTGGGCAGTTAAACAGTTACAGTTAATTCATTGAATTAATTGTTCGTTTCTTTTCTCTTGAAATTAAAACGTGTCATGTGCGTTAATAAAATAAGATAACTCTTATTTTATTTCTGTTGGAACTTGTGGCATGGGGAGGATTTGGAGGAAAGCGTTCTTCTTCGACGAAGAACGTGAAGAACGCGAAGAACACGAAGAACGCGTTCGCGAAGAACGCGAAGAACGCGAAGAACGCGAAGAACGCGAAGAACGCGAAGAACGCGAAGAACGCGAAGAACGCAAAGAACACGAAGAACGCGAAGAACGCGAAGAACGCGAAGAACGCGAAGAACGCTCCGTCCTCCGACAAAGAATGCCAAACCCTCGGAGATCGACGACGCGATGCCATGTACCGCGAAATCAATGACTCTTCTTCCGCGACGATCCTTCTCTTCCGCGACGATCCTTTTCTTCCGCGACGGATAATTCCGCGACGAACTCGCGTTCGACGACAATGATTGAGATAGGGAATTATGTTGAGAATGATTTTATTCATTTGATTTCTTTCTTTCTAAGAAAACAATAACACAGATCAACTTATTACCTAGTTGATCCGCGAACATTTTCCTTGCAGGTTGGGAATAATCTGTTGCGGGGAAAAACTGTTTGGGTTGATTGTTTTTGTTTGTGAAAATTACTTGTTGTTCTTGGTCTTTTGGACCGCTTGTTACCAACTTAAAGAGAGGATGTCAGACCGCATGAACATGGCCGAATATCCTCTCCCTTTTTTGTTTTGATTCGTTGCGGCACGAACAAAGGCGGTATAGTGCAACGTCACCGTGAAGACACGAGAAAGAACGCGGTGAAGAAGCGCGACGCCGTCGCGCCGCGCCGTTGGGGCCGAACGAAACAGCGGGCGGAGTCAGGGTCGCGTAGGCGTTTTGATGTTTGGGTACGGGGATGATCACTGGCGAAGCCCGCAGGCGAATCGGACCACTGGAGCGCGTCCGGTGGTCCGCGGAAGCCCCTGCCGGCGCGCCAAGCCGGCACGGCGGCGCCGGCGGTCGGGGGCGGCGGCGCTCGGCGCTCCGCCGGAAGAAGCCACCGTGGATGAAGCCGCGGCGGCGGAGCGCGGTCCCGCGACCGCGCGGGACTGGAGGGGGGCGGCGGGACCCGGCCGGCTGCCGCGTCCGCTCCGCTCGGCCATAACCGGCCGAGCCGACCCACCGGCCGGGCCGGGTCGGGCCACCCCGGCCAGGCCGAGTCACGCCATCCGGGTCGGGTTGACCCGGTTCGGGCCGACCCGGGGGGGGGGGGGGTTCGGGCGGGTCGGTCCGGGCCCATACCCCACGTTTTCGGACCCCTCACAGTTTTTCGCTCATATCTTGAGATGTAGAACTCCGATCGATGCACCTTCAGCGGCGATGCGACCCTTGGATCGAGGCGGTCGTTTCAGTATATTATACTCAAGGTTTCAGAATACTTTGGGTTTGGCCGGGTTGGTTCGGATACGAAACCAACCGGGCCCTCAGAGCGGAAGCGCTTATATCTTGAGTTCTGGACGTCCGATTGACGTGACGTCTGTCTCGTTGAATTACTCTTGATGAGACGGAACTTTTGGTTTCCTCTGCTCGAGGTTTGGACGTCGTCGGAGTGCGGTCGGGTTGGTTCGCTCACAAAACCAACCGGGCCCCTGGAACGAAAAAGCAAATAACTCACAGACCGGGCGTCCGATTGACGCGCCGTCTGTCTCGTTGATTTTTCTTTTGATGAGACGGAACTTTTGGCTTACTCCGCTCGAGGTTTGGACGCCGTCAGAGTGCGTTCGGGTTGGTTCGCTCACGAAACCAACCGGGCCCCTGGAACTAAAAAGCCAATAACTCACAGACTGGGCGTCCGATTGACGCGCCATCTGTCTCGTTGATTTCCTCTTGATGAGATGGAACTTTTGGATTACTCTGCTTGAGGTTTGGACGCCGTCGGAGTGCGGTCGGGTTGGTTCGCTCACGAAATCAACCGGGCCCCTGGAACGAAAAAGCCAATAACTCACAGACCGAGCGTCCGATTGACGCGCCATCTGTCTCGTTGATTTCCTCTTGATGAGATGAAACTTTTGGCATACTTCGCCCGAGTTTTGGTTGCTGTTGGATAGTGGCTGGGTTGGATTGTACCCGAAATCCAACCGGGCCCCTGGAACAGAGAAACTGATAACTTTCAGACTGGACGTCCGTTTGAAGAACCATCAGCAGCGATGGTGATCACGTTGAGAAACGGTTCCTATGAGTATACCCTATGAGAGTTCGGGGTACAGTTGAGATACAGCCGGGTTGGTTCGCACACGAAACCAACCGGGCCCCGGGGACGAAAAGGCTAGTATTCAAAGATCGGGCGTCCGATTGACGCGTCGTCTGTTGCGTTGAGACCCCTGTGACGAGGCGGTCCTTTGAAATACTTCTTCGTGGAACTTCGTTACTCTTGGAGTATCGACCTGTAGCTCGTGGAGCAGACCCTCCCATAGATGAGCGTGCGGAGTACGGAGACCGTGTAGCCGACTCAGACCTGACGACTGCTTGACCAACTCGACTTGCAGTGAGTCGACTAGCCCAGTGGACGGAGCACTACTTTGTTTGGGTGCAGACCCATGGCGGACAGAGCACTACCTGTGTGATAGTGCATACCCGCGGTACTCGTCCGGAGAGTACCTCTGCAGGCTACTAGGGGGTGTGCACTACTGTGTTTGGGTGGCATACCCCGACAGGAAGAACTAATGTGTTTGGGTGGCTGGCCCGCGGTACTCGACAGGAGGAGTACCTCAGTAGTCTTAGGTTAGTGAGCAGTACCTCGGAGTCGTGATAAGACCACTGTACACTCCAGAGACGGGGCTCTTCAGTCGTTACAGTTTCGATAATGAAAATCCTGGTTTGAGCTGAGACTTTTGACCCTTGTGTTTACCTCATGATTGAGATGGGTCACTTGATAACTTAGGTATATGTATGGGCATATACCTAGGTAGTGGTTATCCGTTGATTTCATGATCTTTGTGTTTCCTCATGATTGAGATGGGTTACTTGATAACTTAGGTATATGTATGGGCATACAGCTAAGTAGAGGTTATCCGTTGAGATCTTATTTGTGGTTATCCATGTTGGTTTTAGTGAGACCTTGAGGGTCTCGGGGTCCCTACTGAGTATTGTTATACTCACCCCTGCACGGGCTATGCCCGCACCTCGTTGTGTTGGTTGCAGACGACGGGCAGCGCTGACGGAGGCTGAGTGTTCGATGACTGGACAGTACCCGGAGGTGGACCACACGACGAGTCAGTATCCGGAGGTGGAATTCACAACGAGACGACACACAGAGGAGGTTGACGGGCGAGAGCATTGAGGAGCTGCGCTATCTATACCTACCCTTCAGGTAGGATCCGTGGTGGAGGATCCAGGAGTTGCACTATCTGTACCTACCCTTCTGGTAGGATCCGTGGTGGATGATCCAGGAGCTGTGATATCTGTACCTACCCTTCAGGTAGGATCCGAGGAGGATGACCCAGGAGCCACTTCCATTCTTCTAGCTGTTTTATTTTTCTGTAGTACTTTTGTTCAGTTGTAGCTGTATTTTCAGTTGGGTTTGTACTCTGACCCATTTACTTTTCAGCACTTTCTTTTGTACTTAGTGTTTTACTTCCGCTTGTACTCTGTGGTGTTTGTTTGCTTTTATAAAGGCAATGCCTTCCCAGTTATCAGGATTTATGCCTTTGGTGCTAGTCTCCAGCCCCTAGCCTATGGAAGGCGGGCTTGGGGTAGTCATGGCACGGGCCCCGAGGACGGGTCGTGACAGAAGTGGCCAACCATGCTCGAGGAAAGTCTAAAATGTTGATAGAGAACATTAACCAATGTTCACACCTATAAAAAAAGTCAAGAAGAACATGAACAACCATCCGAATAGGGGTATCATTAGGATCTAAGAGTCCTATAAGGGACAAAGGCACCTGAACAACACCAAAATCCAGAAAAATCATAAAATTTCCAAGGCATTTAAGTTCTAAGGGTTCTACCTACCACAATATAGACCCTTATGAAAGCATAAACATCAACCCAATCACTAAGTCATTCCGATTAAATTCATCGGGTCAAGATCCTATCAATGAATCCATTACTAAAAGAAAAGGAATGCCTATGGAAAACACATACGGTCCCATTCCAAGGTAACTCAAGGAAAAGGTTACAATACCCTAACATGAGGGTTTTATCAAAGGATGCCACCTAAGGGTTACATTTTCAAGTATTTACATTGATTCAAATTTTAATATTTAAACATTTTAAAATATTTAAAATAAAGCACCATGCATAAGAATAAATACTTAAATTATTTTTTAACATTTAAAATTTATTTAAATCCCTTTATAATTAGAAAATTTATCAACAAATTCATTTTTAAGTTATAACCGAAAAGTCAACCTATGAGGGTCTAGTTAAGACAACCTAGGTTTATCAGAAAGCAACCCAATAATAGTTTCTTAATTATTAAGTTTTAAAACAACCAAACAGGTTATCTCATAAGAAACATTCCCCAAATGACTTACTCAGGTTCAGTTAAGAATTTTAAAAATTAACCAATTTCATTTAAGATGAAAATTTAAAAACACTTTATATTTTTAAACATTTCACAACATAACATGCTCATATATATAATGGTATAGTGTTATGAGTGTCCATATACTATTCCATAAAGCACCCATACACTTTATAGGTGGAATTTGGATCCCATTTAATAAAAATAATTTAACTTAGCATTATAAATTTAACATAATTTTACCATTGTTCAAATACAAGGGTTAATTTTACCTAGTTATAATGTGCCCATACACCTTTAACTGAAAACTATCTCCCATCATACTCACAACCATTTTGAATAATTCCATTTAACCAATTACACATTAATATAGAAAAGATAGTATGCCATCATAAGTAGTAACTCAGAAATAATTCTATAGAAAATAAAAACATAGAATAACACATAGTAAGAATTCTCATGAAAATTATATAAACAAGTTTAAACTAAGCATGGAATGCACTCAAGGCATATAATTCAAATCAACAAGTAGTTATAAAAATTAATATACATGGAATGACATATGCATGGAATGTAAATTCCTATGTGCCTAATATGATTCATGAAATGATTCATCCTTAATGAACAAGGATAAGGAAAAAATACCATAAATTCAAAAATCGATATGAAGTGGAAAGTACACCATTCACTCAAGGTGAAATAATAATCAACTGTAATAGAAAACATCATGAACCATAATTACCATCCCTTGCCACTTAGTTATTTCGCCATGGGTGGGGTGATCAGTCCCAGACATGACTATTTACTATGTTACAAAAAATTACTAGTCACCTATATACCATCCTAAAAATAGTAAGACAAAGGAACAATAGATCTGATACAACCTTGTAATGTCTTGTCCTGACTGACCACTAAGATTATAGGCATACCAGTGGGTCACATGGCCTCAAGCCTATCTCCTTGTATGCTAGAGGCTACTGACTAACAACGAGGGTGTAAAGGGTGTATAACGGAGATATTATACCCTCATATTAGAGTAGCACAATAGTATAACAAAAATAAACATTAGGGAACAACAAAAAAAATATAAATAGTTACAAGCTGTGGAAAAATAATATACTATACTCAATTAAAGTGGCCAACACCAGCTTATACAAATCATGCATGAATTTTATAGTGATGATACATAACTAAAAATAATTAAAATACATTAGGAAACAACACAACACTATACAATAAATAAGAAAAGAACTAAAATCCTCATAAGGTGATCTCCATGAGCATCCTAAGCACCATCTCAATCCTTTACACCTAACTCCTAGGTACAAGCACACAACAACAAGAAAGGTCTAAGGTCCAGCAAAAAAAAGGTCTACTCAGCTACTGACTTGAAATGGTGGATTGAGCAGGGTGTGAGATAATAATATTAGTAGGTCAGAACCCACAGTGTATATCCTAATCTAGTTCATGAAAAATAAATTAAGCAGTGTGAAATTATAGAGAAATAATAAACAAAACCGAATAATTGAACAACTACCCATCTAGGTTCCTAAGGGATAACTGATGGTTATACCTGGTTCATATAATATCCAGAATAATTCTAAATGGTTACTATATATATATTGTATTAACTTGTATATATATATATTTTAGATATATATTTCATCCACCTATATGAACCAAGTGTGTGCTGATGCCTAATAGACATATAGATGGAATACTAGTGCTAGATGGATTGGGACGTAACTCATAGACATACATTACCTGTATACAAGACTATAAGCTCATGAAATAGGGTAAATTCATTACATATTTATAGAGTGGGGGATGTCATGACCATCACTCAGGATGGTGAGTGATCATTCCATAGAAACAATCTAAGATGGAACGTGGCACTCAAAATCCCATCGATCATATCGTATCACTGGGGTGAGTCACCATGCTCATCACCTAATGTAAGGGAGCATCATATATCCATAATCAACTGATCCCTTTCCATTATATCACAAGTATCACTGGTGTGAGTGACCATACTCAAAAATCAAGGTAAGGGAGAATGGGTCTCCATGCTCGTCAGAACTCCACCATCATTCCGAGCCCATGTATTTGGCGTAATTATATTTATAATTATTATAATGAGGAAATAACTCTCATGATTTGAATTTATATAAAATTAATTATCATTAAGGGCATCACATTACATTTATAATATAATAATTAAGTAAAATACCTCTTATGCATTTAATTATCCAAGTTCCATTATATAAGAGGCAATACAATTCACAGAGGCATTTATTAAAATATGGAAAGAAGACATGTTCATTAACACAATTCACAACGTGAGGCATCAACTATCATGTACCAAGATATCCAAATTCAATTATAATTAAGTATTTTCAATTCATAAGAATCATTGGATAAGGAAAAAATAATAGGTATGACCTTACCATCCCTTGGGGTCAATCCATTTAAAACCAACTACTTCATTTAAGTGAGAGAAATCCATCATTATAAAGATATTCAAATTATGAAATTCTAATTAATCATTTAATGAAAATAAATGGAAACACTAATGCCATAATTCCAAGCTTGATTCAAAAAACTAATCAATACTTTTAGTTTAGAAGACAACACACCTACATCAAGGGGATTTATTATAAAAACATGACATTGTTCATTAAACAATTAATTTATCACATTAAACTTTTCATTCAAGAATCATAATCAATTCCTATTTAAGAGGAATTTAATCTGAAAACCACACTGTATTAATTAAAATACAAGGAAGGTGTGATAAGTAATTAATTAATGCATTCATTAAATTTAAAGTAATTTGGAAAGGGATCCTACCTCAAGAGAAGTTCAAGACAAGACGAACACATCGACACTTGATGTTTTAATTGGTGAACACTCGAAGCCACTCTATCCCTCCACTAAGAATATTCACTTCACATATAGATAAGGAAACCTAGACCCTATGCACATATTCACATGGACATGAATATGTGAAAAGGGATCCTTACATTCATGCTCATATATGCATATACCCATTAACACTCACACACATATGGGTTCTCCATATTATATGTAAGAAAAACTAGCCCCATATATATATATATATATATTCAATTCCATATATTAATATACATATAAAATAGGAATTTACATATTCATATGCCTACCTATGCATACGCGAGTAATTTTCCTTTGACAACATCAACCTCAAACCCGCCTCAAGTATGGAAAACAAACTAATTTTTTTATAAGAATGATACATCACCCATGGGACCTAAAAGAAAGGTTATATACAGAACAACAGATGAAAAACCATACCTTAAAGTGATGATAGAAAGCTATAATAGTTCAATATTATTATACTTCAGTTTTAGATAATGGAATGTGCATGACAGAGTCCTAGGAGACACAAAACACACCCTTGCAAAGGAAGAAAACTGAAAATGGGTCAAACCCTAACCCTAGGATTTAAAAAATATATAATCAAGTCAAGTGTAGAATAAAAATCGTCCAAATAAGGAAGAGGAGTGAGGATAAGGTCTTACCTTGATAGATCGATTGATAATCATGAAGGAAACCGATGGAGATCATCACATGAATAGGGAGCGAGAGAGGGGGTGTCGCACATGCTGGGGAGGAGGGGGAGGGTCTTCATTGTGCGACTGGGGTAAGAGAAGAGGTAAGTTATGTTTTTAATTTATTTTTATTTTTAGTTCAATTATTTTAATTTTTTTTAAAAGAGACACCTCACATAGTTTGAGATGCATGGTTTAGCAAACCGTACACCAACCGTACACCCTCCACTGGGCACCTCGAGCACCCCACACAGTTTTTTCCACATAATTATCCTAAATGTATGAAAAACATGTGGTGAATATTGTTGAGATACTTCCCATTTTTTCTAACCATGCAGGCTAGGTGCATAATTTGGTAAATTGTTTATAGCCTGTTTAACACCTTCTATTCCCCAGAAAAAGGCCACATAGTTTGCTATAGAGGGAAACACAGTTTCAGAAAAAATGTGATCCCATTTCAGAAACTAAAAAACCTTGGGATTTCCAAGTCTGGAGCTCTTGAAACTCAATGTGTCATCCAGGGGACCCCTTGGAACTTTACCCACGTCCAAAAACATCACATTGGAGTGTTCCAACTCTCAGAATTAAGATATGAAGCTCGATTTTAAAAATAGCCCATCTGGTAATTTCCAAACTCAAATACATGGGTCTTTACATCCACAATCTTCATTAGTTTTAATTTGGAATAATTGTTTTAATTCAATTATCATAGTAATTTTTCATTATTAATAGAATATTATATAATCTACATGTTTTAAAAAATCACAATAAGGGTTTTATTTAAAATAAACAATAGACCCATGATGTTTTGAACCAAGTATGTTTTATAAAATTATGTGCTTGATTATTTAGTCAGTTTTAAAAATTGGTAAGAGGTGTGTTTGGTTTTTATAAATGATTAAAATATTTCATTACATATTTTTGAAACTGTTTAATGTTATTTACTTTTTCTTAGTGTTTAAATTAGTTTTAAAATGGATTTTAAAAATGAATTTAAAGTGTATTTATACTAGTATATAACTAAATTACCATTTGGAACATTATGTAAAATGAATTAAAAGTTTGTAACTATACCCTTATTGATCATCTTGATTATCCATTGTTCTTAATTATGTTTATTGTTATATTTTTAGATTATGTCTTGATGGTCATGTGCTTGGAAGGGGGTCTTAGTTAATGTGTGTTTGAGGTGGGACGAATTGTTGTTTTCATAGTACATTTGTTTGTGTTTCACTATGGTTTAGTTATGGTTTGATGATAAAATTGGCCCACATCCATTAGGTATTTTCAAGGGGGAAACTTGGGTAAATAAGTGGGAAATCAAGGGATATGATCCATATTAGTTGAGATTATGCATCAACGAGTATGCCAAAGTTGATGTTTGTCATTTCTATTAGGATATATGCTTGATGAGGCTATTTGAGTGTGATTTAGGTGGTGAGTGTTAGAAAATATGACCTATAGGTAGTTTATTCCACCTAGGTACATATAACATTATCTCATTAGTACCATAGTGATTCCACAAGATGATTACTAGGTATTTTATTTTTTTGGATTACATGGAATGAGGGTTACCTATTTTCTTAGTTTATGTATACTCTTTATGTGATGAGTAATTTATGGTTAATCTTGATGATAAAATGGTTGTGATTTTGATTATTTAGTTTCACTTATTCTTGATTATTATTGATGTTCCTTTCATAATGTTCCTTATTTACTTGATAATGTTTCATGAATTATTTAGATGATTTGACAATAACAATGGGAGTTTTACTTTAAAAAATATAAAATTTTGATGAAATATTATTGAAACTCATATTTTTAACTTTTTAGTGTCCTTTTTTAAAGTTTTATTTAATAATTTAAAATGTAAAAATGGTTTAGGTTTTATAAAGGTAAAATTATTAGAGAAAAGAAATTTTGTTCTTTTATTTTTCTTCAAATCATATAAAATTGAAATAAAATTATTTGATACTAATTATTTTCAAAAGAGTGATATTTTTTTATATTATAAAAGAAATTTCATGGATTCTTGTTAGTATCCTACTAGGCATTGGATGACACCCTACATACTCACCTTGGTGCTTATATAGCCATCATGTTTTATATAGGTGAATAAGATTTGGATTCCATGATGGGTTTATTCTATGCTTCCTCAGGAATCTAATGGATTTTGATTCTCGATGGTTACTTGGAGTCACATGGTGATGGATTAGTTGGTTAGTGGGTTTATTTGATTAGTTTAGGAGTTATGTTTTATATAATTCTTCATAATCTTTCCAATCACTACTTTGATCACAATACAATCATTATTGTGCTTTCCACACTCCTTGAAAGGTCATACCCTCTCCCATTTAGATTTAGTAATGGGTAGATTGTTATGCCTGGATGCACAAAGGTCATTCTTGATGTCTATAAGATGAAGCCCATAAGTAGTCCACTTCATGTCCTTTCTAAAGAACTAAATTATAATAAAGTGATTTTAAAGGAGTTTAGTATAATGTCCTTCTCTAATATTGACATTGAAATCAAAGATAATGAAGTACATCTTTTAGAAATTAAAATCAAGAATCAACACCATAACACTACCTGTAAGGAGGAATTGTAAGAATTCACTATGTTGGATGATATTTTTAATATCAAAGAAAGACTGAACCAATACCAACTAAATGTTAAATGGTTTAAGGATGGGTACATGAACTCGGTATTCTCTCATATATTTCACAAGGAAAATAGAATAATAGTGGGAAAAAATTCCATTAACATAAATGGAAGTCTCAACAACTCTAAATCAAAAATCTTCAATGTAGTTTTGGACTACTTTAATGGGTTGTACTCTGATGATTGGATGAAAAAAATAAATTATTGATCACACAACCCCTTTAATTTAGGAGCATAAAAATCAAGATCCTATCATGTCCCCTTCTAAGGAGGATGTGAAGAAACCCCTATTCTATTTCAACAAAGAAAGTGATTCTGGTGCAAATGAATTCACTAATTTTTTTTCTTGTTCTATTAGGACATTGTATAGGAGGAAATTAAAAAGTCAATTAAGGATTTTATCTCACATGACTATTTTTCCCATAGTATCAAATCTAACTTCATTATCTAAATACCTAAAAATGATAATGAAATTTACATTAAAGATTTCAGGCTGGTTGCCCTTGGGAACACTATTCCCAAAATTATCAGCATGGTCATTATGATCAGTATTGGAGGAATGATCATGGATTATTTAAATCCAATATAGCTTGGATTTTTCCTTAAGAGAATCATTCAAAACTTCTTATTCATTTCCTGAGAATGTATTAATTTATTAAAGAGGAAATCCAAGGAAGCTATCTATCTTTCAAAATTGATATCTCCAAGGCCTTTGACACACTAAAATTAAGATTTATTGTTTTATTTCCTTATGAAATATGGGTTCTGAAATGATTTTATCAATTTAGTCATTATAATTATCAGATATTCAAGGATTTACATCCTCATAAATGGATCTCAAAGAGTATTTTTTCAATGTACAAGGGTTGTTAGACAAGGGGACCGAGTCTCAAGACTTATTTTTTCCATTCCCAAATATTACATGATTAGATTCATAAATGATGTTGCACAGATTAGAATTTATTAGAAAATCAAGCTTGAAGAGATGTGTATACTCAATCATATATTCCATATGCTGATGACATTCTCTTTCTAAGTAAGTCCTTAAGGAAAACTATTTTTCATATCAAATATCTATGTACACATTATGAGGAAGTTGTTGGAAAATGCACTAGCTGGAGAATTTTTTATTATCTTTACTATTTTTGAATATATCCTCAAACAAAATTGGATGACTAGATCTCTTGGAGTGAAGAAGTTAACCCTCCCACTTAACTACCTTAGTGTGACTTTATTTTGGGTATAGGTGAGAAGGTAGTATCGTTGAGACATATATTCCATCATCAATAATTAGATGGATAGATGGAAATAGAATTATGTATCACAAGATGTAAGGGTGTGATTTGTTAAATTGGTGATCAATTCAAATTTCTTGACAAATTTCCTCTATACTGATGGCCAAGAATCTATTTTAAATAACTTCACTCCATGATCAAGAACTTCATATGGACGAGGTTGGTGCATGAATGAAAATTAATAACTATTGCATAAAAAAGTGTATCAAACCCATCTATATGTGTTTTTTAATAAAATATATTAGGATATTCATTAATAACATTATTAACAAATTCACATGGAATTTATTGACCTCTAATGAATCATCTATTGATTTGTAATTGAGAGGGTTCAAGAGGAGGTTGATACATGGGTATCCAATTATCTTACATCATTTTACTGGCCTTAAATCAAGCACTCTTATACAGATATCATGAAAAATTACAATTGGATGGTCAGACCTTAGCCCACTCTCAACTATGGGAACTCACTATTGTTCGAAAGATCACTATAATATATTATTAATTTTCCTTAAAAAATATCCAATTGATAATTTCTAATCTAATGGAATGAAAAAACAACATTGATGATCTAGTTTCCCCTAGTTTGTATAGAAACTAATATGTATTCTTTCATGGATTTAGATTCAATGATATGGAAACCCAATAGAAATGGACCATTTAATGCAAGATAATACTACATGATGGAATGTGATTTCTCTAACCTTCCAAATTCATGGTTGGTGAAATACAAGGTACCTTCCATATAACCCTTAATATTCATACTACTTTGGAAAATCTAGGAAAAAGGTTACCTCCCATAATTAACCGAGGAAGGCTAGATAGTAGCTTGTCTTAGCATTTCATTTATCCTTAAAGTATGAAGAGAACTCACAAAACCTTTTCATGGGATGTGGTGTTTCTCTGGAGCTCTAGAAATATGTTTTATGATTGATTAAAATTAATATAAGTCTTAACATTTAGCTGGAAGACTTCATGGCCTACATCAACGATTCTATTCAGTCTGGACAATTTCATTATTTATTGCTAACAGCCAATGTGTTTGTTATTTTCACTATAAGGATAGAAAGAAATGGAATGATATTTAATAATGAGACACTTTTCACCCATGTGGGAGTAACAATATTACATAGGGAGGTTCATGCTTCTTAAGGTGTACAACTGGGAATAAAGAACAATAATATTACTGGTGTAAATATACTAATACTGTTGGGTGTTCAATGGAGACCTAAGAAATAATTAGTCCTAAAATATGTTCACTGGATTCCTCCAATCCATATGTGGATGAAATTAAATGTTGATGGTACAAACTCTATAATTCCATGACTCTCAAGTTATAGAGGTTTATTTTAAACCCATCATGGATTTGTCAATGGTTTCTTAGAAAATAATATTGGAATTAGTATTATATATGTGGTTGAATTATGGGTGATAGTATATTCCATAAAACATGATATATTTCATAATTGGAACTCCTTATGGGTTGAATCTAATTCAAAATTGGCTGTCAAAGTATTGAAATCTAGTACCAGGAATGTTTCTTTGAGACTCCTTCATCATTGGATTGATTGCATCTGACATGTCAATCACATCAGTTTGATTGCCACAAATGTTTATAGAGAAGCTAATAAAGTGGTGGATGCCTTGTCCAAGAAAATAATCATGGAAATGGGCACAATGTGTTCCTTTAAGACTCCTGATTATTTTGAACCATTGGAGGATACATATATGAATTGAGTGATCCTCTCCTATCCTTTTAAAACCTATTGTATTACCTTTCTGTTTTTGTATACTGTTATTTATTAAATTTAAGGGCCATCCTCATTTGGAACTTGGATATTCTAGTTGTATTTCAACCCCTTGAACCTTATATTTATTATGTCGATTTTGTGTACATTCATAAGACATTGTTTATAACTTTAATTTTGAGTTTATAATGTGATTTTTGGATGTTTATTTATTATTTCCAATGTATTTTACTATATTTTTTTTGGATTTCAACTGTTGTTTTTTTCTTATTAATGTGCATGGATTTACATGTTATGAATACACAATGATATAATTTTGGATAGATTACATGGTGTGGATTATATTATTTCAAGCCTAAAATCATTCCCAAATGGTTAAATTTGATACCCTTAGAACTCATCTCTATCCCGATGTGATCAGGAAAGCTCTTCAGGACATGTTGCGAAGTGCCCCAGGTGATGGGTCAGGTTGACCCAGGATGGTCCATTATAAAATGGTATTATATTACCATATGTAATTTTGGAATGTAAATTTATACTAGGGATAGAACTGTAAGAGCTCATGAGGTAGGTACAAAGGAGTGTCTTGCCAAATCTTATTCATACTAAGCCTTATATTACCATGGGTGTTTGATAATACTATCCTAGATTAGACATGATTTTATATTATTTTAATGAGAATTGATGTTATTTATTTCTAGTTATGAGTTCTAGGGAGAATATAATATTTAAATTTGGAAATTAATTATTTTGGCGTGAAAATGAGAGGAAATCCAAAGGTATATGGTTAGAGTGAATGACATGTCAAACCATGCAAAAACAATGTGAATCTATTCTAGGTGACTTCCAGTGGAACTCAAAGAGTTTGGGTGTGGTTGGCATGAGGTTTGAAAAACCATGCGACCAAACCATGTGCAGTGATAAAACTTTAGAAACTTTTTTGTTTCACCCCTTTGATGTTTCAAATTTCTATTATGGTTATTTTTACGTATTTATTAGTAATTGTTTTATTTATATGAGTTTTGGGTGTTATTTTTTCAATTTTTAAAGTGTTTATTTATGATTTAGTATATGAATTTATTTTTATATTAGTAAGATTTTAAGTGTTGTGGGGGTGATATCACGACAAGTCATTGAATTTCATTGAAAATTATTTGAGTATTAAGAAATGATTTTGGGGTATTGATTTTCAAATATTGAGTAATATTTTTTCTCAAATGATACATGTTGGTTTCAAAGTATAATGAAAATTTTATAATAAATCCATGCATTTTTAATGATATTTCTTACTATTTAAAAGGATTTTTGGTGATCCATATAGTTTACTTAAATTAAATGAGAATCATTTTTTGATGTTTTAAAAATAAACGTGTGACTTAAATATGTAATTAGATTTTAAAATTTAGGTCCTTTATGAGTTATTTTTGGATATCTACCATGGGAGATTTTTTAATTTTTTTTGATGTGAACAATAAAGGAAGTTGTATTGATTTTAATTTGGTTTGTTTGTGATTTTGTTCCTTTGGGTCCAGATTTTGTGTTGTTTAATTAGATGTTGTGTTTTATGATATTCTAGAATATAACCCATGAAAGTTTATCAAAAACTCAAGGATAAAATTCTTTCGGTAGTGTCTTGAGGGGTATCCTTCATGATGGTCCGAGAGTTGCCTTCTCAGTCTCAAACTCTACCCAAACTCCTAACAGGGTGGTAGGTCTATGTTTTTCTCAGATTGTAGATCATGTTTTAGAGTTTCTAAATTGATACACACATATCTTTTGTGGTTATCAAGGACCTTAGGATTCAAATAAGTTGCTTGATAAGGTATAATAAATCTTTTAATAACTGGACACCCCTAAAACCTCTCAAGTTAAGTATACCATAACATTATTTAAGTGGTTTGGTCTAGAAAGGTTGACTGTTATTATCCATTACCAACCATTTGAAAGTGTTTCTTGATAGTTTTTAAAATATACCTTCATATATTGTCATTATACAATGGAGGTGAAAGTGGAGAAGGTGTTAGAATTTGTGTGTATTCATTGTGGTGATTCGTTAGTGAATGAGTATTCTGAACATTTCACTAGATTCGTTCCTTCTCCCTAGAACTAGTTCTTGATGATTCAAATATAGATTAGGTGTTTTCTTGTGGTCTATATCTGAATCTTAGTTAGGTAATGTTTTGGTGTGGATTGAATACATATGTATACGTTGTTAATAGGGCCATCATCATTGAGTTGACTTTAATAGGTAATCTGAAAATAAGTTATTATTTAAGTCCTATGTGTATCAATTTGGGATATCCAACTAGTTAGGGTAAAATTTTGGGGAATTTGAAATGTTGGGGAAGTTAGAACAAGGGGTGATAATGGTGTAGAATTATTTTCCCAACTGATTATCATTACTTTAGTAAAATAAAATCTATTGGTGTGATTTCATTGTGGGAAATAGAGTCACTCTAAAAACTCTTATTCAGTGGATCTTAGGAACAATCATATATGTGGCTTCGTATTTCACTTACCTAGGTTTTGTAATACAACCAATAATGGGGGGAGAAGAATAATATCATTCCCATATATGGGAGGTAAGTTGTGGTGGTGTTTCTATACAATAATTCAGAAGTCATGTTATAAGAGGTTCGGGCACCCATTTTTGTGTCTATTAGGGGACTTACTTCATATTACATGTGTACCCCATCCTTTTCACTTATAAAATATTAAATATAATTAATGTTATATACTTACTGTTTTGTAAATTTATTATGTTTAATATTATATTGGAATAAAATGAATATTCTATTATAATTTGTTTGAATAACATTTGAGGTAGTTATTTTTTTATTCTATACCTTATTTTATGTATGAATGGTGTGGGAGGTGTGTGTTTCCCTAATTAGATGTTTCCAATCCATAATTATCTCATTATTTTGACTATAAATTATGGGAGACATATAAAAATCCTCTATGTGAAATATTCATCCTAGTAGTGTTACTTTTATGGATGTGTTTTGATTGGGATGTGCTTTTTTTCCTAGTATTTTTAACCGTAGGTATTCCTTATGCTCTTGTCATGTTTAGGTTACATATTATATATTTATGTTTGGAAAATACCTATGAGTTATTTAGTTTTATTATTTCCAATTTCATGGTATATCAGAGGGATGAAATATCCCTTATTTCTATTTTTAAAAAATCTTACCATGTTGATGACTGGTGAATTGGGAACCTTGGTTTGATGTACCTATTAGGAGAAAACTATTATTACTCTAAATATTAGGCTAGTGGGTGATGAGTAAGAGAATTTATATTTTATAGAGATATAGTTTTTCATTTATTCCTATTCAAATATGATGACTTTCTTGGATAAAAGTTTCATAATGGAGAGAATTGTGACACTCCAATGTAACTTTATGCATTTATATTTATTATATTTTTTTGGTCCCTTGAGTTTTAAGTGTTTTTAGGCTAAAAAATATGTAAATTTTGAACTTTTTATTGAACACATGGTTTCTTCACAGTTTTTAAACCATTAAAGAAAATTATATGACCCACAATAATTTATAACTAGGGTAATTCACATGGTAAGCACACCATTTGTTAAACTATGCAGTTTAACCATGGAACCAGTTCAATTATGGGAATTTTTTGGATCCTTTTTAATTAGTGTTTCTTTCCTCTCTCTCCTAACTTCTAATGATACATTTGAGATCCCTCACTCAGGTGACTTTAATCCCATCATATCTTCCAATGACGATTATATGATGATTTCATAGTGTTTTCTTCTCTAAAACTAATTATTAGGGATCCTTTATCCTTATAGATCCTTATTATCTCTTTTTATTCCTTGTCTATACCAATTTCTCTAATCCTAGTGTCCATGTTGACCAATTACCATGTCCAATAATGTCTATAGTGGGGGGTTTTTGTTTTCTATGAGATTTTTCTTATGACCTAATCCTATGGTATTCATCAAAGGTGATATGATTTCATTGTTTGAGGTAAGTATTTACATTCCATTCCTTTTTTGAGAGAAACTTGGATTTATAGGATTCAAAATTTGATTTAAACCTAGATAAATGTTGTATATACTATCTACCTAAAATTTCCCAAAATATTTCCAAAATGTTCATTGGTTTTCATTTGGAAAAAATGGGGGATTTCAATACTCAGAGGAATTTTATATTAAAAATAAAATATTGTGTAATATACATGTTTGAAAAAAATTCCATTATATGTTTTATTTAAAATAAAGAAATTGCTCATGATGTTTTAAACAATGAATGTTTTATAAAATTAAGTATTATATAGTTTAGTGAAATTACAATATTGCCATAGTGTGGGTTTGGTTTTTAGAATCACTTACGATATTTCATCTCCTATTTTTTAATGTGTTTGATGTTATCTATATGTTCTTAGAGATTACATTGTCTTCAAATTGGTTTATAAAAAATAATTTAAAGTGTACATTTACTAGTTTATAACTAAAGGACCATTTGGAACTATATCTAAAATTATTTTAATGGTTATAACTATAACATTATTGATACCCTTGATTATTTATTTTTCTTGATCATTTTTATTATGATATTTTTAGATTATGTCTTGATTGTTGTGTTCTTAGAAGGGTATCTTCATTAATGGGAATTATAGGTGGGATAGATAGTTGTTGTTATGCTGCATTACTTTGTATTTCACTATTTTATGGTGGTTGTTAGATGATAAATGCATCCAAACTCAATTAGATAATTTCATGGAGAAACCCAAGGTAATTGAGTGGGAAATAAAGGGATGAGTGCTTTGATAATTGATATTATGCACTAACTAGTAACACATATTTGAAGTTTTTCTTAAATATTGGGATTTTCTCATGATGAGGCTAGTTTATATTGATTCATGTGATATGTTTAGGACCATAAGACCTATAGAGAGTTGGTTTTACACAAGAACATATAGTATTGACTCATTTGCCCCATACTGATTCCCTTTGATAACTACCATGTATTTCTTTTATGTTATGGATTATATGGCATGTGAGTTACTTATTTTTTCAGTTTATGTATACTCTTAAAGTGATGAGTAATTTATGGTCAAGTGTGATGATCAGAAGTTTATGTTTAGATTTTTTTTGTTTCACTTATTCTGGATTGTTATTTAAATTTCTTTCACAATGTCTCTTCTTTACTCAATCATGTTTTAATAATTATGTAGAGATTTGCACAATGAAAAGGAGTGGTTTGTTTTCCAAACTCTACTGTTTTGATGATATATCCTTGAAACTCATCTTTAATCCTTCGTAGTGGCATTGTTTTAAAAAGTGGATTTATAAATGTAAAATAAGAACATGGTTTGGGTTTTATAAAGGTAAAGGTATCTGAGAAAGGAACTTTTTCCGTGCTATTAGTTTTTGGTTCATGTGAATGTAGAAGAATCTTATTTGATACTCCTTATTTTTAAACGAGCGATATTGGTTTCTCTTATAAAATGAATGAGATGAGTTATTAGTGGTTTCATAAGGGGTGTTTCCTCACACCTTAAATACTCACTTGGTGGGTATGTACCCATCATGTTTTATAAAATTGAATAAGCTTTCGCTTTTAGGTTGGTTTTATTTAATACTTATTTGGGAAGATTATAGATGTTAATTCTTGGTTGTGACTTGGAGTCACATGGTGATAGCTTGGTTGATAGGCAGGTTCATATTGTTAGTTTAGGTGTTATATTGTATATCATTCCTTATGGACTTTATATTATTTTATAATTTATCTGTACATGTGTAAGATGTTATTTATCAATTTAATTTTGGGTTTATAATGTGATTCTTGAATGTTTGTTTATTAGTTATATTGTATTTTACTATATTTGGTAAGATTTAATTTATCATATTTTTCTTATTTATGTGCATGGATGTCCATGTTATGGATACAGAATACTAGACTTTTGGGTGGAGTTCACAGTTTGGATCATATGATTTAAAGGGTGAAATTATTTCCAAATGGTTAAATTTGAAACCCTCATCATTCTTTACCAGCCTGTATATATTGAAAACATGCGTCCATCCTCATGGTAGAGTTGTCTGGGTGATGAGATGATTTGATAAAAACTAGCTTATTACAAATATTTTTAAGGTGATAAACTTCATTTCAATTTTTCATAACAGTCATATCTATATCTTAAATTTTACCTTATGATATATGAGTTTAGTTTGGATTAATTTTCTATTTTCCTTGTCTAAATATGTTATCCCAAAAGAGGGTAGTTCAAGAAACACAAATTTCTCATGATAAAATTGATTCATATGAAGTAAAAACATATTTTATAACCAGTTCTACTAAATATTTCATTACGTAAGGGATGATTAATTTCTAAATATCCATCTTCATAAATTTTCTAGTTCATATGAAAAATATGGGTATTAAGGATTGAAATTTTCCATACATTCCATTTTTCTGTTACTCTATCCAAGGTTCTTTTGTAAATTTAATCTTGCTAAATAAATATTAAATGAGATGAAAAGAAAATTTTATGCTATGTTTGTAATATCACCTTCCATATTTCCCTTATAAGATCCCATAAATTACTTTTTTATTTTATATCTTTAATTTCGTTTGATTTAAATTATGAAATAATAGTGGTGCAAGGGTAAATATACTTAAAATTCATCTGGAATCCCACTCCCCCACTAATATTTAATTTTCAGGTAATTAAAGATTATGTTCTTCAATAGTTCATAGATTACTTATATTCATTAAATATTACACTAGTGATATTTATTATACTTTAGGTTGTGCTTCTAGATCAAGAGAAACTATTAAATTAAATATGATAAGAAAAAGTGGCCAATTTTCCCAAGGATATACAATTTTCTTAGTAAATTAAATCAATATAATCATAAGATATAGAAAATGAATACAAATTTCCTTAATTGTAGTTTATATAATTATTACACAACATAACTCAATTATTACTATATAGGCCAATATAGAGGCTCATGCCTTTATTGGTCCTCATAATTGTGGTTTAGGGTTGTTAGAGGTGTTAAATTGGATCTTATAAGAAGTTTGGAAGAGAAAGGTTGTGTTTTAGTATTTGAAGGAAAAAAGCATGGTGGGGTTCCACTATATTTTGGTGGATGCTGTGGTCTCATTATGGGAATGGTTGTTAATCCATTTAATTGGTTTTTTTGTGTTATGTTTCCATTTCATAGGTGGTTATACCATAGTGATCATCTATTCCCTAGAGGTGAGAATTTTTGTGGTCATGAAAGCCTTCATAAATCACTATGACAAATACATAAGTCTAAAAGACCCATTTTAGATTCCATGGTTCTCTATGGTAGTGTTTAAGATGATTCTACATCCTAGTCACATTTTGGAGGTAAAGAAGAAATAACGAGGGATTTAGGTGTCAAACCACAATGGTTTAGGACACAATTTTAAGTTTACAACTGATATTACCTTGGATGAAGACATTATTCCTTGAAAATAGTCAACTAAGCTTTTAAATTAGTGATCCAACTATTTGAAATGGAAGGATAGTCTAGTTTAAAATCCATATATCTTAAATTTCCTTAAACTGAACACATTTTGTTGTAGTGATGGCTTCACCAAATCATGGAGGTATTTCTTGAATATTATTATAAATTATGTTATCCCTAATCAATTTGTTATATTTACATTTTCTCTATTAATTACTAATCAATCATGGTTACTCTTATTGGTGATCATAGACCTATATGATTGATCCTTGAGTCATTATTTTGCGTGATTAATTATTCATAATTTGGGGTGTTCTTTATTCCTATTTTATTTCTTTGTCCTTATATATTCTCCTAAAAAGGATAAGATAATGGGGTTTCTCTGGTTTTATTTATTAACGGTCAAGGAATTGATGTATTTATGATGTTTATTGGTTTTTTAGAGTTCCTTATGGAAATCATTAGTGGTGTGATCATTTTTTTTCTCATTCTTGTATAATGATTTTTGAATATTCAATCATGGTAGGGTATTCAAAATCTCTCTCTATTTATTAAGTGTAAAATTAATTATTATCATTCATATATTTTAAATGTGTTAGTATTTAAAAATATCCAAATGAATAAAACAAAATGGATTAAAGGAAGTACAAGGGGAAAATGGAATTACATGGGCTTTATAATATTTCTATGTTGTTGTATGTTCGTTATTTATTATATTGATTGATAAAAGTGATATTATGATTACTTATTTGTATTGTGATATACCAAGTTTAGAATGATTAAATAACTTAAATAAGATAATAAAAATAATATGTTGAATTTTGTATTCATATTTGGTATTAATTATGATTAGAAATTATTTAATGAGTAATGAAGCATGAATAAATGAGGATTTTGAAAGGTATTTTATATTTATTTTATTATTGTATTATTAATTTGATTATGTTTTCCATAATGATTTTAATTATTATAAATTTTATTATATTTGTATTTGTATGGTATTTTTGTTTTGGTTGAGGATGAGGTGATCATATATTGTTATTGTGGTGGTGTTTTGGAATGTTTGAAGTGGGAAATAATAGGATGATGTTATAGAATTGGTGAAAATGATATTGTCATTGTAGTAATGAGATAGAGTGTTTGTTTATGTACTGATGTAGATATGTTATTATGCTCATGTCTTAGTTTCCTAAAAATATGAAAAGGTGTTGAAATTAATGAAAAGATTAATAGGATGGCTAGTGATAATATAGATAGTGTTGAGATGAATGAATAAAAAAATGATGATAAATTAAACATGGAATGAGAATTGATGAGATTATTTTTGGACTAGAAATAATAGGAAAATGTTTCATAATTAATGTGTGGTGTATAAAAATATAAATTATGTAATTAGTTAATGGTTGTGTAAAGTTATAATGGCAAGAAGTTAATTTGAATTTAGTTATAAATATTATTAATAGATAAAGTGGAACTTAACTAATGTGAAGTTAATTAATATAGAATGATTAATAATTTAATAACATGAAACTAATAATGTGATGTGAAATGGGATGCCATAAAACATTATGTGGCTGTGGAGTAGTATTGGTGAAGTAGGTTTATGTGGTGTCTTAAGCTAAGAGTAATGTTGACATGAAGTGATGATAAAAGTGGTTGTAGTGTAATTGTCTTAGGTAATATACCCTTATGTTAAACTGTTGTGTTATTATATATCCTTTATATTTTTTTATTTATTACAATACACCACCTAATTAAAGAAATGTGAACAATACCTATATGCTGTTTTGGATTCACTATAGGAAAATTGAGTTTTTTACGATATAGTATTTTCAGAAGACAAGAAGTCTATTGAAAATATTATCTTTGAAGGTTTTTTTTGTGATGGGAAATTTAATTCACAAAAAATAATATTTTTCATGATATTAATTTACAATGGAATAGTGGTTATTTTTGATTCATTTTGGAGGAAATGTGCTTGTAGTATTTGGAGGTAGTTACTTGTGATAGAATATATATTTCCGTCATAAATATGATCTATAAAAAGAACTATTTGTGATAGGTTAAATATTTCAATCACCAATAGAGTTTGGAGAAGGCCTTAGTTATGATGAAATTAACATTCCATCATCAATAGTCCTACACAAAGGACTATTTACGTTAAATTGGATAGTCTATCATAAATAGTCTATTGGGGAATTAGTCATTTTAGATATAATCTTTTGTAGTTTCTTTTTTGGAATAAATAGGAAACTATTTACGGTGTATAAATTTTGTGACATATTGGATATCCGTTACAAATAACCATTATAAATAATATGTCTATCATAAATATACACCATAAATAGATTAAATAATTTTTTTTAATGTATGAACCCATAAAAAAATCTCTATTTTGAAAAAATAAACTATAAATAAAATGATCCCCTCCCCTCATTATACATTACAATTATTCTTTTTTTACTCTTATATTTTACACATTATATAACCCCTTCTTATTTTGAAAAGTTTTCTATTCATAATCCCGGCTTTGAAATTTTCTAGATTGAAAATATTATATTTGGCATCCACATTGAATTTGATGGTTTCTAGATTTTATATCTACAAATTTTGATCCAAAATAAGTTTAAAGGTATTATTTTAAACCTTTTTATTAGTTATTAATTTTTTGAATTTTTTTTCTTAGTTATATAAATTATTAGAATTTTTTTAGGACTTAATTATATCTCCATGTAGAACTGTTAATTGTTTTTCTTTAATTTATTGTTTATTATTTTACCCAATTAATAATAATAATATTATAAATTATATTTTTAAAAATTATAAAATTACAGTAGATAATAATTTATACAAATTACTAAAATTTTGTTCATTGATAAAAATACTAGAAAGAAATAGATATTAGTTTCAATTCAGAAAAAATTAATTAAATTATATATAATTTAATATAAATAATAGTAAATAAAAATGAATATCGATGAATTATTATAAATTAGTATAATTTATTAAAATTAATCTAAAATAGTGAATATTAGTTATAATTAGGAGAAAATAATTAATTTATTAACAACTAATATAAATAATAATAAATAATAAATAATAAATGAATAAAAATTTATTATTATAACTTAGTATAAGTTATTAATAAAGAATGACCAGAACTTTGAGCTTGGGTAACATAATTTTTAGTCCCTTTACTAAATAAAAAATATAGTACAAGGGGTTGCAATGAAATAATAATTTCCATGAAAGAACACAAAATACAACAAACTAGCTTCACTAGAGTTATAGAGCTCTCTAAAAGATATCCCATATTGAGTATCCTATAAAAAAACCCTTTACCCATGTTTTTTTGTCCACCCCTATACATACGCCAACCATTTGAGGCAACCTAGGAATTTAATACTTAAATATTATATATTATTTAAATGAATATTCGTTATATATCATCATGTTTCATTCCATATCCATAAAGTTTCACTGTCTTTAGAAAATTATATAACTAAAAAACTGGCACATATAATATCTACAACATCCCCCATTAAGTTCTTCCCAACAATCACCCTTATTAAACATATCATACTTAAAAACTTTCTTCATATCCTAGGGAAAATAAACATAATAATGGGTGAGATCATATGCTTAGTAATGGTAAAAATGGAAGATATCAATGGATATTTAATTATTACCCTAATATATGGGTATGAGAGCATGAGCATGACATTTAAAAATGATACCCAACAATTCACATATTATAATCAAAAGCCATGAAATAATTCTTTGTAGTTCATAAGACATGAATCATAAAGTAATTAAAGAACATGAAAAATGAGAGCATATTGTTAGTGTAATATCATGTCCCAAAATTTTGTAAAAATAATGAAATAATTTTAATCATAGAAATATTATTTAAAGGATATAATCTAAGAGATTTGTAACATGTTAGGGTTGGGATAACCACCCATGTACCCACCTCTGGCTAGGGATAACCTCCAATGTACCTTTTTTTGGGCTTGATATAACCTCCCGTATACCCTTATGTATCATGAAACAAAAATATTTACCCAATAATTTAGAGGGATATAACATACCCACCCATCAGATAATCCTAACCCCTTTATATCTATGCCACAAGATGAGGAAAAAATTTATTATGTCATTATAGCTTAACTCTATAGAAACGAAAATGGTTTCATAAATATCTCATCATCATAATCATAAACCATCCAAATAAATAATTTGGATCATATAATAGGATAATATATTCAGTTAATCATAAGTTACATCAAAATATGTAACTATAGATAAAAATTACTTTAAAAGATCACTTAAAAATTTCTTGAGGAAAATAACCTTTTCATTTTGAAACCAGTTATTTAAAATAAAAAAATTTCCAAAATGTTGTGGAAAAAATTTTATTTTTTAATAAACATGGAAACTTGTAAATTAATCTTTAAATAATTTAGTGGTATTAATGGTGGAAAAGTTTGTTCAGGTTGTGTATGTTAAAACAAATATTCCTTTAACATTTTCGGTAAAAAATTCAAAATACCTTATTCAAAAAATGATAAGAAGATTCAGTTTAATTTTTTTATATAGTTTAAAAAATGGATGAAAATGAATTTATAACATTAATGGGTAATGTTAAAAACATTATTTAAAAAATTATAAAGAAAATATAGTCAAGGAATAAAAATATTAATGACTAAAGAGACAAGGTTGGTTTTTCTTAAAAACATTATTTCAGTATATTTAGTACTTAAAGAGTTTAAAATTAAAGGAAAAAAATATAATATTTATAAATAAATATAATATAATATAATTTATAATATTTTGGATGGAAAAATTATAAAATTTCATCATAAAAAATTTAATCATTAACAACCCCAACAAAAGGTGATATTGTAACGTAAAAATACTACATCAAGTTTGACTTCCTTTATAATCTCTATAGACTCTTTTATAGTAAATTTAAATTTATTATAATTATATAAATAACCATATAAATTATTATAATATCATATATGACCCAATTATGATATTTTAACACCGATTTATTAATAATTCTTTATTAAAATTATTGTTTTTGGGTGTTAACTATTTCATTTTTCATGAAAATTTCAATTCAATAGATTCGGTCCTTTTACTTTGATCAAGGTTCCATTACATACATAATTTTAATCATGAAATAAATATTATATATAATAATTATATATATATATTTATAATCATCCATAAATTTCATATATAGAAAAATGAATTAGACCTTTCATAGAGACGGTAATCCGTACATGCGTAGGAACACTGTTTTAATTTTCTAATGGAAAGAAATAAAGAAATAAAAATAATATTTTATCATTAAAGAATCATTATTAAATCATATATATCATATATATTTACTAAATACATCATTATAAATATACATGTGAGGTGTTAATGGAAGATGATTCACATCGTTACACAAAGGTGGTAGTCCACATGTACGCACATGCAATACTTTAATTTCTTATTTGATAGAGAATAGGTGGAAAAATGTTTTCACATCATCATAATAACTTCTATGTATATTTATGATTCTGATTTTATCATTTTATTATAGATAAAATAGGTTTTTTTAATGTGTAAGGGGAAATAAAATTGAAAGTACTCAATTAAGAGTTATATCTCTTCATTAAAAAACCTCTTTTAAATTGCATTTTAATCCTTCAAAAGATTTTATTATAATAAAAATAATACCAACAGTATGTTGGTATGTTTTTAAGTAAAGTATTCGGGTAGGTATTTGCTGATATATGAGGATATTTAAGTGTGGATAAAAGAGGATATGTGATGTCCTTTTATATATGGGGGAGAGGAAACACTTTGGATTGCTTAATATTTTAAAATATTATATTGTATTATTCAAGAAAAATGCATGAAAAATGACTCATATTAAAATATTATATTATATAGGGTTTAAATATTTCTATATAATAAGGTTTATAAAAGTTTATGTGGTAATATGACCCTTATCTCTTAGTTTAATTCCCTAGTAAACATATTTTAACCTTAGTTATGGTAACAAAATTTCACTATTTTTACTATCCATTATGCCCAAAAACGAAGGTAAACATATTATAAAAATTTTACACACTGATTAGAAATATTTAATCCATTTTATCAATTTCAATTTCTATAATTAGTAAACAATACTTTTAAAATAAATCTGTAAAACCCATCAAAAAACAGGTTTCCAGATAAATGTATTTTTAAGTATAATTTTCTTATACCAAAGGTTAGCATAATGTGGATACAAATGAAATTGATTATATTTTTTTAAATAAAAGGGAACTAATAATATTTTAAAATTATTTCAAAAATAAAATGGTACTTAGTAAATACTTGAATGGAAAAAAAGTTTTCTATAAAATCACCATTTTTACTATTCATTGAAAAATTTATTTGTTTAGAAAAATTTCAAAATATTACATTATACTAATTTTGATATAATGATTCCATAAATGATAATTTTTTTTCATAAAATACAGTTTCTAATTTTTTTATAAATTAATTTTAATATCTTCACATAAAATACATTAAAAACTATTTTTGAAGAAATCTTATTTTTGATGCATATAATGACTTTATAGAAAATTGAGCACATATTTATTATGAATTTATATTTATATTTTCATAATATAAAACCTTTATAATTATTTGTTATATTTTTTTATTCTCATTTATACCAATAATTTAATGTCTAGTTTATAATGGTATACTATATCACGGTACATTTTAACTTAGGGTTGTATGTAAAACAAGCTATCAAATACTTCATTTTTTTTAAAAAAATATATTAAAAAACTTCATGGTGATGAATTATACACCCATTAAAATAAAAATTTCTCTTAAAATTATATAAATACATTACAAAAAAGCAATTATATCTCTATCTCATCTCATTGTCAACTTCCCATGTAGCTTTATCAAATTTATTATTCCTTTAAAGAACTTTAATATGGTGAGTTTTATTTTTCCACAACACTGTATCTTTAAAATATAACGTTTATTCAAATTTATCTTCATAAGTAAGATCATTATGTAGTAGTAAAGCCTATAATTTCAGTACATTTGAATTATTAGGTATGTACTTCCTCAGGAGAGATACATGAACTACATTATGAACTTGAGAGAGGTTCAGTGGAAGTGAAAATAGATAAGCTATAATATCTACTTAATCAAAAACCTAGAAGGGACCATTATACTGTGGGATCAAATTTACCATATTAAAAAATCTCATAACCTTTATACATGGTTAAATTAACAAGAATACCTTCTAACAAACTTTGAATTCCAAATCTCACCGATGATTATTATCATAAGATTTATGTCAACTGTCATCTATCTTGATGTACTGCTGAATATCTCTAACTATATCTTCAATTTATTCAACTAGCTCATATCCCAATATCTTTCTTTCACCAAATTTTTACCAAAAATTTTTATTTCAAAATTTATTTCTATAGAGGACTTCATAAGGATATATTTTAATTCTTAAGTGAAAGCTACTGTTGTGAGGGAATTTGACATGAGGAAGTTGTTGATCCTAACCACCTTAAAAATATAGAGAAATAGATATCATCATATCAACTCGCATATTAATTGGTCTCTTAGATTTAACATTTGTATGAGGATGATAGGAAGTACTAAAACAAAACTTTGTATTCAGAGCTTGTTGGAGACTTCATCTGAAATTTGAAGTAAACCTCATATCTTGATCAGATGCAATAGAATGTGGCACTCCTTGAAAAATTACAAATTACTTAATATATATTCTATAAATTTGATCAAAATAGAAGTCTTCCATAATAATAATGAAGTATGGTAACATTATAATGTGATCAACTATAACCCAAATAACATTATGGACTTGAAAAGTTCTAGAGAGTCCGATGACAAAATATAGGGTGATGTTTTGCCTTTTCCATTCTGTTATGAGTAAGGGTAATAACATTCCCTCATAGTTCTATCTCTCAACCTTATCTTTCTTACATACCAATAATCAAGATAAATACTCTTCAATATATGTCTTTAAATCATCCCACCATAAATACACTTTTAGATCTCTATACATCATCATACTTCCAAGATGAATATATAATTATGAACTATAAGTGTAATCTAATATCTCCTTATCCAGGTATTATATTAATGGTACACATAATATATTTCTTAACCTTTTAATTACATCACAATCAAATTCAAACTCACAATCATTTCTCACATTTTTCATAACTTTTCATCTTCCTTCTTCAACTCTTTAATCTTCACATGGGCCCCTTCCTTTAGTGTTTCAAGATTCATAATTTGAAAATACACAATCATTGTATCCTTTGTGATCCTCAACATAGATAAGCTATCATTATAATTTCTACTCAAATCATCATCCACCTTGTTTGCTTTTCCAGAGTTTTAATTTATTAAGATATCACAATGTTTAATCAACTTTAACTATCTTCTCATGCACATATTAAAATATTATAGGTGAATATATACTTGAAACTTTTATGATTAATATATATGTCATAGATTTATCCATAAATATAATTCCTCCATATCTTTAATAAAAATATTACCTCTACTAATTCCAAATCATGAATTAGGTATTTTTTCTCCTGAACCTTCAATTGATATGAGGAATATGCTATCACCATATCATTTTGACTTAGAAGACATACCAACACCTTATTTGATTCATAGTTATAAATAAAAAACTCTTATCCACTATAGTGTAGTGTGAGTATAAACACAATGACTAAACCTCTTTTTTTCTCCTTGAAGGTATTCTAACAGTCATTAGTTTGAATAAACTTGACTCCCTTTTGAGTTAACTAGGTGAGTGGACTAGATAAACGAGATAAATTCTTAAAAAATCTATCATAATATCAATCCAATCTAATAAAACTAGAGATCTCAGTCACAATGATTATTCCAGGCCAATGTTCAATAACTTCCATCTTTTATGGATCCACCGATATACCCTTTTTTGAGGTTATATGACATAGAATTCAAACTTTATAAATCAAAAATTCACACTTGGTAATTTTTTCATATAACCTATTATAACTTAGGGTCTTCACTAAAATCCATAAGTGATATTCATGCTCTAAATTGTTCTTGGAATATGTAAAAATAATTTCTATAAAGAATACAAAAAACTAATCAGGGTAATCTCTGAATAATTTATTCATTAAATCTATGAAGATAATAGTGGCATTAGCAATCCATATAGAATAAATATAAATTCATAGTATAAATATATCATATGAAAGGATGTCTTGGGTATTTCATCACTTTTAACCCACAATTTAAAGTATCCTAAATGAATATAAATCTTGGAAAAATATTTATTGTCTCATAATTAATTGAAAAAATAATCAATATGGGGATGATAAAACTTATTCTTGAGTGTGTTCTTGTTTAGTTCCTGATAATAAATACATATTTGTATTTATCCATTTTTATTCTAAAAAAGAAATAGGTTTCTACAATAGTAATGAAGTTGGAAAAATTAACCCCTTATCAAAACTCTCCTTGACTCTATTCTTTAATTCCTGAAACTCACTTGGGGACATTCTATATGAAATCTTTGAAATATGTGTATAAAAAGGTAAGAGTTTTAGTGAAAAATAAACTTCATGATTCAGATTAATACTAGAAAACCTATATGAAATGACATTGACAAACTATCAAACAATAGGGATATCTTAAATGCTGAGATTCTCCCCAATCATCTAAGGAAAATTCCCCCTTTTAATAGGAAAGAAGACCAATAAAATAAATATAGTTTCCATTGTAAGTTCATATATATGCTTACAATGAAAAATGATTATAGTTCGTTTTAGAATATCAAAAGAGACTTCCCTTCATTGAAAATTTATATGGTATTTATATAAAGAAATCAAATCCTTTCCCAAAGTAACATCAAATTCAACTATAGGAAGAATAACTATATTTTTGGGAATCACTTTCTCACAAACTTCAGTCGGATAAGAATCATAGACCTGAGATGTGATCATTATACCATTAAAAATTTTCACAACCAATTAAATATCTAATCATTAATGTGGTGATGTTATAACATTTTAAAATTCCTTAGATATAATAGGGTTAGTAGATCTAGAATAAAAAATATATTATTAGTTAAAGACTATATTTTATGTATACCTTTCACCACTTCATTATCATAGCCCTCATTGAAAATAGTGATAACATCAGAATTTAATTTTTCTCCAGGATCAAGGGGTTTCTTCTATTAATCATCATTATTGAAACTCAGATTCAATAATTGGTTAGAATAATGCCCATGCTCTTTTCATTTGAAACATTGGAGAGTGGGTGGTGTATTCTTTGGAGTTTTCTCTCTATTAACATCATTTCTTAACATCTTTCCATCACTTCAATATTCTATTTTTTTGATGAACTTCCTTTGCACACTTAATATTTTACTAATCCCCTTAACAAAATTTCCTCTATGTTTCTTTCCATAGTTATGGAATAATGGAAGACTCATCTTCTTCCTTCCATGGTTTTTATTATTATAATTTCTTTTTAATTCTATATTTCTTTTATTGTAAAAAACATGAGATAGATGGGTGACTACAATATCCATTTATACCTTGATAGCACATCGAATGATTTACTAATAGCTATTAAAGTCACTTATGGATAAATCCCTTCATAGATTTAGTTTTAATCCACTAAAGAATTAATTAATCTTACTTTATAGTTGGATAATAATACTAGAAAAATACCTTACTAGTCTTGGAAAATTTGTATCATATGAACTAATGGATTCATTATCTATAGACTTTATCTCAAGGATTTACCTCTCTATTTTTATAAAAATATTATGAGGAAAATAATTATTAATAAATAACCTTCTAAACTCATCCCACTCTATTGAGTCAGTTACTTCCTATTGCCATGTTTTTTTAACATGAGTCCACTATTGATCCGCTTCACCTTCTAAATGATAAATAGAAAAAAATAAATTTTTTTTTGAGCACATGAGAATGGAAAGTATCTTTTCTGTGCTACTAACCCATTTATCAATAACTAGTGTATCATTGGAAACATTAGAAAAAGGTGTATTTAAACCCATGATAGACTCAATAGAATGTTGTTCCCTCTTTTGATTTTTTGGAGGCTCAACATGATTCATGGATTGAGTAAGTTTCAAAAACACAAAAATGATATTTTTCATTCTACCTCCTATAAAATTTGTTTTCTCAGGAGGATAATTATTTCATTTTCCATCACATTCAGCTTTTACATAGTTCATTTTGGTTACAAACATTGACTAAATCAAATTAGTAAATCCCAAGTAACAATAATTATAAAGAGAAACCATATACTCATGAAAAATCATTCATAAGATATCTAAACCATGAAACTTTATTTTCAATATATAACACCTTAGGTTTAACCTAGTTCATCCTTATTCATCATCTATTCAAATAATTCATAATAATTTATAATGAAAATGTGAATTAACGTAAACATATCCCCCGATATTGTCTCGGTAGGTGTGTGATCTTAGGCCCACTCATCAAGTATTTTTGATGATCGATTTAATACCCAGTACACCCTAATAAAAGTTGTTACCCCTAGGTGCATCTATTCTACAACCAAATCCATTTTCTAATATCTTGGAATAGATTTATTTTCTAGGGAAAACCACATTTCTTACTTCATAATAACTTAGGTTATTCACATATACATAGGCTTATCTTAAGGGATCTCACTAAAGTTTCCCCAACTTAGTTTCTAAAAATAACCAAACCTTGATTTGATACCAATAGAGGAAACTCAAGCATTTCATGATTAAATATTACCACTTATTTGATGAATATTCATTAAATATCATTATGATCCATTCCTTAACCATAAAAATTTAATGTACTTTGAAACTTGGATAAATAAATAAGTGGTATATATAAGATCTAAAAAATCTTTATTAAATTTATTCACAACTATCTACTTTCTGAAAAATATCATACTCAAAACCTTTCTTCATATACTAGGGGAAATAAAAATAATAAAGGGTGAGATCAGAAGCTCAGTAAGGGTAAAAAAGGGTGATATCAATGATTATTTATGTATAACATGAGTATAATCATATAAGAACCTGATATTAACATTTTAAAATCATAACCAATAATTCATAGATCATAATAATTTTGCTAAGATAAATCTTGGTCATTAATAAGACATGATACATAAAGGAATCAAATAACATGAGCCATTAGAGCATAATATTATCATAATATCATGTCATAAAAGAGTTTCATATTCATAATCATATAAATATTATGTCAAGGATACCCTAAAATATATTATTCACATGTTAGGCTTGGTATAAAAATCCACGAACCTACCTTGGGCTTGGGATAACCTACTATGTACCCTCTATTTGGTCATGGGATAACCTCTGGTGTACCCTCTTTTTGAGATTGGGATAACCTCTTGTATACCATTTGAGATCATAAAGTAAAAATCTTTAACCAATGCTTTATAGGGATATAATGAATGGACACATCACATAATTATAATCTATTCATATGTATACCACAATATCATGAGAAAATTATCATTTCATCCTATTTTAACCCTTGGGAAAGAAAAGATGTGTCATTAATATTTCATAATTATAATCTTAAACTATATAGAGAAATAATATGGATGGAATCATAAGATCATATTGTAATATCCTAGGTTTTTCATGAGGTACAAATCCTTTCTTTTTAGGTTGAACTTTTGTTTACATTATCTTTAAGATTAAACCCTAAAGTTGGGACATGGTCTATTTGGGATGTTTTTTGAAAAAATTAAAGAATTAATTCTAGAAGTAGTATGTAGGCTAATTTCATAACTTGTAATGGGAGCACACACCATTTACTCATTACATGATGTGAATTTTCCTAAGAAGAAAAATTCATAATGTATAAAGGGTTTTTCTAAGGGGAAGACCCTGATATTTACACAATGTGTAAATTATTTACATTCCATGTAAATACTTGAGGAAAATTTTTAAAAATAGAGACAAGGACTATATTTTTGATATTAGGCCTCCTCCCTCTTTATTTTCCCTCATGCATAGAAGGTACAATAAAGAGCCCCCCTTTGAGCTTAAATCTAGGATTTGGTGTTTCATCATGATCTAGACTCCATTTCTTATACTATCTATCTCATTGGATTTGTACCGGTGAGTTATTCAATCCTCATGTGTCATTATTTGGTTTCCTTGGTATTTAATATTCTATATTGATGTGATCTAATATGCCATATTTTTTTTTTCAGGATTTTCATCTATTCTTTGTTTTTTTCTCCATCTGAACATAATTAATATTTTTTAATGGACGAGTTCTCTACTATGGAACTATGGTAGGTGAACTATAAATTTTCCATTACTATTTGGTGTTTTATAAGACATATTTTCATTGTTATGCATGTCATCATTTCCAACATTTTCCTATAAATTAATTAAATATTTAAATTTAATGAAATTGAACATAATAGGTTTCCCCTTGTGTAACATTTTAGGGTTAGTGTTTATTTAGCCTCAACCTAGGCCACCCATGGGACGAGACCTTACCTTTTACCCAAGTTATACCACACCATTGGGTGTGTGTTAGCTCTCCCCTATTTTGGTAGCTTGTTAAATAGAATTAATTGAATTGATTAGGATAAGGTTTTCCTCATTTTCTATGTGACAAAATGATGTTATTTGGTTTAATTGGTTAAATGTATTTTATAGTAATTATGGAAATGAGTGGGTAAATTCATGGAATATGAATGTTCACAAATAGTGAATGATTGAAATGATTAATTGAATTGGCTGTGGATTTCTTGGTTAGTATACCATAGATCATGATTCCATTAATGCCATGAGAGTTTGTCCCATGGATCTTTATAATGTCAGTGGATTCCTTGGACCTATTTCCTCATTACATATTGATTCCATAGGATTCATTAGGCCTTGCTACCCCTTGGATCCATCTTTGTTGGGATCATAGTGGACATGGTCCATTGACCTGATCCTTGGACCCCACACAAATCTTTACTGAGTTTTCATCGAGATGGTCCCTGGACTCGATGTGGATGCTTGGTCTTCTATACCTTGGATCTAGCCCTTTGTGGTCTAATACTTATGATTACATTGAGAAACCATTGTGGATATTGACTTGGTTATATGGAGTGTTTTTGGTTATTCTTTTATACTGGATTATTCTGCGTGGACATAGTAAATGTTTGATTTATTTCATGAAAATTCCACTATGGATGTGTTGGAATGTTTTTTAGATAGCCCTGGAATGGTTATCGGATTATAGTGGGTAGACTAGATAGGGTTACTTATTTATTTATATTAAACTACTAACCTTGGCATGGGATCAAGATTTTTGTTTTTAGAGATCCTTGTTTGGCTAGATAGTATCGTTTTACATTTATTATAGATTCCTTGGGAACTTTATTTCCTTTGATGATATACTTTTGATATATATATATATATATATATATATAAATATATTTCACACTACTTTATATTGTATTATACAGTATGTTTTTAACAGACGCCATTGGTGGTCACCTACTGAGTGATATCTCACACCCTGTTTGGGCTACCATTGGTTACCTCGACAGACTTCAATGATGTAGGTAGGGACCAAGGTAAGCAACCATAGTATGATGCTTGATTTTTTCATGATTAGGAGTGGGTGATTACAAGATAGAGATAGGATTATGATGTCATCTAGAGATAGTCTGTTTTGGAGTTTTTGGTATTTTGATACATGCATTATACTGGCTGTCTATATGCCTGTTTTCTATTTTTGTAGATATATGACATGAAACATCATTTTATATGATATTACTTTTAGATTTTTTATATATTCTCTTCTGGATGTTTATTTTCTGCTCAGTGATTATTTTATGCTTCCTCTATTGAATAACGTGATTACTACCACTATGTTACTCTTTAACATGAGGGAATAGTCTCCCCATAGATACACCCTAGTCCCTTACTACTAGTCGGAATACTTTAATATACATAGAGGTGAGCTTGATACCATGTGACCCACCAACCTAGAACACTATATAGGGGAACCTGGGTCAGGGTGTTACAAAGTTGTACCAAAGGGGTTTTTGTTTACTAGATTTCCAATTTTGAAAAAATATATTGGGTTAGGAAGGTATTTTAATTTTTAAATGAGCTATTCCTGGGAGTAGTTAACCCAAATAAAATAAATATCCAAATTTCCATAAATGGAAATTTATATTTTCTATATTTTTACTATTATAGATTATTTGATTCCACCATTGGGCGGTACACTTGAATTATAATGTTATTATTGATATGATTAAGGATTTGTTTTACCATTTCTAGATGAGATGTGGGTATGTATCTCATGCATCATTTTTATGAACATGTTAGGATTCACATGCTATTAATTATGACATTCCATAATGGGTTCATTTCTTGAATTTCATGATTTTTTTGATTTGTTCCTCTTGTGATATGAATGTTTTCTACTAGATTTTTTGTAGAGTTTGAGAAACATAGTTGGTACTTAGAGTGCCTTCCATAACCTAAGTTGTTTTTTCTACTTAGGATAAAATATAAAACCTATGCAGACAACTATGGAACATTGAGTCATGGAATATTGCTCACATAGACTGGAATGTGTTATGGTATGGATTAGGTAGACTCCATATTTAGGTTCATGCAATGTATCGGCCCTAATGGATCAGAAGAGACGAACAATTTTTTTCAACCATTTAACAAAAATTATTATATAAATGTGAAATAAAATGAAATTGAATTGGTAAAAACTAAGAACTAGAAATAGAACCACCATTATAGGGGGTAGTAAGTAGTGTCCCTAGTGATGTTTATAACTCTTTGTTTTTACCTAGTCCTGGATTTAGGAGAAGGCATAGGGGTGTGAACTTTTTGTAGGAAGATTTTTACCTGACCTACATTTTAAACTGTGATCTTTCCATTATTGATCTTTTATGAGGCATGTGTTTATCATTATAGATACATAACACCATGAGGACTTCCAGTGATACGCACAGAGGGTGGAAACAACCATGCTCTAGACATAGGTGATGAGGTATAGTTACATGAATCTTTTCTACACTATATATATACTTTTAAAGATGTATGGTAGCCTAAATAACATATAGAAGAGATAACTCAAGTATTAAAGTAGCAACATCTACCCACGTTTTTAGGTGTTTCTAATCAAAAGACTATTGAGCTGCGTCTTGAGACTACATTGTCGATATTTGATAATATAGAGACACCTCCTTGGCGGAGAGTGAATATTGCGACATATATGACTTGAAAAGTAGCAAAGATCTGGTGGGATGTTTTGAAATAGGATGATGCGCTGCGAGATATGGTCTGGAGGGATTTATAAACCTAATTTTATGATTAATTGTTTCCTAAGACTCTTCGAACGTAGTAGACAAGGGAGTTTATGTGTTTTGATTATGACACAATGAATGTTATGGAGTATTCAGTACGCTTTATAGATATTAATTATTTTGCACCGATATACCTTTCTAATGAGATATCAAGGATGAGACACTCTGAGGAAGGTCTCAAAAATTCCATTCAATCATAGTTTAATGTGTTAATGTTGATGATTATTACTGAGATAATGAATCAAGAACCGATTAAAAAAACCTGAGGTAATATGGGGGTGTAGAGCCAGAAAATTCAGACTCTCTATTGAGTGGTTCAATGACTTCTGATAGGAGGCACTGTTTTGAGGCCTCTCATGAGGGGAGTACCATCCAGACTGTTAGTGATGGTAGTGCTATTTTTTGTCATTAGTGTGGAATATGAGGGCATATGAGGACTCAATATGATCAGGACACAATTTAGTGATGAGATTGAGACAATATGGTCTATATACAATGGTTTTGTAGGAACTTCTCTATAGTTGTTAGTGTAAGGGGTTCGACTATGACTCTTGGTTCAAGAGTGGGATTTACAGCTATGCATCATGTTGTGTGTTGGGGTAGTGCCGATCATTTGGGCTTAGGTAGTGGTTATAAATGAGGTTTCCAGACCCCAATTTTACATAGATAGTAGGGTGTACCTACTCTGACTAGTGAGGTTATTTCACAAGGCCACAGTTGAGGCTAGATGTGTTCTTTATAGCCTAAACTTGAGAAGAAAAGTGTTGATCTATCTATAGTGAGAGGTACGATCTTTGTAGCCTCTATTCTAGTATCTAATCTTTTTGATACAGGTGCTTCACATAGTTTCATATGTATACCTGTGGTGGAGGGCCTCAAGATTATTGTTTAGTTTTTTGGTAGTGTTATGACCTTGGATACTCCATTGGGGATCAAAATGGAGTGTATAAACTAGTGTAGGGAGCGACTCCTTGAGATAGGCGGGTGTCACTTTATTTGAAATCTTTTTTTTCCTTGAGATGATAGGGTTTTATGTCATACAAAGAATGGAATGGATGGTTTATTTCCAAGATCTTGTTTACTGCTATCACTGAAGGGTGACCTTCACTTCACTAGATGGTAGAGTTTTTATTCTGAAGGTTTAATGGGATTTATTGGATATATATATGGAATATAGAATTGTGGTATGGGTGGGATGATATCTATAATTGATAGTTTATATTTGGATGACCATGGATGATAGTTGGAAGATTTACCGCCAGTGGTTGATCCTTTCAAGGATATTTTCCTAGATGAATTTTCTAGTTTACCTCCAAAGAGAGAGGTATATTTATCCATATATCTAGTTCCATGACCTACACTAGTATCCATTCCTCCCTATAGGATGACTACTATGGAGTCATGGGGGCTCAAGAGGAAACTAGGGGATATGAAGTCAAATGGGTTTATACAACCCAATACTTCTCCATGGGGTTTGATGGTCCTTTTTATGAAAATGTGGATGCTTCCCTTAGGCTATGTGTAGATTATTAGAAATTGAACCAGTTGATGGATGAGATTCGTTGTCCCTTACCATTGATATATGTCCTTTTTGATCAACTCTGAGGAGCTCAAGTGTTCTTGAAAATTGAATTGATATCAGGTTATCATCAAGTGCATTTTTGAACTGTAGACATACCGTGTACAAATTTTCAAAGTATTTATGGTCAATATGAGAATTGAGTTATGCTGTTAGGTCTCATAAATGCGGAATGTTTTTTATAATGCTAATTAAATGAGTTTTCCATCCTTATCTGGATTCATTTATGGTGTTTTTCATGGATGATATCTTGGTGTATTCTCACAATTAACATGACCATGAAAAATATCTTGAGATCATTTTGGATACACTATGAGAGAATTAATTATATTCTAAGCTCACAAGGTTCCAGTTCTAGATGGATAAGATCCACTTATTGGTTCATATTATTTGAGATACATTAGTATTAGTTGACCTAGGGAAGGTGAGAGATGTAGTTTCCTTGGAGTATGCCTTCAAAATCTTTGATATATGGAGTTTCTAGGGCTAGGTGGATTTTAAAATAATTTCACATAGAAATTATCATGCTTAGTAACACAACTTATAATCTTGAATAAGAAGGGTGTGAAATTTTTATGGGAAAAAACCTGTGATATAGCCTTTCTGGAGTTGAAAGGGTGATTGTCTCCAGGGTTGATCCCAATTCTTCCAAATTCGCTAAGGGGATAAACTATCTATTGTGATGCATTAGGTATTGAGATAAGAGTAGTTATAATGCTGGAAAATGGAGTCAAGGTTTATAAGTATCATTAGTTGAGGCCACATGAGAGAAATTACCCAACACATGATCTCAAGTCAGCTGCAGTTGTTCATGATTTATGCTATTGGAGACAATATTTACTAGAAGATCATTTTGTGTTGACACAGACCACAAAATCCTCAAGTATATTTTTTCACAGTGTGATCTGAATTTGAGGTATCAAAGGTGGGTTGCGTACATACAATATTTTGATTTAGAGGTTTCCTACATGCTTGGTAAATGAAATGTAGTGGCTGATGAACTGAGTATGAGGACTTAGATAGAATTAGTTCAGGAGGCTAGTACAAAGTGGTACCTATGGAATCTTTTTAGATATGCACTTAGTGGTGGAGGATTGTTTTGTCCAGAATTTTCTTTCTTATTTAGATGTGACCTCTACTCTGGATAGATTGAAAATGTGACAGTTATCAAATTTTGAGGGTCTAGTCCAATGGGAGAGTGTGGTAGGTTAGGAACTACCTCCTAGATGGACTGTAGGTGAGGATGAAATTATTCATATTCATTGTCATTTTTGGATTCCAATGGACATACACAAGTAGATGATACAAGTTTTTTATTCCACAATTTGGGAGGTTCACCCTGAGATTACCAAGATGTGTCCTGATTTATGTCATTATTATTGGTGGCCGGTAATTAAATGTGAGGTAGATAGTTTTGTTATAGGGTGTTCAACATATCAAGAAGTGAAGGTAGATAACTAGTGACTAGATTGGATTTTACAGTAGTTACACATTCCTAAGTGGAAATGGGATGATGTTGTGATGGATTTCAAGACTGGCTTACTGAGGTCACCATTAGGAAGTGATGTCATTTGGGTTGTTGTGGAAGGATCATTAAGGTTTCATATTTACTTTCAACTAGGGAGACCTTCTCAATAGATGATCTTGAGAGGTTGTATATCTTTGAGATAATACGACTTCATGGGGTTCCTCAGACTATTGTATCAAATAGGGATTCCTAGTTTACATCTTGTTTCTAGAAGAGTTTACATACGGAGTTGGGTGCACAGGTGGTTCTGAGAAAAATATTCCACCCTTAAACTGATGGGCAATCAGAGTGCATAATTCAGGTGCTTGAGGACATGCTGTGCGCATGTGTCCTGGATCTTGGGGTCTCTTAGGAGAGACATATACCCCTAGTTTAGTTCTCATAATGTAATATCCATCAAGTGACTATACTGATGGATCCCTATGAGACATTTTATAGTAGGTGATGAAGATCACACCTTTCCTAGTTAGAGGTAGATAAGGAAGCTTTACTATCACTAAGTCTCATGTAGGAGACTTTAGTGTAGGTCTAGGTGATTCAGAAATGGATGGAAACCACATGTTCGAGATTGAAATACTATACCAACCACTATCGATGACCTCTAGAGTTAGAATTCAGGGATTAGTTTTTTTTCTTGTCTCACCAATAATGGTACATTGACAGAACAAGAGATTGGGTAATATTTTACTAAGATATTTCAGGACGTTTGATATTCTGGATAGATTCAGGCCGGTAGCCTATCAGTTGTAGATACCTCAGAGGTACTAGGCAATGCACACCATCTTCCACATATCTCAGTTATACCATTATCATTTAGAACCATATCATATTTTTCATCTTGAGGAGGTTGAGTTATAGTATTTTAGGAGTATCAAATTCAAATAATTGACAAAAGAATAATAGTTCTCTGAGGTTGGTCAGTTCCTCCAGTATGAGTGCTATGTAATCACAGGCGTTTACAAGATGATACTTGTGAGTGGGAGGCAAACATAAATGTTTAGTGGATGGAGTTATTCTCAGACAATTCTTTACCACCATTGTAAGTACAATTTAAGGAAAAATTTCTTTATGGGGGGGGGGGAGGGGATTGTAAGATCCCATGATTTTCTTGAGGTATAAATCCTGTATTTTCTAATTATTTTTTTACATTGTAATTTGTCTTAGGTCTTAAAGCCTATCCATGGGATGGTCAGGTAGTTTTTAGGAAGGTATAAGGAATCCGAGGCTAGAAGATGGTTTCATGCCTTGTAAATGATGTGTAATGAGAGTACATGCTGTGTACTCATTACATGAATTGTATTGTCTCGAGTAGAAAAATTCATGATGTGTAAAGGGTTTTTTAGGGGGAAGACCCCAAAATTTAAACAATGTGTAAACCATATAGAAGCAATATAAATATGTTAGGATAATTTTAAAAAATATAGGAAGAGACCCTATTTTCAACAGAAGGGCTCCCTCCCTCATTCTTTTCCCTCATACACCGAAGGTCCGTTAGAGAGCTCTCACTTTGAGCCTAAATTTAGGTTTTGGTGTTTCTTCACGATTTGTTCTTTATTTTTTCTTCATCCATTCTCATTAGATAAACACTAGTGAGTTATTAATTCATCTTGTTCTATTATTTATTTTCCTTGGTATTATGTACGTTATCTTAGTGCAAGACAATATGCCCTTTTTTTCCAGATTCTCATCCGTTCTTCATTTTTCTCCCGATATGAACCAAATCAGAGCTTGATACTGGAAATATTCTTTTATATGGACCTAATGTTGGTGGTATATACATTTTACCTTATGGTTTGGTATTTTATTATCTGTATTTACATTATAAATCATGAAAAACTTTGCGAAATTTACCTATAAATTAATTAAATATTTAAATTGAATGAAATGGAACCTGTTAGGTTTCCCCTTTAGTACCATTTTATAGTTAGTGGTTATTTAGCCTCATCCTAGGCGACCCATGGGGTAAACCCTTTCTTTTTACCTATTTTATACCCCTCAGTTAGGTCTATATTATCTCACCACTATTTTGGGATCTTGTTAAATTGTATTAATTGAATTTAATTGATTAGGAGAAGGTTTCCTCATTTTCCATGTGATAACATGATGTTGTTTGATTTAATTGGTTAAATAGATTTTATATTAATTATAGGAATGAGTGGGTAAACTCATGGAATGTGATTTTTTTGAATTATAAATGATTGAAATGATGAATTGAAATGGTAGTGGATTCCTTGGTTGGTATACCATGGATCCTAATTCCATAGATTCCATAAAAATTTCTTCCATGGATCTTGATTATGGTAATAGATGCCTTGAACCTATTTCCTCCTTGGGTATTGATTCTAAATGATATTGTGGCCCTTGATACCCCTTGGATATGAATTTCTTGGGCTCATAGTGGACTTGGTCTATTGACATGCTCTTAGGACCCCAACCAAGTCTTTACCGTGTTTCCATCATGATTCTCTTGGGACTCAATGTGGATGCCTTAGTATTTTATACATTGGATACAACCCTTCATGGTCTGAAACTTGTGATTACATGACACATCTATTGTGGATATTGTCTTGGTTATACAGTGTGGCCATAATAGTTGTTTTACATTGGATTATTTGATGTAGTTGTGGTAAATGTTTGCTTGATTAAATAGAAATGATATTGTATATGTTTTGGAATATTTTACCTATTTCATTTTTATGGGTATCCAATTACTGTGGGTAAACTATAAATGGTTACTTGTTTATTTATATTTTACCACTACCTTGGAATGTGAGACTTATTGTTATTTATAGGGATCCTTTTTTGGATAGATAGTATCATTTTAATTTTCTTATAGATTCTATTGGAACTTTAATTCCATTTCTGATAAAAGTATGATATATATATATATATATATATATATATTTCACACTACTTTAGATTGTATTGAACATACTAGTTTGTTATAGACACCATTTCTGGTGGCCTACTGAGTGATATATCACACATTTTTCGAGCCGCCATTGGGTAGCCAGACAGACTTCATGGATGCAAGTTGGGACCGAGGAAAGCACCCATATTAAGATGCTTGATTTTTTCTATGATGAGGAACATGGGAGCACATGACTAATCTGGGTTCATGATGATATATATAGATAGTCATTTGTTTGGTGTTTTGATACATGTATTGTTCTGACTGTCTATATACCCATTTTCCATCTTTATAGAGACTTGAAATCACACATAATTGTATATGAGATTAATTTTGGGGGGTTTTAAATATTCCTATCTATATGCTTATATATTTTTCAGTGATTTGTATGCTTCCTCTGTTGAATAATGTGATTACTATCACTAAATTACACTCTAACATGATGGTATAATCTCTCCACAAACACACCCTTGATACTCACTACTAGTCGGTAGCATCTGACATATTTGGAGATGCTTTTTGAGGCCATGAAACCAAGAAACATGGGGATATAGATAGTGGAACCTAGCTCATGATGTTACACATGTCCCCAGTGAATCATAACTAGCATCAAAGGATTCTATCACAGATAAAAATTCCTTTAAAATATCACTTGATTTTTTCTTGAGGAAAGTAAAATTTTCATTTTGAAATCAGTAATCTAAAATCTAAAAATTTAAAAACTATTATGGAAAAAATTTTCTTTTAAAAGGAACACGTAAACCTATAAATATCTAAAAAACATTGAATAGTCATGATTGCAGAAAATTCCATTCATGTTGTGTATATTAAAACAAATATTGCTTCAACATTTTCGATAAAAAGTCAAAAGCATCTCATTTTTAAATTGAAAATAATATTCCTTTTAATAATTTTATTATAAATTAAAACTTCAATAAAAATGAATTTATATCATCCATGGTTAATAGTAAAAACTTTTATGAAAACATTCTAAATAAAATATCGACATTGAAGAAAAATATTCCCCACGAGAAAGAAAAAAATGTTGGTTTTCCTTAAAAACACTGTTTTTGTATATTGATTAATTTAAGATAGGAAAATGGAAGGAAAAATTTTATTTCATTGAAATAAAAATAATATAATAAAATAATTAATATTTGGTAGGTACTGATCATATAATTTCATCATTGTAAATTTAATCATAAATAATCCTGGTAAAAACTGAGATTTTAACGTAAAACTTTTACCTCAGGTTAGAATTTTTTTATATGTTATGTGAACACCTATATAATAAATTAAAATTTATTATAATTATATAATAGATCTATATAAATAGTTATAATATCATATGTGATCCACTTATAACATTTTAGCACCAATTTATTAATAATTCTTTATTAAAATCATCATTTCCTAGTGTTAAATATTTAATTTGTTATGATTTTTTGGGTTCAAAAGCTCTGTTCCTTGTACTTTGATCATGTTTCCAGAATATCTAATATAAATATCATATATATTCATTATATACATATTTATAATCATCTATATATCATTGATATTGAAAAATGTATTATACCGTTCCTAGAGATGGCAATCTGTACATATGCATGAAAGCTATTTTCATTTTCTAACAAAAAGAAATTAAGAAAGATAAATATTATTTTATAATTCAATAATCATTATTAAATAAAAAATATTATGTATTTTTTTTAAATTCATCATTATAAATTTCTGTTTGAGGTGGTTTTGGAAAATAATTCATTTCACTGTGTGGAGGTGGCAGTCCACATATACGTATGAATGATACTTTCATTTCCTATTTGAGGGAAAAGAGGTAGGAAAAGGTTATTATATCATTATAATAACATTTTATTATATTGATGATTCTATATTAATCATGTTATAATGGATATAATAGGTTTATAGAAAGTGTAAGAATAAATAAAATTTAAAGTACTCAGTTATGAGTTATACCACTTTGTTGAGAAACCTTGTTTAACATACACATTTATCTCTGAAAATATAGCATTATGATCATACCAGTATCTTTAGGAAATTGGGATGGATGTTTTAAATTTTTTTTATCTGGTCTTGACTACTCTAAGAGGTACTTGAATTAGGTATAAGAGGGGGGAGTTAGTATCCTTTTATAAGTGGGAGAGATGATACACTTAGAATTCCTTAAAATATTATAATATTATAATGCCTTTTTCAAGATAAATGGATCCAAAATGAATCATCTTTGAAGATAAGATTATATAGGGAAAAATATGTTTGTAAAATATTATTTATACAAGTTTATGTGGCAATATCACCCTTATTTCCCAGTTTAACCCCCAATAAACACTTGTTAACCTTAACCGTGGTAATTGTTTTTACTATTCACTATGAGGAGAAATGAAAGTGGACACATTACAAAATTTATACATTTTGATTCCAAATATATAATCTATTTTATCAAATTTAATTTTTATAATTAATAGAATTTAGACCTAAAGGGTCAGGATCTTGTAGGACCTGATGATAAAATTTACTACGAAAATGAGTAAATAAGAAGTTTAGGCATAACAAGGGATTTTACTAAGACATGAGTGGAAATCCAACCACATATTTTCATCCTGAATAGGAACACTATAGTCAAGGGTGTGAAATGACCACATGATACTCATTAACGATATCACTCTTGTTGAAAAGGGATGCACAATGTGATTGGATTGTCTACAGGCATATGAGACCATTAAGTTGAGATGGTTAGCATATTGAAGACTTCCAGTACAATAATGTAGCATTTTACTAGGAAAAATTCATGGTTCTGGATTTGAGGGTTTTAATAGAAAGTTTGTAATTAGAATCAATCTAGAGGGATTTCTAATCATGGCGAACAACATATTTGATTGCATGGATAATAGACCATAAGTTGGTCTCTTATGCAATTTTAATCCCAATGTATTGATGAAATCATACATTGAAAAATACATGACGTGTGAGGAAGAAACCTCTATAACCAGAATTTATCAACAATTTTGAGGTTTCAACATAAATGTTCACCTTAATCCATGAGTGGAATGGGTGGATCCTGCAAATAGATTTAAGAACCATGGGTCTTTTGGACTTATCATGTACACCGAAAAATCGTAATTTGTTAATGTTTGTAATACTTCTTCCCATAACTACTATTTGTAATTTGGATGTAATAAATACATATTTTTTTCATGTTGAGGATACCCTCATGGATATAGGGTCCATATTTTCCAACACCAGCATATTTTTGATGTTCTGGATGAATGAAATGACTAAGTCAGTGGCCAAAAGGAGGATATTATGGACCTTATCACTTCTTAAAACATCAATGATGAATGAAATACATATTTCTAGATGGGTATTTGTATAGATATTAATCTTTAATAGGTGTTATATATAGATCCATAGTTGTATGGAAATTATACAACCTGAGAAGATGTGTTGTGCATTCTCCTCAACCCTCATACGTAGACGAAAGGCTGATGAAAAATATTGGCCAATTATCTTTTTTTATTTATGGATAGGCATCCTACCTTTCAATATTTTCTTGATAATAATTAGCCTTGTTTTATAGATAAAGTTTGACTTAAATTTGAGAAAGCATGGTGGAATTGTTTTGGAGGAATCACATTTCATCCTGTAGAATTCTTTGGCATTGAAGTTTCAATTTCTATTCATCTTCTAGATAAGAGTGTCTCTATCCATGAAGGAATTCCTCTGTAGTTTCAGGCCAGTATGAGTGGGGGAAATGTGATTAGGGATGTTGTTATATAAAATGAGGTTATTAATAGGAAATTGATGCCTGTTTTTTGGGACAACCATGATTTCTTTAATCGAGCTAGGTATTATTCCACCAGTTTTTAGATAGACTGCATCTAGACCATCCATTTGGAGTTACACATGAGATCATTAAATTACTACCTGAGGGAAGGCCAAAAATATGAGGCAATATATTTAGGATATCTTTCCAATATCCATGTATTAAACCTGTTTGATAGAAATTCAAGAGAAAAATCATTATATTTCAAGAGGTTCCCAGGGATTTTTCTAATAAGGGAATCATTAAAAATCCTTTGGTCCTTGATGCCTAATCCCCCCATGTCAATAGTCTTGTTATACTGTTTCCATCAAACTATTATATATTTCCTTTCATAGAAATATCTAGTGTATATAAAGTTCATGATCATGTTTTGAAGGTCATTGATAAGAAATATAGGATATCTATAAAGAGTGAATGAGTAAAAAAATATAGAGGTGATCACTGAGTTTACTAAGAACACACTTCCATCTTTGGACATAGAATTTCCTTAACACCTAGTAGAATGGTTATTTATGACATGGGATATATTCCCAAGATGAAAACATCTAACCTTAACCCAAAACATTGGTACACTAAGGGAAGTAAATGAAAGGGATCCCCAATTTACACAAAGAGATATGTTGATCCTATTTTTCTAGGAAACATGGACTCCATCCCTAAATATAATGAAATATTTTTTATGGACAATGGATTTATATGCTATTTCCACATAGTGATCAAAAAAGGATTTTATGGTAGATATGGTTTTTTTGGAATGATGGTCAAGAAGGAGGACATAATCGACATAAAGGTAGTTTGAGGGAGTAAATATTCCTCTACCAACCTTGATCTATTTGTAAATTCTAGTTTGAGTAATCTCATTGATGTATCTACTCATACTGTCTTCAAAAATGGAAAAGTGGAGACCTAAGAGTGGATATCCTTGTCTAAAACCCATAGTGTACTCGAAAAAGCCTCTTGGGGACCCATTAATGAGAATATAAAGTCTTTAAGATTTGAGGATAATGCTATTTAATCTGATAAAGGCATTATAGAGGCAATAATTCCTAAGGAAATAAAATAAAATCTATATTTTATTGTGTTAGAAGCCTTAGAGATGTCAATTTTATGATCAAATTTTCGATCATTTGTTTTTATTTTCATTAGGTTGACACTTTACAAAGGTGAAAATAAATAATTTTGCATACTTATAATAGGGAAAAAACCAAACTGGTTTGGTGTGATGATGCTCCTATCCATGCCTCCCATCCTAGTCATAATAAACTTGGGAATGATTTTAGGGACAATGTTTCCAAATGTGACTATCATAAAGTCTCCGATGTCAATATCATCCTCCTTATTTGGTATAAAAGTAATGTATTTTGAGTGTATTTCATATGGTATAGAGGCATGATTAAAAAACTCCCAAAAAAAATTAATCACCTCATCATGATAGATATCCCAATAGAATACGAAGAATTTGTTTGTAAAACCATTAGGTCTAGTGGTGCTATCAATGTTGGGGGATTAAAGAGCAACTTTGAATTTTTCTTCTGAATGATCTATGGCGAGACTTCAATTTATATGGTCTTTAGTATAAGGGGGTATAATTTAAATCATCATGAGGATTCTATCCACCCAATCATCAGAGTATATCCCTTTGAAGTAGGCTATTGCAACATTAAAAATATCAATTTTAGAGGTAAATAGACAAACATTAATGATGGGGGAATTATTTAATCCCTTTACTCTATTCTATTTATGGAGCAGATGAAAGATCATAGAGTTCCTAACACCATCGTGCAACCACCTGAAATTTAGTTTATTTTGGTCCAGCCTCTCTTTAATAGTTAAAAGGTCATCCAAAATGGAGAGTAATTGGAGTTTTTTCTTTATAGGGAGTGCTCTGATTCTGGTTCCTATTTTTGTTTAAGTCAAGCTGTTACTTTTCATATTTAATATCAGATCAAGATTTGAGAATGATTTTTTTCTCTACTCCCTTTAGATACCTTTGGTGTGCATCAATTTTCAATCAAGCATTTAGAGGCGGTTGCCAAGGGGATCCATATTCTGAGACTTCATGATAACTTCCCTATACCCAGGAGTAATAATCAATCCATTATTGAATATAAATGGAAGATGGGATGAACTTAACATGTGAGTATAGATCTCAATAATAATGAGATTGTGGTCAGAGTGGTATTTAGAGAGGGTGAAGCCATATACCCCAATGAGAGTACTCCTATCATAAACTTAGACAAAAAATCTATCCAAATTACTTTCTTGAATTCCATTCATGGTGTATACACTCCATATAAAATCATATTTAGAAATTAGAACTTTAGTGTGGTTTCAATAGTAAATATAGGAGGAAAACTCATGGGATGCTACCATGTTGAAGTGAGATCTAGTTTTTCATAAGGTCTCAAACTGGGATTTGAGTCTCCCATAATAGTCCATTTGGGATTCATGGTGTTAGATATTATTTCCATATATTTCCATATATCCCTTCTCCGCATGTAAGTGTGGATGCATAAAAAAATGTTATGGATAGAGTAAAAATTGAGTTTTTAAGGAAATTGAGATGCACTATGAGTTCTTTTTTAGGCAATGAGATGGATGCTGTCATGCTTGAGCATCCAGAAGTGGTTCATGTTAGTTTCATGTAAATTTTACTATCCAAAAGTATATCTTATGGATGCCCATTTTAAGGTCTTACAATTTCCAATGTGATTTTTCGTTTCTACAAGTCCCATTAAGAGGGGGTTTTAGTCCACAAGATAGTGTCTAACATGTTAAAAATTGGGTTTCCATAAAAATGCATTAAGTATAAAAATGTATTTTATACCAAAATTAAGAATAATATAGAATCCAATGAAATTTATTGGATTATGTTTAATAAAAAGTAACTAATAAAAATTTAAAATAAATTTAAAAAAAAATGGGAGATTATAAATACTTGAATGGGAAAACAGTTTTATGTAAAATTAGTATTTTTTTACTATTCACTGAAAAATTAATCTTTTCAGAGAAATCTCGAAATATCTCCTCCAGATAATTTTTATTTTCAAATTTAAAAAATAATGTTATTTTTATAAATGAATTTTTTAAAAATGTTAAAATTAATTATAATATCCACACACAAAATAAAATTAAAATCATTTTGAAGAAAATATATTTTTTAAGAATAAAATGACTTTACTAAAAACTGAATACTTATTTGTTATGAATTAATATATATATTTTTATTATATAAAACCTTTATACATATTTTTCATAATGTGACTATTCTTATTGATACCTATAATTTAATGGTTAGGTTAAAGTGGGGTACTATATCATGACTCATTTAGACTTGGGGTTTCAAGTAAAACAAGTTATTGAATACTTAATGTTTATTTCAAAGAAAAATATATGTATAAAATCTTTGGGTTTTACACCTCCCTTCAATGATTATGGTTTTTACTAAGAAATAACTGGGTCATAAATGCATGGGAAACTTGAATCCTCCCCCTTAGATTTTGATTTATCTACTTTAGTGCCTTCTCTATTTTTCTCATAAACATGAAGAAAATATTTCCCTGATAAATCAAGATTTTTAAGCTCCAGATTATACCAAATACTCAATTATATGTTACTATAAATAAACTTCAAAACTGTAAGGTAATATTTATAGTAAAAGAGATAAATAACCATTTTTGAAAATAAAGGCTCAACTTGTTAGTCAAACCACTCATCAAGATTATCACTGAGTTCCTGATGCAACAACTCTTGTAGAAACTTTTCGTGTGAGAAGTATAATTTTTTTAATATTTTCCTTTTGAAATTCCTCATTTATGGGATTTCCAAATATTTCATAAAGTTATTTCCTTGGAATTGTAAAATTAGAGGGAAAGGAGAAATTTCCATCACGCTTAGGATAATTCTATATAATTCTATTAAAAGAATAAACATATGGCTTCTTGGTTTTATTTGAAGAACTCCTAGTCTTTCTAGTATTATTATGGTTAGTAAGAAAAATATTTACAAGACCAAAAAATAATCATATCATCATGTGAAGTCCCTTTACAGCCATCCTCAAAAGGGGATTGGAAACCTACTTCCTTATACTTACCATCCTTACTAGCTTGTGTAGTAGAATCCCCATCCATCGGTCCAAAATCATTATCATCAACTACAACAAGCTTCAACAACTTATCCAATTACTCAAAACTAGAATAAATATGCCCCTTATTTGTGGAGCATGAATTCTATGCATCATGTACAATCTTCCCTTTTACTTGTTTAGTCCTATTTTCAGAATGATACACAGGCTTGTACAAAATCTCTAGAACCTTAACAGAGTCCTTTGTAGTATCATATACACTAGGAATGAATAGTCCAACATAATAATGTTAATTATTTTTACATAATAAATAGTAATATTGTTATAAATCACTAAAACAAAATTAATATTGACTAAACTATTAAAATCATTATTTTTTATTATTTTAAATTATAATTAGATAATAAATATTATTTTAAACTAATAAATATTATATATATATTTATAAAGACAAAAAATATTATTGTAAAACTATGAGTCATAAAATTTTAAGATTATAAAAGATCATAATTTATAAAAAATAACAAAATTTATCTTAGTCAAACAAATCTATCTGGAAATGATAAATGTTAGTTATAATAAGGGAAAAGCAAAAAACTATTAGTAATTTACTATAAATAATATTAAATAAAAATAAATAGTCATTAAATATTATAAAATTTAAAAATTAATCTAAAATAATAAATATTAGTTTTAATTTGGAAAAAATAATAAAATAATAAAATATTAATAAAAAAATAAAAAAAATTGTTTTTAATTTTTATAAATTAGAATAATTCATTAAAATTAATCTAAAATAAATAAAAAACAATGAACATGCTAAAAATATTATTATAAAACATAATTTGTAGTGGTAAAAATTATTATAGATTATTATTTTATTATATAAAAATAAATTATACAATAAATATAATTTTTTATTAATAAATATATTTTTATATATTTATAAAGATTAAAAAATAGTTATAAAATTTTATTTTAAAAAATTATCAGATTATAATAGAGAATAATTTATAATAGAGTACTAAAATTTAGTTTAGTGATAAAAAATAATCTAAGAAAATAATTTTTTGTTACAATAAAGGATTTATATGAAAAATATTTACAAATATATCATAATTGTGTATTATTATGTAGTTCATCACAAATAGGTCCGCATAAGGAATATTAATTTTTCATCTGATAAGTTAGTAATAAAGTAAACAAAAATCACCAAGACTAAAATTATTGTACTAAATTAAAAAATTAAAAAAAATTATGGAAACATTTAACTTTTTATAAAACTATTAGAAAAATATTTGTAATAATACATAATAATATATTTTTAAAATAAATTTTTTGATATTTTTTTGAACATTTTATGTAGAAAATTAATTTCTATTATATTTTAGAAAACCATAGATTTAGGAAATAAACATGAGTTTTTATTACATGATATTAATTTTATAAATCAACCTAGAAATCTATATGCTTTTGGTTTAAATATTTTTTATGTTAAGGGTGTTGAAATTTTTATATCATTTTCATCTTAAAATGTAGAACTTGTTTTAAAAGAGATAATTAGGTACTTATTTAAGAAGTTTGATATTTGGAGATTTGAAACTTTTTATAATGTTGGGGTTCATCTATTATGTTTTGGTTTTTAGAAAGATTTTTTTTATCAATATGGTGAATGAAATTAAAAAGAAAATACAATTTTTTTGGTTTCTAACCCATCCTAGTTTCAAAATTTAGTACATGTGTTTTTTGGACCATATTTTTAGGAAAAAAATACTTATAATAACAATTCAAATCCCGAATTAAAATGATATCAATTTTATGATTTTTTGAAATTGAAAGTGGAGGCCTTATATCCCATTTGGAAGATAAAAAAATATAAATCTATTAAACAAATTTATGGCTATTAAATTTGATTTTTGGATATCTCATAATTGTTTTGTTCAAATATTTTTCTTGGCTAAATAATTGTTTCTAGAGTGAAATACATCGTTTGTAACCTTATATGAAATTATGAAGTTCATAAATAATTTGGGTCTTAGCTATCTGAATATCCATTCATGTTGTAATGAATGCATCTTCTATTATGGTGAAAATGATTTTTTAGTTGTCCAACATGTAGAGATTCAAGGTATAAAGAGGTATAATAAGTAATGTATATTTTTGTTTCTGTTAAAAAGTTGATGTATTTATTGATGACACCCAGATTACAACATCTATTAGTGTCTCACAACACAGCCACACTGATAACAAGGAATAAATACAATATTATTTCAGTAAAATATTAAATCATTAGTATAATGGTTATTAATAGAAATAAAATGATCATGTTCATCCATATTTTTCTTCAGAACCTCATTGTGTGTGGTTAGGTCTTTCTACTAATAGTTTTTGTCCATTTGGTGCTTACAAAATTCAATATTTTTGTTGTCCTATTTTCATATCACTGTATAACTCATATCCTTATATGTTGATGAAGGAACTGTAAGTCAATTTGGTATTATTAATTCCAGGACATGCAATGTAAAATATAGATATTATTTAAAGACACCGTGTTATGATTTAATTTTGTTATGGAATGTGGTGTAACTACATATGATGCAGTTGTAGAATATATTTTTTCATAGAAAGCTACATTAATGTGAAAAATAAGTTTATTTTATATATATGGTATGTTATTTTGATAAAACAATTATTTTACAACATCATGTCCATACTGCATGGGTGACAACAAAGCATTTATGATTTTTAACGGATGAAAACAATGTTTTTTTGACTTTCATTAAAATTTTCTTCCTACAAATTATCCTTTAAAATTTAATAAAAATTACATTTCAAAAATTATTATTGAAATATATGGAATCTGATAGTTATGTTAGGTATTTAGGTAAAACATATCATCACTCTATTACCTCATATTACCTTTGGACCAGTATATACCGATAAAAAATTAGCATATTTAGGGGCGACCACAATTTGATAAAGCGAAGTATTTTTTGGATGTTCTATATTCTTTTTATTTTTTTCCATCACACATTATATTTCATGTATATTGGGAAGAACCATTTTAATAACATATTTTATACTGCGTGGGACACACCTAAAGAGATTAAAGATACTATAAAGGCACAATTAGATTCTATATAAACTTATAGGTGTCCCAATATTGAGTCATTTGAAAGGAATAGATCACATAATTTAATGAATACAAAATCAGAGTACGAACTTTATAAATAATATATTTTCTTATTATATTAATGGATTGTATATTTTAGTTAACTATATGGATATTCCTCTATTTCATCTCATCATGTCAAAAGTGGTTATATTACGAGATTGAAAATTTATGATTTTCATGTCAAAATGGAAATATCACTGTTTATTGGCCTTATTGTATTGTTGTATTCTTTTATTTGGGATGTGTTGACCAAAATATATTATTTTTTTGAGATATTTGTGTGGAAAAATATACTATGATGTACCGAGTATGAAATAAAAAGATGGTGTATTAATGTTTTATAAATTTGAGAAAATATTTCTTCCAGTCTTCATTGATTCAATCCAACATGTAATATTAAACTTTTTATAAAAAGAATAAATTAGAGGGATAATATATTTATGATCTATATACCCAAAAAGGATATGCATCCAATAATTGAATAAGAAGGTACATGAAAAAGAATAAATTAAAGGATCAATTGTAGAAGCATACATTTAAGAGGAAATTTAAAATTTACACTCTTATTATTTTCAATATGAATATCTGTTAAAACATAATTGAATAGGTTTTAATGAGGGAAATGTTGATGATGTCACAAACCATTGATTATTAGTACTTAATCAGCGTGAGTTTAGATTTTTTGGTGATCATGAATGATATATTTCTGTTGATAGAAAACACAGAGCTTATATTTGTTCTACTCAACTGTAATGAAATGATAGAATTTGTGTAGTAAGTGATACTTTTACCTATTTTCAATTTTTTTAAAATAATATTTTTATTTTTATTTTTCATTATATGATGATCATATAAATTTTTTTTACACAAAATACACTAAATGATCTTGAAGAATGTTGAGAATGTAATTTTTCCTACCAATTTCAAAGAATCATAAGTTAAATTGTTTAGAGTCTATCATATGAAATCAAGTTGTTATAAATATATTATTAATTATTTTTATATTTTTTAGGTATAATACATGGAAATAAAATTGATTTTCAATTATGTGGATTGAGTAACCCACTATAAAAATTAGTGAAATATTATAATTCATATGCGATTAACGCATTAAGATTTCATTCCTTTATATATGAAAAATAAAAATATAAAAAATATTGGTTTTTAATAAAAGATCGCATAAAAAAGTGATTTTGATTTTTATGGAATGATAGATATAATAATTGAGTTGTGTTATCTGGGGCATAAGTACATCAAAATGTATAAATATTATTGGTTTGATATCAATAAAGGCTTTATGTTCATCCAAGATATAGAGTCGTTACCATTAAATATAAATTTTTTCTTATAGTAAATGAACTATTTATATTATAATATCAATAGAATCAATATTATTATTAAAATTACTTTACTTATTTGTGAGATTTATATTTTTGGTTTAGTGTAATAAAAATGAAATCATGTGACAATGAGTTATGAAAAATGAAAGTGATCCTCTAAAAGAGTAAAATATTGAAAATTTTCAAGAACCATTTCTAAATATGTGTCTTACTCATATATATATATATATATATCAATGATGAGTCCCCATGATTAAGGGTAGATATTTTTGAGAATTTTGATGATGTATATAAGGAATTAAAAATTACAATGGATGGTGAAATTTACACTCGCAAGAAAATTAGTGATACCAAGGAGGAAGATATATATATTTAAAAAATGAATACGAAGATGAAGGTGAAGAATATATTTTATTTGGATTCAATAAATATTTATTAGTACAATGTGATAACACTACACCAACTTCTTGGTGGGGTCAGGGCCTTACACGATCGAAGATTAAATATCATATTATTGAGAAATGTATATATCATGATTTTGATCCTCATCGGACGAAGTAAGTTTTAATTTGAATATCATTTAGTATTCATTTATTTTATTTTATTTATAAATTATGTTACTAGTTTTTGAAATTTCTATAGATTTAACATTGATATGTAGGCTAAGATAGTTCTATTTTGAGGAACTATTTTTTTCTCTATGGGTGTCCTAAGATCAAGTTCCTACTGATGTACGTCATCACATGAATGAGAACTAGATAGTATGCATAAATAAACAATTTATTTTATTATGAATGTATATAATTTATAATTTATTATATTATTAAATATTTATAGGGTTTACATTCTCTTGTTGATAAGAGCATGAGACCCTCTATTTCGGAGGCGTTGAAGAATTTCTTACATTATGATTTCCATCTATTTTAACAAAATATTTGGATGATATATATGGATAGAGTATTTATGACTATCTTTCATGATCCATGTTTACCTCATAAACCCAATTTTTTTCCTGCCTATGTTTTGGATGGATTATGCAGTTATTAGATAGGGGACTTTCAATAGGTTATCATATTCTTCTTGATATTATCTAGGGATACAAGACGTCAAACATCGAGTTAGGAGTCATAATTTTATTATAAATCATTGATAATTAGTAAATAATATTATTTAATATATATATATATATATATTTTTAATACTAAATTTTTATAATAAATTTGTATATTATATGGTTGATCTAGTTGTTATAGAGTTTGATGTTTAAGAGAGGTTATACACTGATATAGTACCAAGTATATTACTGGTGAGAGACAATTAAAGATTATGATAAGTATTTCTTTGGTTTTTTAAATTAATTTAATAATTTTATTATATTTTTCAATTTATATTTGTACGATTATAAGAGACATATGATAAAAAATATTTCCCAGATGTGTGATAGTTAGGAATTAAAAGATAATAGGGATGATACCATATTCTAGTTATGTTTTGACTAGGTGTCTTTGTAACATACCAAGTAAGTAATGAATAATAGATATTCTTATCTATGTCTATTTATGAATTAGATAGTGTTTTAGAGGCTGAAAATGAGAATAAATCCAATCTTAAGCACGAAATACACTAATATTTTTAAAAGATTGTTTCACACCCTTTTGATGGAAAACCATTTTTAAATAAAACTTTTGAAAATTTTATAAGATCTATTTTTCAAAATAAACTTATTATTTATTATTGGGACATTGAAATTTACTTTGGATAATTTTTTGGTATTTTTCTGACAATGTTCATTTTTAATGAATATTGAAAAATAGTGCATTTTACATCAAAACTGCTTTTTCATATAATTTAATTATATGATTAGATTATCTTTTTAATTTGTTTTAAAGTTTAATTATAATATATTTTTACAATTTAATACAATGGTGGTCATTATAATTAATTTCACTTTTTAATTGGGCATAAACAAGTGCCAAACGTTTCATAGATATTGTTTCAAAAAACCCGCTATTTGTTTTGACAACGAGAATTATTTTTAAATTAATTATTTCAATTTATTTGTTTGTAATTTAGTAAAATGGATTCCATATTTGGAATCAGAAGGTCCAAATTATGTAATTAATACTCTTTTGTTTTTGGACATTATGAAAAGTAACGACGATAATTATCTTTAATTATCTTGATTAATTAGTAATCAGGTAGTAAAGGATAATAAAATAATATCATAATAATAAAAAATGACCCCAAAATGTGTCCTAATGATACTGGTTGTGTCTTGGCCGACCATGTGATGCCTTGTGCAAAGCTTAGGGACCCCATGGAATCACTTTTGGGTGAAAGTGACACTATCATTTTATTTTTAAAGAAAGGAGAATATCACTAAAGAATGTATCACCCGAGTAAAACATTTTTAGTTTTGTTTGTGTGAATTATATATTAGAATATAAATATTAATTGGAAATATAAAACTATTTCCTACATCATAGTATTTTTTTTTATAATTTTTAGACATTAAATAAATTATTTTATTTATGACATCATGATGATGCAGCGATTATCTCATTAATTAACGATTTAAATAAAATGAAACAATAATGTAAAATATAAGACTTAAAATTGTTAAAAACCTATTGGAAGAGTATATTTAGAACCCTTATCACTTTATAATCAAAATATATCAATTTAGGAGATTTTAAATCTGAAACTCATTTTAAAATAAAGTAACATTTCTTGACTTTTCAAGAGTGCCCCTCCTCTCCTCTTATAAAAGACCCCCACCTCTACCTCTTTACAAACACCTCCCAAGCCATTTTATTGGCCACGATCTGCTCATTTTATCTCTCCTAATCCCTCTATTCATCCTAGAAGCCTTATATTTGGCAAAAATATCTTCAATAAACCCTTTTGGTTCAAACCAAGAGGAGTTACCCGATTTAAAGATAAAGACTTCTCTAATGTTCTTTTGTTTTATTTTGCTTCTCCAACCCCCTAAAATATTTTTATTCCTTTATTTTGTAACAAAAATAGTATCTTAAATATACTAGGATTTTTTTATGAGAATATTTCGAGATACACTTACACACACCTTCATCTAATGGTTAAAGAGCATACTCTTTCCGTGGATGATGAATTTCTGCCTCACAAAACGATGATTGTTAATTATTCTTCTAACACCTTCAAAGGTGGCCATTAAGATGTCACTATATTTATATATGATATATAATATGTTTATGTTTTCCTTAAGCTTCTATATTTTTCATTTTTGGCATACCTTTATGGTTTCCATTATTGGTAAATGCGATATCTTCATTTTAGGAAGTGCGGACTACCGCCCCCTCAAAGTGATTTGATTTGTTAAAGACATATGTGGGATGTATAAAGGATGGAGTTAATGATATTATATGTTATATTATACTGGAATTATAATATACCTTTATATCATTATGATTCCATTCCATAAAATACGAAATAGAAATGAAAGTAGCGTTCATGCGTACGTATGAGTTACCGTCTCCATGAACGGTGCATTTCATTTATTACCTCTAAATGTTATGTAATATTATAAATGCATGTATATACTGTATATATATGATATATATGATATCTAAATCATGAATATAATTAAGGATATAATGTATATTTTACCACATGAACAACTTGTAATTATAAAGAGTTTATTTTTGACTCAGGTACCAATGATCGACAAAACGACCATTATTAAATTAAATAATTACATATTGTTCATAACATGGTAATAAGTGATATAAAATAAATAATGACCTCTAAAAATGTTCTTAAGCAAGTAGAAATTAACTCAAGTTTATTATTCAAGAGATTAAAGAATGATCGGGTCAAGTCAGACCCGAGGTATGGGACTTCATCTGAATCTCCTTTCATTGAGGCATATCTAGTTTTATACATGACTTTATTTTTTACGGTGTATAAACCCCTTTTAATTTTATGTTTATTCAAAAGGAACCTTTTTTATATGAAGTGTTTTACTAAATGACAAAAGGAAATGTTTTTGTCGTACGTATGCGGCGACAACGACTTCTCCGCCGCCATGACCGTTATTTGAGTTTCAGCTTCCTCTACAAGCCATAACTTTTTTTAAACGAAAAAATAAATACCATGGTATACATTTCTATTATTTTGGTAATGGAAATGGTTTTCAAAATGTTTTATTATATAAATGTGTTTTATTGATATCTTATGATTGAAATTTTGAAATGTTATGTTTCAATTACGCATGTTTTATGTGATACGATTATGTTACGGTTCTTGGGAATTGTTATGCAGAGGGGTGGTTCCTTGATAAACTAAGGTCGGGTGAGACCGATATAGCTCTCCATTGAATTGGGTAACGTGAAGTAGTTAAATCTTAAGGTTTCTCCGAAGAGATTTAGGGAATATAATGTGATGGGTATTCCAAACGTAACCATGAGGGTTACTTCCTACGTAAGAATGTTATTAATGCCTCAAGTTGCCTTTAATTTTTATGATTTCTATGATTTATTCATGATTTGTTGAGGTATGTTAAAATGCTTATGTTTTAAGAGTAAAGTATGATTTCTTACATGGACTAATGTTTTCATTTCGTACTTTTATATCCCTTACTGAGCTTTTTATGCTCATCACAAGTTTTTGAAATGTTTTTCACAGGTTAAGGGAAAGGTACATGATATGATGATAGTGTCAAGGAAGTGTCAAGAATAATCCATGTTTTATTTTAAATAAGTTTCCGTTGATGGGAAAAATGAGTACTATCTTTTATGTGACCACTTTGTTTAAATGTGGAATTTAATGCATGATTTATGATCTAATTCTCTAAAACTCTAAACCGGAAAATATTCTCAACGTGTATTATTGAAATAACTCAAGATTAAGTAATGTTTAAGGCTGGGGACTTATAGTTGGTATGAAAGGTCAGTTTAGATAACTTTAGGAGTTAGAATTATATTAAATAATTATCCAAAAATATCTTTTTTATAGTCAAATTGAAATGATATAGCATTTTAAGATTACAATGTTACTTCATCTTAGACATGTTTGTTCAGAATGGATTTCCATAGAGGAAACAGGGAAGTAGTGCTAGGAAGGCATACAGAAAGAAATGACATTCCAAATCAGCATCCTGAGATGGTCAGAATTGGAACTGAATAGTTTGTTAAAGTAACGACGCTGTTGATTCAAGCGATAAATGGTGGTGGTATCCATGCATGAGATCATCCAGATCAACTGCAAAGGAACATGTCAGTGGTGGAACATTTAATGAGGCAACATCCCCCATCAATCAGAGGATCATCTGACCTTGTGCTAGCTAAAGGGTGGATTAAAGCACTAGAGAATATTTTCGATGTCATGGGGTGTTCAGACAATCAAAAGGTTAATCTTACTGTTTACCATTTGGAGGGTGAAGCAGATCAGTAGTGATCGATGGTTAAAAATACCAGGGACGCTGATGAGATTGATGCTCTCGACTGGGATGAATTCAAAGGTATGTTTCTTGAGAAGTATTTTCCTAAGGCTGTTCAACTTAGGATGGAAAAACAATTCTTGTAATTGAGGAAAGATGACGACTCAGTGGCTGCTTATGAAGAAAGGTTCACTCGATTGGAAAGGTATGCTCCAAATTTTATCCGAGACCTTGATAGTAAAATCAATAGTTTTTACTCAGTATTAAAGCCAAAATATAAAAGGGCTTTGGCTTCTCGTGAGTTCAAAAGTTATGAAAAGCTTGTTCGATGTGCTGAGAAGTTAGAAATAGAGTTTTCCGATGATCAAGTGTTCTATAAAAACCAATAGAATAAGAGAGGTGGTAGGAGAAAGGGAATAATTCTTCAAAAAGGTCTGATGGTAAGAAAGATAAGTTTCTAGTTTGTGATAAATGTGGTAAAAGGCATGATGGGGAATGTATTTTGTATTCTGGAAAGTTCTACCGATGTGGTAAGATGGGACATAAGGCTCATGATTGCACTGAAAAAGATCTAGGTGATGGTAAGACCAAATTTGATTTACAGTTAGTGAAATGTTTCAAGTGCAATGAGATGGGTCACTATGAAAACTAGTGTCCAACAAAGAGCTCGAGTGATGGGAATCACTTAGACTACAAGCAGAAAGGGGTGGTGAAATCCTTTGCAACTACTTCAGCAGACGTTGGGCCTTCAAATGAAGTGGTATTAGGTACTTTGTTTGTTTTTTTAGATTATGACAGTGTGTTTTTTGATTCAGGGTCTACACATTATTTGATCTTTGAAAACGTTTCTAGTAAATTGGGAATACCATCTCAAGAAATGACTCTTGAACTTGTAGTAAAAACACTTGGGGGAAATATTGAGGCAAAAATAATTTATTAGAATCTTTCTATCCTTATCCATGGAAAGAACCTACTTGCAAACCTTATTGTTTTACCTCTAGTAGAGTTTGATGTTATCCTAGGCATGGATTGACTCTCTATTTAAAATGCTAAGATTGACTATAGAGGTAAAGAAGTTTCTTTTCAGAAAGACTTTCAGTTTGTTTACAAGAATGAACCCTTACTGTTGATAACATATCAAGAGGCTGAGAAACTTGTAAAAGATGGAAATGAATGTTACCTTGCACATATTGTTGAAAACAAAGGAACTGTTCAGATTAATGATGTGCCAGTGGTAAATGAGTATCCTGATGTTTTTCTTAATGAGTTTCCTAGAATAATACCTGATCAAGAAGTTGAATTTACTATTGACTTAGTTCCTGAGTCTAAGCCAATTTCAAAACCCCCTTATTGAATGGGTCAAATTGAACTTTTAGAGTTGAAGGAGAAATTTCAATATTTATTAGAGAAAGGTTTCATTCGACCTAGCACATCACCATGGGGTGCTCCTGTTTTATTTGTTAGAAAGAAATATGGTTCAATGAGACTTTTCATTGATTATAGATCCTTTAGTAACATCACTGTTAAGAACAAATATCCTTTGCCTCATATCGATGATTTGTTTGATCAGCTCCAGGGAGCTCAGTATTTTTCAAAGATTTACCTGAGATCGGGGTACCATCAGTTGAAGGTAAAGGAAGCAGATATTCCAAAGACTGTGTTTCGTACAAGATATGACCATTATGAATTTGTAGTAATGCCTTTTTGGCTAACCAATGCACCTGCTGTATTCATGGACCTTATGAATATAATTTTTCATGAGTTCTTGGATAAGTTTGTGGTTGTTTTCATTGATGATATTTTGGTGTTTTCTAAAATTAAAGAGGAGCATGAAAGACATCTAAGGGTTATTTTGAAAACCTTAAAAGAAAATAAATTGTATGGGAAATTCAGAAAGTGTGAGTTTTAGTTGCAAAAAATTTCTTTCCTTGGTCACATTATTTCTATAGATGGGATAACTGTTGATCCTACAAAAACAAAGGTTGTGGAAGAATGACCAAGACCCACAAATGTAACCGAGATTCATAGTTTTCTTGGTTCGGCAGGCTATTACCAAAGGTTTGTTAGAAATTTTTTCCGGTTATCTAGTCTAATGACTAAGCTAACTCGGAAGGGTGTTAAGTTTATCTAGACAAAAGAATGTGATGATTGTTTTTAGGAACTGAAAAGAAGATTGGTGAATGCTCTAGTTTTGGCACTAATTTCCAGGAATGGGGAGTTTGTTATCTATAGTGATTCTTCATTGAAAGGACTTGGTTGCTTCCTAATGAAGAATGATTAGGTAATTTCTTCTGCTTCACATCAGTTGAAAACTCATGAGGTAAATTACCCTACACATGATTTGGAATTAGCTGCTGTTGTTTTCTCTTTAAAAATTTAGGGGCATCATTTTTATAGAGTAAAGTGTGAAATATATACCAATTAAAAAAGTTTAAAGTATATATTCACTCAGAAAGAACTGAACACGATACATAGGAGATGGCTAGAATTAATCAAGGATTATGATTGTACAATTCATTACCATCCGGGAAAAGCAAATAAAGTGGCCGATGCCTTGAGTCAAAAAAGTAATACTTCATTAACAATGTTGCATTTGGAACGTGATACTTTGGTTAAGGATTTGATGAAATTTGGCATAGAAGTTGTTGGTGAAGGATGTTCTTCTGTTTTGTTTCAAGTATCAGTGAAATCTTCTCTATCAGACAGAATTAAGCAAGCACAAAAGCAAGACAGTGAGTTGTAGAAAAAGATAGATCTGGTTCAGAAAGGTAAGTTGCCTAAATTCAACATTGATAATGATTGTGTTTGGAGATTTAGGAAGAGATTGTGTGTGCCTTGTGATTCACAATTGAATAGAGAGTTGTTATTTGAAGGTCATAGTTCTCCGTTTTCAGTTCATCCAGGCAGTACTAAGATGTAGAGAGATCTTTGGGAGTATTACTGGTGGGATGGAATAAAAAGAGATATTGCTGATTTTACTGTGAAGTGTTTGAATTTTCAACATGTTAAAGAAGAGCGGTAGTTATCGAAAGGGATGATTCAGCCTTTACTAGTTCCAGAGTGGAAATGGGAGAATATATCCACGGACTTCATTGTGGGATTGCCGAAGACACCTCGAGGTAATAATGCAATCTGGGTTATTGTTGATCACTTGAGTAAATATGCTCATTTCCTTGCTATACGAGATGCCTTTTACCTAGATCAACTTTCCCATTTGTATCTTAAAGAGATAGTCAGGTTACATGGAGTTTCCCTCTCTATTATATCTGATCTTGATCCCAGGTTTACTTCTAACTTTTGGAAAGGCTTTTGGATGTCATTGGGTACTGAATTAAATTTTAGTACATCTTTTCATCCTCAATCAGATGGGAAGTCAGAACGAACGATTCAGACTTTGGAGGATATTCTACGTGATTGTTAGATGGATTATCAGGGATGTTGGGACCAACATATTTCTTTGGTTGAGTTTTCTTATAAGAACAGTTTTCATTCCAGTATACAGATGGCACCATTTGAGGCATTATATGGGAAAAGATGTCAAAATCCAGTTTTTTGGGATGAAGTTGGTGAAATGAAGTTGATGGGACCATAATTGGTGGAAGAGTTGGAAGAAAAAGTTCAGCTGATACAGAAACACATGAGAATAACTCAGAGGAGGCAGAAAATTTATGCGGACAAAAGGAGGAAGGGTCTCTCTTTTGAGGTAGGTGATCATGTTTTTCTCAAAGTATCACCATGGAAAAGTGTGATGCGATTTGGTAAGAATGGAAAGCTGAGTCAAAGGTTAATTGGACCATATGAAATTCTGGAGAGAGTTGGATCAGTTTCATACCGAGTGGCTTTACCTCTGAGTTTATCTCAGGTACACAATGTTTTTCATTTTCAATGTTAAGGAAGTACATGCCAGATCCATCTCATGTTTTGAGTCCAGTGGTAGTTCAGCTGGAAGGGAATCTATCTTATGAGGAACAACCAGTCCAGATTCTTGACCATAGGGAGCAAGTGTTACGTAATAAGGTGATTCATAAAGTAAAGGTTTTGTGGAAAAACCACATGATTGAAGAGGCAACATGGGAATCTGAAAATGCAATAAGGGATAAATACCCCCACTTATTTGATAAGTAAATAAATTGCGGGGACAAAATTTTCTAAAGGGGGGAACGATGTAACATCCCAAGTAAGTAATGAATAATAAATATTCTTATCTACGTCTATTTATGAATTAGATAGTGTTTTAGAGGCTTAAAATGAGAATAAATCCAATATTAAGCATGTAATACACTAATATTTTTAAAAGATTGTTTTACTACCTTTTGATGGAAAACCATTTTTAAATCAAAATTTTGACAATTTTATAATCTCTATTTTTCAAAATAAACTTATTCTTTATGATTGGGACATTGAAATTTACTTTGTATAATTATTTGGTATTTTTCTGACAATGTTCATTTTTAATGAATAGTGAAAAATACTGCATTTTACATCAAAACTGATTTTTCATATAATTTAATTATATGGTTAGATTAGCTTTTTAATTGGTTTTAAAGTGTAATTATAATATTTTTTTACCATTTAATCCAATGGTGGTCATTAGAATTAATTTCACTTCAGAATTGGGGATAAAAAAGTGCCCAACTTTTCATAGATATTGTTTCAAAAAACCCGCTATTTGTTTTGACAACGGGAATTATTTTTAAATTAATTATTGCAATTTATATGTTTCGAATTTGGTAAAATGGATTCCATATTTGGAATCAGAATGTCCAAATTATGTAATTAAGACTCTTGTTGTTTGACATTATGAATAGTAACAATGGTAATTATCGTTAATTATCTTGATTAATTAGTAATCGGGTAGTTAAGGATAATAAAATAATATCATAATAATAAAAAATAACCCCAAAATAAATCCTAATGCTACTTGTTGTGTCATGTCCAACCATGGGATTCCTTTTACAAAACTTAGTGACCCCATGGAGTCACTTTTGGGTGAAAGTGACACTTTATCATTTTATTTTTAATGAAAGGAGAATATCACTAAAGAATGTATCACCCAAGTAAAACTTTTTTAGTTTTGTCTGTGTGAATGGCATATTAGACTATAAATATTCATTGGAAATAAAAAATATTTCCTACATCATAGTATTTTTTTTATAATTTGTAGACATTAATTAAAGTAATTTATTTATGACATCATGATGATGCAACGATTATCTCATTAATTAACTATTTAAATAAAATGAAAAGATAATGTAAAATATAAGACTTACAGCTGTCAAAAACCTATTGGATGATTATATTTAGAACCCTTATCACCTTATCCTCTAAATATATAAATTTGGAACCTTTTAAATCTGAAACTCATTTTAAAATAAAGTAAACTTTCTTGACTTTCCAAGAGTGCCCCTCCTCTCCTCTTATAAAAGGCCCCCACCTCTACCTCTTTACAAACACCTCCCAAGCCATTGGATCGGCCAATATCTGATCATTTTATCTATCCTCATCCCTATATTCATCCTAAAAGCCCCAACTTAGGCATAAATCTCTTAAATAAACCCTTTTGGTTCAAACCAAGAGGAGTTACCCGATTTAAAGGTTAAGACTTCTCTAATGTTCTTTTGTTTTATTTTGCTTCTCCAACCCCCTAAAATCTTATTATTAGATTCTTTTGTAACAAAAACAGTATCTTAAATATACTAGGATGTTTTTATGAGAATCATTATAGCTACACTTACACACAAATTCATCTAATGGTTAAGGAGCATACTCTTTCTGTGGATGGAAAATTTCTGCCTGACGAAACGATGATTGTTCAATATTCTTCTAACACCTTCAAAGGTGGCCATTAAGATGTCACTATATTTATATATGATATATAATATGTTTATGTTTTTCTTAAACTTCTGTATTTTTTCATTTTTGGAATACCTTTATGGTTTCCATTATGCGTAAATGCGATATCTTCATTTTAGGAAGTGCGGACTAACACCCCCTCAAAGTGATTTGATTCGTTAATGCCCTATGTGGGATGTATAAAGGATGGAGTTAATTATATTATATATGATATTATACTGGAATTATAATATATCTTTATATATTTATGATTCCATTCAATAAAATACAAAATAGAAATGAAATTAGCGTTCATGCGTACGTACGACTTACCGTCTCCTTGAACGATGCATTTCATTTCTTACCTCTAAATGTTATGTAATATTATAAATGCATGTATATAATGGATATATATGATATATATGAAATATACATCATGAATATAATTATGGATATAATGGATATTTTAACACATGAACAACTTGTTATTATAAAGAGTTTATTTTTGACTCAAGTACCAATGATCGACAAAATGACCATTATTAACATAAATTATAACATAGTGTTCATAACATGGTAATAAGTGATATAAAAGAAATAATGAACTTGAAAAATTTTCTTAAGCAAGTATAAATTAACTCAAGTTTATTATTCATGAGATTAAGGAACGATCGAGTCAAGTCGGACCCGAGGTATGGGACTTCGTCTCAATCTCCTTTCATTGAGGCATATCTTGTTTTATACACGACTTTATTTTATACGGTGTGTAAAAACCTTTGACTTTTATGTTTATTCAAAATTAATATTTTTTATATGAAGTGTTTTACTAAATGACAAAAGGGAATGTTTTTGTGGTACGTATGCGTCGACAATGACTTCTCCGCCGCCAGGACCATTATTTGAGTTTTGGCTTCCTCTACAGGCCATAACTTTTTTTGAAAATGAAAAAATAAATACCATGTTTTACTTTTATTTTATTTTGGTATTGGAAATGGTTTTCATAATTTTTTATTATATAAATGTGTTGTATTGATATCTTATGATTGAAATGTGGAAATGTTATGTTTCCTTTATGCATGTTTTATGTGATATGATTATGTTATGGTTCTTGGGCATTGTTTTAAAGACGGGTGGTTCCATGATAAAATAAGGGTAGGTGATCCCAATATAGCTCTCCAATGCACTGGGTAACGCGAAGGAGTTAAATCTTAAGGTTTCTCTGAAGATATTTAGGGAATATACTATGATGGGTATTCCAAACATAACCATGAGGGTTACTCCCTACGTAAGAATGTTATGAATGCCTCAAGTTACCTTTATGTTTTATGATTTCTATGATTTATTCATGATTTGATGAGGTATGTTAAAATGCTTATGTTTTATGAGTAAAGTATGATTTCATACATGAACTAATGTTTTCATTCCGTACTTTTATATCCCTTACTGATTTTTTTATGCTCATCCCAAGTTTTTGAAATGTTTTTCACAGGTCAAGGGAAATGTACATGATATGATGATAGTGTAAAGGAAGTGTCAAGAATAATCCATGTTTTATTTTAAATATGTTTCTGTTGATGGGAAAAATGATTACTATCTTTTATGTAACCACTTTGTTTAAATGTGGAATGTAATGCATGATTTATGATCTAATTCTCTAAAACTCTAAACCTGAAAAGATCCTCAACGTGTATTCTTGAAATAACTTAAGATTAAGTAATGTTTAAGGCTAGAGACTTATAGTCTTTGATGTAAGGGATGATTAGTGTTTTTCAGAAAGTCCAAGTGATCATCACTGGTTCATGATTGACTCTTTGTTGGTTCCAGGAATAGAAGAAAAACTTAACAGGGATGATCCTAAATGAGTAATTATTAGATTTAATGGATCATTTAAATATAGTTCAAGACACAAAAAACATTACCAATGAAATTTTAATAAACAATATTAACAAATAATATCTCAAGAACCAATAGAATATATTTTTCATGTCAAATTTATTATTAATTTTAATTGATCAAATGAAACAATTCCTCTATCTAGAGATCTTTATTTGATGAAGATATTGATCATTAAAATCATTTTTCATTCAAATATTTTTTATTTTTTAGTATCCTAGTCTAGAATACCTATTGTGAAAATCCAAATGTGTTCCTATGATATTCAAAAAACACTGATGGATTTCTGGGTGCTTGTGCGATAGATCGACCATATTATGGAGTTTGTCTTGTTGGATATGACAATTCCTTCATGATTGATGAGTAAATATTGCAATCTCATTATTTAAATATCATTCTTGAGATGATGGTAGAGGAATTATATTCTTATAATCATTCTTATATCTTGAAGTAAAGATCTATATTTTTTTGTACACAATTATTCTCAACTTCAATCAATATATTCATAATAAACACGATTGTCCTGATGAATAGATATGCGGGCGATCATTAGTTTCTATATATGAAGTGAAGTGTTCAATTATTCATGTCCTCCCCAACCAAAATGATGTTGGTATGAGTATCAACTGGAATGGTTCTGCGAATAGGACTCTTGTAAGGTGCACTTTTTGTTGGCTCTTGTATCTCTCATTTTGTTTTTCCATCAATCCCTTGATTGTGTAAGTATGTTACACCTCGTGTTTTCACTTCTAACTTTTAATCTTTTAATAAATCTATAGAGGCATGAATTGGGCGACAAATTCATATCTCAGTTTTCCTGAAAAATTAGACATGGTTGTATATTTATTGAGGCAGAGTTAGGATTGAAATGTTATTTAGTTGAACGAAAACCCATTAATAATTTATTAAGCCTTTATATGACCTTGTGCCATTTTATAATAATAATATTGCTATTTTCTCATGGATTGAGGTAACTAGAGAAAAAATAAATATTCTTTTACCATACTGTAAATTAATATTTATTACCAAACATAATCTTGTCCTTCTAGTCATCATCTACATTTATCAAATACCAGAATAAGTAAATATTATATATCCATGTAATTAAATAATTACCTTTTTAATAAATATTTTTTAATTTATGTGATCAATAAATATTTAATAAAATTGTCTCCCATAATTGAAAATAATATTTATTCCCACAATTAAATTTGAATATAATTTAATTGAGATCAATAGAAACACTTAGTGTATGACCCTCTATGATTTTTTCTTGTTAGAATTAGATGGGGTTACCTAAAGTACAATATTACATTCCTGCAACGGGTCAAGGAAACCAAGAGAAATAAGTTAATGTCACAACATTGATTACCAAATTCAAGTGGTCACTTTATGATATAAACCCTTTGTCATGATATCTCATCAAGTAGGTTTCACACTCATGTCATCAAACTATATTCTCGAAATGATTTTGTTTGAATATCTGAAATAAAATCATCGGTACACCATGGATATATAATTTAATGTGATAGTACTATTTCAATTAAATGAACTAGATTTCAAATTCCCTAAATACGAAAGGGAACTTTCTTCCTTGACTTATTCATTAATAACATGTCATTTGTGATGCACACAATATACCGTACATCCTTCAAACATATGAATCATGGTTTTGTTTAGTAAATCTATGTTTATGATTCATGAAACGAATTAATAATATTTTTAAACGATAATGAAAATTACAAAAAATGAAAGATAGGAATATACGATGACACATAAAGATACAGAATTCTTTCTGGTGGTTATGTTCTCATGATCTCTTATATTAGAGATTACCAAGTGAAAACATAATGAGATAAAGTCTCAACTATATATGAGAAATTTCACCTGATTGTCAACATACTATATTCCATATCATATAATTTTATATAACCTTAGAAAAATGTTTAATAATATCATCATGGAATTTTACATTTCTTCTTATAATAGGGAACTATTATGCCCTTTTCAGTGTGATAGATACCCTATGAAATTATTTCATTAAATTCACATAGAACTATGAATTATTTATAATAGGATATTTCAATTAATATTCTAGTCCTTGAATATACATGTAATCCAAAGTATAAACAATTGTCTATATAAAAGCAACTATAATTGACTCCCACTTGAACTATAGAAAAATATAAAAGAATTTCAATCTCTTGGACCTCACATAATGATCACATTTCTACTAAGTTATGGCTTTAGTCATGGTGTCCCCTATTCTGTCTTCCATGGAGACTCTACTCACTACAATTTCACCTCTATAAGAAAAATAGCTTAGGAGATGATACTTATGAAGTAAGTGTTTCTTCCACTATTGTGATATTGGATTATGTGTGTGAGACACCACTACAGTGTTGTCACAATAGATTATGAAATGATCTTTCCTAATCAGAATCACATCAATATCTTTGATGAATATGTGTGTCCAATCTTCTTCTTTACATACCTTAGAATCCACAATATTATTGAACTCTGTTGTGTAATTTTTGACCAAGACTTACTTTATCTCTTATAGTTCCTACACTTCTACAAAATAAGCCTTTAACAGTGAAACAAATGTCCTTTATCAGTGCTAGACAAGCTCTAACTACCATAACGATATTGAAATCCATAGTATTTTTATCAACGCAAAAAAATCACTAATAAAGGTGTCATTTTTTAGCGCTGATAAAGGGGACCTTTATCAGAACTTCTATAGGTGTTGATAAAGGGAACCCTTTTGAGCATTTATAAAATAACTAATAAAGGGTACCTTTATCAGTAGTTTTAAAAGCAAAGATAAAGGGGCATACTGCCATGTGCGTTAACAAGACACTATAACACCAGTGCAGTGTGCTGTAACAGTACACTACAACACCAGAAACACCACCAGAAATTTGAAATATCAAGTACAAATAAGAAATTTAAATAAAATAAACTCCAAAACATAAATACAAGAAAAAAATATATTATATAAATTTCAGACATTAGTTTATACAATTAAATAAGTACAAATTATTACATACATTCAAAAATGTCAATGTTACTTTATCTTTTAATCCTGACCCTGAATAATGCTGTTGTCGAACAAACAACCCCTGCTCAAGTAAAAGAATGTACCTTAATAAAAAAAATTCTTATTTTAGTGATAATATAAATACATAAATTAATAGAAAGTGTCAATTTTAAACTAAACATTGAGTCATACCAGGAACACTGTGTTTCAGATTGGGTTGAGGTTGATTCTTGCGCATCACATAATTTCTTGTTCATCTCAAAACTTTATCTTTATGAAAATTAACTAACTAAATACAAAATAAGAAATATAAGGAAATTAATTTAGTAATATAATATATAATTATGAGAAATCAATCTAGGTTCGTTTTATTGGTTTTTGAAATATGATGTGCATTTTAAACTAAAATGATACCTATATATTAAAAGGATGTAGTTGGAATCAAACCAATCACACCATATATAATATTTAGGTTAAACCAATTCCTACATGACCCTAATGATATATGGATCATTTTAATAAAGTATCAAAACAATTCTAATGCATTTTTTTAGTTTTGAGTATGTCACTTGCCTTTTTTTCTAAAATGTCATTTAAAACTGGAAACACACACTTTGAATCATATAAGTCACATGATGTGTTATTTTTTCATGATACTAATTCCTACATGTCAATAATTATTTATGAATCATTTTACAAAATTATCAATACAATTTGATCTTGTTTTATTAGTTTTCGGTGAATGAATGTTTTAAAACTGAAATGTCAATTTTAAACTAATAATAGATTATTTGTGTCATATAGGGAATATTGTGTATCATATTGAGGCGAGGATTATTCCTAAAAGTCCCAAATGACTTATGGATCATTTTAATAAAGTATCAAAAAAATCTAAATGCATTTTCACGGTGTTGAGTATGGCAGTTTCCCTTTTTATGAAAATTCAAGTCAATTTTAAATAAAAAGATGCACTTGGAGCCATACCATTAACATGATTTGTTGGATTTAGGTGAGGATTATTCCTACATGTCTCAAATTACTTATGGATAATTTTCCTAAAGTATCAAAATAATACAAATTTGTTTTCTCAATTTTGATCACATCACTTTTATTTTTTATTAATACGTAATTTTAAACTCAAAACAGTTAATTTGAGTCATACTGGTTACATAGTGTTTTAGTTTAACATGATACTGATTTTTACACCTAAAAAATGAATTATTAATCATTTTCAAAAATTATTAATACAAAACGAGCGATTTGTTTTATTTTTTTATGAGTGACACATTTTGAACTAAAATATCAATTTTAAACTGAAATAGAAACTTTGTGACATATAAAGTGTATATTGTATCAGATTGAGGTTAGGATGTTTCCTACAAGTCAAAAATTACTTACAGATAATTTTCCAAAATTATAAAAAAAATATAACTATGTTTAATCAATTTTGAGTATGTTAGTTGTATTTTTTACTAAAATTAATGTCGATTTTAAATAAAAAGGCAAACTTGGAGCCAGACCGGTCACACTATTTGTTTTATTGAGGTGGGGATGATTCATAAATGTCTCAAATTAATTATGAATATTTTTACTAAAGTATCAAGACAATCAGAACTCATTTTCTCAGTTTTGAGTTTGAAACATTTCATTTTTACTAAAATGTCATTTTAAACTGGAAACATGCACATTCAGTGAGTGTCACTTGATGAACTAAAATATAAATTTTAAACTGATAACAGACACTTGGATTCTTATTGGTAACATTATGTATAAAATTGAGATGATACTGATTTATACACATAAAAAATGACTTATACATTATTTTTATAATGTATCAAAATACTCCAAATGTGTTTTTTTAGTTTTGAGTTTGTCACTTTATTTTTTTTAATAAAATGTCATTTTAAACTGGAATCACACACTTTGAGTCATACCGGTCACATAGTGTATCAGTTTGATGTGTGACAAATTCCTACATATCAAAAAATGACATATGAATAGTTTTCCTAAATTATCAAGAAAATCAGAGTGCATTTTATCAGTTTTTATTGATTGAGACTTTATGAATTTAAATATAAATTCTAAACTGATGACAGAAAATTTGAGTCATACTGGGAAAATCATGTATCAGATTGAGGTTCGGTTGATTCCTATACATAAAAAATGACTTTTGAATGATTTTCCTAAAGTATAAAGTTATTAAAAATATGTTTTATCAGTTTTGAGCATGTCATTTTCCAATTTTACTAAAATTAATGTCAATTTTAAATAAAAATAAGCACATGGAGTTATATTTATCACACTATATATCAGATTAATGTGTGGCTGATTCCTACATGTCCCAAAGTCTCAAAAAAAAAATCCAAAATACCAATGTTACCATGATTTATATTGAATTGCTATGTAAAAACTTCCAAAACTTCATATTGAGTGTATTTTCTTACCCAAAAGGGTATTTATGGCTAAGAACATCGACTAAATATGCAGTGTTGTAGATCTACAATAAAAGGAAATGGAAAGGGTAGTAAAATTGGTAGAAAGAAACATTTTATCTCTTTTTTATCTTGTCAGAGATATTTGAAAGAAATATATGATTTCCCAAAAGTTATTTGAAAAAAATGAATATGTATTCAATAAAAATGGTAAGAAAACTAACTTACAAATAGTAGATAAAATGATGAAATAATTAATTAAATAATTACTAGGAATATACCTTTTTATGATAGTTTTACAGATTCTTGACTCATTTCCTTGTTTTCATTATCTCTATTTCAGTATTGAAGTTTAATCTCTCATGAGGATGAGCAACATCAAACAAAACACCCCTTCTCAAACAGAAGAGTACACCTATATAAGAAATCAATTATTATCTGAGTAATAAAAAAATGAAATAAATTAAACATAAATATGAAGCAATACATTAATTCTATAGAAAATGATTTTATCATGAAAACGTCAATTGTAACTCTATGATTGATCATATGTAATGTCATTTCTCTTATCACAAAGGTAGTGGAGGGAACTTGAAGTAATGTAAAAAATGCCAATATTGTAGGGGTGAAAGGTTTTTAAGAGAGAATTAGTATGTGTAATTTTGGGTTCATAAAGGTTTGAATGATGAAAAAAAATCTAAAATAAATGAATTTAAAAAATATGAATTCCTAAAATATATATGAAAAGAACTAAATAAGTATTAAATAAATATTATAAGGAAATGAAATTACATATGATAGATAAAATGATGAAAATATTAAGTAAATAATAGTAATAATTCAACTTTTCATGATATATGTATACATTATTGACTAATTTATTTGTTTTCATTATCTCAGTTGTAGCCTCAAAGTCTAATCTCTCATGAGCATGAGAATTTTTGAACAAAACACCCTAACTCGAACAAAAGAATACAGTTATATAAGAAAAAAATTCTTATGTGAGTAACAAAAAAAGAAATAAATTAAAAATAAATATATAATAATACAATAATTTTATGGAAAATTATTTTACTATGAAAAAATAAATATTACCTCTGTGATTGAGCAGAGAGAGTATCACTGTTCTTCCTTTAATGTTAGTGGATAGAACTTGAAGGAAAGTGATAAATTCCTACACTATAAGGGTGAAATGTTTGTGGGGGAGAAGAAGTTTGTGGAAGTTTTGGTGAAGAAAATCATGAAATATGGAAAAAAGTATTCTAAAATAAATGAACTATGCAAGGAATAATGAAAATTAAATAAAATATTAATTATATAATTTTTTGTAAAATAGAGAAAGTATGTCATAACATTACCTTTACATCTTCCCAAAGGGTTTCCTTCATTTTAGTATGTTATTATCTGGGATTGGTAAAATCATCATGTGTAGAATAAATTGTCAACATGATTAGTCCAACATTTAATTTGGATTATGTTAATGTATTAAAGAATATATAATATTGTGATGAAATAAAAATTATATCAAAAAACACTTTCACCTTCTCATGGAACTCTATTTTTTTTAAAGTTTTTGGTTATTTGGTTCCTTTATAGAGAATCCAAATCCCCTCTTTGTGGTCTCATATAATATATAATACCTGATTTACATTATGACCAACATGAACTAATTTTGATTTGCTAATGAATGTTCTATCGTCAATTAAATTTTCATCCGACCCAAAATTTGTTTTATTTTATAGTTGGACAATTGAACAATTCTTGTTTACTAAATCTGAGACATAAAATACATTCACTGTTTGTGATTACATTATGAATGACTCATATTTTTTCCTTGCACAATGAAACTCACCTTCACAAAGCCGATTTAATCAACTTTCACTGCACTCATGTTGTCAATCCATTTTTAATGGAAAATAAAAACTTGAAATGTTGTATAATACAAATAGAATATCTTTTTGATAATGTGAAAATATGACATATTTTCATAAATTGGATTTCTATCTTTGGAACCAGATATGTGTATCACTTTTTCTATAAGAGTATCACTAATGTTTTAGAACATACTAAAGTCATCATGTTATTTTGAATAGAATATATAACCATTGATTAAAAAACCAATGTATGATATACCATTTTCATTTGGTCCCATGGGTAGCCATCAAAATCATTTTGCAATTGAATTCAGATATTCAGATGACTCCTTATAAATTTAATCTTAGAACCATACTCTAAAGTATTTATTATGTTTATTTTATGTCCATCCTTCAACCCTTGATGGATTCAAACATATAGGAATTTATTTGTGAGATTCAACGTATATATCAATATCTTCACTATTTTTTAAAATGTAAATTTTCTCTTACTACTACTCTTTCAAGGAAATTGTAACAACATGTCTTATGGAAATCCTTTCACTTATAAGGCGTCTGCTGTGACAAGACATCAGGAGACTGATGCTGTCAACATATGATAGGTAATCGATATATATTTAAATAGCTTATTTAACAATATATCATTATAAAAAAAAACTTTATAGGTGACTTTTATTCTCAACATACCCTTTCAAAATCTTTATATACTATTTAATGAGGCACATCCATCTATAATGGACAATACCACAAACTTGAACCTCTCTAACCAAGTGAACCATCAGGTGAACCATTATATCAATGAATGATGGTGAGAAGAACATCTATAATTCACATAATATGATTGTAACATCCTTATTCATGATTGGAAAATTCTTTGGCTTTATAAATTTACTACATATGGATTTGAAAAATAAGCAGGGTCTATTTAATGCATGGTTTACATTTTTAGGAATAATGAAATAGAAAGTGACAAGAACAAACTTTTACATAAAAAATTTCAATCATGTGATTTTAGTCCCTGTAACTTCAAATTAGTCATTGACATGAAATTATTGATATTTTATTAATACCCCCATGGAACTTTCAAACTATTAAGGAAAAGGAAAAATTGTAATTTTTCATATCTATATAGAGTGTAATCTGATAGAGGGACAAAAGTCCACCCTTTACCCTTCACTAGTGAAAAAACTTCCCTTATCCTCATTTCAATCATGTCAAACCCAACCTTAATTCCATATATCATTTTTCCAGGAAGATTTAGTAACATTACAACAAAACTATCAAATACATTTTTTTCTACATGCATTAAATCAAAAAAAATGTCTGACATACAAACAAATCGAATATAGTAATTAAAAGAAAATCTATCTCTTATTCATATTGATTTCATATGGTTTTTGTAAAATGGTTTACCAAAAACAATGAAAATATTTTTACTTTATCAAATAGTTGACCACCTGTTAGTGGATATGATGTTGTACCTTATTCGATATTCCTATCAAATGATGTCGTCTATGATCAGTATTTATTTCATCAAGGTAAAACTTTATGATGTCCTAAAAAACAGTCTTTGAGGAATGTTTCAACTGAACTAAGTGTGTACAATATTAACAAATGGGACACCCCAATATTCATTTTATTCTCTGGCATGATAAATTTCCATAAGTGGCGAATTCATTTATCATCCCATACAACATGGAATTTAATGTGAATTTTTGAATTATATGAGAAATGTATATTGTAACACTAGTATCCCATATGAATTTTAGATCTTATATCAATGGAGCCAAATAGAAATCAATATCATTATTGGGTGTCTTTGGTCCAGATATAAGAAGAGACAACCTAATTTATTTGTGTTTCTTTCATAACCATGGTAGTAAGTTATAATTTACCAACATAAAGAGACATGTAATTTGAGTACTACTTTATAAACCAAAAAGATTTATTCCATTTTTAGATAATGTAAGACAAAATTTTCTTGCCTCATTTCCAAATTCAGGATACTCGTTATCAATTTTCTTGGACCAAGGAGAATCTCCTGGATGATAAAGGTTCCCACATTTAATTATTGTATCTATATTCCATGTCAATTGTATCACGATTTCTTGACATACATATAGTTTTCTAAACCAAAAAATTATAGAAAAGTACCAAATATATTTTAAAGGACTTGATTTATTTTTCTTGTATTGATCTATGTCTCACTCAGGGAATTTTCTGAGTGATTCATGGTCCGTTAAAAACAATATTATTTTTTTTTGGACAAAAATGTATTTTTTAGAGATTGTTCCCATTGAATGTAGGATTTTTTTGTGACATATGTTCGATATGGTAGTTCATTTTCTTCTGGTATCATATCATTTAGGAGACCAAGTAATTCTGTAAAGATGGTGTCACTCCATCCCCTACCATTATTCAAATTATATAACTTAAACATAACTAAAAATGTTGTGTATTTAGTAAAAAAATATACAATGGTCTCTTAGCACAACTATTTAACTTCCCAAACATTTTTTGACAACCATGAAGGTTATATTTAATTGTAATTATCATTTCTTCCATGAAGTCTCCATCATCATTTACACTATTATTCATCTAAAATGATCCATAAACCATGATATCATCCCAATCAGTGCACATGTTTAGTTTTCCCTATGTTTAGTCTAACATTTATAGATCTGATATATTATTTGACAAATAAAATGTTCTTTTAACTCGTATAGACTATTGTTTCTAGGATAATGTCAATTTAAATAGAAAAATGACTTTATAAGGGTCTTATGCATGCTCTATTGCAAAATTGATGCACTCTTTAACTCCATATTCAAAATATTTTTTCAAAATATTAGTGTGCATATAATTTCAAATCATATCCATCCTACTGGGTTTATAAAAATTTCATTTTTAATAATAAATTAATGAATATGCATAATATTATCATTATCAGAGGTAAAAGTTATAGATAATTATAATAAGGGAAACCCATTATTTGATGGTTTCAAATAATTTCAGTATGATTTAATGAAAATGGGTAATTGAATTTAAGAAAAAAATTACTCCACTATAGTTGGTTTTATCCTTTTTATTAATCAAAAAGAGAAATTTATAGAAAATTCTCATCCTCCTCATCTCATTTCCTAAAAAGTTATCATTCCATTTTATTATTTGACACTCATTCTCCTTCTCTTGTGGACATGCACATATATTTCTTGAAATACTCTTTGGAGTGGTCATCGTTGGGATAAAGAATTCTAAGAAAAGTAAAATCGACATAGAAGATATGGGGGATGATTCCCAAGAAACAAATGGTAATAATAACTATTCGGGATATGAAGTTTTTGACGATGACTGTTTCACTCCATTGTGTTTTCTAAAAGGGGTAATTCCACAATTTGTTATAATTACACTATTAAAACTAGTTATTAACTCATGACCTATTGAAGGTGATATTTGGGGGGAACATACGTTCTTGTTTTTGATTCAAGGGGTCTCAGTGGGGACATGTTATGATAATTGATTCCTTGGGACCTTTATGAATTATATATTTATAGGATAAATCCCACTTTTAGTAATTTAAATCCTCTAACTATGACTAGTACTACATCTATTAAAATGAACCATCAAGTCTTTCTCAAATACCATAAACAAATTAAAATATAATATAGGAAATTAAGGGGTAATAAGAAACTGAAATATGATAAATAATCATAATTAAATCTCATTATATAAACTAAAATATATAAAAATTTATTGATAATACATTTTAACAAATAAAGAGTTATTTTATATACATGGATGCTAATAAGATATTACTATGGGTGGAACCAATACATGTAGACCTAAAATGATGAATACCTAAAAATAATTTCTAATAATTATTCCAACATATATATAATTTAATAACCTCCACTCTTTTTTGGAACAAGTTATGAAACAACCTAATGAGTTATTACATTTAATATTAATGGTATATCAAATATTTGAAAATATCTCAAAAATAATAATTTCAATTTCAATTAAAACTTGATAAGGAATCAAAAAATAGTTTTTAGAAAACAGTATACCTAATAATGATAAAGGTTTTAAACATCTCAAAGTTCATATTTGATAAATTTATTCAAGAATTATGTTTATAAACAAGAATTATTTCAAGCATATGAAGAGTAGGATTTGTAATAAAATTTCATTTTCATGGATATTACGGATTCTATGGTGATTTTGGTCATATATTATTAAATTTCAGTCATAATGAGATAAATAATTGTAATTATGGAAAATATAGAGGATTTAAGTTAAAGGGGAGATGAACCACTATTATAAAAATAATTTCAAATTGAGGCAAATCTTCATAAGTAAAACTGGTTGATGAATTTCACCCATTGAATGAATTCTATTGAACAAGTGAAAAATTAAACCTTTTTATGGATGATTATAAATATCTTATAAAAACATTGATGAATGTAAAGAATGAATTATAAATGTATTATATAAAAAAGAATGTAATGTAAGATGATTTTATTATTGATGTAACACTAAAGGATTTATAAAATAAATATCCTTTCATATTAGATATTGGTTATTTATCTCACATGATAAGAAAATTGATGTAATTAAATTCGTTTGAAATGATCAAAGGGTACTTATTATTTTAGAAATGGACGATCACTTAAGATAAATTTTTTGCATTTAAATGATGTTGGTGATAAAAATCAATGTTAAAGAATGATATGTTTTTAGATGGATTAAAGTAAAACATAAATAGTGTTTATTAGATTCACGATGAAGGAAACAAAGTGATTTTTAAGATGTATTAGTGATTGGGTTATCATTTAAAAGATGGCTATTTTTTAAAAAGGTATAGAAAACTAGCCAAACCATATTCTAATTTAGGCTTGGTAAAAATTTAAGGTAATTGAGTTTGAAAGAGGCAATTGATTTATGGTTGTAAAATATTCATCATATTAGTTAATAATAAATTTAAATACTAACATAAATTGGATGGGTTGACATATTTTTAGTACTAAAAGATAAAATCGATAGATATTTTTTACTAATTAGAATCAGAAGTTTGTTAATAATTTAAATAATAAATTAGAGATTTAAATGAAACAGCCCTTTGAGTTTACTCAGTATGATATATATATGGACCCTCAAGGTATAAATCAATGAATTTGGATAAGTATTTTATTCGACCATTCATAATTTGTCACGACCCGCCCTCGGGGCCCGTGCTGTGACTACCCCAAGCCCGCCTTCCATAGGCCAGGGGATGGCGACTGGCACCAAGGCGTAAAATCCCAGTAAAAAGGGAAGTCATTGCCTTAATAAAGTAACAACCACCACAGAGTCAGCAAGCGGAAAGTAACTACAAGTGCAGAAAAGTAAAGGGGGCCGGAATACAAGCCCAACTGAAAGTAAAGTACAACTCGAAAGGGAAAACAGCAACTGAAAGTACAAGCGGCTCCTGGGATGTCCTCCTCGATTCCTACCTGAAGGGTAGGTACAGATGGCTCAGCTCCTGGATCGTCCACCACGGATCCTTCCTGAAGGGTAGGTACAGATAGCTCACAACTCCTCGGGTCCAACTGTCCGCTCCGAGCACGTCCCGCTCAGTGGTCCTCCTCCGGGTACCGACCTACTCCGAAAGCCTCAACCGCAGTCAGCGCTGTCCGTCGTCTGCAACCAACACAACGAAGTGCGGGCATAGCCCGTGCAGGGGTGAGTATAAGATACTCAGTAGGGACCCCGAGACCCTCGAAGGTCTCCCGAAATCCACAAGGATAAACCACAAGAAGGATACAATCACGAAGTAACATCCAGTATTGATTAGGTATAAGCCCATACATATACCTATGTCACCAATTTCCGTTCGACTCCAACACCGAGCCCAAGAACAACCCAATCCACAAAGAAGAGTAAACAGTAAATCCACACAGGATAACAGTACAAGTCCACACAGTTTATAACAAGTTCATGAAATCAACGAATAACCATTACCCAGGTATATGCCCATACATATACCTAAGTTATCAAGCGGTCCATCTCAATCATGAGGAAACACAAAGATCATTGACTCAGCTCAAACCAGGATTTTCATTATCGAAACCGTAGCTGCTGAAGAGCCCCGTCTCTGAAGTGTGCAGTAGTCCTGTCATGACTCCGAGGTACTGCTCACTAACCTATGACTGCTGAGGTACTCCTCCTGTCGAGTACTGCGGGTCTGCTGCCAACTACTGGGCGCTCCGTCCGCTGAGGGTCTGCTGCCAAATACCGGGCGCTCACCCAGATAGCCTACTGAGGTACTCCTCCTGTCGAGTACCGCGGGTTTGCTGCCAACTACCAGGCACTCCGTCCGCCGTGGGTCTGCTGCCAACTACTGGGCGCTCCGTCCACTGGGCTAGTCGACTCACTCCAAGTCGAGTCGGTCGAGCAATCGTCAGGTCTCAGTCATCTACATGGTCTCCGTACTCCGCACGCACGTCTCATCGTCGCGGGTCTGTCGCTACAACCAAGCGCACACACTCCGTAGAGTATCGCGGGTCCGCCGCTACAACCAAGCGCTCCACCGCCAAGGGTCTGCTGCTGCATTCAAGCGCACCACCACTGTCAAGTACCACGGGTCCGCCGCTACACCCAAGCGCTCCACCGCCCTAGGTAAATAGAAGATTCAGCTCACACAGGTTCGGTAGCACTGTTCCACGTAGGATCACTGAGTGTTGTAGTCGTCGTCGTCGAATCCACACAGGTTCTCTGTACTGTCGTCGTCGCAGTCACAGTAGCAGTAGTAGTAGTCGTCACAGTAATAGTCGCAGCCAGCACTAGGGTTCCCGCACACAGAAAGCTCGTTCGGAGGGTCCGCTCCACGAGCCGAGAGGCTGATACATCAACTGTCACGAAGACCGAAGTTGATGTATCCAAAAGTTCCGTATCGACAACAGGAACTCAACGCAACAGACGGCGCGTCGATCAGACGCCCGGTCTGAGAGTTATTGGCATTTTCGTTCCCGGGGCCCGGTTGGTTTTTAAGGAAAAACCAACCCGACCGTACTCCACCTGCGTCCAAACCTCGGGCGGAGTATGCCAAAAGATCCGTCTCACTTAGAGGATTCCATCAAAGTCGACGGCACGTCAATCGGACGTCTGGAACTCAAGATATGAGCGTTTCCGCTCCGAGGGCCCGGTTGGTTTCGTGAACGAACCAACCCGGCCGTACTCCACCCGCGTCCAAACCTCGGGCGGAGTATACCAAAATATCCGTCTCACTAAGAGGAACACAACGCGACTGACAGCGCGTCAATCGGACGTCCGTAGCTCAAGATATGAGCGTTTTCGCTCCGAAGGCCCGGTTGGTTTCGTGAACGAACCAACCCGGCCGAACTCAAAGTAAACCGAAAACCTTGAGTGCGATATACCGAAACGACCGTCTCGATCCAAGGATCGCGTTGCCGCAGACGGTTCGTCATTCGGAGGTCCGAGGCTCAAGTTATGAGCCAAAAACCAAATCTGGTTCGAAACGGGGGGGTCCGGGTCCGGGCCGACCCGGACCGACCCCCCCCCCCCCCTCGGGGCGGCGCGGCGGCGCGGAGGCCGCGGCGGCCAGTCGCCGCGAGGTGGCGGCACGCGGGGCTAAGCCCCGCGGTTCCTGGAAAAACGGCGCGACAATTGCCACGCCCTTGATTGAAACCGCCCCCACGTGGGGGCCGGTTTATTCAAGAGAACCGGGGGGGCCGGCTGCCCCCCCTCCTTCAAGAACCGCCCCCTCTTTAAGTGGGGGGTTTTTATTAAAACGGCCGGGGAATTAATTTCCCCGGTTTTAATGATTTCCGGCCGGCCAGCTGGCCGGCCGGTTTTCTCCAACGGGACCGGAAATTTCCGGTCCCCCCTTCGGCTTCCGACGCCGGCGGCCCGGCCGCCGGTCTTCTCTTCCGCCGCGGCCCGGAACCGGCCGCGGTCTCCTCGTCCCGCCGCGGCCCGGAACCGGCCGCGGCGTTCGTCATCCGGCGCGGTGCGACGGCTCGCGCCCCTTCGCCGTGCTTTGATTCTTTCCAACGCGGCGCGACGGCGTCGCGTTCTTGAAGTTTCTACCCCGGCGTGGCGCGACGGTGCCGCGTAAAAAAAATAAACGTACGGTAATCCGCGTGGTGCGACGGCACCACGCCACTTTGCTTCCACCGCAAGAATTAAACAAGAACGATGGAGGGGGGTTCGGCCGTGTTCGTGCGGTCCGGCCCCCCTCGCGTTAACAATAACACTTATATAAAATATTTAAATGCCTCACGTAGACATGCGATCCACGAGCAAGAAAAGGAATAAGGAAACCAAAATGAAATCAACAACCCCTACCTCGGGTAAAAGTTCGATGATTTGACTAAGTCCGCGGAAGTCGACGTCGCGGAGATCGGGCGTCGCGGTAGTCGTTCGTCAATTCCGTTGACGAAGAGATACGTCCGATGTGATATGTCGATGGAGAAACCTCTTATGTCGACGAAGGGAATCCGAGGAGGAAGCGGCGTTCCCTCTCGTTGACACCGAGGACGAAGAAGAGAGGCGTCGTTCTTCGTCGGAGTTTGAGCGTTCTTCGTTCTTCGTCAGAGTTTGAAGATGAAGAAAAATCTCTCCAAAATCTCTCAAGGAGACAAACAATCAACCCATAATAAAATAAGATAACTTCTTATTTTATTATTACAAAACACAAAAGAATTTCAAAAGTTTGAAATTCAAAAAGGGGGTTTAACTCCCACAATTAATTAAGTAACTTAAGTCAATTAAGAGGGGGTTAAGGGAACTTGAAAAGTCTAGGGGTTCGTGTGGACCCCACCACACTTAATCCTCCCAAGGGAGGTTAAGTGGGTGTGGGTCCCACTTCCAACCCCCTTTGGTAGGATTTTAACAAACTAAAAATAAAATTTGTCTTACACAAATTTTATTTAGCTCAACTGAAAACCCCAAAACTTAACTTTCAACCCGCAACAAACGCAACTCCCGAAAAGGTCTCTTTAAGCGAAAATCGGCGTTGCGAGTTCATCAGTGCCCTCGGATTTCAATTCCGAGCACCGGATCAAAAGTTAGGAATTCCCGCTCGTTCGTTCACTGAACGTACCCGAGCCAAACTTCGGAAATTAATTCCGGGTACTCCGGGCCTCGGAATCAGGTGCCGTCTGAAACCGCGCTCTTGTAAAATTCTAAAGAAAATTAAGAAAAAATTTTCCTTGAATTTTACGGGTCTTTACATTACTCCCACCTCAGGGCTTTACGTCCCCGTAAAGCTACATCAAAAACTAGGGAAACAAATGAGGGTACTGAGCACGCATCTGAGCCTCCCGCTCCCATGTGCTCTCCTGGAGATTTTCGTGCTGCCAACCGATGTGCACGAGAGGAATCGATCGCCCACGCAGGACCCGCTCCTGTCGATAATCTATCTCCACCGGGACCTCCGTAAAAGTCGCCCCATCGTCAACGTCAAGCTCTCCATGATCAATGATGTGCGTCGGGTCGTGCACGTATCTCCTCAGCTGAGATACGTGGAAGACGTCGTGCACCCGGTGCAACTGAGGTGGTAGAGCCAGGCGATAAGCCACCTCGCCAACCTTGCTGAGGACCTGGAAAGGTCCGATGAAGCGCGAAGATAACTTGCCGCCTCGGCCAAATCTCCGAATACCCCGTTGAGGTGAGACCGCAAGAAGACGTGGTCGCCATCCTCGAACTCCAGTGGCCTCCGCCTCCTGTCAGCGTATGACTTCTGCCGGCTCTGAGCTGTCCTCATCCGCTCCTGGATGACCTGGACCTTCTCTGTCGTGGCCTGGACCATCACAGGTCCCACAAGAGCTGCAAGATTTCTTCTTTGCCGAAAAGAGAAATTTGGTCTCATCCCCTGGATGAACCACATTCTTTGCCTAAAACAGTCAATCCTAACATGGATGATACTAATCCATACCAAGGATGACGTCGTAAGGCCTCGACGCTACTACTAAGAGATTCAACCATTACTCTCGCCTCCAAGGATTGAGTCACACTGTCGGCATCAGTGTGTGGTAACTGGGTCTCCTCCAGTAGATGTCTCACAAGTGAGGGTCAAGTCAACAGTCAAAACTGGAACCTCTTAGTAACATCACGAAAGAGGACAGGAACGAAAAATCACAAAGGTATGCGTCTTTTATTATTGCAGCTCATAATACAAGACGCTACACAAATGCAACAAGGAACCAGAAGTACAAAGGATGTATCTACTAGTTCAGCTCCTGTCCATCGGCTCCCAGAGCTCCATGATCGAAGGCCTCGGCTGCCTGAAGTTGAGCTCTCGCATGTTCACCTACTCCCTGTGGTCGGGGTGGACCTCCTGGTGGTGGTGGTGGAAGAGCCTCAAAGCGTCGCCCACCACCGGCTGCTCGTCCAGCTCCTCTACCTCGTCTGCCTCCTCCCTGCGGACCGCCACGGTCGAACCTCTGCCTCTGCCTGGGAGGTTCTTCACTTAACTGCTGATCATCAGCATGGCAGGTCGGACAGTCACGAGCCATGTGACCAATCCCGCCACAGGAGTAACACTGCCCACTCTCGGCACGCCTGGCTCTGACTCCGCCCCGGCTTCCCCGTACAACTGAGCCTGAGTCGTGCAGTCGGCCACCGATAGGTCTGGTCTGCCTGGAACCCTGAGTCATCCGTCGGCTACCTGCTGCAGATGACTCTGTCACGTGCCGCCCTGCGGTGAGTTGCTGTGCTGGTGTAGACTCAGCAAAGAAACTCTCAATCAGAAGTGCCCGCTCCAGTACTCCTGTCTGAGTCGGTATGCTGAGGGAGATCAGCGATGCCCTGATCTCGTGTCTCAAACCCTGCTCGAAGGTCCGGGCCCGGAAGAATGGGTCCCGTACCATGTCAGTCGAGTAGCGCGAGAGATCGGTAAATCTCGCCGAGTACTGAGCGACCGTCATGCTGCCCTGCCGCAGCTGTAGAAGCTCCTGGATACGCACCGCACGAAGGGTGGCTGGGACGAACTCCGAGCGGAAGAGGCTCTCAATGTCCGTCCAAAGAAGAGATGCCTCATCGTGCACCTGGAGCATCAAGCTCCACCATCGTCCTGCTGCTGCGTGTAGTAGGCTCGCAGCGAGGATCACCATGAGGTCTGCTGGTGTCCTCACTAGCCTAAACACTCGAACCACTGCCTCCAGCCAGTCCTCTACTGCCTGGGGATCCGTCTCCCCGCGAAACCTGGGCGGTCGCTGGCGCTGAAACTCATGCAGTGCGCTGAGGCGACGTGCATCGTCAGCGGCTGCTGCTGGAAGCATCGGGGGCTCGGCGGGTAAAGCTACCGTCGGTGCCACTACTGGAAAAGGGCCCTGCACCGAGGCCTCGTCGCTCGGTGGGCTGTCATCACGCTCGACTCTCGGAACCCTAGCTGGCTGCCGTCGTGGGGCCATCCTGAAAGGAGACAGGTGCGCCACGGTCAAACAGTAAACCTGGTGAGCTGACACAAAGAAATCACAAAGAAAACTTTGAAACACACACGCAATCAATGTTTTCGTGCATTAAGTCGGAAATCAGAATTCAGGGTCCTGGTGTACGGATACGTCGGCCGCCGCACCAACACTGGACTCCCTGGACTGATATCCACACTCAATATGCTAAACATTATTGCCTCACATAGAAAAGATCAGAGTTCGCGGTAGAACTGAACTCCTCTGATACCAATTTGTCACGACCCGCCCTCGGGGCCCGTGCCGTGACTACCCCAAGCCCGCCTTCCATAGGCCAGGGGCTGGCGACTAGCACCAAGGCGTAAAATCCTAGTAAAAAGGGAATGCATTGCCTTAATAAAGTAACAACCACCACAGAGTCAGCAAGCGGAAAGTAACTACGAGTGCAGAAAAGTAAAGGGGGCCGGAATACAAGCCCAACTGAAAGTAAAGTACAACTCGAAAGGGAAAACAACAACTGAAAGTACAAGCGGCTCCTGGGACGTCCTCCTCGATTCCTACCTGAAGGGTAGGTACAGATGGCTCAGCTCCTGGATCGTCCACCACGGATCCTTCCTGAAGGGCAGGTACAGATAGCTCACAACTCCTCGGGTCCAACTGTCCGCTCCGAGCACGTCCCGCTCAGTGGTCCTCCTCCGGGTACCGACCTACTCCGAAAGCCTCAACCGCAGTCAGCGCTGTCCGTCGTCTGCAACCAACACAACGAAGTGCGGGCATAGCCCGTGCAGGGGTGAGTATAAGATACTCAGTAGGGACCCCGAGACCCTCGAAGGTCTCCCGAAATCCACAAGGATAAACCACAAGAAGGATACAATCACGAAGTAACATCCAGTATTGATTAGGTATAAGCCCATACATATACCTATGTCACCAATTTCCGTTCGGCTCCAACACCGAGCCCAAGAACAACCCAATCCACAAAGAAGAGTAAACAGTAAATCCACACTGGATAACTGTACAAGTCCACACAGTTTATAACAAGTTCATGAAATCAACGGATAACCATTACCCAGGTATATGCCCATACATATACCTAAGTTATCAAGCGATCCATCTCAATCATGAGGAAACACAAAGATCATTGACTCAGCTCAAACCAGGATTTTCATTATCGAAACCGTAGCTGCTGAAGAGCCCCGTCTCTGAAGTGTGCAGTAGTCCTGTCACGACTCCGAGGTACTGCTCACTAACCTATGACTACTGAGGTACTCCTCCTGTCGAGTACTGCGGGTCTGCTGCCAACTACTGGGCGCTCCGTCCGCTGAGGGTCTGCTGCCAAATACCGGGCGCTCACCCAGATAGCCTACTGAGGTACTCCTCCTGTCGAGTACCGCGGGTTTGCTGCCAACTACCAGGCGCTCCGTCCGCCGTGGGTCTGCTGCCAACTACTGGGCGCTCCGTCCACTGGGCTAGTCGACTCACTCCAAGTCGAGTCGGTCGAGCAGTCGTCAGGTCTCAGTCATCTACATGGTCTCCGTACTCCGCACGCACGTCTCATCGTCGCGGGTCTGTCGCTACAACCAAGCGCACACACTCCGTAGAGTATCGCGGGTCCGCCGCTACAACCAAGCGCTCCACCGCCAAGGGTCTGCTGCTGCATTCAAGCGCACCACCACTGTCAAGTACCACGGGTCCGCCGCTACACCCAAGCGCTCCACCGCCCTAGGTAAACAGAAGATTCAGCTCACACAGGTTCGGTAGCACTGTTCCACGTAGGATCACTGAGTGCTGTAGTCGTCGTCGTCGAATCCACACAGGTTCTCTGTACTGTCGTCGTCGCAGTCACAGTAGCAGTAGTAGTAGTCGTCACAGTAATAGTCGCAGCCAGCACTAGGGTTCCCGCACACAGAAAGCTCGTTCGGAGGGTCCGCTCCACGAGCCGAGAGGCTGATACATCAACTGTCACGAAGACCGAAGTTGATGTATCCAAAAGTTCCGTATCGACAACAGGAACTCAACGCAACAGACGGCGCGTCGATCGGACGCCCGGTCTGAGAGTTATTGGCATTTTCGTTCCCGGGGCCCGGTTGGTTTTTAAGGCAAAACCAACCCGACCGTACTCCACCTGCATCCAAACCTCGGGCGGAGTATGCCAAAAGATCCGTCTCACTTAGAGGATTCCATCAAAGTCGACGGCACGTCAATCGGACGTCCGGAACTCAAGATATGAGCGTTTCCGCTCCGAGGGCCCGGTTGGTTTCGTGAACGAACCAACCCGGCCGTACTCCACCCGCGTCCAAACCTCGGGCGGAGTATACCAAAAGATCCGTCTCACTAAGAGGAACACAACGCGACTGACAGCGCGTCAATCGGACGTCCGTAGCTCAAGATATGAGCGTTTCCGCTCCGAAGGCCCGGTTGGTTTCGTGAACGAACCAACCCGGCCGAACTCAAAGTAAACCGAAAACCTTGAGTGCGATATACCGAAACGACCGTCTCGATCCAAGGATCGCGTTGCCGCAGACGGTTCGTCATTCGGAGGTCCGAGGCTCAAGTTATGAGCCAAAAACCAAATCTGGTTCGAAACGGGGGGGTCCGGGTCCGGGCCGACCCGGCCCGACCCCCCCCCCCCCCCCCCCCCCCCCCGGGGCGGCGCGGAGGCCGCGGGGGCCGCGGCGGCCAGTCGCCGCGAGGTGGCGGCACGCGGGGCTAAGCCCCGCGGTTCCTGGAAAAACGGCGCGGCAATTGCCGCGCCCTTGATTGAAACCGCCCCCACGTGGGGGCCGGTTTATTCAAGAGAACCGGGGGGGCCGGCTGCCCCCCCTCCTTCAAGAACCGCCCCCCTCTTTAAGAGGGGGGTTTTTATTAAAACGGCCGGGGAATTAATTTCCCCGGTTTTAATGATTTCCGGCCGGCCAGCTGGCCGGTCGGTTTTCTCCAACGGGACCGGAAATTTCCGGTCCCCCCTTCGGCTTCCGACGCCGGCGGCCCGGCCGCCGGTCTTCTCTTCCGCCGCGGCCCGGAACCGGCCGCGGTCTCCTCGTCCCGCCGCGGCCCGGAACCGGCCGCGACGTTCGTCATCCGGCGCGGTGCGACGGCACCGCGCCCCTTCGCCGTGCTTTGATTCTTTCCAACGCGGCGCGACGGCGTCACGTTCTTGAAGTTTCTACCCCGGCGTGGCGCGACGGCGCCGCGTAAAAAAAATAGACGTACGGTAATCCGCGTGGTGCGACGGCACCACGCCACTTTGCTTCCACCGCAAGAATTAAACAAGAACGATGGAGGGGGGTTCGGCCGTGTTCGTGCGGTCCGGCCCCCCTCGCGTTAACAATAACACTTATATAAAATATTTAAATGCCTCACGTAGACATGCGATCCACGAGAAAGAAAAGGAATAAGGAAACCAAAATGAAATCAACAACCCCTACCTCGGGTAAAAGTTCGAGGATTTGACTAAGTCCGCGGAAGTCGACGTCGCGGAGATCGGGCGTCGCGGTAGTCGTTCGTCAATTCCGTTGACGAAGAGATACGTCCGATGTGATATGTCGATGGAGAAACCTCTTATGTCGACGAAGGGAATCCGAGGAGGAAGCGGCGTTCCCTCTCGTTGACACCGAGGACGAAGAAGAGAGGCGTCGATCTTCGTCGGAGTTTGAGCGTTCTTCGTTCTTCGTCAGAGTTTGAAGATGAAGAAAAAGCTCTCCAAAAGCTCTCAAGGAGACAAACAATCAACCCATAATAAAATAAGATAACTTCTTATTTTATTATTACAAAACACAAAAGAATTTCAAAAGTTTGAAATTCAAAAAGGGGGTTTAACTCCCACAATTAATTAAGTAACTTAAGTCAATTAAGAGGGGGTTAAGGGAACTTGAAAATTCTAGGGGTTCGTGTGGACCCCACCACACTTAATCCTCCCAAGGGAGGTTAAGTGGGTGTGGGTCCCACTTCCAACCCCCTTTGGTAGGATTTTAACAAACTAAAAATAAAATTTGTCTTACACAAATTTTATTTAGCTCAACTGAAAACCCCAAAACTTAACTTTCAACCCGCAACAAACGCAACTCCCGAAAAGGTCTCTTTAAGCGAAAATCGGCGTTGCGAGTTCATCGGTGCCCTCGGATTTCAATTCCGAGCACCGGATCAAAAGTTAGGAATTCCCGCTCGTTCGTTCACTGAACGTACCCGAGCCAAACTTCGGAAATTAATTCCGGGTACTCCGGGCCTCGGAATCAGGTGCCGTCTGAAACCGCGCTCTTGTAAAATTCTAAAGAAAATTAAGAAAAAATTTTCCTTGAATTTTACGGGTCTTTACATAATTATACTCAAATCATATGTATTAAGTTTTATTCATATATATATATAAAATTATCTAAATGGGATTAAAGTTGTAGGAAGAAGTATTATGAAATGAGTTTTATTATATGGTAAAGAATTATATATTAGATCACGAGTTTTAGTATATAACACACCAATTATAGGGTGGTAAAGAATTAATTTATATTACTCATCAGTAAAACACAATTTTTTGTCCATGGTTTTCACTTAAAGCTATTATTTTGGATCACTCACTAAATTATTATATTTACGGTATTATATATATTTTTTGAAAAAAATGAAAAATGTTGGGGATTTGGAAATTTAATGAAAACAAAATAACATCAATAATGAAAATATAAGATTATGAATATATAATTATTAGAAAAAATGATTAATCGCTGAGGGATTTACCATATATATGTTTAATTATTTCCATAATGTGTTGTTTCAAATTAATTATCACTCTATAAAAATGATCAATATCATTCACCTAACCGCCTTGGGCTGTTTATCCATTTTAAAGAACTAGTGAATTACTATCACATGTTTATTAGGACTAATATTTCCTAATTACAATTGTAAGAGGCATCCCTAAATTGAGTAGAATAACCCCTGGCTTCAACATCCATTAGGATGAATGAATGAAGAAAACCCCATAGTACATGTCTGGTGGTCACTAAGTCATTCTCTATATTGTCACTAATATCTATCATATTAAAGATAAAATTGGACGGGGAAGAATTTATCAAACTATAGTGTGAGAATAAATAGTTGTTTAAGGAATAAAATAAATAATTATGATAAAAAGATGCAAATAGATATCACCAAACATGAAATCAATGAGTGAGTGAGGAAGAGAAAATAACATACAATTGATTAAAGCTTTGAATCATCTAAGATAAGGTAGATATATTTAAAAACCTATAATTTTTTTGATCCTTGGATTCGTTCAACCCTTGAATCGTTTGAGCCTTCAATTCGAGCCTTGGGATTGTTTGAGCCTTGATTTTAGATTGGATTCAACGAGGAAGAGCGCCGATAACAGATAGTTTTTGTAGTAGGATTTAGATATCATGACTGGTATGTGACTGGTTAGAGTTCTTAAAATAGATCAGGACACTTTTAACAGCACTAAAAACAGTGCTGACAAAGATCCCTTTTATTAGTGATAAATTAATAAGCATTGATAAAAGGAATCTTTATGAGTGCTAAAAAAACATTGATAAAAGATTTACAATTATAATTATAAATAAAAAATTGTGTAAATATATTTATATTTATATAATTATATATATAATACATAAATATAAATATATTAAATATATTCATTATTTAAATAAATTTATTACCATTTTATAATTATTTATATATATATAAAATTATTTATACATAATTATTTAAATAGTTTTTAAAAAAATAATATTTATTAATAATTATAAATATAAAAATGTATAAATATAGTAAATATACATTTATAATTATATTTTTAACATTATTAATGAATATTTAACCTTAAGTGTGTTCATGGTTGAAATGTGTAAAATTCAATAAATAAAAATGAGTACACTTTAGAAATATTGAAAAAATAGATAGGTTTTATTAATTAAATGTAAATTATTAAAAAAATATGGATATATATTGAAATATAGATGAATAAATATTTAATATATTAATTCATAATAAATAAATAAATATAAATAAATAATATAAATTGATTAATTTCCTAAAAAATTAAAAAATAAAAAATATTAAAAATGAATTAATACCTAACAGTAATAAAACTATAAATAAATAAATAAATTTATCAATTAAATACATGGTATATTAAATGTATCATATTATAATGAAATTTTAAAATGAATACTAAAAGCTGAATAAATTAAAAAATATTAGTTGTTTGTGTTTCTATACAAGATTTCATTAATTACGTAAATATTTAGCTGTGTGAGTTGTATATATAAAAATGAAATAATTACATATATGTATGTGAAATAAATATGACACACAATTGATATATGTTAAATTAAAAAATCGAATGACATTCAATTTTTTCAATTACTAAATGCAATTAGTCTGTATTTTTATTTCATATTAATTTTTAATTATAAACCATTCTTCACTAATTATATAACTATTTAATGTAAAGAATAAATATTTTGTATTATATAAATTATATTTATATAAAATAATATATATAAATATATTAAATATATACTATTTATTATTTTTATCAATAATTATTTAATTAATAAAATATTTAATATTTTACTTAATTTATTTATTTTTAATTTTTATTTGTTTAAATTTAATTTTACATATATGTATATACTATTTATTAGTATTTATAATTTATATATATTATAATAAATTTATTAATTTTTATCAATAATTATTTAAATAATATTATTTAAAATATTTTTTTAATGAACTCATTTTTAATATTTATTTATTTAATAGTTTCAATTTATTTGTGACCTTTCTTAGTGATAAAAAGGTTTTGATAAAGGATTTCTTTATCTGTGATAAAAATAAAGCATTGATAAGGGGTACCTTTTATCAGTGCTAAAGAAAAGCACTGATAAAATCCACCCTTTATCAGTGTTAAAAAAAGTGTTGATAAAAGGTACATTTTATCATTACTAAAAAAGTGATTATAAAATACACCCTTTATCATTGCATTTTGCTAGTGCTGATAAAGGCCAGCACTATTAAAGACGTGTTTTTTAAAAGTGAAAAAACGTCCATTGAGTGTGAATATGTATCTTGACTGTGATTTCAGATCATTTTGATCTATTTTCAAACATGAATTTTATATTCTCTAATGACTAGGTACTCTTCTATTACATAGTCCAAGAACATATCCATAGTTGACCTCAAATACTTAATAATAGTCTTGATATGCCATCCAATATCAGTCACATAGGTTAGCTTGATATCTTCATACCGCACTTAAGGCAAATATGACATCTAGCCTAGTATATAGCATAACTTATAGAACTGACCCAATCACTGACATGTATTAAATAATTTCCATCCTCTATCTCTCCCCATGCATACGAGGACATATTTTATTAGAAATATGAATGCCATGTTCCCCTAGATTCAATCCCCTATTGTATTTTTCAATACTTAATATTTTCAGTATTTTCTCAATATATGTACTTTGAAATAGACCAAGTCGTCTCTTTGATCTATCAATATGGATCATTATCATACGAATATATGTTTCATTACTTATGTCCATCCTGGAGAAGATTTTTTCCAACTAGGATTTGACAGACTATAAGAACAATACTTTTTTTCGATACGTATTATTTCATCAACATAAACAATTAAGAAAATTATCACACTCCAACCATATCATATATAGACACAAAAATCATATTCTTTCTTTATAAAACCCAATTATTTTATGGATTCATAAAACTAAATGTTCCATGAATTTGATTCTTTATTTAATCTATAAATGGATCTCTATAATTACCATACCCTTTTGGAATCCTTTAGAGTCACAAACACTTTAGGTTGTGTTATATAGACATCTTCCAAAAGGTTCCCATTGCAAAAGTATTCTTAGATATCCATTTTCCAAATCTCATAGTCATTGTAAGATGCTATGAAAAGTAGAATTTTGATAGATTATAGCATAGAAACTAGGGAAAAGGTTTCATCATATTCCATGCATTGATGTTGTTTGAACCCTTTTACAACCAGTCATGCCTTATTGGTTCTAAATTTTCCATCCATATCCACTTTACTTTTGAATACCCATATACAACCTGTGAGATTTATATTTACTAGAAGATCTAGAAAAATCCTGACTTGGTTTTGATACATTGAATCCATTTATGAATTCATATATTGTTACCATATAAAACTATATGAAACTTACTACTTCCTTTTTACCCATAAGATAATTATTATACATTAATAATGATTCACCATCCTTAGTGACTAGAAAACCAAATATTTTAGATTCTCTACCCACTCTTGAACTTCTATGTAGTGTTTGTGACTCTTGAAATTCATCTTACTTGTGGGTTTGTTGAATCTGTTCATGTGCCAACTCATTTTTACATTGTTATTGGACTTCCTAAAAGTCTATCTTTTTCCCACTATCTCTTTTAGAGATTCCCTCCATATCAGGGAATATGGTGTTTCTTTTCACTCAAGAATTGTCATGTAATACCATCTTCAACTTTAGTTGGAACCTAGTTTAATATATTTTCCACTGTCTATAACATGTATCCCCAAAAGAACAATGGAATACATACATGACTCATCAATGATATTACCATGTCCAACATGGTGTGGTTCCTCATTTCAATTACACTGTTCTATAGTGGTGTATAATAGGGAGTGAGTTGGCATAAGATCCTAAACATAGGTAAATAATAAATGAATAATTAAGTAAGATATTCTTCACTAGGGCCTGACCAGAGCTTCTTAATCTTACTATCAAGCACATTTTAAACTTCATTCTTATATTCCATATATCTATCAAAGGAACCAAACTTATACCTAATTAAGTAGACATATACACATTTTCTAAATTCATCAATATATGTTTTAATGTATGAGTACCCATCCCTATATTCAACTGAAAATGGTCAACACACATTAGTATATGCAATGTAAAGAGTCTTTATGGCCCTTTATACTTTCCACTAAATAGATATTTGGTCATTTTTCCTTATAAACATGCATGAGATACACCAAGGGGTTTTAGATCTAATTAATATAAATATCTATATTTGTGTAATATTGTTAATTTTTTTTTCATTTACCTGACCTAACTAGTGATATTATAGTAGGTTATGCTATGAATCATGTGAATTATCTTAATTATCAACACCCATGACTTTGTTTGGGTAATCCAACATGTGAAAAATTTCTTCAAGTATGAATTACAATAATAGATTATTTATTTATTAAAAAGGAAAAATTTAATCTGATATTTGAAAATAAATCCATTTATATAAAGTTTAGATATAGATTTAATGTTTTTGGTGACTGAAGACACAGTTTTTTTAAAATGAAGATCATACCCATCAAAAATTTGAGGTGGTAGTACCCTATTATAAGGCCCCGACCATAAACCTTACTTAATATTGAATTAAATGAATAATTCATATTGAGGATCTTTTTAGGTTTAGATTTTTAGAGAATTAGGACATAACTATTACATCTCAAAAGATTACAAAGTAGACACTTCTACTAAGATTCCATAAAATAAAAACTCTTAAAAAGAAACATGTGTAGTTCCATGTTTTAGATAGAATGACTTTCCCTTGATCCCATCCTTGACCCTATTCCACATTAATTCCTATGAAAAACATTTCAAAAAAAAAACTTGGGCTGAGCATAAAAATCTCAGTAAGGGATACACAATGAATGAAAACTGTTAGTTTTTCAAAACAACAAGTAAACCATGTATACTTTATCAAAGTAATACTTTTCACCTTTATAAAGTAGTAAAAACTCTTCACTTAATAAAAGATCATTACTTACCCTTTTGTAACCAAAAGGTTACTATAAAACCCATATAAAGATCACATAACATATAAAGGTAACATGGGACATAAATATACTTAAATGGAATAACCATACGGTCGACTTCCACACATATCACTTAATGGAATAGCCATACGACCGACTTCCATTCCCAATGCATCGGAGGTTATAACGTAACCACCCATCCTGGTATTCACGGCACCACCCATCATATGGTTTATCACATATCCACCCATCAAATGTCCAATTACCATTATAAAATCATAATACATAAAACAAATATAATGGAAAGAAAACATTTCCACACTTTGATCACAATATATCAATTAAATATATTGACATAACAAATCCATTATAAAAACCATTTTCAATAAAAAAATACATAAAAGAGTATATGGTATTTATTTCATTTTAAACACATTACGACTTGTTCAGGAGCCAAAGACCAAATAATACCCGCGGAGGCGGAAAAGGTCGTTGTCACCGCGTACGTTATAAGAAACATTACTTTTTGTATTTTTTTAAAACGCTTCGTATAAAAATATTCCTTTTGTATAAAATTAAAAGTCAAAGGTTTTTACAAACCGTATAAAATAAAGACTTGTATTATAACATAATATGACTCAATGAAAGGAGATTGAGACGAAGTCCCTTACCTCGGGTCCGACCTGACTTTATCATTCTTTAACGTCCTGAATAATATACTAGAGTTAATTTATACTTGCTTATGAACCTTTTTCAAGTTCATTATTCCTTTTATATCACTTATTTCCCTGTTAGAAACATTATGTAATCATTTATGTTAATAATTTTTGTTTTGTCGATATTTGGTTCTTAAGTCGAAAGTGGACTTCATACAATTACATGTTATTCGTGTGGTCAAAGGTTCTTTATATCCAGAATGATATTCATGATTTGGATATCATATATATCATATATATCCAGCATATACATGTATTTATAATTTTACATAATCATTTAGAGGTAATAAATGAAATGCACGGTTCATGGAGACGGTAAGCCGTACGTACGCATGAACGCTACTTGCATTTCTATGTCATATTAATGGAATTAAAACTAAATGAGAGATATGTATATTATAATTCCAGAATTATATTAATCATTTAGATGTAACATACATCATATATATCCATTAAATATATGTACTTATAATAGTACATTACATTTGGGGATAAGAAATGAAATGCACCGTTCATGGAGATGGTAAGCCGTACGTACGCATGAACGCTACTTTCATTTATATATCATACATTAATGGAAAGAAATAATAATGATATAAAGGTATATTATAATTCCAGTATAACATCATATATAATAACTTTACATCCATCCTTTATACGTCCCGCATATGGAATTAACGAATCAAATCACTTTGAGGGGGCAGTAGTCCGCACTTCCTAAAATGAAGATATCGTGTATACCCATAATGGAATCCATAAAGGTATGACATAAATGAAAAATAAATAAGCTTAAGGAAAACATAAACATATTATATATCATATATAAATATAGTTACATCTTAATGGCCACCTTTGAAGGTGTTAGAAAAATATTGAACAATCATCGTTTCGTGAGGCAGAAATTCGCCATCCACAGAAACAGAATGTTCTTTAACCATTAGATGTAGGTGTGTGTAAGTGTAGCTCGAATGATTCTTATAAAAACATCCTAGTATATTAAATATACTGGAGTTTTTATAATATAAATGAATAAAAAGCGTTTAGGGGGTTGTAGAAGGAAAATAAAACAAAAGAACACAAGTGAAGACATTACCTTAAAATCGGGTAACCCTCTTAGATTTGAGCTCAAAGGCTTACTTGGGAAGCCTTCTGCCCAAAGTGAGGCTTCTAGGAGTAAGATAGGGATGTGTAGAGACAAAACGAGTAGAGCTTGGCCAAACCAAAGGCTTGAGAGGTGTGGGAAAGGAGGTAGAGGTGGGGGCCTTTTATAAGAGGAGAGGAGGGGCACTCTTGGAAAGTTAAGAAAAGATACTTTATTATAAAATTATTTTCAGATAAAAAGGGTCCCACAATTATATATTTAGAGTAAAAGGTGATAAGGGTTCGAAATCCACCAATAAAATAGGTTGTTGACATGTGTAGGTCTTAGATTTTACATTATCTTTTCATTTTATTTAAATCATTAAATAATGAGGTAATCGCTGCATCATCATGGTGTCATAAATAATTTAATTTATTTAATGTCCAAAAATTATAAAAAAATATGATGATGTATGAAATATTTCTATATTTCTAATGAATATTTATTGTCAAAAATCAGACTTGTATAACCTCATTTAACTTTTTTTAGTAAAACAACTCATGTTTGTGACATTTTTATTTTAACTTTAAATAAAAAGCTATTAATGTCATTTTCCTACCAAAGTGGCATCATGGGGTCCCCAAGTTGACCCATGGATTGTCTTGGTCTACCATGACACATCCAATAAGGGTAGGACACGTGTCTAGGTCATTTCATATTATTAAAACATTACTTTTACCTTAAACTACACTAATTACCTCTAATCGCGATTAATAAACATAAAAGTTACTATTCACCAAAAAATTATTTTAATCCCATTGAACCACATTTTACTTCTTAATGACAACCATGTATATCGGATTTTTTAAATTCAAAACACAGAAGTGGTAAAGTTTCATTTAAACGAAAAATTAGTTTTTTAAGTACCACTTAGTGGTTTCACTATTCATAAAAAATTGATGTTTTTCAGAAAAATACCAAAACTTCACCCTAAGCTATATTTGTTATTCTGAATTAAAAAATGATGTCTATTTTAAAAAATTAAAAACATATAAGTTTCATTAATTAATTTATTAATTAATTCCCACTGTGAAAACAAAGAGCGTGTTTTTATGAAATAAAAAGTATCAAAAGATTGACACTAGTTTAAGTCCGATTTCAAAATGAAATTAATTACAACAACAACAATTGGATTAAATGGTAAAAATATATTCTAATTTCACTTTAAAACCAATTCAAAATATAATATAATCATATAAATAAATTATATTAAAAAGAGGTTTTGAATTAAAATACAACATTTTTCACTATTCATTAAAAAATGATTTTTATCGGAAAAATACCAAAAATTTACACAATGTAAATTTTGATGTCCCGATTCTAAATAATAATTTTATTTGATCCAAAATAATGTATAAGAGTGACCAAAACTAAATTTAATGACGGTTCGCCATTAAAAGGCGATAAGTGGACCTTTAGTGAAAATTAGAGTATATATGCCTAAAATTGAAATCTTTTCGTATTTTAAGCCTTTATCCTTTATTGGATAAATGTAAAAACATTTAAAAAACATATATAATCATATTTTAGTTATTTATATTCATTACCGCCAATACAACGACTATGTGTTAACTACCATTTAAAATAATATTGTTTTATTACTAGTGTGCAACGTAAGATTTCAAAGAAACTATTTGTTGCTTATCAGGTACGCTAACGAACATAGAAACCCCTTTAAAGTAAAATTAATATTCAAATCTCAAATATTAATAAATATGAAAATTTATTATTCTTTATTTACCTGGGATGTTACATCCTTCCCCCCTTATGGGAATTGCGTCCTCGCAATTTTATTCACTTATCAAAATAAGTGGGGGTATTTATCCCTCATAGAATTTTTAGATTTTCATGTTGCCTCTTCAACCATATGGTTTTTACACAAAACCCTTACCTGATGAATTACCTTATTTCGCAACACTTGCTCTCTTCGGTCAAGAATCTAGACTGGTTGTTCTTCATAAGAGATATTCTCTTCCAACCGAACTACCTCTGGGCTCAAAACATGAGATGGATCTCGCATATACTTTCTCAACATCGAAACATGAAAAACATTGTGTACCAGAGATAAACTCGGAGGTAAAGCCACTCAGTAAGCAACTGATCCAACTTTCTCTAGAATTTCATATGGTTCAATGAACCTTGGACTCAGCTTTACTTTCTTACCAAATCACATCACACTTTTCCATGGTGAAACATTGAGAAAAACATGATCACCTACCTCAAAAGATAGATCCTTCCTCCGGTTATCTGCATAACTTTTCTGTCTACTCTGAGCTATTTTCTTGTGTTTCTGAATCAACTGAACTTTTTCTTCCATCTCTTCTACCAATTCTGGTCCCATCCTCTTCCTTTCACCCACTTCATCCCAAAAAGATGGAGTTCGACACCGCTTCCCATATAATGCCTCAAATGGAGCCATCTGTATACTGGAATGAAAACTGTTATTATATAAAAATTCAACCAAAGAAAGATGTTGGTCCCAACTTCCCTGATAATCCATAGAGCAAGCTCGTAGCATATCCTCCAAGGTCTGAGTTGTTCGTTCTGACTGCCCATCTGATTGCGGATGAAAACCTGTACTAAAATTTAATTCAGTACCCAATGAATTTTGAAGGCCTTTCCAAAAGTTAGAAGTAAACCTGGGATCATGATCAGATACATTGGAGAGGGGAACTCAATGAAACCTGACTATCTCTTTAAGATACAATCGAGAAAGTTTATCTAGAGAGAATGTATCTCGAATAGGAAGGAAATAAGCAGATTTAGTCAATCGATCAACAATAACCCAGATTGCATTATTACCTCGAGATGTCCTCGGTAATCCCACAACAAAGTCCATGGATACATTTTCCCATTTCCACTCTGGCACCGGTAAAGGATGAAGCATCCCTTTGAGTAACTGCTGCTCTACTTTAACCTGTTGACAAGTCAAACACTACACAGTAAAATCAACAATATCCCTTTTCATTCCGTCCCACCAGTAATACTCCCGCAGATCTCTGTACATCTTAGTACTGCCTGGATGAACTGAAAACGGGGAACTATGAGCCTCACATAACAACTCATTCTTCAACTGTGAATCACTAGGCACACATAATCTCTTCCCAAACATCAAAACACAACCATTATCAATGTTAAATTTAGGCAACTTACCCTTCTGAACCAGCTCTACCTTTTTCTACAACTCACTGTCTTTCTTATGTGCTTTCTTAATTCTGTCTGATAGGGATGATCTCAATGATACCTGAAACAAAACAAAAGAACTTCCTGAACCAACAACTTCTATGCCAAATTTCATCAAATCAAAAACCAAAGGATCTCGTTCCAAACATAGCATGATTAATGGAGAATTACTTTTTCTACTCAAAGCATCAACCACTTTATTTGATTTTCCCGGATGGTAATGAATTGTACAATCATAATCTTTGATTAATTCTAGCCATCTCCTCTATCTCATGTTCAATTATATCTGAGTGAATATATACTTTAAACTTTTGTGATTAGTATATATTTCACACTTACTCCACACAAATGATGCCTCCAAATTTTTAAAGAGAAAACAACAACAGCTAATTCCAAATCATGTGTAGGGTAATTTACCTCATGAGTTTTCAATTGACATGACGCATATGCAATTACCTGATCATTTTGAATTAGGACGCAACCAAGTCCTTTCAATGAAGCATCAATGTAGATAACAAACTCACCATTCCTGGAAGGAAGTGCCAAAATTGGAGCATTCACCAATCTTCTTTTCAGTTTCTGAAAACAATCATCACATTCTTTTGTCCAGATAAAGTTAACACCCTTCCGAGTTAGCTTAGTCACTGGAATTGATAACCGTGAAAATTTTTCAACAAACCTTCTGTAGTAACCTTCCAAACCAAGGAAACTACGGATCTCGGTTACATTTGTGGGTCTTGGCCATTCTTCAACAACCCTTGTTTTTGCAGGATCCACGGTTATTCCATCTTTAGAAACAACATGACTAAGGAAAGAAATTTGTTGCAACCAAAACTCACACTTGCTGAATTTCCCATACAATTTATTTTCTTTTAAGGTTTGAAAAATAACCCTTAAATGTATTTCATGCTCCTCTTTACTTTTATAAAACACCAAAATATCATCAATAAAAACAACCAATTTTTTTCACCTGAGTCAACTGATCCATCACTGCAACAAACTATTTAGTTCAGATTCTGACCATCTCAGGATACTGATTTGAAAGGTCATTTCCCTCTGTATGCCTTCCCAGAAAATTTATTCTGTTTCCTCTATGAAAAACCATTCTAACACAGAAATATATTAGGAGAAGCAACATGGTAATCTTCAAATGCTATATCATTTCAATTATACCATAAATTAATTTTTAATTTAACAATTTTATAACTCCTAAAGTTGTATAAACTGACTGTTGATACCAACTATAAGGCCCCAACCTTAAACCTTACTTAATATTGAATTAAATGAATAATTCACATTGAGGATCTTATCAGGTTTAGAGTTTTAGAGAATTAGGACATAACTATTACATCTCAAAAGATTACAATGTAGACACTTCTACTAAGTTTCCATAAAATAAAAACTCTTAAAAAGAAACATGTCTAGTTCCATGTTTTAGATAGCATGAATTTCTCTTGATCCCATCCTTGACCCCATTCCACATTAATTCCTGTGAAAAACATTTCAAAAAAACTTAGGGTGAGAATAAAAAGCTCAGTAAGGGATACATAATGAATGAAAAATGTTAGATTTTGAAAACAACAATTAAACCATGTATACTTTATCCAAGTAAAAATTTTCACTTCTATGAAGTATTAAAAACTATTCACTGAATAAAAGATCATTACTTACCCTTTTGTAACCAAAAGGTTACCATAAAACCCATATAAAGATCACATAACATATAAAGGTAACTTGGGACATAAACATACTTAAATGGAATAACCATACGGTCAACTTCCACACATATCACTTAATGGAATTGCCATACGGCCGACTTCCATACCCAATGCATTGGAGGTTATAACGTAACCACCCATCCTGGTATTCACGGCACCACCCTTCATATGGTTTATCACGTAACCACCCATCAAATGTCTAAGTACCATTATAAAATCATAAGACATAAAACAAATATAATGGAAAGAAAACATTTCCAGAATTTGATCACAAAATACCAATTAAATATATTGACATAACAAATCCATTATAAAAACCATTTTCAATACCAAAATACATAAAAGATTATATGTTATTTATTTCATTTTAAAAACATTACGGCTTCTTCATGAAGCCAAAGACCAAATAATACTCGCGGCGGTGGAAAAGGTCGTTGTCACCGCGCACGTTAAAAGAAACATTCCTTTTTTTTCGTTTTTTAAAATGCTTCATATAAAAATATTCCTTTTGTATAAAATTAAAATTCAAAGGGGTTTACACACCGTATAAAATAAAGCCTTGTATTATAACAAAATATGCCTCAATGAAAGGAGATTGAGACGAAGTCCCATACCTCGGGTCTGACCTGACTCGATCGTTCTTTAACATCCTGAATAATAAACTAGAGTTAATTTTTACTTTCTTATGAACCTTTTTCAAGTTCATTATTCCTTTTATATCACTTATTTCCATGTTATAAACATTTTTTAATCATTTATGTTAATAATGTTTGTTTTGTCGATATTTGGTTCTTAAGTCGAAAGTGGAATTCTTACAATTACATGTTCGTGTGGTCAAAGGTTCATTATATCCAGAATGATATTCATGATTTGGATATCATATATATAATATATATACAGCATATACATTTATTTATAATATTACATAATCATTTAGAGGTAAGAAATGAAATGCATCGTTCATGGAGACGGTAAGCCGTACGTACGCATGAACGCTACTTTCATTTCTATGTCATATTAATGGAATTAAAACTAAATGAGAGATATGTATATTTTAATTACAGAATTATATTAATCATTTAGATGTAACATAAATCATATATATTAATTATATATATGTACTTATAATAGTACATTACATTTGGGGACAAAGAAATGAAATGCACCGTTCATGGAGACGGTAAGCCATACGTACGCATGAATGCTACTTTCATTTCTATCTCATTGTTTAATGGAAAGAAATAAAAATGATATAAAGGTATATTATAATTCCAGTATAACATCATATATAATAACTTTAAATCCATCTTTTATATGTCCCACATATGGCATTAACGAATCAAATCACTTTGAGGGGGCGGTAGTCCACACTTTCTAAAAGGAAGATATCACGTATACCCATAATGGAATCCATAAAGGTATGACATAAATGAAAAATACAGTAGATTAAGGAAAGAATAAAAATATTAAATATCATATATAAATATAGTGACATCTTAATGGCCACCTTTGAAGGTGTTATAAAAATATTGAACAATCATCATTTCTTGAGGCAGAAATTCGCCATCCATCGAAACAGTATGTTCTTTAACCATTAGATGTAGGTGTGTGTAAGTGTAGCTCAAATGATTCTTATAAACAAATCCTAGTATATTTAAGATACTGGAGTTGTTACAAAAGAAATGAATAAAAAGAGTTTATGGGGTTGTAGAAGCAAAATAAAACAAAATAACACAAGTGAAGACATTATCTTAAAATCGGGTAACTCTCTTAGATTTGAGCTCAAAGGCTCCCTTGAGAAGACTTCTGCCCAAAGTGAGGCTTCTAGGAGTAATATATAGATTTGGAGAGACAAAAAGAGCAGATATTGGCCGAACCAAAGGCTTGAGAGGTGTGGGTAAGGAGGTATAGGTGGGGGCCTTTTATAAGAGGAGAGGAGGGGCAGTCTTGGAAAGTTAAGAAAAGATACTTTATTATAAAATGATTTTCCGATAAAAAGGGTCCCACAATTATATATTTAAAGGAAAAGGTGATAAGGGTTCGAAATCCACCCATACAATAGGTTTTTGAAATGTGTAGGTCTTAGATTTTACATTATCGTTTCATTTTATTTAAATCGTTAAATAATGAGGTAATCACTGCATCATCATGGTGTCATAAATAATTTAATATATTTAATGTCTAAAAATTATAAAACAAATATTATGATGTAGGAAATATTTTTATCTTTCTAATGAATATTTATAGTCAAAAATATGACTTGTATAACCCCATTTAAAAATTGTTTTAGTAAAATAACTCATGTTTGTGACATTTTTATTTTAACTTTAAATAAAAAGATATTAATGTCATTTTCCTACCAATGTGGCTCCATGGGGTCCCCAAGTTGACCTATGGATTTTCTTTTTCGGAAATGACACATTAAATAATGGTAGGACATGTGTCTAGGTCATTTCATATTATTAAAACATTACTTTTACCTTAAACTACACTAATTTCCTCTAATCGCGATTAATAAACATAAAAGTTACTATTCACAAAAAAATTATTTTAATCTCATTGAACCACATTTTAATTATTAATGAAAACTATGTATGTTGGATTTTTTAAATTCAAAACACAGAAGTGGTAATGTTTCATTTAAACAAAAAATCAGTTTTTTAAGTACCACTTAGTGGTTTAACTATTCATCAAAAATTGAAGTTTTTCAGAAAAATACCAAAACTTCAATCTAAGATATATTTGATATTACTAATTCAAAAATGATGTCTATTTTAAAAAATTCAAAACATATAAGTTGCATTAATTAATTTAATAATTAATTTCCACTGTCAAAACAAATAGCGTGTTTTTATGAAACAAAAAGTATCAAAAGATTGACACTAGTTTAAGTCTGATTTCAAAGTGAAATTAATTCCAACGACAACAATTGGATTAAATGGTAAAAATATACTCTAATTTTGACTTTAAAACTAATTCAAAAGATAATCTAATCATATAAATAAATTATATTAAAAAAAGGTTTTGAATTAAAATACAACATTTTTCACTATTCATTAAAAAATGATCTTTATTGGAAAAATACCAAAAATTTACACAAAGTAAATTTTGATGTCCCGATTATAAAGAAGAATTTTATTTCGTCCAATAGAATGTATAAGAGTGACCAAAAATATATTTAATGACGGTTCTCCATTAAAAGGTGATACGTGGACCATTAGTGAAAATTAGAGTATATATGCCTAAAATTGAATTCTTTTCGTATTTTAAGCCTTTATCCTTTATTGGATAAATGTAAAAACATTTAAAAAACATATATATTCATATTTTAGTTATATCTATTCATTCCCGCCAATACAATGGCTACGTGTTAACTACCATTTAAAATGATATTGTTTTATTACTAGTGTGCAACGTAAGATTTTAAAGAAACTCTTTGTTGCGTATCGGGTATGCTATCGAACATAGAAACCCCTTTAAAATAAAATTAATATTCAATTCTCAAATATTAATAAATATGAAAATGTATTATTCTTTATTTACCTGGGATGTTACACCTATAGCCACAATAATGTTTTTGTATCCATTGGTTACTCATATATTTACCTCCCCTAGAGAAATTTTCTAGAGTTTAAATGGTTCCTATATTTGAATACATATGTAAACACCACATGCTATATCTTATATGCAATTTCTTGAACAAATAAATTGAACTAGATAATGAATGCATCCAAAACTTCCCCTTGATTCTTTAGGTGTAGTTTTTCTTCCAATGGATATTCCTTTCATAATAGAAATAGATATAATCATTTTACCTTACTTATCTCTCAATCCTTCTCGTCTTTGAAGGCAATTGTGAACAAGATTTAAACATTGAGTTGTTTTCTTGGACATTCCTTTTATTCACCATAAAGAATAATACTTTTCATGCTTCATATTTTTGTTAACTTGGTGAAGTAGAGTGAGAATATCTAAGAGATACTTCCCAATGTTGTTTATATTTAAATTAACAACAAACATTTAAAATATCTAGGGGAGTGATGAAATAATGATATCAACATATAGTTCTTGAGATAGTTCACACCATAGAACATCTATGTGCTCAATGTGGCCAAAGATTTCGACTGCGTGAGGTCCAACTGATTCACCTTCTCTAATTTTTCTATAAAAGAGCACCATGTATATCTCAAAATATTACTATATTTCTCTCACTTTATAAATATAATAAATATTCTGGAGTATTATATAAGCATCCATGTCTTCATGTAACTTCATTAAGTTATTAGACATGTATGAAAACATTAAACCCTGAATTTCAACTTCATGACTCAGTTTTTTATCAAATATATCAAACTAATCATCACTATCCTCCATTTCATATGGAGTAGGTATTGATGATTCTAGCATATAATATTTATATTCATGGTGAAATACTACCCATAGGCTTCAGAACCATTCTAGTAAGTTACTATTATTTAAGAGTTGGAATTTTCTAGAATTTATCATAAGGCTAAAGTGGCTGGTGATATTTTCACTATTATATACTGAAAGATAATATTATTATAACTTCACTTGATTATATTTTATATGATACATAATAAAGATATTAATTTTATTAAGTCTCCCACTATTTTATCATGTCTTAATGACCATCACCATTAAACTCAGAATTTCAAGCTGTATAGAAATTCTAGTGTAAGGGATATATATTCCCCTTATCATTAACCAAGTGAGGGATTGTTCCATTATTAAGAGGTATTTGGGTTGGAATGACTCTTCCAACTATGGGCTTGAAGCTTGTTGATCCATTGAGTTGACTCCCAAATCCAGAAACACTTGCTCACATTTCTTCAATAATAACCTCCAAGTTACATCAAGTCTAGAGAGGTATAATATTATTAATGTAAATTGGATAAGTCAAATAAAAAATTTCATGTAAACTATCCAATAAAAGTAATTATCTAAATGAGGGTTGGTCATACACTTGGTTCTATGGTTTCATTGTAACAACCGAAATTTTTTTCAATGAACTTTCTCCCTTCTTATAATTATTTAATATAGCAAAAATTACAAAAAACATCATATACAACACAATAAAAACTTTATAATTTAATAATTAAGGAAATAAGAAGTATTTATAGAAATTAAGAAACCTATACCAATGGAATAGTAACATAACATCTGGAATAGTAACATGACCCTTAGGAATAGTAATATATCTAATAGAATAGTAAATTAAACTTTGAAATTGCAAATAAAATTTAAGTATCTAATGAATGAAAATATGATATATTTATTTCATGTTATATATAAATAAATGTTTTAAAAAATGATTGATTAAGTGTTGGTATTTTTTATAATTCATTAATATTTAATTATAATTTTATTATGAATTTAAAAATTTAAAAGAAAATTTATTTTTATAAATTGCATTCATATATAATAAATTGTTTCTTATGATTCTATTACAATCTTATGAAACCTTAATTAATTTTTCAAAGTGTGGGAAAATTTGTTTTAATTTTAAAATCTATATTTTTTGAGTAAATGATAATTTTAATTAAAAATTAAATTTCTCATATTTATAGTTTTTTTATAAAATGGATATAATTTTTTTTTGATTATACACATCAAAAAAATTTTAGGGTAATTTTTTGAGATTTTTCTAAAGTACTAGAATTTTATTATGAATATTAAAATATGATAATTTATGATAAATGCTATATAAATAAATTATGGAGTCATATAAGATGTATGGCTGATGTAATCCCATAATCGAAAACTATATTTTATTATTTTAATATATTTGGAGATAATTCTAAAATTTTCATAGTATTGAGCCAAAATAATGAACTAATGACTAAAATAATGGTAAAACACCCCTCTCCCCCCATATAAATACCACCCCGCAACACCTCTTTTCCTCACACCTATCAAGCATTGATCCTTGTCAAAATTCTATATAAATACATTATCAATCCCATACACCTTGTCTAGGACCCCTTTGTCTCATTAAAAGACCAAAACACTTTTCCCTAATGTGGTTCTCAGGGAGGATAGATTTTAGAGGAAAATCCTCTTCCTTTTTATTTTAATTTCTTTTAATTTTTTTCTTTTCTAATTATCCCTTCACCTACTCTATACAAATGTTCAAGATAACTCTATTATATTTTATATTATATAATTATATCATGTTAATGGAAGATCCATAATGAGAGTACTTTCCCTCTCTATCTTTTATTTTAGAAAAGAAATAATCGGTTATGATGTGTCGATTTACCGACATCATGGATGATGCATTTTCATTTTCCTGTAAAATCTTTAATTATAATCATAAAATACCTATAATGGTTTTTAAAAACTATAAAATATATTTTATAAAACTTTTTATGTTCTATAAATAAAATATTTACATAATAATAAATGATAAAACAAATCAAGTCTGTTGTGATTTAAAATCGCTGAAATTAACCCAAATGATTACCATTAAATATTTATATAGTAATTCGTACTCATTAAATTTAACAAAATGATATATGTAACAATTTAAAACTATTTATTTTCATTATTAAAATATATTTTCAATTCTGTAGAATTATACCCATTCTATATAAACTACCATACCGATTCTCAAGTAAACCGATCATGAAATCCAAGAAAATAAACACCCACGAATGATGAAATTAAACTATATAAATCATAAAAAATCCCATAAATGAAGATAATAAAACTATAATGAATAAAATAAGTGTATAAATAGTTTCATATTTGTTAATTAGTGAATTTATTGGGATTATCTTGGATATTTATGTGAATAAAGTATGCAGACATAAGGTATGAAGAATTCGAAAACCCAACTCTCTTTCTTTGGGTTTTCCCTATTTTACCCCATTTGTAGTATGGATATTCCTTTAATTTTAATTGAATATCATTTATTCATCATTATATTATCATTTATAGGATATACATTTCACTAATCTGGTTTTTTGATAAATGCAATGATTTTTCCAAAAGAAATCCTCTTTCTAAAAACACATCTTTTACTTCTCATGAGATTGTATATTCTTCACTAAAAATTGATGATTCTCACACCAAGTATGTTATTTAATATATATTTTGGGAACCATAATGCTTATTCATGAATATTTTCTTTATGGAATGAAGCCCATTTCATTACATGTTTTATTTTATTTCAAATATTGATATATGTTTTATGTGGCATGCATGATAATGTAATTGTTATGATGTGCTGGGTGTGCCCAGAATTACATAGTATATGTGAATGATATGATGTGATGGATGTGCCCAGAAATATATAGTTCTCCAATGCATTATGTAATGTGGTGTATCTCATCATATAAAGTTATGTATGTGTGGAAGTTGACCACTAAGACATGATGTTTCATTTTTATGCATTACTACATTCTAAGTATTTGTTTAATGATTCCTGTCACGATTATGATCATATGATTATGTTATGATGATAATGATTATGTTCAACCGATGTTATATTGATTAATGTTCTTATCTATCCTATTGCTAGGATTTTCACTCACATTTTTCTTTGATGTATTTATTCAAGTGATTACATGTAATAAGGAGAACACAAGGGAAAATAATGAGCTAGAGAAGAAGAAATTAAATAAATGTTTTTTTTATTTTTTAAATTATACATATAGTCCTAATTTTCCCAAGAGAATAGACCTATGGATCCATGGTTTGTAATTATTTTATTTTTTATCTTTAAAATGATGTAATACCTATGAAAGAAAAATCACGGTTACTATATTCATCCCTAATCAAGTAAATAATGGATTAGTCTATCTTAACATTATTTTGAGGGATTTTTTTATTATGTATAAAATTTTATTGCTTTATAATTTACATGTATTGTCAATATAAAGTGGATTTTCATTTAGGAATTAACCATGTTAGGATATAACATTCATACATAACACATTTATTTTAATTCCAACCTTGCATATTAATTAATTTATTTATGTGATTTCAGCCTTGAATCTATACAATAATTATTTAATAGATAGAAATAAAGTAAATAAATTACATGATCACAATATTATCTAATGGTTGATTTATTAGGAAGACATTAAATCAACCTATGAACTTTCAAAAACACCTTCTTTTTATCTTGGAATGGTTTTCATTATTCCACCTTTCCACCTATATATCACTTGTGTTAGTCTTATGCCAACTTCATCTTGAACCACCTCCTCCTTTTGTCCATCTTGAACCGACTCCATGTACATTCAATACTCTTTTTTATTAAAAATGTTTGATAACTCACACACATGTGAGGGGAACCAAAGGATCAATTAAGTATAATTACATAAGAAAACCTTGAACACACATGTCTTATATAATAATAGAGGTAGAAATGACACTAATACCATAAAATTTAATTTAATAATAAATAATTTCAAAACCTTGCAATTAAATTAAATTAAATTAAATCTACACCAACATTGTTCTGGTCAAATCTCGTGATTGGATATATAGATGCAATTATTACACATTTAAAACAACTATCTATCATTCATATAAATTTCATTATTTGATAAGATAAAATTAAAAAAATAATCTGATTAATTATTTTATTAATAAATTAATTCATTCTATCTTATTCCATCCAATCATCCTAAAATTATGATTCATTGTGAAATAAAATAATTACATAATTTAAATTTACTAAAATAATAAAAACTATTTACTACTAAGAAACTTGGTAATTAACTTCCCAGAATAATATGTATAGTTATAATTGTATTCAATGCACTCCGTACAAAATATTAAGCACATGGAATGTGTCATAATTTCATGGTATGTAATGAAAAATCAATTCCATAGGGAACACATGGATATTACATTACCTTTATAATTTAATGTGTCAAGTATTTAGTATAAAATTACCATAGATTATTTTTTTCTCTGACTGTTACTTGGAATTAATTAACCATTTAATATAGTTTAAATCCTAATGACTAGAATTTACTATTAATTTAGTGATTAATGAAACCCAGGTGAATGAGGTTTATGGATTAATTAATTTCATATAATATATCCATATAAAAAATAAAAGTACATGGCATGTAAAAAATGGCTGCATGGCATGTATTTTTTTTTAATATCTATAGTACACACCTAGGGACTCATCCTATACTTCTTATGATCATTAATAAGGTACACAGTGTGTCAAAAGTATACATGATGTGTACATCAAGTAGTATAGTTTCCATCCTATAAATGATGTCTATTAAATACGCATGGTGTATTAACACAAAACATATTGACCCCGTGTTTACTACCCTGAACACATGTGGAATACACAATGTGTAGTTCATAAAAGCCGTGTGCCACCCTGGCTAGTCAATACATGTGGAATTGAATAAACGTGGTATGTACTTGTTACAAAATGTCATAGAATTAACACGTGGTAAGTATTCATTACAAATTGTCCAGACAGTCTTATCTCTCTTTTGAAAAAAACTACAAAGTTGTATTCCCACTTCCCGAATATCTTTAATGAGAATTTGGAAATATTTGGACAATCACATATAGAGATATGAATGAAATACACACCCACTTTCTGACTTTGAATAGATTTAATGTCTTGGATAGATCAGTCTGGATGGGACAATAAATGGATGAATGAGGCTTGGATTTATTCATATGAAATTTATCCTAGTAAATTTAGGTCCAGAACAGAAAATATCAGTCCATTTGGATGTATGTTTTAGTAGCAGTGTGTGGTTGAGTCCACTGGTATGCTTGGATCCTGTGCATTTTGGATCATTTTTCTTGAACATCATCATGGGCCCTCCAAATCACCTCCAAGTTTAATGAAATTATCAAAACAAGAAACATTTACCTTTTTAAAAGTGACAAAAACCATATAATTTAATAAAAAATGATGTGAAATTTGTTAATATCTTTATAATTTTCAATAAAAAACTATTTTATCATAGTGGTGTAAGGGTGAAAATGAAATAGTGAATCGCTGTGTGATCACACCCCCACACCTAAACATTTTCAATCCCATACAAAGTCATCTTTCAAAAAAATTTGTGTGTAGATATTTCCAAATTCATAAATATTTGACATTCAATGAAAATTTAATTAATGATAGAAATGAGATCAATGAGAAAATCACACTGAGGAGTTATTCTTAGTGACCATGTAAAAATACATCTCAAAAACTATATTAGAATGAAATTAGAAGATATTCATGATAACAATAGAAGAGAATACTTCAAAATTTAATCATGTCACTAATTCCCCACATATGTGTGTGACAACCATTTCATACTATTCTTTAAACCTTCAATCGAGTAAATATAAGTTATTTTAAAAATTCTATATTAACACGATCCTTTCCACTAAACCTTCCATACATCCTTTGTAATAAAATTTAAATACCCACTAACTTAAGAATTCTCAGAATAAAACCATAATCTATCGACCTAGATATCCCCATATGTTTTACATTTCATCACTCCCCTAAATGTTTATTTATTTGTTTATGTTTTTTTTGTGTTTTTTGAGGGTGTACAATAGTCTGTTAACAGTTACACATGCATAGGTCAATCTGGTATATTAATTAAATAGATTGGATAAGGAAAAAAATTATGGAAAATCATTTTGTAAGGTATATAAAAAATAACCTAACTTATATTTACCTTCTATTATGTAATAAATCATCACACTTCAGTTTTGGGTGTGAGGATTTGTGGAGAAATTAAGTGACACAATTTTTCATTAAACTATTCACAAAAAGGGTATCATTCATCTCAAAGTTTTCTAAATGATAAATATATTTTTATCATCGACAAAGAACCAAATTTCAAAAGAATGTATCACCACAGTATTGAAATCTTTCTAAAATTCATATTTCATTAGGTTTTTTATAATGTTAAAACAACATGAAATACAAAAATTCGTCATGAAATTTCAATATCTTCCCAGATTAAATGGGAATCATTTTCCATGATAAGGTGGGCATAAACTAGTAACATTCAGAAAAAAAATAGAGGGGGGAGGGGAGGAAGGGGGGAAGTAATAATACTATTCAAAAAGCTAAAAAGAGAAAAATAAGAAAGATGATGAAAATTTATAAATAACCCAAGAATATACCAGTCCCCCACACCAAGAGTATGCAGTGTCCTCACTGTAATAAAATATAATGTGGGAAGGAAGGATAAACCTAGGTTAGTGTCATTCATAGATTACTTCTTGAGTATGGAGTTCCTCTATTAGGGAATTCGTAAGGGCTTTATGGAAGTTATTAAGCCACTGCCCATTGACAGTAAAGGTTTGTTTGGTATCTACATTTTGAACATGAATAACTATGAAAGGATAAACATTAGTAATAATGTATGGACCAAACCAGCTGGAATTAAGCTTACCAGGTTGTAACTTCAACCTTGCATTATAAAAGACGACCTTCTGCCTAATGTGGAACTGATGATGAAGGATGAGACAATCAAGGGAAGCCTTGGTTCACTCCTTATAAATCTTAGAGTTCTCATATGAATATCTATGAATTTTTTCCAACTCATGAATCTTCAACTTTCTATGAGAATCCACACCATAAATATTAAAATTTCATTATTTAATGGCCTAGTAGGCCTAGTGATCTATCTCAATAGGGAGGTGACAACACTTTTCAAATAGTAGCTGATATGGTGACATTCCAATGTGAATTTTTAAAGTAGTATGATAGTCTATAATGAATCATCTAGTCTAAGACTCTAATATTTTCTGTTAGGTTGAAACTCTTTTTAAAGAATATGTTTTACCTCTCTATTCGACCCCTTGTCTTGAAATTGGTATTTGGGTGATAAGTAGTTTCCACTCAAAGCCTGTCCCCATACTAATGCAAAATAGATTGCACTGTTCAATTTCAGAAATGAGAACCCTGGTAACTTATTATGAACTTAGGCAATCCAAACCTACATAAAATTTGTGTTCTTAAAAAATCCATAATAGTATTGGAATCATCATCCCTTGTGACATGTGGTTCTACCCATTTTGACACAGAATCATCTTGCAAAAGAATGAACAAGTTCCCAAATGAATTGGGGAATGGTATCTTAATGTTAATACCCTAAACATTGAGAATACAATGGAATAACAAGGGTTTTTGGGTCATTTCATTTATTTTAGATACATTCCCCATTCTTTGGCAGTGAGGAAAAGATTTATAGAAATCATGGGAATCCTAAAATAATGTTGGCTAAAAGAGAATAGAATTAAGGACCTTGCGAGCAGTTTAATGGGGACCAAAGTTTCACCCACAAGCAAGAGTGTGGAAGAACCTAAAGACATACTGAAATTCTCTATCGGGAACATAAATCCTAAGGTATTTATCACTACCTATTTTCCAAAGGTAGGGGTCATCACAAATATACCAAAAAGTCGCATTTTTTAGACAATTAGCTTGGTTTTTATTAAAATCTGTAGGAATGAAAGATGCCTACAAATAATTTACAATTACATCATGCCAAGGAATAACATCTTGCACTCAATAAAATTTCTCACATAGAAACATATCATTTCTGGGAATACATGGGGTCAATTCAATGTCCGAGGATGGGTGGATCCTACTGATATGGTTAGACACCACATTCTATGACTCTTTTTTATCCCTAATTTATAAATTTAATTTAAGAAGGATGATCATCCATCGAATGAGATATGATTTGGATTCTGGTTTCATAAGGAGATACCGAAGGGTTGCATGGACTGAGAACATAAAGAATTTGGACCCTGAAAGATATTAAAACATTTATCCAAGGTAAACACAATGGAAAGAAATTATTTTTTAGTTGTGGTGTAGTTTTCATGGGCATGTTCTAGTGTACACGAAGCATAAGTAATGACATGTGGTGCTCGATTGACCATTTGTGATATGACTGCCCATACTGGATTGTTATAGGCATCACACATGAGCTCAAATGGTAATCCCAATAAGGTTATTAGATTATCGGGGGTGATGTGAGACTCCATTTTAAATATTAAAATATTTCTGACATTCCTTATCAAAACAAAAATCCTTTCTTTTTAGATAAATCAGGTGAGGGGGAGTGAAATCTTACTAAATCCATGAATGAACCAACGGTAAAATCCAGCATGACCTAGGAAAGACTATATATCCCATACATTTTTGGGGAATGGTAAGGAATAAATTACATACACTTTTGATTTATCTAATTGGATACCATCCCTAGAAATGACATGTCCTAATACTATACCTTATATCACCCTGAAATGACATTTCTAATAATTTAATAAGAGAGTGTTTTCAATACAACAACATAGGATAGAACCTAGACTACTCAAACATTCATCAAAAGAGGAGAAATAGACAATGAAATCATCCAAAAACACTTCCATGGAATTCTCGTGGTAATCTGAGAAATACTAACCATGCATCACTGGAAAGTTCCAAGAGCATTGCACAAACCAAATTGAATCATCCTATATAAAAATGTGCCAAAGGGGAAAGTGAAGGTTTTCATTTTATGATCATCGAGGGAAATATAAATATGAAAGTATCTAAAAAACCCAGAAATAAAATAGTAATGGGACATCCCTACTAGCCTCTTTCATTTGGATAATGAACAACAATGGGAAATGGTCCTTCCAAGTGTGTTGGTTTAGTTGGAAGTATTCTATATTGACACTCCATCTATTCTGTACACTAGTTAGATCCAATTCATTATTTTACTTTTTAATTACCGTTAGACCAATTTTTTTAGGAACCAATTATACTAGATGGATCCATTGGTTTTCAAAGATGGAGTAAATAATTTCGGCAACCAATAATTTTGTTACCACCTTTTTAACCACTTCTAAGAGGTTTGGGTTTAGTCGTTATTATTCCTACCTCACTGGTTTAGAATCATCATTTAAAAATATATGATGTGTAAAAATTGATGGGATAATTGAAGGAATTTCAGCAAGTGTCCATCCCAAATCTTGTTTATACTTCCTAAAAAGTTCAAGTAGTCACAATTCATGCTCTGGAGGTTGTGAACTAGCAATGATGATAGGTAACTTATTTCCATTCTCAAGATAGGAATATTTTAAATCTTGAGGAAGTTTTTTTATTCTAGTTCAGGGAGATTTTGGATTTATGGGAGTTTGTGTGAAATTTATAGGTCACTGATCCTATCTAACTACTCAATGGTATCATCCTAAGATGAGGAATGAGATTTTACAAGCTTAAAAATATCATCGATGGTAATTTGATCCTTAGTTTTTAAGAAATCATCAATTAATAAACATTCATAACATTTTTCTAAATCTATACAATATTCTATGCATGATCTATTCCCTATAATTTCAATCAATGATGAAAACTCATAAAGGGGATCAAGGGAATGAAATGAAGTTTTTTAGGGGAAGGGAGTACATCTATAGAGCTAATAGAGAGAGAGGATGTTCTTTAGAGGGGTTATTTATGGCATTAAGGATGTTGGGGTGGAAAATGTCTCCACCAATATCCATAGATAATTTACCACTGTGGACATTAATTATGGTGTTGTTGGTTTTCAAGAAATGTATCCCCAATATAATGAGGGCATGCCCATTTATCCCATTATCTTCAAATTTTAGTATATAAAAATCAGCAGGAAAAATTAAAAATTTCACCCTCACAAGAACATACACTAACACACTAGAGGGGTGTGTAGTACTTCAGTTTTCCATTTGAACAACAATTCATGTGGACTTCAATTACCCAACCTAAAATGAAGAGTAAATGGTGCAAGGTACCGAATTTGTAGAGGTATCTAAATAAAGCATATCATTGGAAAAAAAATACTCCCCTATGGTGCATGTAATTGAGAATTTTAATGGATCATTTCATTTAGTGGGAAGTGATGGCTCTATCCATGCTAAGACATTCCTCCCGAATCTCACCTTCCCATCACCTTGATGTTGCCTTCAGCATGTACACATCTCCTTCATAAAAATAGCATATCTTTTAATTTGTTTCCCAACTTCAATCAAAGTAATGTTAACCTGTAATTTTTTTTAATGTTTCTAATATTTACCTATCAATCAGTTTCCCTTTGTTTCCTAGGTTGGGTGGCCCTTTTGGGAAATTGAAGTGGAATGGTTGGGATGAGTGCCTCATCAAAATAAAACTCTTTCCTTTATAAAGGCTTCTTTCAGGACAAGGTTTTACCTCATTTGGACCTTTTATAATGGTTGGGATGGTGGTTTCCTTAGGAGGGTATGACTCTATTGGAGGGTTAATTTGAATTTTAAGTTGATTTCCACTCCTAAGGGTGATGTAACTAACATTTCCCTTATCTCAAGGGTTTAATATTGGCTGAGAGGGTAGTTTAACCGACCGTTGACTTTATATTTCCCCCACTAAGTTGGCTAATTGGCCTAATTGGATTTCTAGGTCTTGTATGGCATCTTGGGTGGTTTTTAAAAACTGGAGATTTTTGGTATCCATTTGTTTCATCATATCTTATAGGCTTGGATTAGGTTTTCAAGGGGGCTGTAGGAAAGGCCTTTGGAGAGGTTGGGGATTTCTAGGTGGTGGTGGATGGATACTCTACCTTGGTTGGTTACATGTTTATTAAGGTTAGTTTAAATATCCCCATTTCCTATATTCTTGGTTTTCTTTGCACCCAGGGTTTTATGAATAGTAAGGTTCTCACCTAAGGTGTTAGTTATAGGTGTGGCCTAGAAATATTTCCCCACAACTCTCAGATGTTTATTTCAGATGAGTGCATTGTTCAGAATAATGGGTGTAATAAGAAAATATTCCATAGTCGATGGGGGGATAATATTTGTATTTCCCTTGGGAAAGAGAATGTTTTTGAAAAAGGGAAGTTTCATCTTTGAACATCGTGTCCACCTTCTTCTCGAATTCAGTACTTTACACCACATGGACACCTCGAATGTGTACACTAGATCTTGAACCGAATTGTTGAGTGTTTTGCACCATGTTATCTATTAGGTCCCTTGAATAAATTATGGTTTTATCAACTAGTGCACCACCTGCAGCAACATCAATCATATTTCAATCAATATAAATTAAACCTTCATAAAAATAATGAATTAAAAGTTTATCATGTATTTAGTAGTGTGGAAAGCTTAAACATAACGTATTAAAGATTTCTAAATATTAATGAAGTGTTTATCCTTGTGAGTGTATTATCACAAAACTTTCTTTCCTTATTTTTGTGGTTTGAGAGGCTGGGAAGTATTTTTCATTAAAAAGGCATTTTATGTCTTCCCAACCTCTAATTGGTGAATTAACATTATAAAACCAATCTTTCATTGTGTCTTCTAATGAAAATAAAAATTATATAAGCTTGAACTTTTCTTCATCCAAATTAGTAGGTTCTAATATAGATAATACAATAAGAAATTATTTTAAGTGATTATGTAGATCTTCTCCTGCAAATCCATGAAATCTTGGTAATAAGTAAATTAGACATAATTTTATTTCAAAATTGGGTGCCCCAACTTGTAATTGAATATAGATGGGTTGGATATCAACATTATATGTGGTTAGTTGTTTCAATATTTGGTTGTTCTCAGTCATATTATGTAATTTTAATTCAGTTTTGATGTTGGTTCCATAAGAATAATAAGGATCAAGAAGAGGTTCAAGATGTGATGTGTCCTTCTTTAAAAGGTTGTCTTGTGTGTCACAGTGTCACTGACGTAGGATCCTCTACGGTTTGGGTTAAAAAGGATAAAAAACTGCTAGAGTAGAACACATCATGAATAGAACCTACATAAGAGGAATATTTTAGAAATCAACTATAAAAAATGTAGGAAGGAGAGAAGTAATTAAATAGTTACAAAATTAACAATATTTTTTATAAAAAACGCACACTAAAAACAAAATATCTCTTTGAAAACAACACCAAAATTTGAATATAATTTCATGAAACATCAAATTGATTATGTTTTTAAAGTTTATTTTGAGAATATGGCAGACTATAGGTTGTCTCTCAAGGAGTTTTTGTGGTTTAAAGAGTGAATGTTTAATAAAAAGGAACAAAATAGGGGGGTGATTTTGAAAACAGTTTTAAGAAAATGAATTTATTTAAAGAGTTTAATGGTTGATAAATAAAGTAGGTGTTTTATAATTATGAGAGAAGGATATAATTTCAAGTTAACTACAAATTTTTGATAGTTCATTGTTCTAAAAATTTTATATGGTTTAATGTAATCCCTTGGTTGAGGGTTGTCAAGATTTCGACTTCCCTCTTTCCACTTAAAACAATGTCCAAAGAATCACCTCTGAACACAACAATCATGTTTTCAAGGTTTGGTTCTAAAAAATTTAAAAAGGGATACCAAATAATACTAAAATATTATATATGTGTGATATAAATTGGATTTGTTTCTTTTACAATCGGAACAACCCAATATTCCCACTTGAAATGTCAACCAAATCGGCATTGAAATAAAAAGAGTTTCACTTAATTATAAAAAAGAAACATATTTAGAGGAGAATAACATACTAATTAAACATAAGTGAAATATTTAAGACAAAAATTACACCAAACTAATAGAATAAAAAGTGTGAAAACTCCCTCCAAAGAATGTGTATCTCCTTCAAAATGATCATCCACTTTTTAGATCGACATCGAGATGTGGAAGAGGCTCGGGTGAAACTTCACCTTCATCCTTGACCCCTATGAGGATTGGTGACTAAATAAATTCTTAGATTAAGATACGTATCCTTTGGGTCTCAAAAATACTATATATGTTTCTCCTAGTGATCTTACAAATGGGTATCTCAAGGTGTTGATTTATAGGAAATGTGGAATGCGGTTTTGGGCACCCAGAGTTTGAAAAACCATTTGGCCCATGATTTTCGATGGACATAGTGCCTTTTCTCAATTTTAAAATAACGAAAAATTTGTTTCCTTACCTTTGGGATGTCTCTAAAAAGAGTTTATAACATGTTGGATAATAAAATCTGGACATATAGTTGAAATACAGAACCCACTTTTTGTCTTTGAGTAGATTCAGTGGCTTAGACAGATCAATCTGGATGGGCCACCAAATTGACGAATGTTGTTTGGGTTTTTTAAAATTAATTGAATAAAATTTAATTTAATACCAGAAAAAAAAACTATAAACCCATTTGTATGGATAATTTCTTATAATTGTATAGTTTAGTCCACTAGTGTGCTTGGATCCTGTGCAGTTTGACCCATTTTTCGGGAACTTCATCATGGGTACTCTAAATCACCTCCAAATTCAATGCAATTTTCAAAATAAGTAAAATTTACCTTTTAAAAAATAAAAATAATTAAATCAAACATGAATTGAAATTTGTTATTATTTTTATATTTTTCAATACAAAATTAGTTTAACATAGTGGTGTAAGGGTGAAAATAAAACAGTGAATCACAATGCAATCAATTTTCCAGATGTGTTATTGTATTGCCCCAACTCCAGATTCCTAGTGATGATAAATTATTTTATTAAATTGGAATGATAAAAAAAATAAAATTCCAAAGGAATAATTAGTTTAGTATCCTTAAATGAACTAGATACAAGCAGAAGTTTACATTATTAAATGAAAAATAACATAGTAATTACATTAAAAACACTCATATCTCTTAGACTATCCATGTAGGTGAGTCATAATAAATCTATTTGAATATTGGGGAAAATAATACATAAGAAAGGGTTGAGATCAGATGGTCATTAAGGACAAAAATTATAGTGTAAGCTATCATAAATAAGTATAAAATTTTAAGAAAAGTTATAAAATTGAAATATATCAGTGTAAATACAACCTTGAGCAATATTTGGTATGAAAAAAAATAAAATAATTCCATTTAAACATTCACATGAAGATTATACTAGTCAAATAATCAGGTTCAATATCAATACCTAAACTCATATTGAGGGAATGCTTAATGACAGACATCATAACCATACCATCAATGTCTCATGCCAAGACTATACATAACCGAGTAGAAACCCAAACAAGTTTCTCTCATGAGACCCACCATTGAATATAGAGGCAATAAAAGGCCCCACCCATCACTTAATAAGTATAATGAATTAATCATTTGAAAAATGGAAATCATAACCAACATAAACATTTGTATAAAAACTAACATACTAAATGTTAATAAATTAACCAGAAACTATGAATGGTAAAAAATTAAACATCCACAGTATAACTAATCATAAACCCTTCAATAAAATATTATTGGGATATATCATTAGAAATCAACCTCAACCAAACATAATATCCTAAAATGGATTTTTAAATAGATGAATATAATATAATAGAATCATTAAAATTCTTTGAGAGAAATATCCATTTTTTTACTTTGAAAACATTAAAAAGCCACACAATTTTAAAAGAAAACATTTCTTTTGAAAATTACCCTGTTAGCTTATAAATGAATCTTAAAAATGTTAAGGTGTCACAATGGTGGAAAAATCTGCTCATTCCATATAAGTTGAAAAAATATTATTCTCGTACATTGTTGAAAAATTCAAATACAGTACCTCGTTAGGAATATTAAAAATAAATCCTCCTTATAAAATAAAAAATGGGTAAAAATTCCTTTATTTTTTTAAAAGAATAGTAAGAATTTTTTGAAATACATTTTAAAGAAACATGAACAAGATTGATAAATATGTCCCAGTAAATACTTAGGTATAAAAAATCTCAGATATTAAAGAGATTGCAAAATTAACAATTACCTCGCACTCTTCTTTAGTCGAGGGTGTATTAACCTTCTGTATAATGGTTAAATAATTTTGTTAAGTTATAAAGGAACAATATCAATTGTTTATGATATCACATATGATACTCTCATATAATTTTCTTAATAATATTTTATTATTATCATTATTTCGGGTGTAAACTGCTTCATTGTCTTATGTTTATTTTTTCACGTAAGTCTTTCTTATTACGTATAAGATATATATTATTCATATAAAAGAAGATTATTATGTTCATAAATATTATATTAATTTATTATATTAATTTTCATAATCATTCTTAAATGGATTTAATGAAGGATGAATCTCATAGCGTCGTGGAGACAAGAAGCCGTACGTACGCACGAGTGATGGTATCATTTTGTAATTGTAAAGGGTAAGGATTTAGATAAACTATGAATTATAAAGTAACAATACCATTTCGTATTTATTATTTAAATATTTTATATTCATTTTAATACACATCCAAATAATTTATAGATGAAAAATATTGTAAACCGCGATGTGAAGACGGTAATATGTACGTACACACGCATGGTGATATTGTTTTTCCTCAGATGGGTAAAAGGAGGAATATGGATTCACCCTAATCATAAAAACATATAATAATATATTAGATTCTGGATTTGTAACTTTAGTATGAAAATAACTTTGGAAAATTAAGTAGAAGAAGAAACTAACTTTGAAATAGTTGGTAAAACAATTACCTCTTCTTCGAGTGCCTCGTTTTGATTTGCACAAGAGGACTCTCTAGGTTTCCTTTCTGCCCAAATTATGGACACAAAGAAAAAGTGAGGGAATATAGGAGGAGAAATGGGTATGGGTTGTCAGAGACAAAGGTATTTAGAGGTGTGAATAATATAGAAGGAGAGGTTCCCTTTTATAAGGGTGGAGAGGGACACTTTTGGAAACTCCAAAACTATTAATTTAATATAAATTAATTTTATATTTTAGATAGATTAAGGGTGATTCATTTAGAGGATAAGATGAATATAGCTTAAAATTCTCTCAACCAATAAAATTTTTTATATGCTTGGATTTTATTTTGAACCTTATCATTCTGATTTATCCTTAATTAATCTATTAAATTTTAATTTTGGTAATAATATTCAAAAAATTAAAATGTTATAAATACTTACTTATATGGATTAAATTTTCTATAAAAAAAACTTTACGATACTTTAGACCATATAATTATCACTTTGTAGTTTTTAATGATTTTTCTGATTTTTTAAATAATTTAACAAAATGTTATTTTTATAAAATATCAATAGTGTCAATTTTTACACTATTCCTTACTTTGACTTAAATTAAAATCCAAAGAGAAATATAACTTCAATACAAGCCATTGAATATAATACTAACATGTTATTGTCACCTATAAAATTTGTTTCATCACCTTAATTAATTTAAATTATATTTATTTTAATATTTTGATAACCATTTATTTTATATTTCTATTAATAAGAGAATATCTATGTGACTATTGTGCCATCATTAATTGTAATTATCCAATCTTTAAAAATTATAAATACATTATAATTATGCAGGTAACTATTTTATATTTCCATATACTATTTACAATCTATGTTATCTCCAAAATATATGTACATTAAAATTAATATAATTATACAAAATGAGAGTTTGATATTTGGTCACATTATTTTATTTTTATAATATCTATGTCATATTCATGGAAAAGTGTCCATTAAATGATTTTATTTAGAACCTTAGATGATAAGGGTCAAATTAATTCATCTAATAAGATTTTTACAAGTGTTAGGGTAATTTTATAATATTATATGTACCTTTAATTACCCGATTTACCTTTAACCATTGTAAATAAATAAAAATTTACTAAAGTTACTTTTCAACAAAAAAATATGTTGATCCTATTAGATCACAAATTTAATACTAATTAAAACTATGTAAGCCCATTTTTCAAAATTCAATTCACAGAAATGGAAAAAATAAGTTTAATGTTAATAATATAGATGTGGCAGTAAAGAGGGTAAAATGACGTTCAAAAGTTCAGTAAATTTTTATATCTAATTAGATTTTAAAAATGATTCTAATGATCTAGATTGGATTATTAAAAATATTACTTTTCTATTATGATCTTTAGATGAATTGATAGTAAAATTATCATATAAATGAAAAGTTCAGTTTTTTAACAATAATGTAGTATTTTTCACCATTAATAAAACATTGAACCTTTTTAGAAAAATACCAAAATTTTACCCTAAGATAATTTTGTTATTTTAAATTAAAAAATGAAGTCTATTTTGAAAAATAAAATTTATAAATAGGGATCTTCCCAAAAAGTTTTTCTACTATTCATAACTGCTTTTTTTAATAGTTTGTTTGATAGATCATTGTGTGCTCGAACTCGATGTTTCCTGTAGCGCAAGATACTGAATTATTTAAAAGGAAACATACCATTGAAGCTTTGGGTGTTACATTATTCACTCCTTAAGAAACTTTCATCCTCAAAATCTCTAGAAAATCACTTCATAAAAAGGTTCATGTGGTTCTTCATCATAGGTTCTTTAGGTTCCCACGTCGTCTCTTCCATTTTATGGTTTCTCCAAAGATTATTTAGAAGTCGAGTCATCCGATTCCTTAACAATTGTTCTTTATTGTCAATAATCTCGATAGGCTCTTCACAGTAAGACCGATCAGGATCCAGTTTTACTTCTTTATAGTTGATTACATGCTTTGGGTCTGACATGAATTTCATTAACAATGATATGTGAAATAAAAACCTTTTAAACATAACATTGAGATTAATATAGAAAGAATAAATAAAATAATTCAATTGAAATATTTACATTGATATTCCACTTGTTGAATAATCACATGTAGTATCAATAACTAATCTCTTATTGAGGGAATTTATAATGTCAGATATAAAAACCGTACCATCAAGGCATCAGGCCAAGACCATACATAAATGGGTAAAAACCCAAAGTAGTTTTCCTTATTAGACACATTTATGCCTCACAGGGGTGAAGAGAGCCCCACCCGTTACAAACTAAGTCCAATTCATTCCTCATATGAAAAGGGTAAATCATAACCTACAAAACATTCATATTAAAAATACCTGCCAAAATGTTAATACATTAACCATAAACCATGAATCTTATAAAAATAGCATATCCATAGTAAAACTAATCATAAAACCATTATTATAATATTACTGGTTGTATCATAATAAATCATCCTTAATCAAACATAATTCTAACAAAGGAAGTTTTCAAAGATAAAAATAATCTAATAAAATCACTGAAATTCTTTGAGAGATATATCCCTATTTTTCTTTCAAAACATTAAAAATCCATGTAATTTTAAAAGAAAAAATTTATTTTGAAAATAAAACTTTAGTTCTATAAAGGTATCTTAAAAAATTTAAGGCATCATGATGGCGGAAAAATCCACTCACGTTGTATAAGTTAAAAAAACATTCTTCTGATACTTTGTTAAAAAAGTCAAAAATTGTACCTCGTAAGAAAAACAAAAAAAGTTACCTTTTTATAAAATCATACATGGGTAAAAATGTATTTAAACAATTGTAAAATAATGGCAAGAATTTTTTTAAATACATTTTTAAGAAACATGGACATGGATGATAAATGTTTCCTAGTAAATAGTTACGTATATATAATCTTAAATAAAAAAGAGATTTTAAAATTAACCCTTACCTCATACTATACTTTAGTAGAGGGTGAATTAACATCCTATATAATGGTTAAATATCTTCATTATGTTAGACCAAAACTATATCTATTATTTATGATATAATATATGATCATATTATATCATTTTCTTAATAATATTTAATTATTATCATTATTTCGGGCATGAACTGCTTCATTTTGTCATGTTTATTTTGTTGCATAAGTCTTGTTTCTTAAATAAATGATATATATTATTCATATAAAAAATAATATTGAGTTTATAAATAATATATTAATTCACTATATAAATTTTCATAATCATTCTTAAATGGTCATTGAGGAGGATGAATCTCACCGCATCATAGAGATGGTAGGCCGTACGTACGCACGAGCGATAATATCATTTCAAAATGGTAAAGGGTAAAATTTTTGGATGGAATATGAATTATAAAATAACAATATCATTTAATATTTATTATTTAAATCCTTTATTTTTATTTTTATACCCATAGAACTAAATTAGAGATGAAAAATAGTTTACACCACAATGTGGAGACGGTAAGCCGTATATACACATGCATGGTGATATTTGTTTTCATAAGATGGGTAAAAAGAGTAATATGGTAGTACCATAATCAATAAAATATATGATAATATATTATATTCTGGATCTATTAATTTATTATGGAAACAACTTTGGAAAAGGAAGTATAATAAGAAAAGAAATTTGAAAGAGTTGGTAAAACAATTACATCTTCTTCGAGTGTATCCTTTTAATTTGCACAATAGGAATCCCTAGGTTGGATTTATAAACAAATTATGTAATCTATTATGAAGTGAGGACATTTTTGAGGATAAATGGGTAGTGTTTGGTTGAGAAAAAGGTGTTTATAGGTGTTAATAATATAGAAGTTGAGCTGCCCTTTTATTAGAGTGTGGAGGGGCACTTTTTGAAACTCCAAAACTATTAAATTAATATAAATTGATTTTAAATTCCAAATAGATCAAAAGTTATTTATTTAAGGATAATATGAGGATAGTTATAAATCCTCTCATACAATAAAATTTATATATTCTTGTATTTTATTTTTAACCTTATCATTTTGATTTATCCTTAGCTAATCTATTAAATTTTAATTTTTGTAATAATATTCTAAATACTAAAAGGTTATAAATTTTTATTTATATGGTGTAAATTGTAGATAAATGAAAAATTTATGATATTTTAGAACTTATAATTATTAATTTTTAGGTTTTAATTTTTTTTTTAAATAATTTAATGAAATGTTATTTTTATAAAATATCAATAGTGTCAATTTAGAAACTACTCATTACTTGGATTAAATTAAAATCCAAAAAGAAATATAACTTAGAAAAAAACCATTCAATATACTTAAAAAAATATTATATTCACCTATAAAATTCGTGGATCACCTTATTTAATTCAAATTATATTTATTGTAATATTTTTAAAACCATTTATTTGATATATCTATTAATAAAAGAATTTATGCGTTACGGTTGTGTCATAATTAATTGTAATTATTTAATATATATAAATTTTAAATAAATTAATATGATTTATTTAATTATTTAATATTTTTATTGACTATTTACAATAGATGTTATCTCCTTGATATCACTATATTAAAATTAATATACTTATATAAAATTATAGTGTGACATTTTGTCACATTCTTTGATTTTTATAATATCTTTGTCATATTCAAAGAAAAGAGTCCATTAAATGATTCCATTTTAAAAATTTGGTGATAAGGGTCTAATTAATCAATTTAATAAAAATTTTATATATGTTAGTGTAATTTTATAATATTATTTCTACCCTTAATTACCTGATTTACCTTTAATTATGGTAAATAAATAAAAATTTACTAAAGCTACTATTTACCAAAAATATTAAGTTAATCATATTAGACAAAAAATTTCATAACAACTAAAACCATTTATATCCATTTTTCTAAATTCAATTCAAAAAAATATGAAAATTATATTTAATATTAATCATGCAGATGTGGCAGGAAAGCTGGTAAAAAGACATTCAAATGTTCAATTAATTTTTATATCTTATTATATTATAAAAAATATTATAATGAAATAAATCGTATTATTATAAATATTATTTATTCAATTTGGTTTTGAGAACAATTTATATTAAAATAATTATTTAAATAAAAAAATCAGTTTTTAACTATAATGCTGTATTTTTCCCTATTCTTCCAAAATTGAAAGTTTTCAGAAAAATTCCAAAATTTCACCTTAAGTTAATTTTTATATTTTGAATAAAAAATTAAGTCTATTTCGATATTTAAAATATATAACTTACATAATGCGATCGATACTATTCATAACAACCTTTTAAATGACTAGTTTGATAGTTTGTGGTGCGCTCGAACTCGGTATTGCGTGAAACACAAGCTATTGAATTAATTCAAAAGAAATCCTCCATGTAAGCTTTAAGTATTATAGTTATTCATTAGTTTTTGAACAATATATTTTATGTGTGTCATAAATGAAGAGGGAGAAAATATTCTGATGATAAATGAAGAAAAAAAGTAAAACTTGAAATGAAATTTATTTTTTAAAATGCATAATGATCAAAAAATAAACAAATAATTATAAATTTGATCATGAGAACTCCGAAATTACTTTATGGTTCTAGGGGATGTGGAATCTCTAATCGGGGATGATCCTAACTCATAACTTGTTAGATTTAACTGATCATTTTATATTATATAAGACATAAATGTCTCGGCTAATGAATTATTTCTAATGAATACCAATAAATAATGTTACCAGAACCAAGACAAGATATTTTTATTGTATAATTTAAAAATAATTTTAAATATATATGAAGAAGAAAAATCTTGTTATTCAAATATTTATTTGAGGAAAATATTTGTTGTTTGAATTCCATTTTAGTCAACTACTTTTGGTTTTGTAGATAATGGTGATGAGTTTTTAAGTGTCAGCATCATAGAGTGATCATCTTATGATGCTTATTTTTATTTCTGTGATGATTCCTTAGGGCTTGAAGATCCATCCTTTCAATATAATTCATGAGATAAAAGAGTATAATGGAGAATCTCTAAATCATTCTTCATACTTGAGGGAGAGATCTAGATTTTTCTATGCACAATAATTCTCAATTTTTTATCAATATATACACAATATAAATTGTTTTTGGTTTATAGAGGTGGATATAGGTTTAAAATTTTATTTAATTATAAAAGGAACATAAAATAACATATTAAACCATTATATGACCCTATTCCATGTAATAATAATAATAATTTTATTTTATCACGATGTGCACTAATTGGAGAAAGAATAAATATTATTTTACTATTTTGTAAATTAATATTTATCATTGGACATAATATTAGTATGATAGTCCTCCTAAATATTTATAAAATATTCAAATAAATAAATATTACATATCCTAAAAATTAAACAATTACCTCATGAATAAAGATTTATTAAATATATTCGATTAATAAATCTTTAAAAAAATATTCACCATAATTGAAAATAATATTTATTCTAATAATTAAATTCAAATATCATATAATTAATATAAATAGAAAAAAATTTTATTTATCAATCTAGGATTATTTCTCATTATAATTAGGTTGGGTTTACTAAATTCTAAGATTATTATATAAAAATTGGCCAATTCACCCAAGAGAAATAAGTTAATGTTTTAATGCCTACCACCAATTATGAGTGCTCACTGTGTAATATAATACCTTTGTATTGATATGTCATCAAGTAGGTTTCATACTTATTTCATTAACCTATATGCTCGATACATATTTCTTTATCTATCCAAAATAATCTCATTGTTTAACCATGGACATTGAATTTAATGTGAATATTCAATTTCAATCAAAGCGATGAGTTATCAATACCCATAAATATGGAAGTGAAAAATCCATCCTCTAATTTTCATCAATAATATTTCATTCATGACTTACCTAATGTACCCTACTTCTCATGGACATATTCCTTCATGGTTTTTTTCGATAAATCTATGTACTTGAGTGAGGGAATGCCTTAATAAAAAACTTGAAGTTTGAGAAAAATTACACACACTCATATAAAGGAATATTTGATGACACATAAACATAAAAAATTCTTACTGGTGGGTATATTGTCATAATATTCCATCTTGGAGATTACCTAGTGCAAAGAAAATGAGATAAAGTCTGATCTATTTATGAGTACTCTCACCATATATTCAATATACTGTGTTCCTTATAATATAGTCTTATTTGAGCATTGAACAATGTTTAAGAATATCATCATGTCCTTTTTTGGTTCTCATCATGACGAGTAACTTATATTCCCATTTCAATGTGAAATATAGACCTTGAAATTATTCAATTAAAGTCACATAAAATTATGAATGATATGTAATAATATATTTTAATTAATATTCACTACTTTGAATATATATGAAATCCCAAGTATACATAGTTGGTTCTAGAACAGAAATTCAGACACTCCCCCTGATTTCTGTTGTACTGAAGTTATTCCATCATTTATCTCAAGGGAGTATGTTCTATATCATTATCCATTTTTTTATAGTATGAGGTGAGTTTTTGAGATCAAGATGAGACTATATAGAGATTAAGTATAGTGTATAAAGAGTAGTGACAACAATACGAGTAACAACATACATTGTTTGTGTAGAATCATGATTAATTAATGGAGTATATATAGTGACTTATACACAATTTAAGTACTAAATTCCATTATAATTATAAATCTAATCATCCACCCACTTAGGGAAATTATTATTGTATAGTTTTTATTAAAATTTTAGAACATTTTTGTTTTTTAGCTTTATATTGAATGTTTCTTTTTAATTTTTATTTTCTAATGTATTTAAATTATTGTCACTATTATTATTTATAATTATTTTCAATAAATATATAGTTTCTTCATAAATAAATTTTAGGATGAAAAAATAAATCCATTGTAAATAAGTTCCTATAATATATTTTTTGATTAAATTATAATTTTGATCAAAAATAATATTTTCGATAATATTCTAAATCCATCATAAAAACTATTTACTATTAGAATCATAATTCCAACAAAAATTGTTAATAAAAAAATTATTTTTGATGAGACTAGTAATCCATTGCTAAAGCGATCTTCTATGGATAAATACTTCCATGGTAAATAGTTTCATGCTTAGTTTAATTGCAACAGTTCATAAAAAATGATGGTATATGTGACACCATTTTCCATGATGATCTATTTTCAATATATTAACTTCATAAATAACTTTTTTCAATGATAATACATTATAAAAATTCCATTTAAATAGAATTATGTTTTGAGGTTTTGGGTGTTTTCCCCAATATCCATGATGGTGGTGAAAAAATGGATTATTAATTCCCATTTTCCTCTCTCATTTCTAGATGTAGCTTGTGTCGTAGTGGATTGAGGTTATATATATGGTTATAAAGTGTTGTACAATGGATTTATACATAATAGGATTAGATCATGAGTTTAATGTTGTTAATGATATGTTCTCTTAAATGATATATTGAGGCTATGATATGTGACATGTTTATATGTGGTTATGTTGTTGTGACTATAATGAGGATATATGGTTATGTTGTTATGTGGATATTGAGTGGATGAGTGACTAGGATGTATTCCATTAGGGAACGTGGGATACTTGTTTAGTGGGAAGGTGGATGCAAGGAACCTTCTTATATATTTTCTTGATATTATGTTACCATGATTGTATGTAGATTTGGGTGAGTGAGCCTTGGTGAGGATGATAAAATAATTGAACTAGATAGATAATTAGTTGGTTTTTCTATTTATTCATTTAGAAATTTGTACTCTTTACTCACATTTTAATTAGAGGTTTTTGGAACTACCCCACTGAGTGTACTTGTATGAGCACTAATATAGGTATATATATATATATATACATATATATATGCTAGAAACCCTATTTTCACTCAGGTATGGATTGATTAATTTTTTTTTCTAATTACTTATTTTTGGTCTAATAAGGATGCCTAATGGGTTAGTGAAGGTACCAAGGGTGTATGAGGTTTGTTCAAAGTGTGGAACCAATATTTTTGGGAAAATAGGCCTGGCGCACCATTTAGAGAAAACTGTGCGGAAAGGCCACACAGTTATGACAAACCATGCAGATGGTGAATTTTTGGATAGAGCCTTACCGCATGGTTGGTGCACAATTTCCATAACCATTCTGGTGCCCTTTCTTTACCAGGTACCTATGTATGGTTGGCACACAGAATAGAAAACCTTTCATCCAAACCGTTCATAGAATAAATATTGGGTAAATTTACTATTTTACCTTAATGGTCTAATTAAGGATTATCCTTCCTTATAATATTAGTTTATGTGGGATTGACATATTTTTCTTCCCTTTTGGAGGTCTTTGAAAGACTAAGGTAGGTATTGGAAGATATCCTTCATCCGGGATCTTATCGGGCTTCGGTACATCATGTTGGATGCCCAACGGTAAGTACTCGTGTCCTTTTTGGTTGTCCTTCTCCTCTCTTGCTATCGACCTAATTATCAAGGTGTGAGTGTTTTTCCCTTTTTCTCATATATAATCCATTCTAAGCTGAATCAATGGCTTATATCAAAGGAGGAGATATGTATGACCATAAGGTGGGTGGTCTATAACTTATCCCTCAATTGTTTTGATTTTAGAGTTGTTTTGTTGGGCCCACCGATTTCATAGGGTGCCGTTTATTGAATTTATATTCCATTCTTATAATCATTATAACTGATTGATTATGTATTTTCTAAATATGTGACTAGTTATTAGCAGTTATGTACCCAACTCCATCCATCCCATGTAGGATGTAATGCCACAATTGTAGTTTTTAGTGTTTTGACACTTTTGAGCCATTGTTTGGATGTCCTGAAGCTTGGACACATTAATGGTAGGAATCCTTATCATAAATGGTTATTGTATCATGTAATGGTGAATGTAGAGTACCATGTCACATCCACTTGACCCACCATAGGTAAGTGATTCAAATTGATAATTAAATGTTAATAGGAAATTAGAAAGTATACAAAGAATATGACTTTTCCAGATTAAATATTAATGATTAATAGGTTGTATATATATAAAACCCCTTACCACATCAATGGAAGGTATCATAATGATATTTAATTATTGAATATTCCTTAAATGGAATTAATAAAGGTTGCATACTACTTGGCCCTGTCACACTATTGAAAGGCAATGCTTGAATGAAATAAATTGATTAATTAATTATGACTTGATTAAAAGGTTACATGCTACTTGAAATTATCACAATAATTAAATTCAAGGCTTGAACCAAATAAAATATTACCTGAATCTATAATTAAAAATGAGTGGCTAACTCGAACTCACCTTGGATTCTTATCAGGGAATGCCATGAGCACTCGAGAACCACATTCCAATTTGAGGATACAACTTTCTTAGGTTGATACCCACCTAGATCCCGGTCATTGTATATTATTGGATGTATCCAATGACACCATAAGAACCCGCACATAGTATTAAAGGATTCCTTGGATACACTCCTTAGATCCAACATTAAAAAGTAGATTCCATTGTTACAACCCATAGGGCCCTGTCTCTTCTTAGCCCCATTTTAGTTAGATGATCACCATATATTTGGTAGGAATATTATTATAGAATGCCTTGTAATATGCTTCTCGGATTACACTATTATCCTTAGATAGGCTAAAATTATTATCAAGTTGGAGACCATTGAGGTCTACGTTTCCTTTATTATTACTTTCGAACTTAATTATTAAATGCCATTACAGGTTACCTTCTCACAACTTGAACCTTCAATGTTGTTAACATGTGACTTATTTATAAACTTGTAATAATCAGTTAATGGATTGGTTATGTTAAAATTCCAGTCGAGGGCTGAAGTATGTATTTGGGTATTTTGTTAAATTGTACTTATTTACATTATATATTCATGCTTTCGCACTGAATTTCCATTACATGGGATGAATATTATACACACCGTTAGTGGTGGACCATTGATATTTATATCACACCCTCTCTGGGTGGTGTTTGGTACCTAGAGTATATTATAGAAACATAAATGTTAATAAAGGGAAGTATACAACTTCGAACACTTCATTTATTGTTGTCTAGGACTGAGCTAGATTTCTCAGAACCGAGATTAATCTTGGGATTCTTGGGATAGTATTTTGGTTTCCTTATTACTTTTTTGGAACATGTTATTCTTACTATCTTGTATACATGTTTTCCAGTTCTCTAGTGAAATGATATTTCATCAGTAGTTGTTGAATGCTTGTATGTTATTTGAGTTATTTCAGTAATTATTATTATTGTCTCTATTTTATAATGTGCCATCCATTTACTTTTATTGATTCCACTATTTACCTCTGTTTATATTTATCTACTTCACTACACTTTGGTAATGAGGTCATAGTCTCTTGACATACACACCATAGACCCTCACTTCTAGTTGGCATCCTTTGGTATTTGGGAGATGCGCTTGAGGCCATGTGGAACACCGATCTCAGGGAACCTATTAAGTATAATTCGGGTCTAAGACATCACAAAGTGGTATCAAAGGTGGTTACTTTCTTTCTTTACTATTTTGAGATAATAGATTGGAGATTAGGAACACCGAGAACTTGGTCATAATCCGTGACTGGGTGTTGCGAACGCATGTTTGGGGTAAAAGCCAAGTTACCCAAAATATAATTGTTATTATATTTTTCCTATTAAAATTGATATTATTTCGCCATTGGGTGATGCACATGTTATGTGTTGTTGTTGATTATTACTCTATTTTAGGATTTTAATTCATTCTTAGATTGATGATATGAGGGAAATGGGAATTATTACATGCATCATTATAGGCACCTAGAATTCACATGTCATGCTTATTTCCATGCCATATAGGTTAATTTCACTATTTTTCATTGCTTGATATGACTGTGATTATTGAGTGATACTTTGATAGTTATCTTATAGATGTATTACATTTGGTTGAGATTGAGTAGTTGCTTGTCTCAATTTACGAGGTGTATGGGCCCTCATGGGTTGGGATAAGTAATTTACCGAGTCAAGACATTATGATATAAATAAATGGGTTTCATTTCCAATGATAAGGTGTATGGGAACTGATTTATCAAAAATGGATATGAATTATAAAGTGAATCATGACATCTCAATTTAATTTGTTTCACATATTCATCCATACTTTTCATGTATATGAAAGGTTAAGGAGTGAACCCAGTAATTATTGTAAATCAAAATAATACTTATACTTAAGCACTTACCGATACCTGACAATCTAATCGAGTAGTTGTGGTAGTATTCCGTGGGCAGTGAGTTTTCTTAAATTTAGCTTCCACCAGTGATTTTATCTTTCTGCTTAAGCTTGTTCCGAGGTGTGTTCTTGGAATTTGTAGACCAATGACACCATGATGCCCTCGTATTGTAAGCCAAGAAGGTTCCGACAAGCACACTCCATACATGGTGGGACCTGAGCCACTACACATACCTCTAGGAGTGCCACTCATGGCACCTCATACTATACCTGATTTGGGAACTGATTCCAAATTCGTGATAGTTTCCTACATCTAATTCAATCCATGCATGGTTCTCTATAGATTGAAGCTATGGTGGATGATCTGACTCATGCGTTCTAGCTGTAGCATCCTCCTACTTTCTTAGGGGATGGTAGTCTATAAGATACTGCGTCATGGATAGAAGTGACCCTATCCATCATTGAGCATATGGGGACAACTGTAGATCATAGGGTCAATCTTTCCACAGACATTATTCAAGATTCGGCCAATCAATGGTGGGATGTAATTACCCAGGATAGTCATCATTAGGGCATGCTATGGGTTGATTTCCAAACTAACTTCTATGATTATTTATTTCATCATACACTAAGAGCTGAAAAATAAAAATATTTTATGCTTTATGAACATGGTTCTATGTTAGTTATGGATTATTCACTGCATTTCAAAGAATTTCCATTCTTTTCACCGCTTTTAGCCCGTGATGAGATTTCTCGTGCTTTACATTTTGAGTATGGGATCCCGTATGCCTTATGTAAATACTTGAATGTATTTCACCTACCTAAATTTTATTTAATTGTCAATTAGGTTCTTATCATTGAGAATAACCCTAGGGATGGAAGTAGTAACATACATAGAGGACTAGTGACACATTAGGATAATAGTTCTTCTGGTGGCAGGAAGCCTTCTCTCAAGGTTTCTCATTAGGGAAGTGATAACCAGAGTACCCATTTAGGAATCTCCAAAGTGTGTCATCAATATGGATGAAAGGGGAACCTGAAGCCTCATTATAATAGAGAACCAATGGAATTCTAGTCTTTCATCAGTAAGTGGTATCTTTGGAATTTATATAGGACCTTTACACCATCTTATAATGGAAAAGGGCGCTAGATCCACCATTAGGAGTGAGTTATTTTACTCCAAGTCAGGTGGGGAGTTGGAATAACACTGATAGGAATGGATGAGGAGGAGTTTGTGGCTATGAAATCTAGACTCTTGATAACCCACAACACCAACAACACATTTATGATTATGTCAGTCCATCTGTTGCAGATCGTTGTAGACCATGCCAATTGCATTGACTACAACCGACACTTGAGGATCAGTATGTGGGACCATCTACAATACGAGGTACTATTCTTGTGGTATCTACCATAGTATCCTACTTTTGTATACTACCACCACCATATGGTATCGTTTATGTCACCATAAGGCAATAGTTATCTATAAAAGGGTGATTGGGATGTCCAGTCAGGTAGAGTAGAACCAGAGCATCATGTTCTAGGTAAAGTGACCAACCAGATTGAAAATATCTTCATAGAGGATCCGAGATTATGACAAGATTTTTTTCCATCTAGTAGTGGATCATTTCAGGGATGCATTTCTCTTTGATTTTCATAGATTACATTATTAAAAAGATGTAGATTTTAAAACTGTGCTTTTCGAGGATCATCTCTCATGTCCATTCCTCCAAAAAGGATGGAACCTATAGAGCTTCATGGGTTCAAGCTATAGTTAGAGGATTTTAAGTAAAAAGGTTTTATATAACCCAATACATCCTCTTGGGGTTCACCCATGATTTTAACTAAGAAGGCAGATGGAAACTTATGTCTATGCATGGATTATAGAAGGTTGAACCAACTTATGGTCAAGAACAGATATCCACTTCTCCAAATAGATGATATATTTAACCACCTCTAGGAAGCTTGGGTGTTCTCTATGATTGAACCGAGATCAGGTTATGATTAGGTCCGAGTTAGGTCGTAAGATGTACTGCATACATTGTTTCGTTGAATGTATGATATGTATGAGTAACTAGTTTTTCCGTTTGGTCTTATGAACACACATTCTATTTTCATGTCTCTAATGAATTTGGGTTTTCATCCCTATCTCGACTCTTTTTTCATGGTATTTATGGACGACATCTTGGTGTATTCTGATTCTCATAATTACTTTTCCAAACACCTTGAGATCGTTCTGAGTACAATGAGAGAACATCAAATTTTTCCCAATCTCTCTAAGTGCCACTTCTAGATCAAAAAATTTCACTTCTTGGGTCATACCAAATCAGAATCAGGTGTATCTGTTGACCAATGAAAGGTTAGTGCTATAGTTTCCTAGGAGAATAACAAGAACATTTTTGATATACAAAGTTACTTGGGGATGAATGTATATTACATGAATTTTATACAAGACTTGTCATGTATTTACCGACCTCTTAATGGCCTTATAAAGAAGTATGTCAAGTTCCTTTAGTCAGAAGCTTATGAAAAAGCCTTTTAAGAGATGAAAGGGAGGCTTGTGTGAGAAACTATTCAAATTATTTATGAGCTAGGTATTGGTTATAGCATCTTCTGTGATGCATAATGCATCAGCCTAAGATTAGTGATGATGTAGGAATACAAATTCATTGTATATGGATCTCGATAGTTGATTCCACATGAGGGAAATTACCCGACACATGACCTTGACATAGCAGCAGTTGTCCACACCTTACATTACTAGAGACACTATCTATTTGGTAAGTGCTTTGTGGTGTACACGTACTATAAGAGACTCAAATCTATCTTTTCTATGCTTTAATTGAACCTCAAAACATGGAGATGGGCTGGATATCTACAATCCTTTGATTTTTGAGATTGCCTATATGTCTAGTAAGGGCAACATAGTTCCTGATGCACTGAGTCAGATAACTAACATATATGATGTACGATAAGCCAGTGATGAATGGATGTTAATGGCCCTATTTTTTGAGCCGTATCTTTAGTTTCATGATATGCATGAGTAGTCTTATCTCTCATATTTGGAAGTTACCACTTCCAGCCTTAAGAAGGTGAAGGGTAGACAGTTTTTAGATACTAAAGTCTTAGTACTCTAGGAGAGTATATCCAAAGATAACCCGCCTCTGGATTGGTCAATGGATAGAGACGACATCCTCTATATTCATGGACATGTATCAGTCCTGAAATATATGATAGAAGAGTTGATGAAAGAGTCTTGTTCCTCTCAGTGGGAAGTTAATCTAGGCGTCTTGAAGATTCATTGAGACATGCGATGCTTGTATTGGTGTCCTGGGATGACATGTAGATAATATGATTTATTATTTGGTATTCCACCTATCAGCAGGTGAAGAAATAACACCAAAGACCTGAAATATTTCTATAGATGCTTCTAGTTCTAGAATGGAAATGGGAAGATGTTGCTATGGATTTTGTAGTTGGTTTAACTAGGTATCCTAGAGGTAGCAAAGCCGTATGAGTTTTCATTTAAAGAATAACAAAATTAGCCCACTTCATAATTATTCGGGATACTTTCTCAGTTGTTGATATAGAAAAATGGTATGTCTATGAAATCATATGGAACCATAGGGTAAATCGTACTATCATTTTAGATAGTGATGATATTTTCAAATCAAGGTTACAGTAGGGTTTGCAGAAGGCTATGGGAACACATGTGTTGTAAGCACAAATTTTCACCCTTAGACCGATGGACAATCGAAACATAAAATAAAAGTTCTAGAGGATATGATTCAAGTATATGTCCATCATTTCGGTGGTTCTTTTGAAAATTATATCCCTCTCATTAAGTTCGCCTATAATTACAACTTTCTTGCAGTTATTCAGATGAATACTTTTGAGTCCCTATACAGTAGGTTGTTCCATTCACCCCTATGCTAGCTATAGGCAGGTGAGGCGTGCCTACTAGGTCCTAATCTCGTTTAGGATACTTTAGAGTAGGTTCAGATGATCAGAAAGCATATGACTACTGAACATTTTAGACAAAAATATTATGCCAGTCTTTCTTGAAGACCTCTAAATATCAAGATCAGGGAGTGTGTTCTCCTTCAGGTATCACCTAGGATAGTTCATAGATGGATACAAAATCAACAGAAGATTTCTCCTTGTAATGTGGTTTTCTTTTGAGATCCTAGAGAGTATTGGGATGGTAGCCTATCAATTGCAACTACCTCAGATGTACCATACCATGCACGAAGTCTTCCATGTTTCATAGTTATTTTGGTATCATGCCGACTCATATCATACCTTTGATCCCAAGGAAGTTGAGTTAGATGATGATTCTACCTTTTAGGAGTATCCAGTACACATCTTTGACTAGAGTACAATGGTTCTCTAAGTTTGATATGTCCCTATATTATGCTTGCTATGGTAGCATGACCATGTACAGGATGATACTTGGGAGTTGGAGGCTGAAATACTTTCTCAGTGGACATAATTGTTCCAAAAAAGTGTTATCTAGACCCTTATAAGTTTAACTTAGGGGAGATTTCATTTTAGGAGGGAAGACAGTGAGAACCTGTTTTTTCACTCAAGTATGGATACTTGAAATTTCTATCTAATTCCTTATTTTGGGCGTAATATGGTTGCCTAATGGGTTAGAGATCTTTGAAGTCCTAAGGTTGGGATTATAAGATCTCCATCATCTGGGGTCGGATATATCTTCCATTTATCAGATTTTATGTGAAAGGGTAAGTACTCAAGTCCTTTTTAGTTGTACTTATCCTCTCTTTCTCTTGAACAAGTTATCGAGGTGTGATCATTTCCCCCTTTTTCTCAGATCTAATCCATTCTAATAAGAATTAGAGGCTAATATCAGAAGAGGAGATACATATGACCCTATGGTGGGTGGTCTATTACTCATCCCTCAACTTCGTTAATTTAGAATTATCACGTGGGGCCCATCGATTTCATCAGGTGCCGTTTATTTAATTTGTATGTCATTATTCTAATCATTAAAACTATATGATCCTGATATTTCTATATATGTGATTTTTTTAGTGGTTATGACCACAACTCCATCCATCCCATGTAATATGTTATGCCACAATTTTAGTTTTTAGTGTTTTGACACTTTTGAGGCATTATTCAGATGTGCTCAATCTTGGCCACAATAATGGATAGACTCCTTATCGTAAATGATTTTCGTATCATGTAATGGTGAATGGAAAGTAACATGTCACTTAAATTTGATCTGTCTTAGGTAAGTGCTTCAAATTGATAATTAAATGTGAAATTAAAATTGGAAAGTATACTAACCATGTGACTTGACCAGATTAAATGTGAAGGATTAATTGGTTGCCTATCTGTAGCACCCCTTACCAAATTCATGGAAGGTAGAGTAATGAGCCTTAGTTATTAAATATGCCTTAAATATAATTAATAAAGGTTTCATGATACTTGGCCTTGTCACACTAATGAAAGGAAATGCTTGAACCAAATGGAATTATTGATTAATTATAAATTGATTAAAAGGATGTACGTTACATGATCTTATCACACAAATTAATGGAAATGATTGAAACAAATGAAATATTACATGACTTCATAATTAAACAGGTTTGGCCTAATTTTAGCTCTCCTTGGATTCTTATTGGAGAATTCCATGAGTACTAAGGAACCCCATTCTGATTTAAGGATATGAATTTCATAGGTTGAGACTCACCTAGATCCTGATCCTTTTCAATTCTTGGTTAGTAGGTATGACACAGTAAGATTGCTAAAATCGTATTAAATGATGCCTTAGAGACACTCCTTGGATATTGCATTGAAAAATAGGTTACATGGTTAAAAACCATAGGTCCCTATAACTGCTTACCCACATTTTACCTAGGATGATATCCTTGGATTCACTAGGCATATTATTATGGAACGCCTTAGTATATGATCATTGGATTATAATCTTACCTTTATCCATTATATAATTATTACTGAGTTGGAAACCCTTGAGGTCTATGTTGCCTTGGTTATTACCATGGAACTTTACTATTAAATTTCATTATAGGTTTCCTTATCACAACTTGGAACCTTAACTATTGTTAACATATGACTTATTTATAAACTAGTAATATTCAATTAATGGATTGGTTATGTTAAGAGTCCATCTAAAGGATAAAGTAGGTACTTGGGTAATTTGTTACATTGTACTTATTTACGTTATATAAGAATTCTTTCACACCGTTACATTTCCATTACATGGGATGAATGTTATATACAACATTGGTGGTGGCCCACTAAGGATTATCTCACAACCTCTCTGGGTTATATTTGGTACCCAGAGTAGATTACATGAATGAATGTGTTGATAAATGGAAGCATACAGATTTGAACACTTGATTGCTTTGTGTTTAGGATAACTATTGATAGAAGTTGACCGACCTAGTTATAGGGATGCTTGGGGTAGTCTCTTGATTTCCTTATTTCTTTTGTGGAACATGTTATGACTACAGTCTTGTATCCATGTTTTCCAGTTTTTTATTGACATGACATATCATCATCAGTTTTCATATGCTTATATGTTATTACAGTTATTTCACTAATTGTTACTCTTATTTCTATTTTACACTATGCCTTTAGTTTACTTGTATTTCTTCCGGTATTTTCATCTGTTTATATTTATCTTCTATGATACACTTTGGTAATGAGGGAATATTCTCCCCATATACACACTCTAAGCCCTTGCTTCTAGTTGGTAGACTCTGGAATTTGGGGATATTCTCTTAAGCCATGTGGCCCACTGGGCTTGGGGAACCTATTAAGTGGTATCCGGGTCCGAGATGTGACAATATATTCTATTTTTTTAGATTTATAGATGGAATTTGGTGATTGATATGGTTATTACTAGATTATGTTATATAATCACATGAGTTACAATTTCTATCATAGGAGGTATTAATTTTTGGGTGTTCATTTTGAGACATTGATATATGTATGAAATTACATTCATTGTGGTATTGGTATACTTATTATTATATTAAGACGAATGGTGTTTCTTTCTTTTTTTCCTTGGATTTATAAAGGAATTTTCAGATGATCTTACTTTATGCTTGTACTATATTTATTTTTAATAATTTATAAGTGATAAAGCCTTTGATGTAAATGATAATTAAGTATATAAGAACATCTTGGAAATTAATTGGAGTTACCTAGAATGGTTGTTGATGTTTTGAAGAAGTTTCATGCATATAAGTTCAAAGGTGACATTATCATATTTTGGAAAAAGCGAATTTAACTACGTGTATTATTATGATGATCTTTAATGTCAAATACATGTATCAATTGTCATAAGGATGACACATCCAAAACATTTAAAAACATGAAGAACATGAAAATGGTTATTTTATTGAAGAGATATCGAAAGAGTATATGAACACCACATAAATATGTTTTGAAGAAGGGATGGAAGATTGTTAATATTAGAAGAATAATTTGGAGAAGTGTAAGTACAAGAACATGAAAAATATATTTATATTATGAGTGAAGAACATTTTTAAAGAAGTCCTTTTTTTGTCTTGACATTTTCCATGGTTGGTAATAACCATATATATTATGGGGTTCACAAAAAATATGGCCAACTATTGATAAACAACTGAGATAACTCTATCTGGCATATGTAGGAGAAGGCTCAACCATGTGGGAGAACCATCCAGGCCATTTAGTCATCATAGTAAGAGACTGGGAATGCATATAACCTTCAGGGGTGCACATATTTATATGTATGGAATGCATTGAGAACACATGGAGGTTCCTAGGGGGACTATGTTGGTGTGGAATGGATTAATGAGGATGCATGTGCAAGTGTGTCAGAGTACTGACCTTGGTTCGTGATCGAGGGGTATCATACACAATATCTCTTATAAAATTGAGACTATCCAATTAGAAGTTTGATATGGGATCAAGGAATAGAGATATTGTTGATCTATTAAAAATTTTATGCCTAGAAGGAGGAATACCCTATCCAATGCACTAGTGCCATTTGATTAGCTGTGTGATTGTCTTAAACCTCTAGAGACCTTTATGTGGCAACCCTTACCCAATGGTGCCCTGATGAAGAGGCAACAGATACCTTTACAAAAACTATCCCTAATATTTTACCATTATGTTCGACGTTAATCTTTCTAATGATCAACCCTTTTTGTCAACTCTTACCTCTCGATAAAGTATTTTTATGAAATAATTTGAAGATTATGATACTATTAAATACAAATGAAGTTACAGAAGGTGAGTTTGACCCAAATAGGTGAATGTGAAATTTCTATATGCATGTGAGTGTTTCTTTGAGAGAGAATCATCTAGATATATGAATATTCCATGATTATTGACATCACGTGATGTTAAAATATAAGAAGTAAACACACAATATAAAAATCCAAAAATATTTGGGAATATTAAAATTAGCTACGACTCAAATTATTATTTGACACAACATAAAACTAGGAAGTTATATCAGTCCTTGATAGGAAATTTTTAATCAGAGAAGACATAGTGAACCTTATCTATAAATACCATGGTGCCCATGCCAAGAGTTTTTTATATTAATTTTTTTTGAGATCTCTTATTTTTCGCTTGTGAAGACAGTACTTCCACGAGCCACTATGCTTTTCAATATAGAAGTTATTTTCTCTCATTAGCATGAAGAGTTTTCACGAGTGACTCGACTACACAAAGAAGATATTTCACACACATCTTGTTTGATGAAGGACCACATACCTTTTCTTATTCAAATAAAAATCAAAGGTTACATGAAGAAGGAAACACCATCTTATTTTATACACACTGTTACACAATGATAATGAAATTTCAATGTTTCCATGAAGTTGACTTGTTTTGTTTGAATAAGAAAGAGATCCCATAAAGAATTAATTTCTTAAAGCTATTCTGTGATTTTTATTATTAAGAGGAATGTGAGATAACTAGCACTCAACACTTTTGTGAAGAAGGATAACACATTAAGTATCATATACCTTTTCAGATTTTTATAATGAAGTTAGTGTGCATTAATGATTTGTTATGTAACATTCATGGAGAAGAACATGGAAAAATATAACTAAACATCTATATATATAGTTTGTACTGAAGTACAAGGTAAACCTAATTTTAACATTAAATAAAATTAAAAGTGCCCATAAAATAATTAGAGAAATATTATATTTTCTCTAGGTTTTACCAACTTGATAAGATTAATTTGAGATTGTGAAAGGTCATTATTATATAAAATAATATTTAAAGTGTAGTGTGATTCATTTTCAAAAATATTTGCTGCACTAAAAATAATATAGGAGCACCGATATAATTCTAATTGTTAATATTTTGTTTTTGAGGAATTATAATATTTTGAGTTTGTTGTATGTTAAAATTATTTCAACTAAAAAAGATAAACTAGCGGCATCATTTTTGATTATATCATATTTTAAACATCCCTTCTAATTGTTGAGAAATAGGGGCAACCATTTGATTTATGTTTTTAGAATATGATGATTAGATTCATTATAGTCCAGAGAAGAATACTTTTATCACATTTCTGATCACTTCAGATCGGATATGATGATATACTATAATCTTTCACATTAATATTATTATCAAATTGTACCTAGTTGGTGTTAGGAGAAAGGGTCCAAGGTTATCCCATTTATGATGATTTTTTTGATATTAAAATGGAAGCTATGTACATAAGATAACAACCAAAATTCACTGAGGAGTTGAAATCCACATTAGAGGAAAAAATCATAAAAAATATTGATGTTCTTTTTTCCTTCTCTATTTTATGTAAATGGTTGATAACTTTATGTGAATAAGAAAATAGAACAATTCACTGAATAAGTTAAAAAGGTAAAAAAATGGATGTCTGTTTAAACTATTAAAAATTCACCAATATTGATTCACCCCCATAATAGTGTGGTCCTCCCAAAGTGAGACTAACAATGCCTCTCATGTTTGTGCTTTTATACCCTTAATGATGTTGGTGTAACCATGGTTTATTAGGGGTGGGATTTGAGAGTCGCACACTTTTTAACTACTTGTCTTGTTGGGCTGGGACATGATAGAGAAATATCAAACCGCTGGTCGAGAGTTAGGATAAAGTTTATAGTTAGAAAATAGTTAGGTTTGAATTTGTGTTCAATAGGGTATTAACTTACTTGAACATAATCTATAGTATAAACATGGAATCAAATATATGATTTAGAAGGGACACTATGATCCGATGCAAGGACCGGAATCTTACTAAATAAGTTTAAGTGAGATTGTTCAAAATATAGTGTAGATGACTAGGTGTGGTACAAGAATCATGCTTGATTGTTCTTGTTTTTGAATTAGTAATGTTTGAAGAAATTAAAATGAATTTAATTAAATTATCTAAAATAGATTCTATTTTCCTAGTCTCAATAGTTATTCTCACCTTTTTATATAGATAAAAAGAGGTGTATGATTATGGTTTATATGTGATAGATGAAACAAGATACTCTAGTTAACTGTGGTAGGATTTACTCCAAGTATGATGATTCTTAGAGGAAGAAACTTTGTGTGTTCCAACATTAGATCGGTTGAAAGTTCCCTAAAAATATATTTATATGATGGATATGTCTTAAGGTTACATTATCACCAACATATCCTTACGAATTCACCACAAACTACATTGATGCCAAAATAACATGGTTTCATAAGATACAACCTGGCTGCATGGACACCTTCAGCTGACACTGTTGCATCACCACCCAATGGTTTCCAGTGGTTAATAATCCATGGGATGGATTAGTTAAATATATGCACACCAACGTCGATGAATTCAATAAATAATACTGTAATAGCCTTTCACATAAAATTTTACAGTTGATACAATTCTTTTATTAAAGAGTGTCTGTCACGACTACTTCCCTTCATTGGGTGGTGTAGTTGATAGTGGTGATGGCTATTAGTTTCCTAAAAATATTTTCATAGATATGTGTTTCTTAAAAATCTATTTATCACATAGTGAAGGTACTTCCATGCCTTTAGAATGTAGTAATCCTCAAAAATAATTTTGGGATGCAATGGTAGGTTGATTACCTAAAGTGAAAGGACACCCCATTTTCTTATTTAATGATCTTCATCAAACCTACTCCATCATGGTGGATGCTACTGTGACTAGCATATTGGTAGATTTTTTTTTGTTTTTTGTTTCATTTTTAATCTATCAATAATATATCCAGTATATATGGGTTTACTTATGCTATAAAATATCTTAAAATGATAGCTTAAAATCTATTAATTGCATCATATCATTCTTTCTCTTTGCCTAATGCGTTTCTTTCACTCTTAAACAAAGTATATGTTTTCAGAAATATAAATTTGGTTTACCCTAATAAATATTACATTGTTTGATAACATAATTACATGTAATCTTTTAAAATTACGTTAGTTGGTATTATATTCAATACTAGAGACTAATAATTTGGTTAAATAGCTAATCTAATATAAAGTGAAAGGTGTGGATTATGTTATATGGATAATATAGCTTGTGTCACCACTATAGGAAAAAATCTTCATTTTTGGGTTTCTTAAATATGTTGAGCACCAATGTAATTTTAGGAGGAGGATTGACACTGTGTTTTAATATAACTCAATGTCGCTCACACCATTTAGTGTGCATGTTTAAATGATAATAGTTCCCTACAAAATGCATCACACATCGAAATTCTCCTAATAGGGACACTTATTTATCAACCATAGCATACTATAGGGATCTCAATTAATTCTCATGCCACCACCCCACAAAGTGGATCTCATGATTAAACTAGCCCATATTCATCCTACCAATGATGACCCACATTAGACCTCTCTATTATGGTAATATGTTTATTTTTATAATATTATCACATATAGATTTAGAAAAAAATAATTTTTATTTTTAGTTATTTTTACTTATAATTTGTAATTTTTTTTAAAAATTACAAGTTCTTAGATTTATAAACTATATTTTATAAGCCTAGTTTAAATATGAAAAGTTAATATTTTTTCCCATGTTAGATAAATTATTACTTAAATTTATTATCCTTTATATTTTTTATATTTTTAGAATGTGAATAATGCGTATGCTTTATTTATTTAAGAATTTGATTCTTGGATATATAGTTACACATTACTTACTAGACCTGACTTCATAAGATCTATTTTTTCATCTACCTTTAACATTGTTTTTTATTTTATTTATGAGGTTGAAAACAATTTTTTAATATAGTTTTTGCATATTATGTATTATATATATCATTAATTTTATTATCTCTTGAGTAACCCCCCCACCCCCAATGAGAGGGGCTTGGGGTCGGACGACCCACTTTCCAAGAGTCTTATTCATTTTTCTAGATATCCAAGTGGTTAGAAATTTGTTTCTATAAGGTTACTCATATAGATTTTCAATTTCAAATAAATATCAATTATTATATGAAACATTCATGTACCTTGATCATGTGGTGAATTTAGATATCTATGAATATACTTGGATTCTATTTATTGGTAAGTAACTAGAACATGTGGGTTGTGTAAATATTTACATATTAATATAGTGTAAAAACATTAATTTGGTGGATGTAATATAGATTCTTAAACTAATTCATTAGATTCATGCATACACAATGGAATAGAATATTAGAAAAATAATGATTCATATGATGAAATATTTACAATATTTATATTCATATGTTGTATATTAAGTTAGTAGGACATATAAAGAAAATATTCTCATATACTAAGTATAATATGCCTTCCAAAGTGGAACTTGACAAGATTTTGATCATCCAGTATGAGTAACCATAATAATTTGGTTCTTATGAATTTTAATGTGGGTGGAAATAAAGTAAAAAGGTAACTATAATAGTTTGGTTCTCTATTTTTGGTATTTTTGTTGAGGTAAACTAACAAGAAAACCCTAACTATTATGAAACATGAGTAATAGATTTGAGTATATCCATATGATGGTTTAGATAACGTGTTTATCCACTTTGCTTTCCTAGAATCATATATGTAATGATTAATAATAGTTTTCTACCAGATATAGTCATGGATTATTTACAAGATACCTGAAGTAAGTCACGATGAAATTTTTGTCTTGTATCACTAAAAGGATATGATGTTTGGGGTCATAAATTTTAGTTGGATTACTTTTATTAAATTTCCTTGATGAAAATGTATAACACCTAGTACTCAACAACATATTTGTCTCAAGCAATGGTTTTGAATTAATTTATGTTAATCATGTTGAGATTCCATATAGGTATGGACTATAAAATTACAGGGATTTGTGTTTAGGGTTGAGAAGTGTTCTCAAGAAGAATAATTCAGGGAATCTGAATGTGAAAGTTATAGAAATAATTTCTGCAGACTTTAACTCATGGGTATTGGACCCTGGGTGATCATCACACATTTTTGCTGATAAACACAGGCTTAGAGATAGAAGGGAATTGATGAAGGGAGAGGATAATTTTTATGTACGTAATAAAGAAGGAAGTACTACATTATAAGTTGGGACTTACAATATGATTCTTCTTAGTAAATTAGTCCTAAAATTGGAACACTCTTATTATGTTCGGACCAATTTTTTTTATTTCTCTACCTTGTTGGGACAAGAAGGTATCCTCATTCACCATTAAGAAAAATATTTGTTATATATATAAGGATGATATGATTTATAGCATTGGTAATATGATAAATATTATATATATTATATATATGGATAATCTTTTTTAAAAATTTCAAAATAAGAAGGTTGACGAATATTATAATCTCACATATCTTTGGAATTATCACCTTGGAAATATAAGTGAGAAACCCAATTAAATACTCTATAAATATGGATTATCAGAACCATTCTATTATAAATCATTTTATATTTGGAATTATTTTTTATTAGGATATATTAGAAAATTACCTTTTAGAAGAAAATTTGTAAGGGAAAGTGGACTATTGGATCTCATTTTTGATGTATGTAGACTAATGAGTACCCAAGAAAGTTGTGGTTTTAGGTAATTCATTACCATTAACTATGAATTTATTCATTACAGATTTGTGTTTATGATAATATAAAATTAATAAACTCTTTAAAAGTATAAATAGTTTCAAAATGAAGTACAGAAGTAGTTGGGAAAGAGTATTATGATTCTTCAATCAGATCAGGGTGGTGAATAGTTGAGACACTAGTTCACTGAACATATGAGAGATTATAGAATTATAACGAAACTCACTCATCCCAGAAAACAATATGGGAATGTTTTGTCTGAGAGGAGTAAGAATACATTATTAGGTGTGGTTTGATTGATTATAAGTCTGCATGAACTACCTATAATATTTTGGCGTCATGCTCTAAAAATTGTTATTTTCCCACCTAACCGCATTCCATATAACGTTTTCATAAATAATACACATGTAATTTCATGATGAATGTACCAAAATGTAATTTAAGAGGATTTTAGATTCTAAAGAAATTGTATTAAATATTTATTTTGATAAATTAATCCCCATATAAAAAAACTTATTTATTGGTTATTAAATATAAATTGCGGGATATTAATTTTATAAACTGACTTAGCACAAAGTTTTTGTGGAATATCATTGTATTTTCCTTGGGAAGGAAAAAATGTGTCAAGATGTTAGTGGGAGGAAAGTTAAACTTGGATAAGTTCAATACCATCATGTAGGAATTGTTTTTTGAGGTATTAGTTAATCCAGTTCCACAAATAATTTTGTAAGAAGAACTAATTCAAGTTACACAAGAACCTAAAAGGTATAGTAGGATCCATAAAAATATAACAAGATATGGATTTATCATAGATAATGATGATGATTTAATGATTATAATAAATGAACGTAATACTTACTTGGGGGCTATTTATATTTCTAGTTATATGAAATGGTTAAAATATGTTGAATTTGAAATGGAATAAATATGCACTAACTGAGTTTGTAACTTGGTGGATATACCTAAAGACGTAAACCACATAGATTAAATGTGGGTTTTTACAAAATAAAAATGATTTTGATGGTTTAGAATCAAACTATAAAACATTCTTATTTTAATAGGGTTATAAGAAAATTCATTTTATTAACTATAAAGAAACCTTTTCAACGGTAGTGCTGAAAAATTTCATTTAGATATTACTCACCATAGTGGACCACTTTGATTATGAGATATATCAAATTGATTTTAATACTGATTTTTTATTTGTAATTTTCTCTAGGATGTGTATATGACACAACCTAATGTTTTAATTCCCAAAATGGTATTGCTAAGGTATTCATACAGAAAAAATATATTTATGGATTGAAACAAGATTCTTATAATTGGAATATCTAGTTTGATGATGTAATAAAATATTTTTCTTTCATAAATAACATGTTTTATTCCTTTTAATATAATTTGATTAGTGGGATTATAGTATTGATTCTATTATTGTATGCATATGGCATACTTCTTATCAGAAATAAAATCCCAAAACATCCTTCCATGAATATATGGTAGGGTAAATGTTTCTCAATGAAGTAAATTAGTGAAGAATCCTAAATATCTTGTATAAAGATCTATAGAGATAGATTTAAAATATTTCTTAGACTCATTAAAGACACGTATATTGATAAAGTGGTAAAAAGGTTTGGCATAGAAAACTAAAAAAGTGTTTTTTAATAGTGTTACATGGTATAAATCATAGGAGGATTAGGATCCTTAGAAAGAGTTATAAAGGATGAATAAAATTACCTATTCATCCAACATAGGTGTTAAAATGTTTTTTATGTCATGTACTCAAACCGGTACCACCTATTTTCATAGAATAACCAATAGATACCAATCTAATTTGAGTAAGAGTAACATGATAGCTACGAGGAACATTATTAAGTACTTAATAAGAACTAAGGATATGTTATTCTCCTTCAGATGAGAGGATGAGCTCTGTGTAAAAGGTTACAAAAATGATAGTATCCCATATGAAAGAGATGATATAAAAGCTCAGTTCAGTTTCCTTTTCTTTTCTAAATAGTAGATCTATCAGTAATAATTATTCTATGCTAGACACCATTTTTTATTAAACAACAAAGGCAGAGTATATCAATACATTAGATTCTATGAAGGAAGGTGTTTAGATCAAGAATTTCATAACTAAACGTGGAGTGGTTCCTAGAATTTATGGAGAAATTTAAATTTACGATATAAAAAATGGAGCCATTTCTCAATCTGAGAAACCCTGGTCTCACAAAAAAAAACAAATCCATTGAAAATAACATCTCATATGTTATGTCATTGGAAGCGGAGATATAATGATAAATAGGGTTACTATAGAGGATAATATAACTATTCTATTGAATAAACCATAATCATAATATAAGCTTGAGGGTTATATAGAGTTATAGGTATATGATACTTTAGAGATTGATATAATGGTTTTTAAATGTATATTTCTATTATAATAAATGATATCACTATTTTTCATTCATCATTATGTTATGTAATTTACTTTACATTAATGGTGGAATGATAATATCCCCTCAAACTAAGACTAGTATTTAATTAATGATCATCAAGGAGTATTATGTGTTGTGATGATATATTGAGATTAGAATGAATAAATTCTTATTCTAATTATATAAGGTTGTATATGAGATATGAATAGTGTATTCATATAGAGATAAATTGATACTTATTACTTTATTAACCTACGAAATTATATCCTATGGAATGTAATAATATCATGAATATAATTAGGGAGTGGTTGGTGAGATACCAATCATCAGAACCTTCTTACTTTGATATATTTCCTTAAAAATACATTGCAACTTATATTATTTGGGAGTGGTTGATATGTTACTGATCATGTATTCAATTGGAGCATTACTAAGATTGGATTTTTCTACTTGTGTAAAAAGTTAAGACATCAGATGCTTGATTGAATTAAACTAAAGAAATGAATGACCATGATTAGTTGAATTATAATATTTGTGTTTAGCTACATGGACAAGGGACTTGTTATGTGTTGTAACATCTCAATTTTTTTTGAGTGGGTTGAATTCCTCACCGTTTTTGATTTTTTAGAGTTTTCCAGGTAGTAAAACTATTTTATTTATTATCAAAACTTTATTATGAGATTTTATTTTACTAGGAAATTTTTTAAATGGGTATTAACCCTCGGTAATTGCCTCTGGGTTTTAGTTTTGTTTTTGATGCATCATAGGATGAAAACCAAATATTCTGGGGTGTATAGACTGGGGTGCACAATTTTGACAAACCATATGGTATCCCGATATAAATTTTAAAGTTCTACATTTTTTTATGATATGGTTTTGAAAATAGTGCTGGAGGGGGGACACAACCATGCATCACATCTGTAGTAATTATTAGAGGTGATTCTTATTATTTTTTCATGGTTTATAAAACTATGTGGGTCAATTGCGCAAGGTTAACCTTTTGATAGTGTGTGTCCCACGATTGGCATATGGTTAGAAAAACCATGTGATCCAACCATGCACCCCATTAAAGAGGTGAATTTACATTTTTTTAATCATTTTTATTTACCATTTCTTCTTTCTTTTTCATCTTATATGCATGAGATTCTGCTTCCAGTGGAAAAAAATTCCTCCTCTCCCTCCTTAGGCTTTGATCTCAAATCTTCACCTGAGATCTACTTTTTGACCGATCAGGTGCATTGAAACCACATCAGTAAGGGCTTCAATACTATTCTTTTATTTCTTCTTTTCCCACACCTTATGAAGTGATGAATCAATATGAGTGGTTTAACCCTATTTTTAGGGAGTTCATCTAAAATGAAAATTTATTCTGAATCAACTTGAGTTAGAAGGAATGATCGATTGTTCTTTCATATAACAATATGAGGTTGGTGGTTATTACCTTTCTCCATGATTTAGCTGTTTTTTGGGGGTGTGGCTTTAATCGCGCCATTGTGTTGACTGAGCGATACCCTAATAAATTTAATGCTTGTTTTTTAAATTAACTGAATGACATCATGGGATGCCATTGAACATACCCTAACCATTTTTATTCATATTTGGATAGGTTATAGGACATAGAACACTTGGGAAGGTTTCGATTGGTAGTTTAATTTTATTAAATTAAATTTTATTACGATGGTACTGTGAATTATAAAGTTCTATGGGAACATGATAGGATGAAACCAAGGATATTTGTGGAATTGGAATTCTGGTTTAATGTGATGTAATCATTAAGTAGAGTGATGCCCAGATTCTTGGGTGATTTTGACCACTCGTAGGGTGACATGGTCATCGGGATGAGGTGATAATTTTGAATGGATATGGTAAGTCCCATTTGATTTTGGATGGAGATGGTCATATGGTTGAGTAACATAACCTTAAAGGAAAAGGGTTCCATATAATTTGTCTTTGGGACTTACTTGGTGATTTATGCTCACCCATGATATCTAATGGGACATTTGGAGTTGTGTACACATAATAGGGATCAGATGATAAGGTGATATTGGCAACTCTTGTGAGTATAGGACTAAATTAGATTTGTATTACGATTATGCTTGTAGGTTCTTTAAATACAAATCCATAAGGATAGTGGGGATCCATTAGTTTATGATCTTGAGACCATCAGTTGGAGGTTGGGGCTTGGTATACTTGAGGCTGTTGGGCCATACCTTATTTAGGAGGATAAAGATTTTCATTCCTTAGTACATCAAATATTGAGCTAATTGTGATATTATATTAGATGATTGAAATCAATGTACCTTAGGCATCTTTATTTGAGTTCATAGGGTTTCTTATAAAATGAGGTATGTGGGACTAGTTACTGATCAGGGCATACCTTAAGGATGTGGAATATTTTTGGACATGAGATATCAGTTGGAACAAGGTTCCGAGTGTCTTTATTAGAGGTAAAACCCAAGGGTCCACCCAGACCGATTTACATTAGTGGATTCGTTGGGCATATGCTAAGTATCCTCCACACTATGTTATACCAGCATTGGCAGAAACAGGTGATCACTTCCTTGTGGTTGCTAAGAATAAGAAAAGTAGGTTGTTGTTATTAATGTGTGTAGTTTTGTTTTAATTATTTTTAGATACAACTACATTATCACATATATATGATTAGAACATGTCTGTGTTGACCAACTGCGATTCTTTCTCAGACACTGCATGGGCCCTTCGAGCTACATATAGACTTTATAGATTTTTTGTTTAGGTAAAGTTTCAGGATATGGAGATATATCATAGTGATTGAGTTGACTTTAGATGGTAGGAAAGGGGCCATGGGATCTTTCCTCATCTAGAGTGTTCTTTTTTTTTTACTTTTGTATCCACATGATATTATATGTATGTACTAAGGTCATCCATTGGAGACCTTTTTGATTTATTTTCTTGTATGTTCTTTTATGCATGCATGTTTAGCTAAAAATTCTATATTGGGATGTTTAATGATGAAAATGGTATTGTGCTTGTTTATTATTATTTCTTATACTATTAAATGTGTTTCACCATTGTCGGGATACTGGTCCATAGTATGTTGGTCTTTCTTTTCTACTACTTTATATTTACTAGATTACTATTATATCATAACTAGTGCGTATAGTCTCCCCACTATCACGTCTTTACACCATCGCTACTAATCGTAATCTTTTGGAATGCAGATATGTGCACCTAATTCCTTATGGAACTCAAACCATTGCACATTTTAGGTGGATAAATGTCTTGGGGCGCAACATGTGATCATCTATCAGATAAATGACATGTGATTTATTCATCAACCTAGTTAATCTATTTTATAGAGTCCTAAAAAGATGATTTGGTTTATATGATATTGAAAAGGTACATGTCTAGTGGTCACTTGATTTCATGAAAAAATTAATTATATATGTATAAATTTTATGTATATGGTACATATTTTAGTGCACATGTTAACATAGAGATATGCGTATGTTTGATGGAGATCAAACCAGGCCTCCTAGTTTCTTGAGTATCACTGATCCTCTACTAGTGGTATCTCTTTTCATAGTTCTTTGAAATATGGATTTCATATTTGTTGTTAATGTTACTAAGGCATATTATGTTACATAGTTAAGCCTTCAGATAATGGTTGAGTATTAGATATAGTGACTATTCCAAAATGAAGAGATATTGAGAAAACTATGTATAAATTAGTTTAGATGGATTCATAAAGAGATTTAAATTTTGGCATAATGTTTTTTTAAATTTTAGTACAATTTGGAGATTATTAGAAGTTAACTAAAACTATATAAATATAATGTATACATAATAAGGTTACAATTGAAACAATGTGTTCTTAAGGATAATCGTTAGATTATGTTTATGATAATGTAACCCAGTTTCATGGTATGAAAACTGGATGCATTGAATCATTTAGATTGAAATTCAATATCACCCCATGTCTGTTTCCATTGGTTAATTGTCCATGAGATGGATTAGTTAAACACATAAACAAATTTATTAAATCATTTAATGAGGAACAATATAATGGGAAGTAATGTAAAAATTTTCTACTCATTCTATTCATTTATTGAAGAGTATGGACTATGGACTATAAATAGGGAAGTGGTTCCATTCATTGGGTGTGGTTGATGGAGGTGAAGTTCATCAGTTTCATGAAAATATTTCTATAGATCTATTTTTTCTCAAAAGACTTTTTTTCAAATATTAATGGATCTAACGCTCTTTTGGTGTTTGGGAATACTAAATAAGAATCCTAGTATCCTTGGAATGGTGGATTACATATGGAGGTAGGAGAAATCATTTTATACTTTGGTGATCTTCATCTAACCTACTCCATTGTGATCTTGGCTATTGATATTGGAATAACAGTATTTAATTATTAATTTTTCATTATATATTAATTATTTTAAGGATATATTAGGCATATATAGGTTTTATTACACTACTAAAGTTCTTAAGACATCCCCCTAAAACCCATCAAGATATTTTAGAAGTATAATGGGTTTTTCCATAATAATGAGATAAAGAGGTGGCTCGAGGAGATGAAGATATCTATAAATCTTATTCATATGAGTAAAGTGAATTTGATTCTATTAGATATTATAGTTTTTGAATATCTTTTATCAGTGGTGTATATTATTTCTTGGTGATCATAATAAGTGATATATTTCATGGGTGAATTTTTATAGTCATGTTTGAGTCATGTTCCTATCTTTAACATTGAAGGAAACATAATGAACAGATATCATTTCTTTTTTAGTAGGTGTGATTCTATGCACATGAGTTTATAATTTAGTTTATGTATCTTCATTATTATACTTAAAACATTATTATGAATGATAATGATAGGGAATGACATTTAAATGGGGAATTGAATCCATAGATCCAACACCAGGTCACCTCATTTATGTTTTTTACATATCTTAAAGTTCCACCAATGATTGAGGTAATTGAGATGATGATTTAACATATTGATTCATATTGATATATAAGTTATCAAAACATTCAAAAGAATAGACCCTTGGATTTTGGTTGTTTATTTTCCTGGAATCCAAGGTTCTTAATGATATGAAGTTAATCTTATCACTTATCTTCTTATTTTTCCAAATATAGTAGTTCTTGTACCTCTACCAATTGTTATAGAAAAAGTATTTCTTATAGAGGTCATGGGTATTGAAAGATGGAATTCCTGAACTTTTTTGGTGGTTAACATATAGCTATAGGCCATATTTTGGCATAACCTTTGAAACTATTTCGTCTGAGACCCTATCAATTGTAGCAGTAAAGTCCTTTATATTTTGAGTTGCAGAGAGGGGATAGAGAAAACATACTAAAACCCTATGCTGATGCTCATCATCATAGAAACATGTATAAGATATTTCATTCTGGTGGTTATCATTAGGTTTAACAAAGAAGAGGAATGAGGCATGACAAAATGTTTTTTAGAAAGTTATGGGTACCAGGAATATCGATCATTAGTGAAGGTACATTTTTATCGTCTACCCTATAATATGTCATATTTGATTAAAGAGATTGACACTCATAAATTGAACCTACATCTCCCCAAGCTTTTGGAATTCAAGGCGAAGAGACCTTCAATGCCCATGGTGTTTACTATTCCAATTGGAAGCTAGTTTTATTTATTTATGAATGTAAGGTTTGTAAATAATATGGCTATATCTCTCAACCAAGGAGCTATCCATATTGTGGATACATCCATAAAATATAATAATCATAATGTTTTTTATATTTAGTATAGGTTATTATGTATTTCTTCTAAAGGAGAGTTTTTTATGTTGGGAAATATAATTGTGTAGTGTTTGTATAATGCCTCATACCTAAACACTCGAATTGGATGCTAAAACCATTTTTAACATATAGGATTTGATACCAAATATTACACCTTATTAAATAATCAACAAATAAGTTTATGATTTATAAAAAGGGTTATATTTATATATTATTTTAGGTTTAATGTTCTATAGAACTAGGGAAACTGTTACATTACAAAGTGAACACTTCTACGTAATGTACATTTGTTTCCACAAAACTGGTTCTTATGTTTTCAATCCTGCTTCATTAAAAACCCAACAACTTATTTTAAGGTGAATCATAATAGTGGAAATATATAACTTTATATAGTTATTAAAAATCCTTTAGCCCTGTGAAATACATTTTAAAATGTGGGATGAACACAAAAGTCATAGTAAGGGATATAAAATGGAAAGAAACCCATTTATCTATTTAAAAACTATAAAAACCTATATAAATTTTTACTAATTTATGTAATAAAAATTCATCTCCTATAATAATTTATTTACACATAAAAATAATTATTTCCAAAATTATTTCATAAAACATCTCATAAACAAGCATAAAGTAAAAATCACAACAATGATTGTTTTTTTGGAAAATATGAAAAATTTTATGAAAAATAAACCTTTTATCTAAAAAGGTCAAACAAATTTATTTAAATTATTTTATTACCTTATGAAATAAAAATACTTCCATAAAAATTTATTTTTAAAAATAATATAAACAAGAAAGAACCTTATGATAATATCTTTGTATTATTCTTACTATCACCTTTACAAATGGAATAACCATCACGATTAATTCTTACATATTTCCTCTATAGAAAATATCATCACCCTATGAATTGGAGGGTTATATAAAACCCAAAAATTCTTAAATCATATTCCTAGTTAATTATAATAATCATTTAAAGGATTTTGACAACGATTTAAAACACATTTAAAAGAATTATACATATTCTTTGAAAAATAAGAGGAAATATCCTTTTATTTTTGTGAATTTTATAAACTAAAAATTATAAGAACAATGGAAATATGGTTTTATTTTAATAACCATGAAAAATTTTAAATTAATATTGATTATGAAAATTTTCTTGATTACACGAACATCCTTTCATTCTATATACACTAAGTGAAATGTTATTTTCAAACTTTTTTAAAGAATGAAAAAGTGTTTTGTATGAAAAAAATTTAAAAATATTCCTTTTGATGATTTTAATAAAATTTAAAGTTACTAAAAAGTAATTTTATCAAATATTTAAGTATATATAAAATATTTCACTTTCTTGAAGAACATGTACAGAGAAGTTAAAGGGTTAAAAAAATTAAAATAAGATTTTATAGAAAAATCTATTTTGAATTTTAAAATCAAAAACCATTTTTAGACAATGAACAAGATAAGGTACTTAAAATAGAACGAGTATAGATAAATTCAAGATATTATACATCAATGTAAAAGTATATAAATCATATAAATTAATATTGGTGCTCTAATGAAAACATGTCTCAAAGAAGGAAGTCTGAGATGACAATCCCTTATAACTTTGGAATTATTGAATAAAAAAGCCATTGAATTAAAGAACATAATAATATTCTATAAAAAATAAAATTTACATGAAATAATATGTTAAAATACATTCCTGGGTTTGTAATTAAACCATATAAAAGAAATCATTGTGCACAACATGAGACATGTCTTGAGGAATTGAAATTACGACAAAGAAAACCTTATAAAGGACATAAAATTTGAAATATGAATATTTGAATGAAATGTTTATATGGAATAAATGTAAATGTAAATAAAAAGGTATATATATTATAAAAAAATTTCATAACACACATAATATTTTTATAACATATCCAATGAATAATTGATATAACATAATGAATAGAAATTGAGTTAAAACTCCCATACCTTTATTCCGGAATCACCAAGTATGTCTTTTAATTTCCTGAATAATAGAATTATATTAATTATTTACATGTTTAAGAAAATTTTCATTATTCATTAAATTGTCATTATTACTTTTATTTCATTTATTATCATGTTAAATTTTGTTTCTAAATCAGTTAAGTTCACATCAGAAGTTTTGGATCATTCGGTCCAAAACAACTTGGTGTGTTGACTGTGGCCAATGGGGTCAATGTTACATCTTCTAATGATTCTTAATTTTTTTAATTTTTATAATTTTTATATATTGAATATTATTTTAAAACAATCCATCTAAGTCAAAAATTAAAAATAAGATACATAATTAATGGAGGCGGTAGTCCATACAAATAAATATAAGACATTTTAATTTTTCTAATAGATGTAAAATAATAAAATTAGATAATTTTTTTCCTTCATAGAGTCTTAATGAGAAAATGAATATCATATTTATTCATTAAATCCATTATTATTACCATCCTTGTGAGGTAGTGATGAAAAATGAATTACATCTCTTCATGGGGGCAGTGGTTAACGTGTTCACACGAGGGCCATTTCCATTTTCCAGAGGGTGAGAGTAAAAAGGTAGATAATATATTGTATTTATAGAATTATAATTATTTTCTGTATATCATATATATACATTAATTTTATCTTTATATCCATCCATGTGATACGATAATGGAAAATGAATTATATCACTTTGTGGAGATGGTAGTTTGTATATATGAACACACGACATTTTCATTTTCCATAAGATGGAAAATTGGTATAAAATAGTTTTTATATAAGAATAATAAAATTTAATAATATTAAAGGTACTGATTTCATTATATTAGGATGTTTGGATTATATTTGATGTATGTATAAGAATAAATAGACTTAAAATTATTTGTTTAAGACTTATACCATCTCCATTGTAAAATAATTTTATTTTAGCAAAGTTTTTAGTGATGTCATTCAAAAATGTCGCTTTTTCAATTTTTTTGATGTTTTTCAAGAAAGATCACTAATTTAGTGGCGTTTCGTAAAAAAGTAGCTATTTAGTAACATTTCTTGAAAGACACCACTAATTTAGCGGTGTTTATTGAAAGGCATTTCTTATTTAGAGACATTTCATCAGAAGCATCACTAAATTAGTGAACTTTTCTAAAAGACATCGCAAAAGTAGTGAATGTTTTCCAGAAACGTTACTAAATATATATATATATATTTAAATTCTTATTTTCCACCATTGATGTCAATTTATATGTATGTGTATATTAATATATATAAATATAGACACACATATATAAACATATATATAAAAATATATATGTTTATATATATATAAACGTACACACAAAAATACACATATGTTTATATATAAAAACACACTATATTTTAAATTTAGTCATGTTTTTAAGAAACTTTGTCTATTTTTGTGACAATTTTACCAATGTCTTAAAATGTGGAAAATTATAAATATGTGTGTGTACATACACATATATATTAACACAAAAGTATATATATATATATAAACACACACACATATTTATATGTATGTATATATGTATAATATAAAACATAAACATATATATATAAAAATAAAATATAAACATATGTATAAATATAATATAAAGATATCTATATATATAATTTAAAATACAACCACACGTACACACATATATAAGATAATATAAAAATATATACATATAAACATAAAATAAAAAATAAAAAATAAAAAATATAAAATCTAAGCATATATGTATATATATATATTAATATAATATTTATTTTCAATACTATAATCTATCTATATATATAACATAATATGATTAAATATTATAAATCTAGTCATGTATTTAAGAAAACATGACTATTTTAGTGGTATTTTTGCAAGTGTTTTTAAACATGACTAATTATATATACGTATATAAATTTATAATTATAATTATATATATATACACATATATATTTATACACACACACATATAAACACAGACACACATAGACACAGATATATATAATATAAATACACACACACACATATAATTTATATATATAAATAAACAAAAAATATAAACATATATATAAAATGTAAAAAATAATATAAACATATAATAAATATAAATAAATAAATATATATAAATTTAAACATTGAATATAAATATAAAATATAAACATATATGTTTATATATATTAATAATTTTTTATATACTCATATATATATAAAAAGAAAATATGAAAACACTTAAGAAAACCACTGGAGTTGGTTAGTGCTTCTGCATGGGAAGTATTAGAATGGAAATTCAATTATGATAGTATGATTTTTTAAAAACCCATTTGATGTGCATAGTTGTAGTATGAGAGGTGGTTGGTGTAGGAGAGAGAGGTATATGGTATGGTAAGGTGCCATGACTTGGGCGTGGGAGGGGGACAAGAGGGGGTAGTTTGAATGGTAGGTGGGCAGGGAGCGGGGTACGAGTGGGGTAATGGGAGGGGAAAGGAATAGGAATGGGGTAGTGTTCAGGGTTCTAGAGGTATGAGTGGGGTAATGGGATTGGGGTAGGGAGCAATATTATAAGAAAAATTATGCATTATTTTAAAAAAATACAAGAAAAATGTGATTAAAAAAATAATGATGTGGTCTAATTTAATGATGTTTAATTAGTAATGTTTTTGAAAAATGTTGGTAAATGAGTTACTATATATCCTTTTTTTTCCTGAAATTTCTAAAAAATTTCAGAAAATCAGGCATCCTTAAATAGTGAGGTTTATAAACATTACTAATTTAGCAATGTTTATTTACCGATGTTTCTCAAAAATGTTGGTAAATGAGGTGTCTCTAAATAGTGATATTTATAAACATCACTATATTGGTGTAATTTATAAACATTTGTAAATTAGTAACACATAATTTATCAACATTTTTAGGAAATGTTGGTAGATGAATTTACGATCCTTTATAATTTTTCTAATGCAAAAAATGTCACTGATTAGAATTTTTTGTAGTTCTCCTTGGATATATTCTTTTAGTTTACACCCAAATCCTATTAGGATTGATATTTAGTGATCCCTGGACCTCTATAATATGGTTATGAGTGTTTTTGAGGTATTTGGTTTGATTCTAGTTGATTTAAAATTCTCAAAGTGTGTGGAAGTGACGATAGGAGGTTTCCTTTTATAAGTGAGAAGAGTGGCTTCTTTGAAAATACTAATAAATTTCAAATATAATAAATATATTCATCATGGAATGTCACTCTAATTTAGTCCAATATATAAGATACAATAATTTACGGTTTAAATATAATCAATAAATCAAATTTAGATATGTTTTATAGTAATTTTAAGTCTTATATCTTATTTTAACTCGTCCCCATTAGCCCTTTTATCCTTTGTCGTATTGACACACCTTTACCATGGAAACTATTCATTATTTAAATTTAAATTTAAATTTTTACTGAATTATAACTAGATGATACCAAATATGGAATAAATCTTCCATGATTAAATTTCTATATTTGATAAAAAATAATTTCAATACATGTTCTAAAAACTCAATGAAATATCATTTTGTTTTTGAAAAGTGCCTTTTTAAGCATAAAAATGATTCTGACCCAAAATAAAATATATTGATGACTTCTATGAAATTAATTAGATTATGTAAAATAAAATAATACATATTTGACATTAAAAAAATAACAAATGAAAGAAACATTTTGAATACATTATTAAAGGATAAGAACTAAAAATAGTTTTTATTTGGAAAAACAATTTAATTTGAATTTCTAAATTACAAACATAGATTTCAATGTTCAAAATAATTTTTTAAATAAATTATATTAATATATATATATATATATATTCTATATAATTGGTTTCATAAACATTTAATTCATTATTTTATCATGATTATTTGATAAAAGTGACAGTATATGTAAAATAGGTATTTTCTTTATTCACATAAAAATCCACTATTTCAGAAAAATATAAACAATGTACCATTTGATAAATTTTTTGTGATGATCTCAAAAATTAATATTGTTTCATAAAATAAATTTTTTAATATTTATAAATTCATATTTTAAATGAAAATTAAAAATTTAAGGAAAAAAAATTTAAAGAAGAATGACCATTTTAAACTTTAACCTTATTTCATGTCGATTTCGAATGAGATTTAATTCATTTTTTTTTCACATTTTATATTGCCATTTTATTTATTTTTTCCTTATAGTTTGAAAAATTATTTCTCACTTTATTTTGGTATTGTGTGTATCATAAAATATTCCACAATATATTTACTTAATGTAATATATGATAAAATATTGGGGAGTTACCTTCCCCCCTTAAAGAAATTACTTCCTCACAATTTTTATCTCATATATGATGGGAAAATGTGTTAAAATATTTTTTTAGAATTGACTATAAAGAGTGTAAGAGGACTTAGAGAACCAATAACATTAAAATGATACCTAATAATAAAAAAATATAAAAAAATAGAATAAATGTGGACTGGAAGATATATATAAATAAGTTTCATGAGATACCTTTAAATCTATATTGAATATGTTTCGTTTTGAAAAAAAATTAATTTATTTTTTAAGACTAATAAAGTTGTAATTGTATATATATTTCTACAACTTTTCATTTAGCATTATGAGACTCAAAATGGTAAAAGAGTTTAATTTTTTTTACCTTGATAGCTAAGTGATATTATCTTCATAAGACTGAAAAGATTTTTCATTTTCCTTATTTAGTTAGGGATTTATTTTCCATCACGATAAAAAATAATAGAAAATATAATCGATCTATTTTGATAACATAAGTATAATTTCATAGTTTGTCTGTGTGTTTCAAAATATTTCTCCTATCAGTCCTCTACTATTCTAAATTATAAATAAGTAAGATGATTGTTTTGGTGAAAGCACTAAAATTAACTTTTAACAGAAAATAATATCCACAAAAGGGATGAAAAATTATTCTTCATATCTCTAGACCATTACTAAAACAAAAAAAGGTTAGTATAAGTATAGATTTTACCTAAATGAAATATGAATAAAACATTATATAAATAAATAAAAAAATAATCTCCAATGACTCAACAATTAAACCTAAATTTCCACTAAAATCATTAAATAAATAAGTTACTATAAAATTCCTTAAAATGTTCCTGAAGAAATTTGAGACCCTAATATTATAATTGTTTGACCATATATTCTTCCAAAATAAAATTAACTTTTAATTGAAAAACAAAATTAATTACTCATAATGAAACATAATAAAAGTATATACCCCCTTATCACATATTCTATGAAATATACTAATATTTTCATAAATATAACCTAAATCACGACAACCAAATCATACATGATTCTAAAAGTTAAATAAATATTTATTCCTCAAGTGATATAAACCAAGTTGAAATAAAATCCCATATTATCCAATAATATTCCATTTACCTTAATCATATATTGTTCTTAAACAATTTTGATCACTTAGTCAAAAAATCAATTTTCAATCCCCAAGGATATTTTTATCCTTTTATAATATGTTTTTAAAAATGGTTTCCAAAATAACCATAAATATAACATCAAAAAATATAATAAATTTAAAGTTTATCTTTCCCATAATCATCTATTGTTCATAAATATTAATATATTTTTTCACAAATATCATCAATCCCCTTAGAATAAAATCACATTAGGCCTGAAAAAGGGTATATATACTTTTGAACATTTGAACCTCCTTAAGTAAAATACCACTACATCAAATATATTGAAATTATATATATAGAAACATCAATCATCAAACTTCATTCATAAACTTTTAACAAAAATTTTCCATCTTTTTCCTCAATTTTTTCCTTTCTATGATCTAAACAACTAATCATGACTTAAATCCAACATTCTTTATCTAATCATTTTTCTTTCTTTAAACATGAGAAAAACTATTAAAATAATTCATACCTTTTATATGTTATTCTATGTTTATTCATCTACAAGAAATGAACTTTCTAAACTTTTATTCAAATGATCATGATAACCCTTTTCATGACATTTCCTCATAAGGAATAAGTTTTCATAATTCCCATACTCCCCATATTTAAAACTTTTAATTATTCATGATACCTTAGGAACTACTTAATTTACCTTGGTTTAGTTAACCAAACTATTTAATTTTTCTAATTAGTTTATTTCTCTATTTCACTGTTTTTCACTTATAATAAATCTTCATATTCTTTTAATATGTTTCCTAAGGCGCTTATTCCCATATTCTTGACACTTAAGATGTTGAATATTTTCTCCACCATAGACTTTATCACATAAAAATATATGAAACTCCATTTCTCACTTATTTGGTGTTTTAAGAAATTAAATTTTACTTATGTTAATGTTAACATGAGGTAGATGGTTAGGTGAAACCCAGAAATTAATCACTCTAGATTCTATCCTACTTGGTTAATTGTTTGGATAAACCCTACACCATCCTTAACAACCATTCTTAACTTGGTTCCTGATGGTTCAAACCATTTTCCAAAATCAAAACGATTACTGTGATTATATCAAATATCATTATATACACCATCTTATAAATACAAAATTGGATTCAGCTCTATTAATTTATTTTCAATTCTTTTGATTCAGAAAAAACCATAGTTCTATATAACGTACTAACCTTTAAGGTTATAAAATACATCTAACATATTATCCCAAATAAATATATTACCCATTTATGTTTTCTAAATATTTTCAAAATAATATTATCTAATAATATCATAATATCTAAAGTTATCTAGGCCCTTACCCTTGTACCAACAATAACTCCCTTGACCAAAAAACATAGATCTAGTTCTAGAAACATATTATTTACATACAATATTCTATACCAACTATAATGACCAATACAATAATCAATAAATATGTACATGATTTATAAAAGGGATCAAATTTCTTATATTTTGAGGATATTTTTGGTTTATAGTTCCCAAGAATTAAGAAAAACATTACAAAATAAAGTGGAAACTTCCATATAGTGTATATTTCTTCCATGAAAATAGGTTCTTATGTTTTCTCCCATAATTAATTCAAGAAACATTTAATTATTTTAAAATGAAAAATTATATTGGAATGTTATACGTTGATATAGTTCATACTCACCCATAATTCCTATGAAAAACATTTGAAAATGTTAGATGAGAAGAAAAATATTAGTATGTGATATAAAAAGGAAATAAACCCATTAGTCCATTTGAAAATCATGAAGACCTATAATAATGTTTTAATTTATTACTTAATGAAATTTGTTCTCAAAAATTATTTTAATTACACACAAAAAAATTCATTTCTCAAATTCTTCCATAAAACATCTCACAAGAGAGAATAAATTAAAAAATCACAATCTTAGGGTTTTTGGGAAAACATGAAAAAGTTTCCTTGAAAACAATCATTTTTTTCAAAAGAGGAAATTTTTTTATTTAAACAATTTTATTACCTTATGAAATAAAAATATTTCCCTGAAAACCAATTTGTAATAATATAATAAATATACAGGGATCATTGGATATTATTTCCATATCATTACTTCAATCACTCTTACAATCACCATTACAATATGAATAACCTTCATAGTTAATTACAATATGTATCCTCTTGAGGATGTTTATTTAGATGAAAATAATTTTGTAAAAGAATTATAAATATTCTTTTATAAACAAGAGTAAACATAGTTACATTTTTATAAATTTTAAAAATTAAAAATTAATAGAGAAATAGAGATATGTTTTTCTTTGAAAACATATAGAACTTGGAAAGGAATCTTGATGATAAAAAATGGGCACAAAGATAAGTAATTTTATTCAAACTGTGCTTGTTAAAAAACATTTTTTTATACTTTTGTAAAGAAACTCAAAAGTTAGTTATACAAAAATTGTTTGAGAAAATTCATTTTAATCACTTTTTAAATAAGGTAAATGTTAGTAAAAATATGTTCATATACTATTTAATTTTAGATAAAAACCTCTTAATTTTTTTTTGAAGAATATGGACATATAAGATAAAGTCCTTTAAAAATTTAAAATTATATTTTAAAGAAAAATTATTTATACATTTTCTAATCAAAATCCATTTTTAAAGGATAGACGTGAGAAGAAAATTAAAATTACATCAGTATAAAGAGATTAATTTTATTATATATCAAATAGGTTGTACAAAAACCAAAGAAATGGAAATTTGTGTATTAATAAAAACACGTCTCAAAGAAGGAAGTTTGAGATGGGTAACCCTTAGATCTTTGATAATACTCGAATGAAAAAAAAAATTGAATAAATAAATTTGATTTGATTCATAAATAAAAATAATTTACATAAAATAATATGTTAAAATAAATTCATGGAGATGTAATTATACCGTATAAAGTAAATAATTCTCCACACCAAAAATAATGTCTCAATGAATATAAATTAATACAAATAAACCATTATAAGTTATTAAATTTGAAATTGGAATCTATAAATAAAATATTTTTTTGGGAAAAATGTAAATACTCATAAAACAAGTGGAAATAAATCATAAAAATTATGAGGTTATAATACACAAAATTTTGGCCTTACATAGACAATGAATAACTGATATAACCTAGTGAAAGGATATTTATTTAAGAATCCCCTTTCCTTGAGCCTTAACTCCCCACGTACAACTTTTAATTTCCTATATAATAAAATTATATTGATTAATTATGTGGTTAAGAATTATCTCCTTGTTCAATACATTATAATTATTCCTTTTATTTCATTTATTTTCATTTTCTATTTAGTTACTAAATTGACTAAATTTGTGTTGCATGTTTTGGTTTTGTTCGGTCCAACAAAAATTTTGTGTGCTGATAGTGGTCAAAGGGTTCATGGTTCCATTATCTATAGAATAAAAAAAATGTTATAATTATCATGTTTAGAAATTAAAAATAATTTTAAAACCATATATGTAAGATTCTTAGATTTTATGATATATTTCTCCTTAAATTAATTTAATTTCTTCGATTTATTTCTTTACATGAAACAATGAGTATAATTGATCTATGATATAGTTTTAAAATAATATTATTTAATGTGATAGTTCTATCCAAGACATAGGATTTTAGATTATTAATATTAATAATTAAATTATGAAAAATTATTTTTTAAATAAATATAAAATTAATTCATTTGTTTTTAATTGGTTTGAATTTAATATAAAAACATTTGAAGGTAAAAAGGTATGTTTTTGAAAAACTATTTTGCACGTTTAATGTGTATATTAATAAGTTAAATTAATTTCTATTAATTATTTATTTTAATTAAATATATATATAATATATCTAATCAAATATTTTAACATTCTTATATTTGTTTTACATTAAAATTAAAGAAGGTAGATTTTATACTTAAAAATTCACTTTGCTAAGATTGACTTTGATACATTTTTCATACTTATTTTAAAAATAATTTATACCCTTTATAAAAAATAAATTATCCTAAAATATATTAAAATTTTGGAATAATAATAATAATAATTTAATAATTTTATGTTAATTTTCTAAAATGAATAGTAAGAATAGTAAAAATTTGTTACAATAGTTACGATTAATATAGGTTTACTTGGGAGGGTTGACCTAAGAGATTAGTTTTAAAATATAAAAAATACTTAATTTAATTTCAATGGTTGATGTGATTTTGAAATTAACCTTATTATATTCTAATATTTCTAATTTTGGAGTCACTTGACTTGAGTGAGACATTAATATATTTTAATATCTTGAAAAATTATAAGTGTGTCCTCACCCTGCCTTATCAAAGGATACCACCTTTCCTATCTTCCTCACACTGCATGATCCCTATTGGTATAAAAATAACTAACCTAATGTAGTACTAAAATCCCACCCCAAGTTACATAGATCCTATTTTGAACATAATACCATCCTTTTAAGGCTTAAGGTGTAAGACAAATGAAGTTTCTCAATGCAGAGGTATAACTCTTAACTAAGTACTTTCAATTTTATTTCATGTCATACCAAATATAAATCTATAGTATCCATTATAAAATACGTATTTTAGTATCTTAAATATATTAATTTTTTATTATGATGAAATATCCACCATTTACCACATATTTTCCATAAAATTATTATTATAGTTTTGTCTATGAAGACGTATGAGCTACCGTCTCCTTGCAGCTATATGATTCATTTTCCATCACCATAATTAATGGTTTTTTATAATGATCAAATTAATATTTATATATTATAATTATGGAATATTTATTCTTATTTAATTATAATATATAATCTACATTCATACCTTTTCATCTGTTGAAAAATGAAAACACCGCTTGTGTATATGTGTGTACTAACACCTCCACAAAGTGATGTGATTCATTTTTCATTTACTTTATTAAATGTTTGATAATAAGGATTAATTTATTTAACATATTTGATTTTAATTATATAATAATGATTCAGTAAATGTGAATTTTAATTTACCTTTCTTTTGTTCCATACATAAAAAAGTGAAAACATTACTCGTGCGAACATGTGGACTACCATCTCCATCAAGTGATGAAACTCATTTTTTCATCACCAATTTTTATAAATGACTATAAAACTCTATGTAATGAATAAATATTATACATATATCATGATTAAAATTTTTTGTATAATGAAACCATGATCAATATTTAAGTACTGAAACCATTGAACCAAAACATGCATGGAAAATAGAATAGTTTTCACCCAAATGACCTTTTTAATGAAGAAATTATAAATAAGATAATAATTAGAAATTATAAAGGAATTTTAAATATTATTTTAGGTGTGAATATGGTTTCTAAATATATTTATAATAAATATATATTTGTTATAAAGTATATTTTAATGCATTCAAAGAATGACAAGATTTAATATAAGGGTTTTATGTTACAATCTAATTTATTGCGAGGATTATCATTGTGAAATTTCTATTGAAAGAAATTATGTCAATATTATACATTAAATAACATATATTGTTTTATCCACTAGTTATTTCTGTATTTTATTTATTTATTAACATTTTACTCTATTGGATACTTAAAATTACAGTAAAAATGCTTTTAAAGAAAAATCAAACTAATTACCTCTTTGGTCGAAGAAATATTTCTTACATGTGAATAATTTTAAAAATTGTTTTATAAAAGTTATTAATTATACTTGAAATATTTAAATTTTTTTATTTTCACTACCTTTGAATTTATATTCAAATTTCTTACATGGAATATTTATAATCTTTTTCCAAAAAAATCTGCTGTTTACATTCTATAATAGCGTGAAAGGAATGTTTTATTTTAACATATAGTTTATTAATGAATTTTATGGCTATCATGAGCCTTAAATTATTTTAATATGAATTTATAAGTTCCATTGGTTATTTAAGAAGAAAATTATTTTCTCTATAGTTTGGTAATTTTTACTTAATATTTTTTAAAGAAAATGATATTTTATCCTGTTTTCAAACAATAGTTTGAATGATATTTTGAAGGATTTTTTATTTATGTCAACATACTTTATGGTTTTTGATACTCCACTATGGGTATAATATTATGAAATAATTAACTTTATTTCTATAGATGTCTTATGAAAAAAGCAATTCAAGGTTGATTTTATGAAACCTATTTCTTTCCCATAGTTTAATTAAATTATGTTGAAACATTTATAGAACCCATTTATTTTCCCTGGGGTTTTCTATAATAAAATGAAAAAATGTTTATCAAGTTTTTTCTTTTCTATAGGTAATTATTTGATGATATGATGATTTTTTTGCACTCTTGTGGGATACATATGCATTGTTTTCATTATGTGATAGGTGAACCCAAAATTATATAACCATCCAATGAATTGGGAAAAAATAGATATCCCATGGGATAGTAAGGAATGTAATGTGGAATATAACTAGTTTAGTAAGGGACTCTATTGAACAAGATAGTTTTGAATGTAAATGTTTACTAAGGAAATGATGGAATTGGGGGTGAACCCAATTCACTATGATGTATTAGTAGTGACACATGACTATGTAAATGATTTTTATTGCTAAAGTATATGATAAAAACTTGTGCCTTATGGTTAGGATATGTTCTCATGGATCATGATTGATTATTAATGATTTTTCACACTTATATATTATTAAAAGTCTTTATTCTGTGATTTATTAATGTTGACCTGTGACCGATTTGGTATGATAATTATATGTTATGATCATGTTATCTTAACCTTAATATTATGTTATAATCAATTATGATAATTGGTTAATATTTCTTATATTTACCCATATTGAACATCTTATCCAACCCTCTATTTTGGTTCCTTTACCCAAGTTATAGAGAAAGGTTTTAATTCGGGTACGCCTGAGAAGTGTATTATGTGAGAATAACTTCATGGTAGATGTTGAAGATCTTTCATGGAATAAGATGATTATGTATATAGTCTCCAAAGACCCTAAGACTTTATAGTTCTTGGGTGTTTATTATTATTAGATTTATTAAATATTCATCTAATAAGATGTAATATATTTTTATGAAATTATTTGGTTACCTCAGTTAGTATCAGAGAATTGTTTAATTATTTTTTATAGATTAGGATTAGATAACTTTATTGAAAACCCTAGGGATAATTATTATTATATAACAAAATCTCTAAGCTTTGTAAAATAAAATATTCGGTTGTTTTTCTAAAAAAAATACCTTTACGGATAATTAAAAGTGGACATGTCTTTGACATATATAAAACTAGGGTTAAAAAGATTTAAGGGAATATTGAGTATTAATTTGATGACCACTTATACATGATGAGTGGGAAAATATTGAACTCCTGGCTTGTCCCTCTTGAGGGCTATACTTATGTTAATTCATATTTTATATAAGAACCATTATAAAGGAGTCAAATAGATGATGAAGATGAATAAACTAGGTTAAAACTGTTGTGTCATATACTAAAAATAGGGTGTCTAGATTTATATGTCCTATGAATGATTTTTCATGATTACATTGTTACTCACTATGATTATTATTTTTCACACTATGATTTTTTGTCTTAGCCAATGGATGGACCTAGGAGGAATCATGTTAATGCTAAATGTGATATTAAATGTAATGAACATACTCATGAGAAACCAAATGAAATGGGATCAATGATTTGAAATATTTTATATATGCATTCCAAAATCTCTCAGATTATGAATGATAACATGGATCATGATGAACTACCAAATGGATGAAGGAAGGAACAACTAACAAATGAGTCTTTTAAATCAAAATTTGATCATTTATTCAATGTTTCCTATAATCTAGTTATTTAAGAGGAATATATCAATGATATAGAAAATACATTATTTATTTTCTACGGATCAGACCATGAGAAGGTTATTTTGTCCATTCATTATTTCGAAGGTGAAACTGATCAATAGTGGACTCTTATCCAGAATACAAGGATAGGGAAGGAAATTATTTCCCTAAAATGGGAAGAGTTTAATATGGTTTTTTTGAATAAGAAGTTTATATGAACTATTAAGTTGAAAATGGATTGGGAATTATGGGAACAAAAGCAGAAAGATGTCAAATTTATTAGTACTTTTAATTTTTTTTCTTAACATTTACGGTAAAGTTCCATTTTTATCATAATCCCTAAAGGAAATACAGGTTCATTGTTTAGTGGAAATTGAATAAATTGTTTTTTGTGCTCTCAATATGAAAATTGAAATTAGAGACTCTTAATATTCTCATGGTTTTAGGGATAAAAAGAGAATGATTAAATTCCAAGGGAATTCTAATAATAAAACCCCTAAAGTATAGAAAATTAATCTTCCTTCATGTCAAAAGTGTGGAAGGAGGCATAAATGAAAATTCTTTTTTGGGACTATAAAATGTTTAGTTTGTAAAATAAGGACATCGAGAAAAATAATGCCAAAGTGATTTGAATTGTCCAGTCAATGAGAAGAATTATGAAAAAGATGAAATAAATGTTCCACCCACACTCTAATGATATAATTATGAGTATAGACATTACACTAACAAATGTAAGAATCTGAGGGTGAATGATGAAAATTGGCTTCAACAACCTCTTTTTCCTAGATATAAAGTGAATGTAACACCCCAGGTAAATAAATAATATTTCATCTTTGTATTTATCCATATTTGTGAATAAAATACTAATATTACTTTAAAGGGGATGCTATTCTCGAGGGCGTACCCAACACGCAACAACGAGTTTCTTGGGAATCTTACGTTGCACTCTAATAAAAAAATAATATTATTTTAAATGGTAGTTAACATGTAGCCGTTGTATTGGAGGGAATGGATATAAATAACTAAAATATGATTATATATGTTTTTAAATGTTTTTACATTTATCCAATAAAAGATAAAGGCTTAAAATACAGAAAGAATTCAATTTTAGGCGTATATGCCCTAGTTTTCACTAAAGGTTCACTTATCGCCTTTTGATGGCGTACTGTCATTAAATATAGTTTTGATCACTCTTATGCATTCTTTTGGACCAAATAAAATTCTTCTTTAGAATCGGGACATTAAATTTTACTTTGTGTAAATTTTTGGTATTTTTCTGATAAATTCATTTTTTAATGAATAGTGTAAAATGTTGTATTTTAATTCAAAACCTCTTTTTAATATAATCTATTTATATGATTAGATTATCTTTTGAATTGGTTTTAATGTGAAATTAGAATATATTTTTACCATTAAATCCAACAGTGGTCGTTGGAATCAATTTCACTTTGAAATCGGACTTAAACTAGTGTCAATCTTTTGATACTTATTGTTTCATAAAAATACGCTATTTGCTCTGACAACGGGAATTAATTATTAAATTAATTAATATGACTTATATTTTTTTAATTTTTTAAAATAGACTTCATTTTTGAATTCGTAATATCAAATATAGCTTAGGGTGAATTTTTGGTAATTTTCTGAAAAACATCAATTTTTGATGAATAGTGAAACCACTAAGTGGTACTTATAAAGACTGATTTTCCGTTTAAATGAAATTTTTCCATCATTGTGTTTTGAATTTCAAAAATCCGACATACATGGTTGTCATTAAGAAGTAAAATGTGGTTCAATGAGATTATAATAATTTTTTGGTGAATAGTAACTTATTAAGTTCTTAATCGCGATTAGTGGTAATTAGTGTAGTTTAAGGTAAAAATAATTCTTTAATAAAATAAGATGAGCTTGAAACATGTCCTACTCTCATTGGTTGTGTCATGGCCGACCAAGAAAAGCCATGGGTAAACTTGGGGACCCCATGGAGACACTTTGGTTGGGAAATGACATAAATAACTTTTTATTTAATGTAAAAGTAAAAATGACACAAACATAATATGTTTTACGAAAACAATTTTTACATGGAGTTATAAAGATCAGATTTTTGATTATAAATATTCATTGGAAAGAGAAAAAGAGTTCCTACATCATAGTATTTTTTTTAATAATTTTTAGACATTAAATAAATTAAATTATTTATGACATAATAATGATGCAGTGATGACATCATTATTTGACGATTTAAATAAAATGGAAAGATAATGTAAAATATATGAACTACACATGTCCAAAACAAATTGGATGAGTGGATTTATAACCCTTATCACCTTATCCACGAATTATATCAATGTGGGACCTTTTAAAACCGAAATTGTTTTCAAATAAAGTAATATTTCTTTACTTTCCAAAAGTGCCCCTCCTCTCCTCTTATAAAAGGCCCCCACCTCTACCTCATTTCACACACTCCTCAAGCCTTTGGCTCGGCCAAACCCTGACCATTTACTCTCTACACATCCCTCTCCCCATCCTAGAGGATTCCCTTTGGGCAGAATCCTTTCAAAGGAAGCCTTTAGGCTCAAATCAAAAGGAGTTACACTTTTAAAGGTAATTCATTCTCTCTTGTTCATTTGTTTTATTTTGTTTCTCCAACCCCCTAAACACATTTTATTTACTTTTTTTCTAACAAAACCAGTATATTCAATATACTAGGATGTTTTTATAATATTTATTTGAGCTACACTCTCACACAACTACATCAAATGGTTAAAGAACATACGGTTTCCGTGGATGGTGAAATTCTGCCTCCCGAAACGATGATTGTTCAATAATCATTTAACACCTTCAAAGGTGGCCATTATGATGTCACTATTTTTATATAAGATATATAATATGTTTATTTTTTTCTTTAAGATTCTGTATTTTTCATTTTGGGAATACCTTTATGGTTTCCATTGTGGGTAAACTCGATATCTTCATTTAAGGAAGTGCGGACTACCGCCCCCTCTAAGTGATGTGATTCGTTAAGGCCATATGTGGGACGTGTAAAGGATGGATTTAAAGTTAATATATATGATGTTATACTGGAATTATAATATAACTCTATATCATTATTATTTCTTTCCATTAAAGTATGAGATAGAAATGAAAGTAGCGTTCATGCGTACGTACGGCTTACCGTCTCCACGAACGGTGCATTTCATTTCTTATCCCCAAATGTAATGTACTATTAAAGGTATATGTATATAATGGATATATATAATGAATTATACATCTAAATTATGAATATAATTCTGGAATTAAAATATACATACCTCTCATTTAATTTTAATTCCATTAATATGAGAAAGAAATGAAAGTAGCGTTCATGCGTACGTACGGCTTACCGTCTCCATGAACGGTGCATTTCATTTCTTACCTCTAAATGATTATGTAATATTATAAATACATGTATATGATGGATATATAGGATATATATGATATCCAAATCAGGAATTTCATTCTGGATATAAAGAACCTTTGACCACACGAACAACATATAATTGTAAGAAGTCCACAATCGACTTAAGAACCAAATATCGACAAAAGAAACATTATTAACTTAACTGGTTAAATAATGTTTATAACATGGAAATAAGTGATATAAAAGGAATAATGAACTCTAAAAAGGTTCTTAATAAAATATAAATTAACTCAAGTTTATTATTCAGGACGTTAAAGAACGATCGAGTCAAGTCGGACCCGAGGTAAGGGACTTCGTCTCAATCTCCTTTCATTGAGGCATATTTCGTTTTACACACAACTTTCTTTTATACGGTGTATAAACCCCCTTTTAATTTTACTTTTATACAAAAGGAATCTTTTTATACAAAGAGTTTTACAAAACGACAAAAAGGAATGTTTCTTTTAACGTATGCGGCGACAAAAACCTTTTCCGCCACCGCGAGTATTATTTGGTCATTGGCTTCCTCAACAAGCCGTTATGTTTTTAAAATGAAATAAATACCATATACTCTTTTATGTATTTTGGTATTGAAAATGGTTTTGATAAAGGATTCTATTATGATATATTGTGATGGAAATGTGGAAATGTTATCATTTATTTATATTGGTTTTATGTTTTATGATTTTATATTGGTACTTGGACATTTTAACGGGTGGTTACGTTATAAACCATATGACAGGTGGTGCCGTGAATACCAGGACGAGTGGTTACGTTATAACCTCCAATGCATTGGGTATGGAAGTCAGCCGTATGGCTATTCCATTAAGTATGTATGGAAATTGGCCGTATGGCTATTCCATTAAGTGATATGTGTGGGAGTCGACCGTATGGTTATTCCACTTAAGTATGTTTATGTCCCAAGTTACCTTTATATATGTTATGTGTTCTTTTTATGGATTTTATGGTAATCCTTTGGTTACAAAAAGTTAAGTAATAATACTTTATTCAGTGAAGAGTTTTTACTACTTCATGAAGGTGAAGGTATTACTTTGATAGAGTATATATGGTTTATTTGATGTTTGAAAAACTAACAGTTTTCATTCTTTGTGTATCCCTTACTGAGCTTCTTATGCTCATCCCAAGTCTTTGAAATGTTTTTCACAGGACTTAGCATGGAATAGGGTCAAGGATGGGATCAAGGGAAGGTCATGCTACCTAAAACATGGAACTATACATGTTTTTTTAAGAGTTTTTATTTTATGGAAATTTAGTAGAAGCGACTACTTTGTAATCTTTTGAGATGTAATAGTTATGTCCTAATTCTCTAAAACTCTAAACCTGAAAAGATCCTCAATGTGAATTATTCATTTAATTCAATTTTAAGTAAGGTTTAAGGCTGGGGCCTTATAGTTGGTATCAAAGGTCGGTTTAGATAATTTTAGAGGTTACGGTATTCTTTAAGCATAAGTGACATTACCATAATGGTTAGGATTTCAGACAGAGTACTAGTTTTAGATAAAGTGAATGAGTAAGAATATCTTAGTGTTTATCTTCCTCATTAGTACATGATGGTTTTGTTGTTATACTCACATTGACCCTTTTTGGTTTTAGTAAATGGCTGGATCTAGCAGGCACCAAGGTAACGGTGGATGTGAAGGAAACTGTGACAGTTTTCGGAGCGAGCAACTGAATGATATGGGAGCTGTAATGAGAACTCTTGTGTTTATCCTCAACCAACTATCTAGAGTTATGATTGACCGCCTAAACCTTGGTGATTTCTATAAGGCATCATGTATGCAAGAAACAAATCCCTACGGAACTACAGGTAATAATTATAAAGGTAAGTGTGTTCAAAAACCTATGTGTCAAAGATGTGGAAAGAAACACCTAGGAAAATGTTTCAAAGGGACAGAAATATGCTATAGATGTGGAAATTAAGGTCATAAAGCAAGAACCTGCCATGGAAAAATGAAGCATCCAGTTGACTCGAGGAAAGGGAAAGAAGTTCTTTTTGAGGGATCAATTGAATGTTTTAAATGTGGTGTGCATGGTCATTATGCAAACACATGTCCTATGAAGAAGTTTCGTGAATGGGGTCACCAAGAGCGTACAAATGTTTGTTTACCACTACCTAATGGAATTCCGATTGAGGATGAAGAAACTGACAATGACCAATCAAAGGTATGTATTATTTCATGACTATTGTTTTCCTATTTTGGAATCTTAGGATATGATTCATGATTTTGTTTGTAGGAAAGAGGTATTTCGGAATAATTTGGAAAAGAATGGTTAATGGATCATGAAGAATGTTGAATGAGTAAGATCTCAACATATAAGGGCTTCAAGAGTTATGGTGAAATTCTTAAGAGTATTAAGTCTCTTTTGATGATGGGGTTACATTAGAAGACTTTTTATATTATGTGTAACCCTGATGTTTAATATATGAAATTTTATTCAAGGAATAGTTAGCTCTTCTTTTGTGGAAATAGTTATAAAGAACCATTTGGGTTTATATGATCCTTACTTTTGAGGTAATTATGGGTTACTATATGTTATGATTGAAGTGAAAGGCATGAGATAAAATTGAGGATAAATTATGTTATGGTTATTTTTGATGATTTTATCCCTTTTTGGGGAATGATTTAAGAATTATATAGTTTTGGAAAAAGGACAACACGCAGACCGTGTGACAACCCGTCGCGTCGGACAAAGTTGCGGGAATCGAACCCACAACCAAAGTGCGACTGACATTTATCGCCTACCACTAGACTACGTGAATTCCCTGGTTAGTTTGACTGATTCTTTCTGGTTATATGATTTTATGAATTAAGAGTAAGATGATTTTGGGTTATTTATGAAAATTATTAACCTATCATGGAGGATATGTGATTAGGTTAATTACTTTTCAATATGGGACTTTAGGAGAAACTGATGTTGTTTGGAGATAAATGTTACGATTTAACTTGGAAGACTATGTGACTAAATCCTTAAAATGTTTGGGTTTGAATCTTAGATTGGTTTACTTTGAGGAATTTTTATGGAAAAATTGTTTATCGAATGGTCCTCGTTGAACTTTGGATTTTGTTGGACAAATTTTGGAGATTAAGAATAGATTTTCTTTTTATAAAGGGTTATCCTTTTCTGGATTATCTGATCTTGTACTAACCTATTTGGTTTTGGTTATGGTTAAGGTCTAAAGATATGGGAAGTATATAGTTCTCTTTTGTGGATTAGGCGATTCTCTAGAAGTTGATTATAGTACTCTTAATTTGAACAAGTCTTCCTAAATACTCGCCTTTTGGAGAAAATATGAGTTTGTGTACGGAATCTAATAAAAGTTGAGAGTAAACATGATAACTGATTATGTTTCCTTATGAATAAATTCCTCAATAAAAAGTAACTTAAAACAAAAACGTTGTCTATTAACTTTTCCTACTGGGGAATCGAATATCGTTTAACCCATCACAAGTTTGTGATTCTCTCATTGTTAACATTCTCCTAAACATGTTTTCTATCACTCTCCATCAGAACATGACCCTATGTTTTCTCCTCCATGTCCATGTTTTCATACTTGGAATCCTAGTATGGGTTAACTCGGGTGACCTTTGTACTTATGTTTCTTTATTTTAAAGTGATTGTTTTACCGATCCTTGTTCTGATGTGGGACTTTCAAGGATGTTTCCAAGCCCAATTTTAAAATTGCGAGGACGCAATTCCCAAAAGGGGGGAAGGATGTAACACCCCAGGTAAATAAATAATATGTCATCTTTGTATTTATCCATATTTGTGAATCAAATATTAATATTACTTTAAAGGGGATGCTATGCTCGATGGCGTACCCAACACGCAACAACGAGTTTCTTGGGAATCTTACGTTGCACTCTAATAACAAAATAATATTATTTTAAATGGTAGTTAACATGTAGCCGTTGTATTGGAGGGAATGGATATAAATAACTAAAATATGATTATATATTTTTTTAAATGTTTTTACATTTATCCAATAAAAGATAAAGGCTTAAAATACAGAAAGAATTAAATTTTAGGCGTATATGCCCTAGTTTTCACTAAAGGTTCACTTATCGCCTTTTGATGGCATACTGTCATTAAATATAGTTTTTATCACTCTTATACATTATTTTGGACCAAATAAAACTCTTCTTTAGAATCGGGACATTAAATTTTACTTTGTGTAAATTTTTGGTATTTTTCTGATAAAGTTCATTTTTTAATGAATAGTGTAAAATGTTGTATTTTAATTCAAAACCTCTTTTTAATATAATTTATTTATATGATTAGATTATATTTTGAATTGGTTTTAATGTGAAATTAGAATATATTTTTACCATTAAATCCAATAGTGGTCGTTGGAATCAATTTCACTTTGAAATCGGACTTAAACTAGTGTCAATCTTTTGATACTTATTGTTTCATAAAAACACGCTATTTGCTCTGACAGCGGGAATTAATTATTAAATTAATTAATGTGACTTATATGTTTTGAATTTTGTAAAATAGAATTCATTTTTGAATTCGTAATATCAAATATAGCTTAAGGTGAATTTTTGGTAATTTTCTGAAAAACATCAATTTTTGATGAATAGTGAAACCACTAAGTGGTACTTATAAAGACTGATTTTCCGTTTAAATGAAACTTTTCCATCATTGTGTTTTGAATTTCAAAAATCCGATATACATGGTTGTCATTAAGAAGTAAAATGTGGTTCAATGAGATTATAATAATTTTTTGGTGAATAGTAACTTATTAAGTTCTTAATCGCGATTAGTGGTAATTAGTGTAGTTTAAGGTAAAAATAATGCTTTAATAAAATAAGATGAGCTTGAAACATGTCCTAATCTCATTGGTTGTGTCATGGACGACCAAGACAATCCATGGGTCAACTTGGGGACCCCATGGAGACACTTTGGTTGGGAAATGACATAAATAACTTTTTATTTAATGTAAAAGTAAAAATGACACAAACATAATATGTTTTACGAAAACAATTTTTACATGGGGTTATAAAGATCAGATTTTTGATTATAAATAGTCATTGGAAAGATAAAAATATTTCCTACATCATAGTAGTTTTTATATAATTTTTAGACATTAAATAAATTAAATTATTTATGACATAATAATTATGAAGCGATGACATCATTATTTGACGATTTAAATAAAATAGAAAGATAATGTAAAATCTATGAACTACACATGTCCAAAACCAATTGTATGAGTGGATTTAGAACCCTTATCAACTTTGCCACGAATTATATTAATTTGGGACCTTTTAAAACCGAAACAAATTTTCAAATAAAGTAATATTTCTTTACTTTCCAAAAGTGCCCCTCCTCTCCTCTTATAAAAGGCCCCCACCTCTACCTCATTTCACACACTCCTCAAGCCTTTGGCTCAGCCAAACCCTGCCCATTTACTCTCTTCACATCCCTCTCCTCATTCTAGAGGATTCCCTTTGGGCAGAATCCTTTCAAAGGAAGCCTTTAGGCTCAAATCAAAAGGAGTTACACTTTTAAATGTAATTCATTCTCTCTTGTTCATTTGTTTTATTTTGTTTCTCCAACCCCCTAAACACTTTTTATTTACTTCTTTTGTAATAACACCAGTATCTTCAATATACTAGGATGTTGTTATAGGATTTATTCGAGCTACACTCTCACATAACTACATAAAATGGTTAAAGAACATACGGTTTCCGTGGATGGCGAAATTATGCCTCCCGAAACGATGATTGTTCAATACTCATTTAACACCTTCAAAGGTGGCCATTATGATGTAACTATTTTTATATAAGATATATAATATGTTTATTTTTTTCTTTAAGCTTCTGTATTTTTCATTTTGGGAATACCTTTATGGTTTCCATTGTGGGTAAACACGATATCTTCATTTAAGGAAGTGCGGACTACCGCCCCCTCAAAGTGATGTGATTCGTTAATGCCATATGTGGGACGTGTAAAGGATGGATTTAAAGTTATTATATATGATTTTATACTGGAATTATAATATACCTCGATATCATTATTATTTCTTTCCATTAAAGTATGAGATAGAAATGAAAGTAGCGTTCATGCGTACGTACGGCTTACCGTCTCCATGAACGGTGCATTTCATTTCTTATCCCCAAATGTAATGTACTATTAAAGGTATATGTATATAATGGATATATATAATGAATGATACATCTAAATGATGAATATAATTCTGGAATTAAAATATACATACCTCTCGTTTAATTTAAATTCCATTAATATGAGAAAGAAATGAAAGTAGCGTTCATGCGTACGTACGGCTTACCGTCTCCATGAACGGTGCATTTCATTTCTTACCTATAAATGATTATGTAATATTATAAATACATGTATATGATGGATATATATGATTTATATGATATCCAAATCAGGAATTTCATTCTGGATATAAAGAACCTTTGACCACACGAACAACATGTAATTGTAAGAAGTCCACTTTCGACTTAAGAACCAAATATCGACAAAACAAACATTATTAACTTAACTGGTTACATAATGTTTATAACATGTAAATAAGTGATATAAAAGGAATAATGAACTCTAAAAAGGTTCTTAATCAAGTATAAATTAACTCAAGTTTATTATTCAGGACGTTAAAGAACGATCGAGTCAAGTCGGACCCGAGGTAAGGGACTTCGTCTCAATCTCCTTTCATTGAGGCATATTTCGTTTTATACAAAACTTTCTTTTATACAGTGTATAAACCCCCTTTTAATTTTACTTTTATACAAAAGGAATCTTTTTATACAAAGCGTTTTACAAAATGACAAAAAGGAATGTTTCTTTTAACGTATGCGGCGACAAAAACCTTTTCCGCCACCGCGAGTATTATTTGGTCATTGGCTTCCTCAACAAGCCGTTATGTTTTTAAAATGAAATAAATACCATATACTCTTTTATGTATTTTGGTATTGAAAATGGTTTTGATAAAGGATTATATTATGATATATTGTGATGGAAATGTAGAAATGTTATCATTTATTTATATTGGTTTTATGTTTTATGATTTTATATTGGTACTTGGACATTTTAACGGGTGGTTACGTTATAAACCATATGACGGGTGGTGCCGTGAATACCAGGACGGGTGGTTACGTTATAACCTCCAATTCATTGGGTATGGAAGTTGGCCATATGGCTATTCCATTAAGTATGTATGGAAATTGGCCATATGGCTATTCCATTAAGTGATATGTGTGGGAGTCGACCGTATGGTTATTCCACTTAAGTATGTTTATGTCCCAAGTTACCTTTATATATGTTATGTGTTCTTTTTATGGATTTTATGGTAATCCTTTGGTTACAAAAAGGTAAGTAATGATACTTTATTTAGTGAAGAGTTTTTACTACTTCATGAAGGTGAAGGTATTACTTTGATAGAGTATATATGGTTTATTTGATGTTTGAAAAACTAACAGTTTTCATTCTTTGTGTATCCCTTACTGAGCTTCTTATGCTCATCCCAAGTCTTTGAAATGTTTTTCACAGGACTTAGCGTGGAATAGGGTCAAGGATGGGATCAAGGGAAAATCATGCTACCTAAAACATGGAACTATACATGTTTCTTTTTAAGAGTTTTTATTTTATGGAAATTTAGTAGAAGCGACTACTTTGTAATCTTTTGAGATGTAATAGTTATGTCCTAATTCTCTAAAACTCTAAACCTGAAAAGATCCTCAATGTGAATTATTCATTTAATTCAATTTTAAGTAAGGTTTAAGGCTGGGGCCTTATAGTGAAAGACCCTGATATCACAATTGATGAACTGGGTCATGAGAATAAAGTGGTGAAAGGTGTATTTACCATCTAAAGTAGAATTGAAAATGTTTTATTTGATTCTCCATCTACCCCATCTTTTATATCTGAATAATATAATTTGGTTATCATGCTTCCACCTCAATAAAACTAATACAAAACATGCTTTATTAGTGATGGTATTTATTAGTGCTAGAAAAAAAATACTGATAAATTGCGTATTTATCAGCGCTAAAGAAACCACTGATAAATTTAACCTTTTATCATCACTTTTTTTAGCACTAATAAAGGGAACCATTATCAGTGCTTTATTTTTAGTGCTGATAAGGGGTATACATTATTAGAAATTTATTTTTGGTGGTGATGAGGGTTATACTTTATCAAGGCTTTTTTAGTGCTGATAAAGGGTACCCTTTATCAGCGCTTTAGTTTTAGCACTAATAAATATTTATTTCATCAGCACATTTTTAGAATAGATAAAGATCCAAATAAAGAAAATTAAATAACTAAATAAATTTCAAATAAAAGATGTGTTTATTAAAAAAATACTAAAAAATTTATTAATTAAATAATTATTGATAAAAATTAATAGATTGATTATAATTATATAATATTAAACATTTTATTAATTAGATAATTATGATAATTAATTTTATTAAATTATATATAATAAATATAAAGATATATATTAATGTATATTAATATTATTTGTATATTACACAATATTTATCCTCTTTATACTAAATAGTCATATTTATTGAATAATGGTTTATAATTAAAAATTCATATGAATTAAAAATATTGACTAATTGCACATCACTCGGCATATAATTGAATATCTTTTGATTTTTCAATATAATATAGATCAAATGTGTGTTATATTGATTCCACATATACATAATTAATGCTTTTTTTATATATTATAATTCACAAACACAAATCTTATCCATTTTTCAATATTGTTAATGTGTACATATTCTTAATTTTTTTTAATTTCACTCATTTTTAACATATATGCCTGTACTTAAAATTAGATATTCATTAATAATGTTAGAAATATATTTGTTAAAAAATATTTATATATAAAAATATTTATAAATGTACATTTACTATATTTATACACTTATATATTTATAAATATAAATAAATAAATATTTTTTTTAAAAGAGTTTTAAAAATTATAATTAAATAACTATATATATTTAAATAATTATTAAATTTATAATTGATTTACTTAAATAATAAATATATTTACTATATTTATATTTTTATATATATATATTAAATATTTATATGTATAATTTTATAAATATATATAATGATATAAATATTAATTTTTATATATTCCTATAATTACAAATAAATAATTATAAAATAATAACAAATATATTTAAAAAGGAATATATGTACTATATTTATATTTATATATATTTATTATGTATATATAAATATTTACAATTTTTTTATTTGTGATTACTATTATAAATCCTTTATGAGCCCTTTTTAGCACTGATAAAGAGAGGTTTTATCAGTGCTAAATAAAGTGTTGTTAAAATTAATATTTTTCCCTGCTATAACATTATCGGTGGTAAAGATTTATTTTATCATTGATTTGTTAACACTGATAAAGACCTATCCTTATCAGTGCTAAATAAGCACTGATAAATTGACCTTTCATCCGCTCTTAAGTAATAAGAACTAATAAAAGTGCTCTTTATCAGTGCTGATAAATGTGTAATGATTTATTTTAAAAACCCTAACCATTTGCAATTCTGTCATGATATAGAAGCTTTCTATAGAATTAGTATGCTACCAACACTCCTCCTCGATGAATCTAATGCAGAATCACACCACGAGACTATCTCCAATTGACCTGACATCTAATTCGACATCAGTGTTCGATTGAAGTTAGGGTTTCTGAAGAGGGTCTTATATTTTCTTTAACATAGCGAGGTATACATTCCTATTTTATTTGTATATTTTTGGTTTCATTTTTTATATATTCTTCAATGATTTTTTTATGATCTATTGATTATTTTTTTTGTAATCCATTGTTTAGGGAATGATTTGTGGTCCGTTGTTTGTGTTTACTACTGATGTATGATCCATTGTTTATATCTGACACTAAACATTAGATTAATTCATTGTTGTTTTACAGCTATGTTTTATATGTTCTTACTGAATAATTTTTTCATATATGTATATAAAAGTTTATAAATTTTCATTTATATTATTTTTTAAAAATTGGGTACAATTGTGAAAGGAGAACAAAATGAAACAAATAAAATACAGGTAAATCGCTGGCCTAGGGACTTGACCCCACCACCACACCCCAAACCATCTCCACCCTTACCACCCCAGACAACCATGGGGGTCAGATTTCATGTATATTCTTGTTTATTTACTACTAATTTGAGGCACACTAGTGGTTCCCTAATGATTATATATATGATGACACCTTTCATGGACACCTTAGTGGACATGCAACTTCCAATGCTATTTTTCAGGAACCAAGTTAGTGGAGTGATGTATGTTCCTCCATTGGTTATATGTATCCTCGAATCTAGTTCCTATTAGAATTAATTATGGTCATTTTTTCTCTTGTGAAGTAGATTCAAAGGGGTCATCCCTAGTTAGGCACATGAGGTTTTATCACATCAAGCCTTCACATTTTGAATCATTATGGTGCCGTTATAGTTCACGTGATCTTTTAATATTAGGTTATTTATTTATTTGATATTTCTTATAGTCTATAAGTGAGTTTTTATATTGGTGTGACATGTATGTGTTTCTATATATCTTTTTCATCATTTATTTCCATAGTAGTTTGCCTAACAGGTATGCCTATATCGGGTAATGATGATTTTGGGTCTTCATGTCAATTGACCCCAAGGGTCATGCTTGAAAAATTTTCAACCTCTGGTACTAATTGTTTTCATTGGAGGGGGGGACCTCCCATTTATGGTTTTTTTACCCAATGTTTAATCCATCCTTTAGGGAGATTGAGGTTTTATTGAGGCCATAAGATGATATAACCTGATGTTTTTTTAGTAATTCCGGCTAGGGTAAATACAATGTCCATCTTCCGGTTTACACCTATAATGTTTAGTGACAATATAACTTATTATCTACCTTTATATCCCTTTATGTTTTGAAATTACAACAACCCTTATTATTGGATTTGGAATATATGGGTACTAAGATATTCAAGTAGTAATGATCCGTATTTACCATAATATAATTGTTTATAATTGTCACTCTTTATAATGAATATCTTATGTGTATTTATTATTATATTATAGAAAAATTAATATTTTATGAACCAAATTGGATGGATATGAACCAAAAATGGATGCACGCTAATCATTTAAAAAATTAATATAAATATGGGGTTAATTTGTTCATCATGTTTTCAAGAGAGCTTGTAGAGGAACCCTCTGAAATCCTATGTCCATGTTTATGTTGTTGTTGTTCAAGAAAAATTATCTTGAAAGAGTTGGAGAAAATTTTTATTTGTCATGAAATCTATCAAAGCTATAAATGTTGGACTAAACATAGTTAATAACTGGATTTCCACCTCAATTGGTATGATACCATGGTTTATGAATCATTAGACATGAATACACAGGTAAAATATTATAGGGATTGCATGGAAGAAATGACAATAGAAATTGAAGATGACCTTCATGATTTTCCAAAGTTTTTTAAGGAGTTAAATAACTATTCCAAGAAACCATTTTATATGAGTTGTACTAAATACACATCATTTATTTCTATGTTGAAGTTATATAATTTGAAAGTTGGTAGTGGATGGAGTGATACCGACTTTACATAACTAATCGGTCTTCTTAAAGATATGCTACTAGTAGAAAATGAACAACCATGCTAAACATATGATGATAAATGAATGTAACATTTAATGGGAATTATCACTAAAAAAATAAATGATTTTCCAAATGATTTCATATTGTTTCCCAAGGACCACGAATCACTCCTAAAATTCCCTAAGTGTGGAGTAGATCAATACAAGAAAAATGAATTACGTACTTCAAAATATGTATGGTAATTTTCTATCATGATATGGCTTAGAAGACTATATGGATGTCAAGAAACTGCATGAAAATTTACATGGCATGAAGATATAATAATTTAATATGGTTACCTATTTCATCAAGTAGATTCTCCTTAGTGAATGAAAATTGATTATGAGTTTCTAGAATTTGAAGATGATCCGAGAAACTTCCGTCTTGCATTATATAGAAATAGAATAAATCCTTTGGTGCTTAGAGTAGTACTCAGAGTACATGGCATGTCGTGTTGGTAAATTATAACTTTCCACCATGCCTATGCATGAAGTAAAAATACATTATGTTGTATCTATGTATATTTGGACTAAAGCATCCAAATAATGATATTATTGTTTATTTGGATCCATTGACTGAAGATATGAAATTGATGTGGGATACATGTGTTACAATGTATGATTATCATAGAGGTAAAGTACTTACATTGAGGGCCCTATTGTACGGAACATTAAATGACTTTCCAGCTTATGGAAATTTATTAGGCTATAAAATTAACGAAATTTTTTAGTATTTTATTTTTGAAAAAAACATTTACTTAGTTTGGTTGAAACATTCATTGAATACTATATTTTTAGGAAATTGGAATTTTTACCTTGAAGAAAAAAATATCGATCTTGGACAACATCATTCTGTGGGATTATTGAACTAGGTATGACTCTATCTCCAACAATGGGTGATCAACTGTACAAAAAAGTAAAAAATATTGACACTATTTTCGGTAAACCATTTTTGGAAAGCCATACAAAATCAGGTTGGAAGAAGAAATCAATTATTTTTTTATTACCATATTTGAATTGTCCATATGTCAGATATTTTCTTTATTTCATGAATATATAAAAAATATTTGGATAGTTTTATTGGAATGTTATTGAATTTTCTAATAAAATGAAAGATGGAATCAAGGCTAGGATAGACTCGATTAAAATGGAGATAAGGGAAGAGTTGGCCCTAGTGAAGGGTAAAAGGAAAAATTTTCCTCCTCAAGTAGTTTACACTCTATGAAGATAGGAAAAATCTCAATTTTTCCTTTTCCTTACTAGTGTAAAATATCCATAGGGGTATTCATAAAATATCCAAAAATGTGGCGTCAATGACTAATTTGAAGTTACAAGGACAAAAATCACAAGGATGTCATGTTTCTATGAAATATTTAATGCCCTTTGATTTCTGTTACATTCTACCTCAAAATGTACAATATAAATTAACAAAAATTCTTCTTTTTCAAATCCATATACTGTAAATTTGTAGACCTAGTGAAGTTTAGCATCACAAATAAGGACATTTCAGTCATATTTTGTGAATTAAATATGTTCTTCCCATAGTAATTCTATAATATAATGGTCCACCATATGGTTCACTTGGTTAGAGAGGTTCAAATATGTGGTCCTATCTATTATAGATAGATATACCCCATTGAATGATATATGGGGATTTTAAAAGGGTATGTTAAGAATCGAAGTTATCCAGATGGTTGCATTAGATAACAATATATTGTTGAAGAAGATATTGAATTATATAATGTTTACCTATCAGATATTGAAATAATCATTGTCCCCATGTATTTTTATAAAGAATTCCTTATGGGGGAAGGGTTTTTCATAAGAAATGTTCTAACAATTACCTTTAAAGAGAGGGAGAAAGCACATCTTTATATATTACATAATAGTGAAGATTTTGATCAATACATTGAAGCCCATAATGAAATTCATAGATATTTTAATCCATCAATGGATGAAGGATAGATATATAATTCACAAAATCAACTCTTTATAGGAAGGTTAAGAGATAAAACTTATAAGGAGTTATCTAAAAATATCAATCCATTTTTCAAATAACTTCAATGGATAGCCGGCAGAGCGAAAAAAATGTTATATCTTATACTCTCTTTGTAATCAATTTTTATACATTCTATACAAAATAACACTATGACTTAATTATGATGCAAAACAATAGTGTTATTATTAGGGATGAAGTGATGCATATATATATATTTAAGGATAGAAATCCAATTTATTAAAATATGTCATATTTTGGAATTATTGATTAGATTTATGTGTTGGATTATACAAATTTTTAGGTTTCACTTTTCCATTTTAAATGGGTTGACAATATAAATGGAGTAAAATTTGATGAAATGGGTTTTGGGAAAGTGAATTTGAGTTTAGATGGGGAAAAAATCCTTTTATAATGGAATCACAAGCAATGAAAGTATTTTATGTCTCTGTTATAAAAAATAATAATTGGTCGATTGTCCTCCTAGAAACTAAAACAAATGTAGAGTTAGATTAAAATTCAATCAAAGATAACCCTTTCATTGGGACATCATAGTAAGTTAAGTACGATCCCAATGTAGACAATGTATTTTATGTTATAGGGGTCGAAAAATAGGGGATTTTTATTATCAAAAGAGGAACCAAATCCTATAAACCTTAAAAAAATAAAGATAGTTCAATGAGAAGGTAAATTTGTTTTTTAATATATTATGTTTTTGATCATAATATTATATGTTATATGCTACATTAAAATAATCTAAATTAAATTATTGACTACTCATATGAACAATTTCTTATGTACATGATGATGTTACCAATCCCTCAAAAGAACAAAATATAATGAAGGAAACCCTTTGGATTGATGAAGAGGTAATGTTATGTTATACTATCTGTATTTTACTAAAAATATATAGAATGGAATATTGATTTAATTTTCATTATTCCTTAGAAATTTCATTTATTTTAGAAGATTTATATCCATTGTGTCATTCCTTTTCAGTAAGAGTAATGCCATTATATCTAGTCAGTCATAGAGGTAATCTTGATGTTTTTGACAGTAAAATCATTATCCATAGAATTAATGTATTGTTTCATATTTATGATTAATTAATTTATTTTTTGTATTAATCACTTAATAATTATTTTTCTATACAGGTGGAATTTTTTTTTTGAGTTGGGGTGCTCTGTCCAAATCTTGTGCTCCTTCTCCCTTAAAACCTTTTCACCCCTATAGTGGTTCATTTATGACTTTCTTCCAAGTTTCCTCCACTACCTTTGCAAGAAGAGAAACGATATTAACACTGCTCAATTATAGAGGTAACCATGATGTTTTCACACTAAAATCATTTTCCATATAATTAGTATATTGCTTCATATGTATGGTTAATATATTTAGTTTTATTATTATTCATATAATTTTTGTTTTCTTATACAGGTGGATTATTTTGTTCGAGTTGGGGTGCTCTGTCAATCATTTATCCCTTTCTAAACCAAAAATTGAAAAATACTTCCTTTCACTTCTATAGTACTGAAATTTATCACATTCCTTCATGTTCCCTCCACTGTTAAGAGGTAATGTTGATATTTTCATAGTAAAATCATTGTCCAAATAATTACTTTATTATTGCATATTTTTTTAGTACTAATCATAATATTTTTTTTCTTTTATATGTGGATTATTTTTTTATTGGTGGTTTGTTCGAAACTACTCATATAGTGTTGAAATTTTGACAAAAAATTAAATGGAAATCGTGCTAACATTAATAATTATGATTTTTTTGAATGAACATAATAATTAGTATTTATGTAATTTCATAAACCGATGTTTGAAATGTCTATAATATAGTGTTTTTTTCTGGTATTTGTTTTTGTAAATTTCATTTCATTTAAATTATGTATTAGGACTTGTTGTTTTTGATACCCAGTGTGTTTATGGTGCTACAATGTTTTGTTACAGCACATTGTAGTATGATCCTTTATCATCGCTTTTAAGAGCACCGATAAACGTCTTGGGATTTTAATGCCGCTCACATTGTCATCACTTTTCTAGTAGTGATAAAGGATATTTCTATCTTTGTTAAAGGACTATTTTTAGTAGTGTTCTTAGATTTTGTGTTAGTAGTAAAAAATCAGAGTATAATGATGATGACATATTATGTCTAAATCTCTTATTCGATAGAAGTTTTTAATAATGTAATTCATAAAAATTATATGATTCTCACTCTATTTAAAATTGATTTGAGTTTTTCCATGGATTATATATATGTATATATATATATATAACATATCAATTTCTAAGGAAGGGAAATCACATATGATATTTCAAACCAACCTATGACTAGATTTTGGTGTGAGGATGGATTATAAATTACAATGGAAGTTACATCCATTGTATAGATATTACTGCCTATTACGAGGGATATTTATATTAAATAGTTTTGGAAAACTCAAAATTTATGATACATATATTGTTTAGGATTATGATGATTTATTTTCGGAATACATGCCTTGTATTTCCTTGAATAATTTATTTGAGTTTTCTTTAGAACTTCTAATTGCTGGTACAACTATTTCAAAGAATCCAAATAGAAAATCCTTGATTGAGTTGAAATAATTTCAGTAGAATCTCTAGGAGAATATTTATAAGGGATTTATATTGCCTAGTGTGTCACTATGGGTTGAAAATATTCATTTTTGAGAAGAAGTGTGGATAAATGCATCTTTTCATTACCAATGAATAATTTTACAAGATTAAAATCAAGAAAATGTATTCTCTATCCTATATCGATGATCTTTTTGATCAATTAAAAGGAGATAATTTTTTTTTCCAAGATTTATAATTATTCTTGATATCATCAATTGGGGGTAAAAAAGGGGGATATACCCAAGAAAACCTTCCACATGAGCTATAATAAAAAAGTATTGATAGTCATTTCATTTGGATTTTCCAATGATCCTTATATATTTATGGATTTAGTAAATAGAGTCTTTAAAGATTACCTTGATCAGTTTTTAGTTGTTTTTATAGACTATATTCTTATATACTCTAAGATCAAGGAAGAGAATGAATAATATTTGAGGACTTTGTTGAATAACCCAAGGAATAAGAAGGTGTATTTTAAAATTTCCAAGTATAAATTTTGGTTATAGAAAGTCACATTTTTATATTTTATAATCACAAGTGAGGGGATATCAGTTGATTATTCAAAAGAAAAAAGTAATTGAACAATAAAAAAGACCATAAAACTTAATTTATATATTTAGTTTTCTTAGGTTGGTAGGATACTACTGAAAATATGTTTGATACTTATCACGGATATGTAATATAATAACTAAGTTGAATTTGATGAGATCATGTTCTTATGGATAAATGAATGTGAGGAAAATTTCAAGCAACTAATAGGAATGCTGGTTAGGGAACCTTTTCTTACCCTACCCTAAAGTAGAGAAGGGTTTGAGATATTTATTTTTTCATCGAAGAAGGTATTAAGATAAATTCTCATATATAATTATATGGTTATGAATTATTCCTCTTACCGATTGAAAATTCATGAGGAAAATTACCCAACACATGATTTGGGATTGTTATAGATTTTTTTTTGAAAATACAGAGGAATTATCCTTATGGAGAGTGTTGTTATATATATATTGATAATAAAAAATTGAATAAAATATTCAAGTATAAATTGTTGAATATTTTTTAAATGAGATGTTTGGATTTGATTAAATATTATGAAATCTCAATATATTATCACCCTTGGAACATGAACAATGTGGATGATGCTCTAAGTTATAAATACCATGCTCGTTTTTCAATAATTAGGGTGGAAATAGATCCAATATTTATGGATTTATAGAATATGGATCTTAAAATCATGAGGAAATATGATAGATTAAATCTTTCATAGATGAATATCCACTTATCCTCCCATGTGAGGATTAAAGAGGTGCAGAAGGAGGATGTAGAACTATAGAATAAGGTGAGAAACGTTTCTAGGTTTAAATAAGATTGCGATGGAATAATAAAGTCAAAAAACAGGGTATGTTCCCTATAAATACCATACTTAGAGAAGGATCTATGGGATCAAGTGAATTTTTCGCCATTCTATATCCATCATAGATATGTGACTATTTATAGAGATCCGAAGGCGTATTTCTAGTGGGATAACATGAAATGGATATTTTAGAGTATGTATCTCAATTCCTATTTTTTCATCAAGTTAAGGAAGATATACATAAGTGTAAGCTAATTTTACAACCATTATCCATACCATAATGGAAGGTGGAAAATTACCATGTATTTCCTCACTCGACTCCCCCAAAAATATAATGTTCACCTTCTCTTTGGGTTGTAGTCGATCACCTTATGAAATAATTTTATTTAATTTCTATTAGAGAATATTTCTGTCTTGATCTGCTATCCGAGTATTCATTAATGAAGCAACAAGGTTTCATGGAGTATGATATTATAATGTATTTGATGAGGATATGAGGTTTACCTTGATGTAATAGAGAATATTTCACTAGCAACTGCATACAAATTTGATTTTTGGTATTGTATATCATCCTCCGATATATAGACAATCTGATAGGACCATTAAAACTCTAGAAAATATAATGAGAGATAACTATAGGGATTTGAAAGTTTCTTTAGATCAACACATTCCTTTGGTAGAATTTTATTGCTAAAATAGATTTCACTCAAAAATAAAGTCTAATACTTAAGAATTACTCAATTATAGGAAGTGAACATGTAACAAACCATGAATTTAAAATAATAACATTTTGTTTGATAGAGTATAAGACACACAACACGAAGTTTAATATACCCTCATAATATATAATTTTAATATGTCCATTATAACATATCAATTTAATTAATCGGTATAAATAAGATTTAAATATTTATGATATATATATTTTTCTAAATGTCTTCCTAAATATAAATATATTGTTAAATTATAAATAAATAATCACTCAATTTTTTAATGTCAATTTATTACTTAAAAATATTTTTTCTTTAAAAATGATTTTTAATCATTTTGGTGAGAGAAAATTATAATTAATATTTGGTACTTCTAGAAATGGAATTTAATTAAAATTTTGTTTTTTAAATCATCATTTCAAAATTGTCATACTAAAGATTTTGTGATTTTTCTATAAAAAAGATTTTTCTGTGAATAGTGAAAAGTATAGTTTTTTTGTAAAATGATCATTTATCTTCAATAAATCATGTAATTTAAAATTACCATTAAGAAGTAAATTTTATTTTAAATTAACATAAGAATTATTTACTTATATTTTATCTATTAAATTACATTTTTATCATCTTTATACCATATTTTGGAATAAGTTTGTTTTTCGGCTTAAAAATATATTTTCCTGAATACTGTTTTTAAGTTCTTAATGTTTCTTCATTTTAATTAATTAAAATAAACCATAATTAAGCATGATATAAAAGAATTTTTTTTTACTATATATCTATATGAAAATTTAAATTCCAACAATGATTATTACTAATCATGGAGTTGATGTAAGATCATCACATTCTTGAAAAATACGTTTATAGAAAAACCATTTTTATATGTACTTTATGGGATTATTATAAAATGATTTTTTTGCCACTTATTGGGGTTGAATTTGATAAAATGGATTTAATATTTATAATAAACATAATTTATATAATTTAACAATTACAACTTAGTTTTTAGTAATTATGAATAGTAAAAATATTAAAAATTTGTGTCTATGGTAAAAGGGTAAATTAGCTGAACTTATGCTAAAACTAAGTGATAAAGCCTTAATTTTTAATCTTAAATATTATTTTTAGAAGGTATTTAAACCATTATCACCTTAAGCTTTATTTTATGTGTTTTTCTCACACCATTCAATGAAATTGTCATATATTGTAATTTATTTAAAGAAAAAGACATAATGCTACCCTCTTGTATTTAAATTTTAATTAAGTGTTTACGTGGGGACAAAAGAATGATAGTAAATAATTTTTATGGTAATTTTTAGAATAATTAAATTACTTTAAGGAGGTTAATTTATTTATATTTTTATATATATATATTTTCCTAAAATGCTCACGCAACGCAGATAGTTTAATTATTTAATTTATGAAAAATATAATTAGTGAATCAAAAAATATTAAAATTAATATTAATTTATTTAATAATTATGTTAATTGTTTTTAGATGAATATGGAATTATATACGTGTATTAAACGAAAATATTCAAATTTCATATTTGTGTTTATTTTTTTATGTCATATTAAATGAATAATGTCAAAATTGACATTAATGATATTTTAAAATAAATTATACTTTATTAAATGATTTAAAATCCCTAAAAATAATATAATTATCAAATTTATTGGTATATTTTTAAAATGTAAACCATAGTCAAATTTTGGACTAATTTTCCTTTTAAAGTTACTATATTGACTCTTAAATTGAAAATACTTCATTACCACAATTAAGATTAAAATAGAGTTTTGCACGTTACATTCACTTGTGATTAAAATTAATTTTACAAACAAAAAGTATTTCTATTTGATAAATTGGATTTAATATTTATAATTTTTGGTTATAAATTATCTAATATGTGTCATTTTAGTTTTAGGATTAATAGATATATTACCTAGGTAAAAAAATAAAAAAACCAGTTACCATGGTGAAAACTAAAATAATAAAAGAAAATAAAATAGAGGTTATAAAATATAATTTTTTAAAAATGTGTATTTTTTTGTGATGGAGGTGTTTAATACTTAACTTACCTCCAATCTATTATCTATCAATCTTGGAGGAACTTGTTTAGAGAGTGACTTCCGATTATTTAATAGTTTTGGATATTTACAAAAATGCTACTCCTCCTGTATTATAAAAGGGAATCCCACCCCTCACTTGTTCACACATATCAAGACATTTGGATCAATAAAACCTACCAAAGTATCTCCAAAATATCCTCATGCACTTTTTATAGTTTTTTTCCTTCCCAAAACTCCAACCCTAGGGACCATAATATGAGATCCAAATGTGGGGGTTTAAACAAAATTAACTATTTTTACTAAGATATTTCTTTATTACATCTTCTGTTACCAAATAATTTCCTGTATTAATAATTAAAATTAAATAAAATAGGTATGTAACATATAATTATTTGTTATTATGTTTATTTCATAACCTATATCCCTCTCGTATTCTATCAAATGGGAAATGAAACTATTGTTTGTGTGTAAAGCGAACTACCGCCATGCGAATCGATGTAATTTTGTTTTTATCACCACCTCTCATAGATAAAGATATTGATTTATTTAATTTATATTTTATATTTATTACATAATTATGTTTATATACTTATAGTATCACATATACCTTTATATCTTCCAATCTGTTAAAAAATGATAATTCCACTCATACGTTCGTCTGGACTACCACCTCCTCTAAGTGGGGCGATTCGTTTTTCATTTCCCCTTAAAATGGGTGGAAATAATGATGGATGTTATCAAAATATGTAATTTAAATAATATAATAATCACTATGTGGAGGTGAATTATTATTTACCTTTCTTTTATTCCTCCAAAAAAATGAAAATAACATTCAAGTGGTTGTATGACTACAATCCCCATGAATAGTGTTATTAGTTTTTCAATATATAAGTTTTATGGATGAATATAAATTTATATATAATTAATATATATTATATTTATATCATGGTTAACATTCTGGATTTTAAGAAACCTTGATAAAAGTACAAGGACCAAAAAATTGAGCAAGAACATATGTGAAAAATGAAGTAGTTATCACCTAAAATAGTGTTTTTAATAAATAATTGTAAATAAATGGGTGAAAAAATTTTATAATAAAATAATATATGGTTTAGTATATTATTTATTTTTATGTGATATATTTACAATTAATCTATATTTATAACATTGTAGGTTCAGAAATGTACAAAGGAATTAAAACCCGATTTAAGTGATTTTTGTCTCAAATTGTTTTCTTAGGGGAATATGTTTTGTTATACTCCTATATTATTTTTTGAGGTGTATATAAATAATTTTGAAATTATATATAATGAGTTTAATTATTTTTATGATATTTATTTTTTCATTTTAATTTATTGTTTCTTTGGCATTATAATTTAGGGTTTACCAAATAATATAAGGGTTTATCGTCTCACTTTTACTTTCATTATAAATATACCATATTCACCACTTATTTATTTTTTATTGAATATATACATTGAATTTTATATATTATATCATGAATGTCTTTAACTTTATGTAATTTAATGTTTCATTATAATTTATTTCTTTCATGGGGCTTACGATTCAAAAGTTACTGAAGCATGTAAGGGTTTATTGTCTCACTTTTGCTTCCATGATACATATACCATATTCAAAACTTATTTATTTTTTGGGGTGTATATAATACCCTTTTAATATGATATTTCATTAATATATATATATATATATTCATGTTATTTAAGGTTTCATTAGAAGTTATTCATTTCTTGGGTGTTACGATTGAAACATTACCAAAGCATGTATGGGTTTCTCACCTCACTTTTACTTTCTTGAGACATATGCCACATTCCCGAATTATTTCTTTTGAGTGGTGTAAATAACACCCTTTTGATATTTTATATCATGAATTTTTTTATATTTATAGTATTTGTAGATTATTATAATTTGTTTCTTTCACGTGACTTACGGTTCAAAAGTTACCAAAGTGGATGAGTTTATTTCACACTCTCATCATTGTTCAAAATTATTAATGTTTAAGTATATTTTGGGGGGAATAGTTTGATATTTATTAAATAAACTTTATATATTTTATTATACTATTTTTATTATTTGAAATTTCTTGTAATATTACCCTTTCCCTCTCCTTGGTATGTAAAATGATTGATTGTTTTTAAGAAAAGCTGGCCATATTTCCCTTTTTGGTAAAAAATACTTTCCTTCCGCATCAATTTTTCTATTTTTTTATCATATTTTGAAAATTATATAAATGATTTAATAAATCCATTTCTACCAATGTTTTAGTTTTTAAAAAATGGTTTGAAAAGAATCATTTTTTATTTTCTGAATGAAGCGCTTTTTTACCTTTTTAAAATAGTGCGAAAGGAATATTTTTTAGATTTTACAGAAAGTGAAAAATTACCCAATTTCATAAGTAATAGTTAATTTGAAGAATAATTTACATGTTTTAAAGGACATTTTTAATTTTTTTAATATTTTGGAAATTTTCACTTTTTAAAAGTTATTTTCAAAGTAAAAAGCATATTTTTCTCAAGAATATTTTTAATGGAATTTTTATGGTATTTAAATTCATCAATGAAATATACCATTATTTAACTTATTAACTATCGGTAATATATTGTAATGATTCCATACTTATTATTTCTCTAAATATTTTATGATTAGTTTCATTGGGGATGTACAATTTTGATACTATTTACTATACTACTCTGAATTGTTTATGATTATGTTTATTAATCGGGGAAATAATTGACATTTCATATACTATATTTTCAGTACAAATGTTTATGCTGATTATGTTTCACCACTTTTATATGAGGAATTAATTATATTTAGTAAGTGATGAGTGGGATCCACTATATCTCTTTGATGCATCGGTCAGTATTATGATACAAACTAGCTTGGGTATTTGGATGAGGCCTTATTCATTTATATAAGATGTCTTGGAATGAGGCCTTGAAGGTATGGTTATTCTGTCTAAATTAATCCATTCCTGAATTATTATATTAATCATTTATTTCTATATGATTTTTTGATCATTTAGAATATCCATGGAAAAGTTTAAAGGTCATGTTCTTATAGATATGGCATTATTTTGACAACCAATTATTTATACCATATTATTCTTCATGTTCATGTTGTTAATTAATTAGAATTATTTTAAGATTTTTACCTTTCCATATTGACAATGAATTATTGTTTCATGATATATTTTATTATACACATACCCTTATTGAGAATCAAAGCTCACCCATTTCTGATGTTTCGTTTAACTAGGATTCCAAGAAGTGTGTTATGAATGATATGCTTGAATATTATAAAGGGAATAAGGGTCTTCTAAAAGAAAATTATATATTTTATTTTATGTTTTCAAATATAATTTGATTTTCAAGTATGTATCTAGTTTTCTAAAACTAATGAACTATTCTATCATTTGAGATGTGATCACTTATGTCTAACCCTAATGTAATAAAGTAACTGCTAACTCTTGGATACTAAGGTCGAGGTATTTATATTATAAATCCGATGTGATGGGTTGATTTTTATAACTACTTGTGTTTTAATGGGATGTAAAAATCAATATAAATTTTAATTTTTATTCCTCGAAATGTTTTAGGAAAAAAGCTAAATTTTAAATTTTTATAGTTGTGTGATTTCGCAAATTATATTACATTAGGGTTTGTAAATTTATGGTTTATTCAATTTCTTGGATCTTGGTTTGTGGTTAAGAGTCCAGTGTTCATGAATAATTTTAGGAATTTAGGATTCACAGGAAATATACATATATTTATGTGATTTTAGAGACAATTGATGTTTAATTGTTTAAAGTGTACACAACAACCTATATGGTGGATAACGTATTGATCCTTTGTGGAATTCTATCTGAATTGCATGCATATCTTTTTGATGACATGCCATATTGATTTTATGTAGATATGTTCCCTACTTATGGAGATATATTACGTACATCAAGGGATGCATGGATACCCTTGTGGGTTGGTGTGGGATCTGAGTACCTTGTTGGTGGCTCATAGATGGAAGGGATACCTAAGGTATGTATGTAACAGGTTCATGTTTCTAGGATGTGGTGCCTCCCTTTAATTTCTAATTTTTTTACTTGGTAGGGAGTAGTTCTTTTTATTTATTATCTACCAGGGCTTACGGTTGTGTTACTTGGTAGGGAGTAGTTCTTTCTATTTATCCCAGTCATGTGCCTCGATTGGGAGGGAACCATTGGTTGGACCCCTAACCTTTCTCATTTTTGTCACAATTTTGGTAGCATAGTAGGATCATTGTTTAACACTCGTGGATTTAGATCGACACCCAAGCCAAGGGTGGTCTTGTGGTTGATCATGGTTTGAGGGGTATGCTATGATTTTGAAGATGGGTATCGAGTGTGCTCTGATTTGTTTGAACTGACCTGTAACATCCCAGGTAAATAAAGAATATGAAATTTTCATATTTATTAATATTTGTGAGTTAAATATTAATTTTACTTTAATGGGGTTTCTATGTTCGATAGAGTACCCGATACGCAACAAACGAGTTTCTTTAAAATCTTATGTTGCACACTAATAATATAATAACGTTATTTTAAATGGTAGTTAACACCTAGCCATTGTAATGGCGGGAATGAATATAACTAACCATAATATTATTATACATGTTTGTTAAATGTTTTTACATTTATCCAATAAATGTTATAGGCTTAAAATGTGAATGAATCCAATTTTAAGCATAAATATTCTAATATTTTTTAAAAGGTCAATTAACCACCTTTTGATGGTGAAACCTTTTAAATCTACTTTTTGTCACTTTTATATGTTATACAAAATAAAATCCTTCTTTAGAATCAAGACATAAAAATTTACTTCATGTAAATTTTTGGTATTTTTCCGATAAAGTTAACTTTTTAAAGAATAGTGAAAAATGTTGTATTTTAGTTCCAAACCGACTTTTAATATAATATATTTATATGGTTAGATTATCTTTTTAATTTGGTTTAAAGTTTAATTAAAATATATTTTTACCATTTAATCCAATGGTGGTCATTGGAATTAATTTCACCTTGATGTTGGATACAAACAAGTGTCAATCTTTTGATATATATTGTTTCTTAAAAACACGCTATTTGTTTTGACAGCGGGAATTAAAATATATTTTTACCACTTATGTGAATTGAATTTCAAAAATCCTACATAAATGGTTGTAATTAGTAAGTAAAATGTGGTTCAATGGGATGAAAATAATTTTTTTGGTGAATATTAACTTTTGAGTTTTATTAACCGCGATTAAAGGTAATTAGGGTAATTTAAGATAAAAATAATATTATAAAAATATAAAAATACCTTTACACATGTCCTAAACTTATTGGATGAGTCATGGCCGACCTAGAAAATCCATGGGACAATTTAGGGGCCCCATAGAGACACTTGGGTATGATAATGACATTAATACCTTTTTATTTAAAGTAAATATAAAAATGTCACAAACATGTATTCTTTTACTAAAACAATTTTTACATGGGGTTATATATTTTATCTTTTTGACTATAATTATTAATTATAAATCTGAAAAGATTTTATACATCATGGTAATTTTTTTATAATTTTTAGACATCAAATAAATAAAATTATTTATAAAACAATGATGATGCAGTGTTTACGTCATTAATGAATGATTTAAAGATAAAGTTTAAAATAATATCCAACACTTGTCCAATTATTATTGGATGATTTTATTTCGAACATGTGACACCTTATATTCGACGTTAATGATTTTTAAACCTTTATAAACCGAAAATAATTATATAATAAAATAATATTTTCAATCTTTCCAGAAGAGCCCCTCCTCTCCCTTGTAAAAAGACCCCACTTCCTACCCCTTTATCACAGTTCTAAAGCCCTTTGTCTCATCCAAAATCTACTCAAATAAGCTTCCAAGATACCTATATTAATCCTAGAATCCTTACCATTGGAATAAAGCACTTCAAGAAACTCTTTTGGTTCAAACAAAGGGGAGTTACCCGATTTAAAGGTAATTTCTTCTCTTATGTTCTTGTGTTTTATTTTTCTTCTCCAACCCTCTAAACTATTTTTATTCATTTATTTTGTAACAAAACCAGTATATTAAATATACTAGGATGTTTTTATGAGAATTATTAGAGATACACTTACACAAACCACCATCTAATGGGTGAATAACATAATGTTTTTGTGGACAGTGAACTACAACCTCATGTAACGATGATTATTCAATTTTCTCTTACTGCCTCTCATGGTGGCCATTTAGATGTCACTGTATTTATATATGATATATATATTGTTTATGTTTTTCTTATGCTTCTGTATTTTTCATTTTTGTCATAACTTTATTGTTTCCATAATAGGTAAACGTGATAATATCATTTTAGGAAGTGCGGACTACCGCCCACTCAAAGTGATATGACTCGTTCAAGCCATACGTGGAACGTATAAAGGATATAATTTATGAACTTATGTAACATATATGAAATAAATTTTATACTGAAATTATAATATACTTATGAATCACTATGTTTTCATTTCATTAAAATATTAAATAGAAATGAAAGTTACGTTCATGCATACGTACGGCTTACCGTCCCCATGAATGGTGCATTTCATTTATTATATCCAAATGTTATATACTATTATAAATATTTATATATACTGGAAATATATGATATATATGTAATATAAATGATGAATATCATTCTGGATATAATGTACTCTTGACCACATGGACAATTTATAATTATAAGAAGTATATTTTTGACTCAAGTTCCGAACATCAACAAAATGTCCATTATGAACTCAAATAATTAAATAATTTTTATAGATAGGAAATAAATGACATAAAAGGAATAATAAATTTGAAAAATATTATTAATTAAGTAGAAATTAATTTAAGTTTATTATTTAGGAATAAGAAGGAACATACAAGCGAGTCAAGTCGGACACGTGGTAAGGGGATTTCTTATCTCCATTTTAATTACGTGAGATTTCCATTGTTCACCACTTATTTATTGCATGTCGTGTATTGTATACCTCCATTTGATATATATTATAATGATTATATTTATATTCATGGTATATTGTGATTCATTTGGTGTTTATTATCTTTTGGTCATAGGACTCGATTGATTACAATGAGGTAAGGGGTTTTCATCTCACTTTTATTCCCGTGAGATTCATGCTACTTTTTCCACTATTAACTTTTGTGTGGTGTATGTAATGCCCATGATTGTATTATTTGTTTAATATAATTTAATTTATTGGTACTTACATCTTCATTGCATGATCCTTCTTTCATGGGGTGTACGTTTGGGAAGTTACCCAAATCGGTAAGGGAACCTTTCACCGTCCTCTTTTTAAAAAGACTTCTCTTGTTATATATTTTAATTTACATATTCTTATGTTGGGATATGTTCTTCTATATCATTATTTAATTAAATTTATGTCAAATTTATGAGATACCATTTTATCTATCATCCACTCATTTTATGAATTTTAATGAGACACCGTTAGGCTGTCGAAGTTTCGTAAGGGAACTTCTTAACCCAATTTAAATTCTTTGGGTTAAACTTGTACTTATTGAATATGTCATCATATGGATATGTGTGAATGAAATATGATTGTTTTACCCTTAATATCCAATTTTATTGGGTGTATTCTTATTTTTCACACATAATTAGGTAATTTATTTATCCTTAATAAAAGGATACCATCTTTATAAGGGATTTCGTCTCAATTTACATTCCATTGAGACTTCATTGTTGATATGCGCCGATTCACTTTGATATGGTGTATATAATATCCTTTGGAATATTATATCATAAATAACTTTATTCTCATGATATTATAAATTTTTTATTAAATGGTATTCCTCAATTATTTGTATTCAAGCATCTCCTCTTTGGTTAAGAACTCCTTAACTAAAATATTGTTTTAAAGATTAATTCTTCAAAATATTTCTAATCAATGTCCATGTTTTAAAAATGGTTTTAAGGATTTATTTATATGTACATTACTATATTAAAATATTAATTCTTTTAAAATCTTCCAAGTGGTATGGGAAACTTTGATTCAAAAACCTCTTTATTAAATGGTTTTGAAAATGGTTTGATAAATCATTATTTTGTCGATATCGTGAAATGATATATTGAGATTTTAAATGAAATTTTAATAGTAAAATGTTTATATTTTCAATATTTTATGTGTTATGATTTTATAATGGTACTTGGAAAATTGAAGAGTGGTTACGTTATTAACAATATGACGGGTGGTACCGTGATAAACTAGTACGAGTGGTTACGTTATAGCCTCCAATGCATTGGGTATGGAAGTCAGCCATATGGCTATTCCATTTTGTGACATGTGTGGAAGTCAACCCTATGGTTATTCCATTTAAGGATGTTTATGTACCAAGTTACCTTTATAAGTTATGTGTTCTTTATATGGGTTTTATGGTGATCTTTTGGTTACAAAAGGGTAAGAAAAGATATTTTATTCAGTGAAGAGTATTTACTACTTCATAAAGTTGAAAATTATTACTTATGATTAAGTATTCATGGTTTACTTGTTGTTTTGAAAAACTAATAGTTTCTTTCTTTATGTATCCCTTTTTGAGCTTTGTATTCTCATCCCATGTTTTTGAAATGTTTTCCAAAATACTTAAAGATGAATAGGGTCAAGGATGGGATCAAGGAAAGAATTTATATCTAAAACATGGAACTATACATGTTTATTTTTAAGAGTTTTTATTTTATAAAAAAATGGAAACTGAGTAGAAGTTTATAATTTTTAATATTTTGAGATGTAATTGGTATGTACTAATTCTCTATAACTATAAACTTGGAAATATCCTCAATGTGAATTATTTATTTAATTCAAGATTATGTAATGTTTTAAGGCCGGGTATTTATAGTTGGTATCAGAGGGAGGTTTAGACAACTTTAATTGTTAGGGTATTCTTTAAGCAAAAGTGACACTACTATAATGGTTTGGATTTCAGAAAGAGTCATAGTTGTTTTTTGATAAAGTGAATGAGTTTAATATAACATGAATAATTATATCTTAGTATTTACCCTCTTCATAAGATATTAAATAATGATTTTACTGATATACTCACACTAACCTCTTTGGTTTTAGTAAATGGATGGATCTCGTAGGCACCAAAGTAACAGTGGATGTGAAGAAAACTGTGATGTTTTTCTGAATGAGAAACTGAATGATATGGGAGCTTCAATGAGAACCCTTGTGGTTATTCTCAAATAACTATCTAGAGTCATTATTGACCACCTGAACCTTAGTGATTTTTATAAGGCATCATATTTGCGAGAAATAAATCCCTACATAAGTTCAGGTAATAATCTTAAAGGTAAGTGTGTTAAAAAACCTATGTGTCAATGATGTGGAAAGAAACACCAATGAAAATGTTTCAAAGGGAAAAAAGATTCTATATATGTGAAAATGAAGGTCATAAGGCAAGAACCTTCCATGGAAAAAGGAATCATATAATTGACTCTAGGAAAGGGAAAGAAGTTCTTTTTGAGGGATCAATTGAATGTATTAAATGTGGTGTCCATGGCCTTTATGAAAACACATGTCCTATGAATAAGTTTCGGGAATGGGATCACCAAGATCCTAAAAATATTTTTTTACCAATACCTAATGCTATTACGATTGAGAATGAAGAAACTAACAATGAGTAATGAAAGGTATGGATTATTTCTTAACATATGTTTTCCTATTATTGAAATCTTAGGATATGATTCATGATTTTGTTTGTAAGAAAAAGGTATTTCAGAATAATTTGGAAAGGAATGGTTAATGGATCATGAAGAATGTTGAATGAGTACGAAGTCAACATATAAGGGATTCAAGAGTTATGGTAGATTTTAGGATGGTGAAATGCTTAAAAGTATTAAGGCTATTTTGATGATGGGATTACATTAGAATACTTTTTATAGTATGTGTAACCCTGAAGTTTGATATATAAAAATTTTATTGAAGGAATAATTGTCTTTTATTTTCTGGATATAGTTATAAAGAACAATTTGGGTTTATATGATCCTTGAATTTGAGTCAATTATAGGTTAATACATTTTGGGATGAAAAATGAAAGTTATGAGATATAATTCGTGGTTAAAATATGTTATAATTATTTGTGATGAATTTATCTCATTTTGGGAATGTTATAAAATTATATAGTTATTGAAAAGATACAACACGCAGACCGTGTGACAACCCGTCGTGTCAGACGAAGTTGTGGGAATCGAACCCACAACCAAAGTGCGACTGGTATTTATCGCCTACCACTGGAATAAGTGATGTCCCTGGTTAGTCTGACTAATTCTTTTTAGTTATATAATTTTATGGATTAAGAATAAGTTGATTTTGGGTTACCTATAGAAATAATTAACCTATCAGGGAGGATATGTGATTAGGTTAATTACTTTTCAGTATGAGACTTTTAGAGTAGCTAATGTTATTTGGAGATAAATGTTAAGATGTATTGTGGGAGACTATGTTATAAAATTATTATGAGTTTTGGAATTCATTTATAGTTTTAATTACTTTGAAGAATTTTATGGAAAATTGTTAATTGAATGGTCTTTGATGAACTTTCGATTTTTTGGACAAATTTTGGAGATTAAGAGTAGTTTTTCTTTTTGTGAAAGATTATCCTTTTTTGGGATTATCTAAACTTGTACTAATCATTTTTGTTTTGGTTACGGTATAAATACATGGGAAATATATAGTTCATATTTTTTGGATTATACAATTTTCTAAAAGTTTATTATAGTGCTTTTAATGTGAACAAGTCATCCAAAATACTCATCGAAAGAAAAAAATATGAGTTTTTGTTAGAAATCTTTTAAAAGATGAAAGTCTACATGATAAGTAAGTATGTTTCCTTATGTTTTATTCAATCACATAAATAAATTCCTCAACTAAAAGTAACTTAAAAAAACCTTTTCTGTTAACTTTTCCTATTGGGCAATCAAATACCGTTTAACCCGTCACAATTTTGTGGATTTCAGATTGTTTACGTTATCCTGATCATGTTTTCTATCACCATCCATCAGAACATGACACTTAGTTTCTCCTCTATAACCATGTTTTCATGGAATCATAGTTTGGTTTATCTCATGTTACCATTGTACTTCTATTTCTTTCTTTTAACGTGATAGTTTTATTTACTCGTTTTACGATGTAAAGAGTTCAATGATGTTTCCGAGCCCAATTTTAAAATTGTGAGGACGCAATTCCCAAAAGGGGGGAAGGATGTAACGTCCCATGTAAATAAATAATATTAAATTTTTATATTTATTTATATTTGTGAATTAAATATTAATTTTACTTTAAAGCGGTTTCTATGTTTGATAGCGTATGCGATAAGCAACAAACAAGTTTCTTTGAAATCTTATGTTGCACAATAATAATATAATAATATTATTTTAAATGGTAGTTACCACCTAGATTTTGTAATGGATGGAATGAATAGAACTAAATAAAATATGATTATACATGTTTGTTAAATGTTTTTACATTTATCCAATGAATGTTAGAGGCTTAAAATACGAATGAATCCAATTTTAAGCATAAATATTCTAATATTCTTTAAAAGGTCGATTAACAAACTTTTGATAGAGAAACCTTTTTAAATATAATTTTTGTCACTTATATATGTTATACAAAATAAAATCCTTCTTTATAATCAGGACATCAAAATTTAATTTGTGTAAAGTTTTGGTATTTTTCCGATAAAGTTCATTTTTTTAATAAATAGTGAAAAATGCTTTATTTTAGTTCAAAACCACCTTTTAATGTAATTTATTTATATGGTTATATTATCTTTTTAATTGGTTTTAAAGTTTAATTAAAATATATTTTTACCATTTAATCCAATGGTGGTCATTGGAATTAATTTCACTTTGATATTGGACATAAAAAAATGTAAATCTTTTGATAGGAATTGTTTCTTGAAAACACACTATTTGTTTTGACAATGGGAATTAATTAAAAAATTAATTAATGAAACTTATATGTTTTGAATTTGGTAAAATGGAAATCATTCTAGAATTTGTAATTTCAAATATAGCTTATGGTGAATTTTTGGTATTTTTCTGAAAAACATCAATTTTTGATGAATTGTGAAACCACTAAGTAGTAGTTAAAAACTGATTTTTTCGTATAATGAAATTTTACAGCTTTTGTGAATTGAATTTCAAAAATATGACACACATGGTTTTCATTAGTAAGTAAAATGTGGTTCAATGGGATGAAAATAATTTTTGGTGAATAGTAACTTTTGAGTTTTATTAACTGCGATTAAAGGTAATTAGGGAAATCTTAGGTAAAAATAATATTATAAAAATATAAAAATACCTTGACACATGTAATAACCTTCTTGGATTATTAATGGACAACCAAGAAAATCCATGGGCCCATTTGGGGGCCCCATGGAGCCAGTTGGGTATGATAATGACATTAATACCTTTTTATTAAAAGTAAAAATAAAAATGTCACAAACATGTATTGTTTTACTAAATTTATTTTACATGTGGTTATAGATGTTATATTTTTTACAATAAATATTAATTAGAAAGATAAAAAAATTCCCTACATCATGGAAATTTTTTTATAATTTTTAGGCATCAAATAAATAAAATTATTTTTGACACAATGATGATGTAGTGTTTACGTCATTAATGAATGATTTAAAGATAAAGTATAAAATAATATCCAAAACATGTCCAATTATTATTTTATGATTTCATTTCGAACATGGGACACCTTATCTTCTAATGTAATGATTTTTGGACCTTTAGAAACCAAAAAACATTATATAATAAAATAGTATTCTCAACCATTCCAAAAGAGCCCCACCTCTCCCTTATAAAAAGACCCCACTTCCTACCCCATTATCACACTTCTCAAGCCCATTGTATCATCCAAAATATACTCAAATATGCTCCCAAGATCCCTATCTTCATCCTAGAAGCATTACCTTAGGAAGAAAGCAATTTAAGAAAACATTTTGGTTCAAACCAAAGGGAGTTACCCGATTTAAAGGTAATGTCTTCTCTTATGTTCTTGTGTATTATTTTGCTTCTCCAACCCCATAAAATTTTGTTATTACTTTCTTTTGTAACAAAAAAAGTATCTCCAATATACTAGGATATGTTTATGAGAATTATTCGACCCATACTTACACACACCTCCATCTAATGGGTGAAGAACATAATGTTTCTGTGGACGACGACGTACTACCTCACGTAACGATGATTGTTCAAATTTCTCCTTCCGCCTCTCATGGTGGAAATTAAGAGGTCACTGTATTTATATATAATATATATTATGTTTATGTTTTTCTTATTCTTCTTTATTTTTCATTTATGTCATACCTTTATGGTTTTCAAAATAGGTAAACGCGATAATTCCGTTTTAGCTAGTGCGGACTACCGCCCCCTCAAAGTGATATGACTCATTCATGCCATACATGGAACATATAAAGGATATAATTTATGAACTTATGTAACATATATGAAATAGATATTATAATAAAATTATAATATACCTGTTAATCACTATGTTTTCAATTTATTAAGATATGAAATAGAAATGAAAGTAGCATTCATGCATACGTACGGCTTACCGTCTTAATGAACGGTGCATTTCATTTCTTATATCCAAATGTTATGTACTATTATAAATATATATATATACTGGATATATATGATATATATTACATCTAAATGATGAATATAATTCTGGAGATAATGGAATATTGACCACATGGACAATTTATAATTATAAAAAGTTCATTTTAGACTCAAGTTCTGAACATCGACAAAATGTCCACTATGAACTCAAATAATTAAATAATTGTTATAGAAAGATAATAAGTGATATAAAAGGAATAATAAACTTGTAATATATTATTAATCAATTAGAAATTAATTTAAGTTTATCATTCAGGAATAATAAGAAACATAAAAGCGAGTCAAGTCAGACACGTGGTAAGGGGATTTCTTATCTTGCTTTTAATTACGTGACATTCACATTGTTCACACATATTTAATTAATGTGGAGTATTGTGTAATGAAATTTTATATATATTATCATGATTATATTTATATTCATGGTATATTGTGATTCATTTGGTGTTTATTATCTGTTGGTCATACGACTCGATTGATTACAACAAGGTAAGGGGTTTTCATCTCACTTTTATTCTCGTGAGATTCATGCTACTTTTGCCACTATTTCGTTTTGTGTGGTGTATGTACTACCCATGATTGTATTATTTTTGTAATATACTTTACTTTATGGGTACTTATATCTTCATTGTATGATCCTTCTTTCAATGGGTGTATGTTTCGAAAGTTGCCCAAATCGGTAAGGGACCCTTTAACCTTCCTCTTTTTAAAAAGACTTCTCTTATTATGTCTTTTAATTTACATATTATTATTTTGGGAATTGTTCTTATATATCCTTATTGCTGTAAATTTTATGTCCAAGTGATGAGATACCCTTTGATCTCTCATCAACTCATTTTCTGAATTTTAATGTGACACCGTTAGGCTGTCGAATTTTTGTAAGGTAACTTCTTAACCCAATTTAAATTCATTGGGTTAAACTTGTACTTATTGAATATGTAATCCTTTGAATATGTGTTAATGACATCTTATTTTTCTACCCATAATATCCAATTTTATTGGCTGTATTCTTATTTTTCACACATAAATAGGTAATTGATTTATCTTTAATCAAAGGATACCATCTTTATAAGGGATTTCTTCTCAATTTACATTCCATTGAGACTTCATTGTTGATATGCACCAATTCACTTTGATATGATGTATATATTATCCTTTGTATTATTATATCATGATTACATTTATTCTCATGATATTATAAAGTTTTTATTAAATGCTATACCTCAATTATTTTTATTCAAGCATCTCCTATTTGGTTAAGAATTCCTTAACTAAAATATTGTTTTAAAGATTTATTCTTGTAAATATTTCTCATGAATGTAAATGTTTTAAAAATGGTTTTAAGGATTTATTTATATGAACATTACTATATTAAAATATTAATTCCTTTAAAATCATCAAAGTGGTATGGGACACTTTGATTCAAAAATCTCTTTATTAAATGGTTTGATAAATCATAGATTTTGTCGATATCGTGAAATGATATATTGTGATTTCAAATGAAATGTTAATAGTGAAATGTTTATATTTGAAATATTTTATGTTCTATGATTTTATAATTGTACTTGGAAATTTGATGGGTGGTTACGTTATTAACCATATGATGGGTGGTATCATGATAAACCAGGACAGGTGGTTACGTTATAACCTTTAATGGATTGGGTATGGAAGTCGGCTGTATGGCTATTCTATTTAGTGACATGTGTGGAAGTCGACCGTATGGTTATTCCATTTAAGCATGTTTATGTCTCAAGTTACCTTTATAAGTTCTGTGTTCTTTATATAGGTTTTATAGTGATCTTTTGGTTACAAAAGGGTAAGCAATGATATTTTATTTAGGGAAGAGTATTTACTACTTCATAAAGGTGAAAAGTATTACTTATGATTAAGTATTCATGGTTTACTTGTTGTTTTGAAAAAATAATACTTTCCTTCTTTGTGTATCCCTTACTGAGCCTTTTATGCTAATCCCATATTTTTGAAATGTTTTCCACAAGACTTAAAGATGAATAGGGTCAAGGATGGGATCAAATAAAGACATGCTATCTAAAACATGGAACTATAAATGTTTATTTTTAATAGTTTTTAATTTATAAAAAAATGGAAACTGATTAGAAGTGTCTACTTTGTAATATTTTGAGATGTAATTGTTATGTCCTAATTCTCTAAAAATCTAAACCTAAAGGGATCCTCAATGTGAATTATTTATTTAATTCAAGATTATGTAATGTTTTAAGGACGAGTCTTTATATGACCTGTGTGAAGAGAAAGATTGAGGGTTTTAGGTGTATTAACCAAGATTCATTAGGAAATGGCATGTCCTAGCATGATTCATGTTGCAAATTTAACAGTAGTTAAAATAAATCCTTATGAAGGGGAGTTCAACATAAGTAGTTTGGTTTCATAAAACTCATTTTATTTTGTTTTTTGAGTATGGAGGTTGATATTATGAATAATATAGGAATGACTATTGGTTATTTTAGTTTTCATACCAGATTTCAAGTGTGAGTGGTTTGGACATGAATATCTATTGTATTTGATGATAGACGTAGAATAGTTCACATGGTTTAGTATTTGGGAAGTGGGGTGATGGTAAGGATACCCTTATGGTGGGAATATCAGATCAGTTGTGGAATGATTTCTCTCATGTTGCGAGAGAGTAGTAGATAATTTAAAACCAGTCATTGAATGTGTGAGATAGTATTTGTCACGTTAGTGATTAGAGTGAGATCATGGCTACTAGTTGACCTCTGAGGATTCTTAGGGGTGAGAATCATTATTGGGGGGAGTTTGTGTGGAACCGCATTATCGGGGATTTTTAAAATCAAGAAGATTTTGAATTTATTTTCTCAAAAGCGTTTTAGGGGAGAAACTGAAAATTTTCACATGATATGGTCTCTGTTAATTTTCTTTAATACACTACTGGTCCTAAAATTTGGTGTTTACCTTAGGATATTATTTTTAGGGAAATATGATTCATTATATTTTTTGTAGAAAATTTAATATTAAATTAATTTAATATTAATTTGTTTACATGTGTTTGTTTAGTGATATATTTTAAACATAGTATCTGATTGAGATTCTATGTTTTTGATTGAGTTTGGAATGAGTGGCTTTTCTATGAGAGCCATAAAACCATCATGGATTATAGAGCTAGGTGCATTTGATTTATTTATTAACTACTTATCTTTACCTTTTTTATTTTCCTTTATCACTTTTTCTTATCATTTTTTCCACTATGGTTACCTATGTTGAAAAGCTGAGAGAGGGAGAGGGTTTGAAGAGGCAGAATGTGGAGGAGGTATTTCCCGAATAACTATTGTGGTGTTAGATCAGGGCTTGAAGAATGAATGACCTAGATCTGGTGGTCTTTATCTTTCATTGGATATGTTGTCTTGGTTTTTCCTACTTCATTTCTTTTGTTCTTCTCAGTTGGGTTTGTGGCTAGTTTGGTGTGGTGGATTATGACCTACGATGGAAGTCCTTCTTTTTGCGGTGTTTCAGTGATTACTGTGATGATATTTGTTTCATGCTATCATTTGAGGTCATTTATTATGGTGTGTTGGAAGTGCATTGAAAATAGGGTGCTCAAATGATGGTTTCCCTAGTCTAGACCTCGGTGGAGTTTTCTAGTTAATAGCTCCCAAGGGTTTTTGTTGTTATTTAACTATACTGGAACGCCATGGGAGCATGGAACGATGACTTATATTCAGTTTCTCATGGTCTGAGGAATATTTATATGGATTTAGTTCTTTTTTGGTATATGGTTATGTTGTTTTTTAATGGGAAGGTTATCCATTTACCTTAAAAATGTATTTTAAAAAATAAAAAATGTGGATTGGTTTCTTAGGTTTCCATGAGATCCCCCATGATTTGTTTTGGGGTGAATAGAGAGTTTCAAGGGATTTATTGGGATTTACTATTAAGAAATCTTGATCACACATGGTGTTTTCAGATAAAAAATTCCATGTCTTCTTCTTATTTATATAAGATGAAGTTTTTTGTAGAACACATCAAGTTCTTAGAGTACACACTATGTTGGGGTGGCTCAGGACGTGTCATAGTTCTTGGCCAGATAACCCATGCTGGGGGAACACGGTTGTCTGGGGTAAACAACGAGAGCGTGTGCGATAAACATGGGAAGAGGCCATGTACTGTTCTTGGCAAAACCCTGGGTGGGGGTACCTAGCTATGGACACGGCTAGACACCCTAGGTGGGGTTCACCGTATTTATGGATCTGATGTGCCATATACTTTGTGAAAGTACATGCCGAGTTTTCTCGGGCATATGTCTAGGGAGGAGATTTGGTGGGAAATGTTGTGTACCTGAATTACAAACCATATAATTTTCCTTGCTTGGTTTGTTTTTTCTATTTTATCCCTAGAGTCATAATTTAACATAAAAGGAATCTATTCTGCATTTTCCACGTAGAACATAATGGTGTAATCCTTTAAGAATATTGAGGTTGTATAGATGGTGTTTTGGATTTTAAGAGTGTTTGTAGGAGGGTTTCTTTGAGGACTGTATTTTGAATCCTCCCATAGGTTATGCTGTGTGATGGAAGACTCAAGTGAAGGTTGTGAGATCATTAGTTGGATTGTATTATGGATTACATGTTGTTTTTGTTCGAGGTTCTTCCATATGGATCTTTGAAGGTAGGATTGAGTATTATCTCTGAGGAGATCTTTGTTTTTCCTTGGGTGTTTGGAATAGTTGCTCGAGGATAGAGCATTTGAGGCTAGATCATATGTTTTAGGATTAGAGCTAATGGAACCTTTTGGAGGGGTTGATGTTTTGGGATGAAATTTATGTCGAAGTACCATTGTGATGTAGAGGTGGGTTTTAGGGACTAGTTTGGATAACTTTGTGGGAGAGGTAATACCTTTGGATGGGTTGTTTGTTAGGGAAACAAGATGTGGTTTTCTTAAAGGGTACTTTCCTCAAGGTTTAGTTTATGTTGAGGATCCCTTGTAGGGTCCCACTTTTGATATTATCACGAGGACTACTGAGAATGAAAATATTTGTGTGCTAGTGTTTTTAGATTCCATTTTGGGCACATTGTTGATCAAAGATAAGTTGGTGGACACTAAGGGATTTTAGAAAATGTTTCTTTTACTGGGATTGTCCTATTATTTGGATAAGATAGAGGAAACCATTGTAGGGTTTCTTAATATTTTAGGACCTTTTCGACCATTTTTGGATCTTCAGATGGGCAAGGCTCGAGATCTTAGTTATAGCAGGGGAGTCTCTTGGAAGACTTCACTTTATTTCATGACCTCGTGGATTATGGTAGACCCAAGTTTTATTTAAACATGAGGTGGTTCACTGGGAGGATATGGTGGATATTTGGATGCTAAGATCTACAAGAGTCAAGTGAGGCCTTATAATTTGACATCTGTGAGTTTATTGGTACTTCTAGATCAACTGTTTGAACGATGGGTTTGATAAGTAGATCGACCCTTGTTATAGTCCCCTTGGGATGAGGGATTTGGGGTAGTTCCTATTCAAGACCTTGGTTTGAGGAGGAGACACTTGGGATATCTTAGACTGAGCATTGGAACTTAATTTTGACCTAATTTTTTTCTCTTGTTAGATGGGATTTGGGTGCTAATGGGAAATTGTGACAAGAGATCCCCCTATAGTTGAGTATACTCCCTGAATAAAGGGTATATCTACTTTGGATGCTGTTACATTATCAGTTTCATGGATGGATCCCATAGGATAGTGCCTCTGTTGGGTCTATATATATGGTGACCATAGGGTAGTTTATATGTCATGTACATGTTGAAACCCTATTTTTTATATAGAACTTTCTAGATTTGAACGTCTCTTAGATGTGTGAAAAGAGATCTATTTCCATTTCAGAGCATTCCATTGGATTCCTAAAGCTGATTAGATGCATTTTGTCATGTTGATATCTATGTGTTTTACCTAAGGTCCAACATTTAGGACATTTTGTTTAGACATATTTGAGATACTATATAGATCTAGATAATGTGCCTGATGTCATGTGGTATGGTGATACACATTCTATAAAGGCTCTTGTGTGGGATAAAGCAGGGATAAATTTACCTTGAGTATTGGATAGAACCCTCGGTTGGTTGTTTTAATTGATTTTATTTGGCCCCCTTTTTATGTCATTTTTTATTTTATGCCATATATTATTAGTTTTGGATAGTTTAGGCAGATCATGTGTTCATTTAGTTATTATGACAACATATTATAGGTTCATCATTGGGTTTAGCCAACTGAGATTTATTTCTCAACCCTATACATTAACCTCAGTGTACATGCATAACTTATGCCTACTTTTAGATAGATAATAGGTTTCATTGTGGATGAGGATGAGTCCCAATGTTGGTTGATCATGTGTAGATAGTTGTGTGGAGTCATAGGATCATGCTGGTGGTTCTATAGATTCATAAATACCAGCTACATGGTTTGGATCTGAGTTGTAAATAGAGAATAATATATTTATTGTTAGTTTATTTGTATATGTGGTTGGCCCAGCTAGTGACCAACTATTGTTTATTTTTCATGATTTGCGTATGTATGTACATATGCAACATTTAAATTTTATATTATTCTTATGTTTCATTTTTTTATTATACATACTCTATTTTTTATCCATGTTTATGTTTTGATTTTTTTTCATTAATTTGACTCTGAAAAAAGTGTATCGTATCCTCACTGTACCTGTTAGATCCAATAATCCAGTCGAAAACCTCTAGCATATGAGGAGCTGTGCTTGAGGCCTTATGGTGGGATAGACTATGTGATGTGTTAGGTTAACCTAGGATGGTTTGATACAAATTTGGAGAAAGAAATATACTGGGACCTAAGCTAGATTAGGAATTCGTAGTTAAGGTTAAAAATATTCAGTATCACATCAACACAATTAAGAGTATATGGAATAGTTATTCTAACAATCATTAGTGAGATATAGAGTTTAATGGTAGTGAGAAGGCATTTCTATGAATATATACAAGGGATAATATTATGATATTTTTAAATAAGGTAATTTTGATCAAGAAATATATTAGTCCCTTCTAAATTGTTTATATTATTAGGACAATTAATTAACTATTTGTTCTTCCTATAAATCTATCTCAATTCACGATGTATTACATGTATCTCTCCTAAGGGTGTATATACTGAATCCTTTTCATGTAAAAACATTATATTTTAGGATACTGGAGGATGATTTCTCTTTAGTGGAATAAAAAAAAGATATTATGGATCAAACTGAGAAAGTTCTATGAAACAATACCACTCATTTGGTCAATGTTTTTTTGGTGAATCCATAAATATTAGGAAGCTATGTGGGAAGTGGAATATGTGGTGAGGCAAAAGTATCCTTTGTTGTTTATGTCATAGTGATGTAATTTTTAAGGAGAAATTATTATAAGGTGGTAAAATGAAATAACCTGATATTTTGTGATCTATTTTTCTTTAAATAAATTTAATTTATTTAATTTCTTACTTTACACGCAACACCAAGTTTATATGAACCATGATATATTATAAAAATATAGTTATTTAATGTGATAGTTATCACCTAGAAATTATATTGGTTGGTATATAAAGGACTACCATAAATGTTAAAATAAATTGTTTACATATGTATACAATTAAATTTTTAGTTTTTAATTGGCTATAAATTTTTTAAAAAATCATTTGAAGTTAAAAAAAATGTTTTTATAGAAAACTATTTTTATGAAAACAATGTATTTTTATTAATAAATAAAATTAATATATACTGATAAATGTTTTTATTTTAATTCATAAAAAATATCTTAAATTAAAGATTTTAATATTCATTTATTAGTTTCTACATTGTAAGGAATAAAGGTAAATTTTATGGTTAAAAAAGCGTTATTCAAAAAATGGGTTTGTGTTATTTTGAACATTTATTTAAAAGTGAATTTCAACCACTTATAGAAATTAAATATTTTAAAATTGATTCCATATTTATAATCCTCAAAATTAATATTATTTAACATGGTTAACTTATTTTTTGGTCATAATGAATAATGAAAACAATGAAAATTCATTACCACAGTTATGATTAAAAATGATTTTTCAGGGGGGAGGGATAACCTAAGTGATAAAGTTTAAAATACCATAAAACACATAATTTAATTTAATTTTCTGATGGTATGTGCACTTTATATTTATTATATTAATATATTTTAGATTTTAAATCCATTTTACTTGAGTAAGAAATTAATATATTTTAATTTTTTAAAAATTTCATGTGTGTCCTCTCCCTCCCTAATAAAATGATAACACATATATTATCTTACTAAAACAACATGAGACTTATATATTGGAAAACAACTACAACAAAAACTTCTTAAAATCCTTCCTCATACCCTAGAGTTCTCAGTTTTTTTATAATACTATTTTTTCAAAACTTAAGGTGTAAGCCAATGAAGGTTTCTCAATGAAGAGGTGTAACTATCAACTAAGTACTTTCTATTTTATTTACTTTTCTACCTCATCTAAATATAACTCTCCATTATTTGATAATTTATTATATATATTAAATATAATTAGTTTTTATTATGATAATTTACACCTATTTTTCAAATCTTTTCCATCAAATGAGAAAGTATCGTTTGTGCTTCTATATAGACTACCACCTCGACGTTGCGATATGGGTGATTTTTCATAAACACAATTCATGGTTGTTTTTATTATATATTTAATATTATATATGATATTTATTATATAAATATTATTATAAAATTATAATATATTATCTAACTTCTTATGTTTTCTTGCATTAGAAAATGATAACATTGCACTTGTGTATGTGTGGACTACAACCTCCCTGAATTGATGTGATTCATTTTTCATTTCCAATTTAACTTGAGGTAATTAATAAATATTTAATTAATAAAAATTATTTTAGTTATATATCAATGATTATGGAAATTAAAATTGTAATTTTACTTGATTTTATTCTATCCATCTAAAAGTTAAAACATCACTCCTGTGTACTTAAGGACTACCGTCTCCACGATGTAATGTAATTAATGTTTTCATCAACACTTTAAATGAATGGTTATAAAATTTATATTAGAAATAAATATTATAAATATTTCATGATGAATATTTTCGATATGTTTAAATAATGGAAAATATCTGAGTATTGAAACCATCTAAGTCAAACATGCGTAGAAAACATACCATTTTTAATCCAAATGATCATTTTAATGAAGAAATTGTTAATAAATAGATAGTTGGAAATTATAAAGGAATTATATATAGTATGTTTTTTTTTTAAATATGGTTAATTAATATATTTCTAATAAATATATATTTTTTACGTATGATATTTGAGTGCGTAATAAATAAACCATGACTTGACGTAATGAGTTTATATTTTAATCTCATTTCCTTTTGGGATTCTATATGATAACTTTAAATTGAGAGAAATTATATGGACTTTTACCTCTAATATAAATATATATTTTTATTATATGGTAGTTGTTGGATTTTTTTATATTATAATCATTTCCCTCTCTTTGTAACTTAATATGAATGTGGTTTTTTTGAAGAAAATCCGACATTATTTCCCCTTTAGTCGATAGACTTTTTCTTCCATGTTCTCTATTTTCAATTTTTTTTGATAGTTTATAAATATAATTTATTTTTTAAAATATTAACATTCAACCCCTTTGAATTTATTAAAAAAGGTTTAAAAATTAACATTTTCTAAATTTTTTCCAAACAATTATTCTTGGATTTTTAAAAAAGTGTGAGAGGACTATTTTCTTTTAACATATATGGCATGAAAGAATTTTCCCACCAAAATGAAAATTCATTGATTTTAATATTCCTTTAAAATTTTACTTTTTTGTTGTGAAACAATTATTTTTTCAATATTTTTTGTAATTTTTAGTTAAAATTTTATCAGTAGAAAATGGTATTTTCTTATTTTTTCAATGAAAGGTTCGAATGATACTTTAAAGGTATTTTTCTTAAAATTTAACACCCTTTAAGGATTTTTATACTTAATTAATAATATTAAATTATTATACCATCCAATTTATTTCTTTGGGTATATTATAGTGATGATGAATTAAGGATGATTCTATGGAACCCGTTTCTTTCCCATGGTTTACATAAGTTGTGAAGAAACCTTTATAAAACCCATTTCTTTTCCACATGTTATGGTATGGTGATACGATAATTTTTATTAAAACCCATTTCCCTTCCATGGGTTATGATATACCAATACTATGAATGTTTTATGAACTTTTAGAAACATATATATGGTTTTAATTTTGTTGAAGGTAAGATCAGAATTTTATAACCCTCCAATGCAAAGGGTAAATATTGATTTCTCATGAGAAAATATGGACTAGAATGGAGAGTGAACCCAGTTTAACCTGAGACCTTGTATAATATGATAATCATGAGAGTGACCCTTTACTAATGAAATTATGGGATGAGGAGTGATTCTAGTCCACTACGATAGTCTTATTAGTGATCTTTGAGTAAGGAAACGATTTTCAATGTTTATGTTTATGCCACAAACTTATTTATTATGATTATGTTGTGTTCTCATGTTTCATTATTATTTATTGATGATTCAAAAAAAAATATGACTTATAATAAATCATTTTTAAATTCTTTATGATTATTTATAATTTAATAATTTGGTATGATTATCATAAGTTATGATCTTGTTTCTTATACCCTTATACTTATTTTATGCTCACTTGTGATCATTGATTGACATATCTTATGATCAAATTTTTTGGGAATCAGAGATCTACCATTAATATTTTTACTTTCTCTATGTTTTTAGGTGTGGTTTTATGTAGGGAATGTTGAATATGTGTACTATGTGAGAAGAACTCTATGGGAGATATTGAAGATCATTCTTGAATTAAGTTGATTATGAATCTCATCTCTAAACCTCTATGATTATGGGGAATGTAATGTTATGAGATATATTGAATATTAATCTAATAAGATATAATATATATGTAATAAATTCTTGGTTCACCTCAATACATGTATTTTTTTGAAGAAAAATGATATACGTCATTCATGGAAGTGGTTGTTCACACGTACACATGAATGACAATTTTACTTTATGGATAAAAAATAGGGTAGATAAATGATTTTCCTTAAAAAATCATAATAATATAATATATAATATATTTATTCATTAAATCCATCCTTATGACCAGCCATACGAGTCGATGAAGAAAAATGAATTACAACGCCTCATGGATGTGGTAGTCCGCACATATACGTGAGTGGAATTTCCATTTTCGATGGATTGGAGGGTATGAAGGTGAAGAATATGTTATCCTTATAAAATTATAATTATGTCATATATATCTTTTAAATTTATGAAATCCATTTTTATAATAGTTTAGGTGAGACAATATTAAAAAATTTATTACATCTCTTCATGGGGTCAATTCTCTGTAGATACACATGAGTGGTGTTTTCATATTCCATAGGATGGAAATAAGTTAGAAAAAAGTTTTTCCATAAACATAATAAAATATAATTGTACTAAAAATATTTAATTTATTATATTTGTGGATTTTATGGAGGTAAAAGAGGAAATTAACTTGAGATAATCCAGTTAAGACTAATACATCATCCTTTGATATCTTCCTTTGGCTTACTACTTAATCTTTTTTACGATTGGTCTTATGGTGAGAAAACGTCCTAAAAAAAGTTGTTATAAGGGTTGATATGTGATTTTTTAGATCTTGGATAAGATAAGGTTCTAATGTATATGAGTAAGTGAGGAGATTAGGTCCCCTATTATAAGAATGGATAGTGACACCTTTGTAAATATTATGAACTTTTAAATATAATAAATGTATTTATTAGTGGAATCTGATAAAATATAGTGCAATTTATAATTTAAGATAATTTAATGTTTACATACACTCAACCAATAGAAATTAGAAATGTTTTATAGATATTAGAAGTCTTATATCGTAGTTTTATTCCATCATTAACCATTTTAACCTTTACCATGATGAAAAAGTTCTACCATGGAATCTATTTATTATGAGTAAACATAAAACTGAAACAAATAAATAATTAGAAATGATAGATCCCAATGATGGAATAATTTTTTTTATATTTAATTTCCACAATTTTTAAAATATACTTTTAATATAAGTTTGAAAAAAAAAATTTTTGATTTTTTTTTGAAAAATGTCTTTTAAAGCATAAGAATGACTTTACTCCAAAATTTAGTGTAATTTTATTTTTTATGGAATTAATTATATTGTGTTAAATCATAGGAGACAAAATTGAATTAAAAAAACCAAAAACAAAATTAACCTTTTTAATACTTGATTAAAATAGAAGAAGTAAAATACATTTTTTCTGAATAAAAACATTACAAATATTTTTAGATTGTTAAACATATTTTTTTTGTTTAGTATTATATTTTTAAATGAGTTTTTATAGTTATTAAATATATATTTGGTTTATAAAATTGGTTTTATGAATTTTGAAGTTTGTCTTATATCATGATAATGTCATAAAAGTCATTTTTTTATAATTGGTATTTTTTATATTCACCTAAAAATCAATTATTTCAAAAAATCTAAAAATTTCACCATTATGTATTTTCAAATTATAAATTAGAAAAAGAAACTCATTTCATGAAATAATTATTTTAAAATCCAAAAAATCAATTTCTATATAAAAATTCAAAATATAAGGAAAAATCACTTTTAAAGAAAAATTAACCATTCAAACCGTAACCATATTTCATATAAATTTTCTATGGGTTTCAGTTAATTTTTTTAAATAATTTATATTTATAATGAATTTATGTTTAAACAAAATTTAAATAAAGTATTACTCATTATAGTTTGGCATTCTGTATATCATAGGCCTTTGAATAAGTTATTTACTTAAAGTAATACATTCTATAATCTAGAAGTGTTACAGTTCATTGGTGAGTGGGATTAAAATATGGATTGAAGGTGTTAAGAGTATATTTCTTCCTAGATGGAAGTTTCTATGTTAGTATCAATAGAAATTATGAATTTTGTATATCCAATAGTTATATAGGTGTTTGCTAATATATTTCCTAAAGTGTTTTTTTAGTCCTATGGATGATGATGTGTTATATTTATTTTCAATAATTAATGATTTTAATATGTGTTGAGATGAGAATACTATCTGATATGAAGTGAAGTATCTACGTAATGATGAAAATTTTAGAGCAAGATTGAAGTTTATACTGGATTTATATTTTCTAAAGGAAGACTGGAAATAATGGGAAGGGATATGTTTTTACCATTATTCATATAGAAAAGAAAAGAGAAGTTGATCAAGGTATATAATTATGACCACAATTGTTGGATTGAAGATTTTCAGTCTATAAAATGCTTATAATGATTATATGAATAAGATGTTCCTTCCTCTTTTTATGGTTAGAAAATTTAAACGATGTTTGAAGTTGCTGCTGCATGGAGTTTGAAGGTATTCTATAGAATTTTTATCCATAATCAAATTTTCAAGATATTACATCCATTGAGGTTGAGTAGTTAGTGTGTTGAGATAAGTTCAATAGAGTTGAGATATCGATGGACAATATATATCTACAAAGATGAGGGGTTGGTTGGAATTATGATTTCTATTCTTATGTTGTTAATATTAAAGTCCACTAAAATATTTTGATGTTATACTTGAATGATGAATCATAAAGGAATATATTTTGAGCCAAGATAGGTGAAACATTGAATTTTCAATGATGGAATCACTACTGCTGAATAATTGGTTGAGTCTGAAGAAGGGTAGACGAAATTGTTGATGTGGAATAACATCAATGTACTCTAAGGAGTTTATAAGTGTTTCAAGTTATTTAGGAATATTTATGGAATGTATAAAGACACTTTTATTATATTATTTTTCGATATGAGATATATTGAAGTGGATGAAGATGATTTTATTAAGTTTAGGTTTTATTTAAAAAATTTTAATAAGGCCAATGTTCATCATAATATCCTAGTGATAACAAAAAATAGAAAAAGAACATAAAATAACTCTCAGAATAATAATTAAAAAATTTATTAAGATTTTATATTGTAATATGTAATATCATTTTGATGAAATTTAATATCTCAAAAAGAATATATCAGATATAACAGAATCAAAATTGGAAAATAACTATTGTATATAAGAATAACTCAGAGAATATTGAAGTATAATATGGTGATATGTAAGAATAAATTTCAAGATTCACATCATACATAAGATTACCATTAAATATAATTAATATTAATTATAAGATTATAAATAAATTGTAAAAATAATTTTGTATCTTGTAATTTTAACTTTTATGATGTGTATGATTAATATGAGGATTTTAAAGGATTTATAGGATTCTTAGGTTTGTTATATAATTTTAAATGGTTGTTCTTTGTTGATACATAAGGTTAAAATATGATGATTATGTACTATTATTCAATTAATAATTATCACAATGCATGATCAATTAAGCCATAATTTAAACCAAGATTGGTGTTGGGATCTTAAGAAGGAGTTTACCTCATGATATGAATATTTACAAAAAATTTTTAAAAGACATTTTTGGGGTTTCATTGGGAATGAAAATATATGGTTGAAGAAATTATACCTAAAAAACACCATGTCATTAAAATATTTTTAAAGTGTTCATGCCTTTCACCCTTCTAAAACTCTAAAAGATGTAGATTTTATGTTTCTTTAGATCATTATTTGTGATATCCAAAAAGAAGTAATCCATTTTTCCAATGTTTTAATATACACTCCCAAGTTTATTTTCATTTTTTAAAACCATGAACTAAGATTCACTCTTTAATTCTCAACCTTTTTCTGTTTTGAAAATTAATTTCAACTTGGGTATCCTTTTTTGACACTTTTTTGAACTTTTCTAGTGCAAAACAAATTTCATTCATGTTTTCAATTTTCTCTTACTTGGAATTCATGATCCAATCCATGGTTGGTTTCAGTTCAACTTTTATTCTTTCCCATTTTCATTTACCCTTTTAGTTTTATGTTTCTTTTGATCCCCCAAAATGTTAAAATACTTATAGCTATCAATGCTCACAATCAACTATTTATTATATGTATCATTTACTTTACTTCATATATTAACTTATTTTTCTGATTATGACTTTTCTAAGGACAGTTCAGATTAATAATCATCTTTATAAGAAATGCATTCTTCACCATGGGACCAAAAACTATGCCATCTAATTTGGAAATCCTTGGTTTGGTTAGATTTGGATCACCTTTCTTCTTTCCATTTTCTTTGATTTTTTAACCTATTAGTCACTATACAAAAAGCTTCCATTACATCAACTATTCACACTTAATCAGAAGAAATAAACATTTTATTCATTTAATTTATATTTCGGGTGAGACTTTGTGGTATCATATTCCTTATGATCATGAGACTCAATTGGTCCCTCTTTATGATCTCGGTCAACTAACTCACGAAGGATCAATAATATATTTACTAATGGAACCCCTGAACTAGATTCCCACACATCGGTTTCAACTCTCAAGTGTGGAGAAAAATCCTCCATAGTTTTATCATTAAATCAATTTATATCCTCTAATTTATCCTTGGATAAGGACTTATTGGTTGTAATGGGACCAACATGCCTCATAATTTTGACTCCAAGGATAGGAATAATATCCCCAAACCTTCACCCCTAGATCTAGTTATAAAGCACAATATTTAAATTTCCATCTTTGATACAGATAAACATGACCCATATTTGACCCCTCAAAAGAAAAAATATTGAATTGAAATATTGGATAACTTACATACCAAAGGACCTTTTATCTTTAGAGTTTTAGATAAATAGGAAAAAATGTTACATAATAATGTGGATGTATAAAAAAATAGATCATACAAATCTAAACCATCTCCCACTAAGTTATTCACATGAAATAACCTTCTGAGGCATAATATACCTAAAAAAATTATTTATAACTTAGGGAATATAAAACATAATAAAGGTGATGTCAAATGATCAGTAAGGGTAGACATAATCTTAACAATAGGATGTCATCAGTGAGCATAAGATGAGGATAGGGTTGTAATGACAGAATCAAAGTGCATGATCATAAAATAAGATATTTAAGACACATCCAAACCTAGATGATCAAATATTAAAAATTTTATAAAACATTAACATAAGATAAGATTCATATAGGTTAATAATAACGTGACACGTGAAAACTATCATAGATAAAATAATCTATTAGAACATATTGTGTGCATAAAGAAAATGTATTGGTAACATGGAACTTTATTTTCATATAACTATTAAAATCAATCTTACAAATGAAATAACCTACTCAATAAATTACAATAATGTATTAGGTTGAACTTATAACTAGTTTCCTCTATCCCCTTACCCAATGCATTGGAGCGATATATCATGCCCACCCATCATTATGATTTATATCGAGATGAATCATCATAAATGAAAATTTCTAGAAACTAAAAAAATAAACATAACACAAGAAAGTTTTAATTTTTTAATATATCAATAACCAATTTTCTTTAAAAACATGATTTAATCAAGGAAAATGAATGGGTTCCAGGAAGATGTCTTTAAAATAATTATAATCCATCTAGAGAAAGAATACAGATGGTATCATTAAAACATATCCTTAAAAGAGAATAAATAAAATTATTGGTTGATTTTATTGAGGAATGAAAATACAATTAAAATATCATTCAAAACATTCTTGTGGAAAATACACTTTCTTATTTGAAAATCACTTCTTAAAACTAGAGATTTCATGAATATTCGAAAACAAATTATTTGAAAATAATATTAGAAACTTATGAAAGAATATCCAAATGAAATAAATATTATGGTGGTGTTAAAATCCATTCTTTTTGTGAATATTAAAATTAAATATTCTATTAAGAATTTTGTAAAGAGAGTAAAAATTGACCCATGGAGAAAATGTTATGAAATTTACTTTTAAAACATTCATAAAAGATGGTCAAAGATCATGTAAAAATAATTTTTTTAATCATTTATGTTTGTAAAAAAAAAATTCATGAAAACATTATAGAAAACGTGGATATGAATTTTTTTCCAACTAGAAGTGGATAAATTATGACGATATTATTTTTAATTTATTTATGAAACATTTTGAGTACCAATGAGAGGAAAATTGTTCATAACACATAAAAAATCAAAAAATATTTATAGGAGAAGAAAAATGAAATGAGTTATAAAATAATGATATTATAATTACATAATGTAAATTAAAGAATAATAAATCATGATGAAATTGATATTGAAACATGAACCCCAACCACTTTGGTAACTTTTTAATAGCAAGCTTCAAGAAATAATAACTTAAATTAAATCATTAAATACCATGACCATAAATACATTCATAACATTTCAAATTGGAAGTATATGGACCTCATAAAAGAAGACAAGCATATAATGTAAAATTTTTGCAAAATAAGGAAAATTTGAGACGAATAACCCATACATGATCATATCATTAAATTAAGAATTAATCAAATGGAGATATTATGTGTAATAAATTTAAATCCACAAAAAAAATTTAATACAAAAGAAATCTATAAAAGTTCATTTCACACATAATATTGGCATAATATAATCAATAAAGAGGTGATATAACCCAATGAAATAATATTTAGTTAAGAAACCCTTACCGTATGGTAACATTCAAGTCAAATTTACTTGGATGAATATTTTTTAATTATGAATTAAAATTCCATGAAATATTATAGATACAAGATACAAAATATAAAAATGTTTCATATACACCATTTAAAAAAATTAGGTGTATAACATTTAAACATGCCTTAATAAAGGGAAATTGGGATGAAATCCATTACCATAAATCCAGTTTTCTTTTGAATGTCCTCTAACACAAGTATAATAATATTATATCATTTTTTTATTTCTTAAGAAAATTTTATATGTTTAATCTCTTTTCAGTGAAACCATTTATTTCATTTGTTTTAATGAAATATTTAATTACTTTATTAGTTAAGTCCAGTTCAGGTGTTTTGAGATTGTTCGGTTCATAATTTCAACACGAATTTGGTATGCTGGATTTGGTCAAAGAGGTAAATATTCCATCATATCTAGAATAATAATAATTAAATAAATGTAATTTTTATATAATAATTAAACCCTAAAAAAACAATTGTCAAATATGGATTTGAAAAATGAATTACATTACAATCACGGAGAAGGTATGTCGTACATATGCATGGGTACTATTTTCATTTTTCCAAGGGCAATGGATAATGAAGGTAATATTCATTTTATCTGTCAATATTTGTTATTATATCATAAATATCATATTATATATTTAATTAAACTTATATACACTATACATTTTATGTGGTGATAAAAAACTAATCACATCGCTTGGTGGGGGTGATAATCCACTCGCACACACAAACGATGTTATCATTTTTCAATGGATAGAGATATAAGAAAATATAAAATATATTATCTTTAAATAATGTTAAATATATGATAAATTTAATATATAAACATACATCAATTATTATAACCAGTTGTCAGAGGCATTTATGGAACGAAAATTACATCAGTTTACGAGGAGTGAGTCCACCAAACACATGAATGATGGTTTCATTTACAATTTAATGGAAGAGGAGATGGATATGGGTTATTATGTTAACAAAATAACATCTCATTATATATAAGATAATTATTTTATTATTTAATTATGGTTGAAGATGATTTTAAGTAGGTAAAATAAGTAATAAAAGGTAAACACTTGGTTAAGAACTATACCACTTATAGGGAAAATCTATTCATGTTTATAAATAAAGCCTTGATAGGTTGATTTTATGATAAAATAATGGAATTAGGACATGTATATCAATGTTATTTAATGTTTTGGTCTAGGATTGGCTGAACCAAAAGGCTCTTTAAGTGTGAAGTGGAGAGGAGATTGGGTGTCCTTTTTTATGTGGGGGAGATGACACAGTTGGAATTTTAATATTTATTTAAATATATGAATGTATTAATCATGAAAAATTGTTCCCAAATGGTCCATTTATGAATATTATATAATATAGGGTCATAATATGGCCACAAAATAGGCTTTTGAGACATTTTAGGTCATTTTATCAATTATCCATTTAGTTTAACACCTAGTGAACTTACTTTAACCTTAACTATGGTAATAAATGTTTTCTATTTTTACTATTAATTATGACTAAAAATTTATTTTACATAGTTAGGTTAAAATCTTTTTGGATTATAGTGTATATAGGGGTGATGATAAAAAGAAATTTTCTAAAATTTTCAAATTTATAAAAATTAATCATGATAAACCAGCGAAAAGTAAAACGAAAGAGAATATAAATAATTTTATAGTTGTTAATTCTAGTTAAACTAGTCCACTCCTCACTCCCCAATTAGAGGAGTAATAAAAACACTATAAAAGAGATAGAGGCTTTTACTTGGGACCAATATAAACTCATAATTTTACATGGGATAAATCCCATCCCTAGATATTGTAAGGGTCATTCCCTAACCTAAAGACACAACTTTTATAGGAGAAAAAAGACAACTAAAATTTTCTAGAAGGAGTATCCATAAAATATTTTTTATATATTTTTATCTAATAATAATGACTATACGAATAGATTTTAGATATAGTATAACCTAGGAGATAATTTTTTTGTGTAGAAATTAACCCAGATAGAATGATATAACAATTATTATAACTGGATAGAAGCCGATGAATTATTGATGATGACATAGTTGATGCATTCCCATTTTAATTATGTAGACAATGTACTATGGTCATTTCAAAAAAGGTATAAATCAACTATTCGAAGTGTTATAGAGTCCGAATAAGAAATGTTCCTCCCTCAAGAGTTCATTAAAATATGAAAAAAATTCCCCTAGCATCACTTAGTTGTCATATGTGGTTAATGTGTCTTCATTGTATATAATCATCTTGAACCATGAATCCTATAAGTACCTTAAATAGAAACCTATTCGGCTACACAATTTCTTAAACCGTTAGGAAAAATCAATGTAATATTAATAGATTAAAACATAAATCTCATAGTGAGAAAATAATTACTAGAAATATATAATAGTGAAAAATAATTAAAATTAAATGTTTGAATAAGTTGAAAAAAATAAAAAAATGTTAAATAAACTTATCAATATAACTCCATTAAACATGGTTAAATAATTCCATAAATATCACATGGACATTGACTATAAATAAAATTTTAATTATCTTCCATAAAAATGAATAAAATAAAAATAAAATTTTAATATGAATTTAATACTTTAAAAAGTCATGGAAAAAATCTTGAAAAATAAATAAATAATTTAAGGATAATTAAAATAGATTATATAAGTACTAATAAATAATTTATGCATATGCAGAACACAAGCTCTTTGTTTCTAAAAATTAAGATGAATGACATAAAACAATACCTAAACCATATTATAAACATTTTAATTTTTTTTCTGAGACTAAATACTATTAAAATATAATTATAAAATAAATCAAATAATAAAACTAAATCTAAATACTTCCAGTAATTGAAACAATGAAATAAAAAAATAGATAACGAAAATAATTAATAAAAAAACACTCTATTTAGGAATGGTAGTATTGAAAGAGAGAGTCAGACGTATAGTATGATTATACAAATTTATTTAGTGGTAGAAGATGGTGGTCATAAAAAAATAACCATTGATCACACAATTTTTTAAAACTAATAGCCACATATTTTTAGTAGTGAAAGAGAAGATAAAATATAAAAGTTAGTACGAGAAAAATTTTACCTCGAGGTAGAAAATTTTTATACCATGATTTATTAAGATTTTTACACTACCACCATTGAGGACCTCAGAAATGCTACCACTCATATAGGGGATCTAATACAACTAGTTGATGATAGTTTGTCATCGCTATAATAAGAGAAATACCTATACAAGCTACAATTAGAATAACGATACTATCTTCAAAATAGAGGAGGCACTTCTACCATCTTGTGTGAACTTAACCTAAAACTTTTACAAGAAGGAATGTACTACCACCAGAATAGAAAATTTCTACCATTAGATGAAGGAAAAAATAGGGGAAATTGCTACCATCACACTTATTGTGCTATCACTACTAGTCGAGTGGGTAGAGACACTAATACCACCGATTTTTTCTCTATGATTCAACCATAATAATGAATTATAACACTACCATATAAGAAATATATGCTATAGCTGTAAAGATGATCCCATTACCAGTGACAGTGAGGAGGTGATGAGCCACTATGCAACTGAGAAGGAGATCATAGGATCACTTGTGTCACAGTACAATAGACTATAAGAGATACATTAGATGAATATGAGGAGAATGTTATCAAAAACTCCTCCCACCAAATAATACCCCTACTAGGTTGGAAATAAGAGAAAGGGGATGGAAAATACTCATATTAGGCCTCTATTGTTCCTTGTTTTGGAGACTATCATTGAGGGTATATCATATATATAAATGGGAGGTCTTACCCACTTCAATAACATATATATGAGATATGTAAGATAGATATACCCATAAAAAACATATAATAAATACGAAATAGATATGAAGTACATAAATGTAATGTCATCTGGTACAAAAATAACTAATAAAAAAACTAGAAGTACTATATAGGTAAACTCGAAAGAGACCATGAATCCTAAACAAATGATAAAAAACCCTGATCTTTTAATATCAATATTGTTGTCCAACCTCCTCTTGATAACCTATAAAACATTTATATAACTATGTGGTGAGAATCACAATATATTTATTAGAATCCTCCATGAAATTTATTTTTTCAAAATGTAATGATAGAATACTAGATCCCAATAAATAACAAGTCAAAATAAATCATCGCATAAATTGGTTTAAAAATTTCCCAGCCTCACAATGGATATATCTCCCCAAGAATCACATAAAAAAAGTTTATGTATTATAGTAATAAAATATTAAGGGTACCCTACTACTGCTTCCCCAATATTTTTAAATTCTTACCTGATATCGAATGTACCGATCCATCTATCTTCAAAATTATGCTAGCCCAAAAACACCTGGGAAAAGTATAACATCATGCACCATATTTATCACATCATCACTTCATCACATCATACCATATCAAAACTCCATAGATTAATAAAGTAGTTTTTAGGAACCTCCATATCCTCTATGATGTGTATTCAACATTAGTCATTATAACTTAAGGAATCACAACCCATACGTCGAGTATGGTACCTCAATTCACAATATCTTATAAGCATCATACCTATAAAAATCATTTGGATACTATATCTAGAAATATTTCTGTGTTAAAAAACCCTAAGATATCACATCCAACGACACTAATATATGGGGAAACTAACCACCATCCATACTAGAACATAATACTACCTAGAGAGGATAGTAGGGTCAGAGGGGGTAGCCAGCCATCAATCCTCCCACTGAGATGTTTGGAAAAAATCCATCCCTGAGTCAACTAGTTTTCATTATCCATTACTGACTTTTGCAATGTAGCTTGTGAAATTATAAAACATACATGATATAACATTTGTCATTTCTATAATGTGGTCATAACCTAGTATTAAACTCAATTGTAGATAACGTCTCCCGGAATCCTGGATTCAACTGTTAAGAACTAGATAACTTATAGGAACAAAATAATTTTAAGAAACTATATTAGATTACTTTATTTTCATTGAAAACTTCACTTTATATTAATTTAATAAATATCTAATAATTTACCATCAACATTAATCGACATACATTTATTAACCAATAAATTGATGTCTATACTCTCCAGGTATAAGTCAACTGAGTCCATGGTTCTCAAGATCATATCATTTTAAATATAGTAACATGTACACCTTGGGTCAAGTAATTTATTAAACATTATTAAAATATAAATAATTCCTGGAACTCTTGGAAAACATCCTAAGGAACCATCAAGAGGTATTTTAAACAAATCATATCTTTCTATCTCAAGTAATGGGGAAATAAAAGATGATTAACAAGAAACCTGAACATCCATCAATTTAACAGATTCAATAAGAAATTATCCTAGATCTTAGCATCAAAACTACAGGTAATCCAAGATTTAACCCATTCTAACCATGGATTTTCCATCCCCAACACTATCATTCATATCCCCATGCATCTATCTATAAGAGTCATCAACTGTTTCCATGAAATTGACCCTCCTTTATCATATCTAAAAATCCATCCCAAGCTCACCCATCTTAGGATCATATCATAATGCATAGAAAGGGTCATATCCAGAGCACAAAAAAATGGATCAAGAAACAATGTATTCAATAGGGAAAGCTAGTCCCTAAAATAATGAAATAAGCCTTCACATTTAGAAAATCACTCATGGCCCCCAACTCAAGGTATCTATCCATTATAAACAAATGACAACTCTTAGCCCCAAAAAACTATATTTATCAAACATCCAATTTTATTCCATCTTGAATCCACCAATAAATTATTCATAGTTGGTATATTTTGAAAACCTACGGAATTAGGTATAACAAGATATCTAATTGTTACACATTCTCTGTACTATAGAAACAGTTTTATAAAACCATGAGAAGAAAAATTATCAATTCACATGAATAATTATTATTTTCATTAATAAGAATTATAGCTACAATTTCATTATCAATTCCATTAACATATGGAATTAAATATTCAATTAAAAATTCATACTCACAATTATTTTATTATCAATAAACTATAAGAAGCACTAGATCATTAAACTTGCCTCTTCCTTAATTATTTAGCCCAACATTTTTTTGACCTTACATTTTTATCAAGTTTTATCAATGTCGACATGATGAAATAAGAATAAAAACATTTTAGTAAAATCACAGTATAGATAGGACACTATCTATCTATCAAGAGGAAAACTGTTATCACCATATAAACCTTTATTATGCGATCACTATCCAATTTATTCATTAATTCATCCAATATTTATTAGGTTAATTACACTACTATAATAAGGGTTAAACCATGGTCAATTTATTTTTTCATGTAAATTGAAGAGAATAAACAAATAGACAACCTCAAAATAATTAATGTTCTTATCCTAATAATGGGTCAATATTGTGGATATCCAACCACCTCTCTCACAAGAAACTACATCCCACCAATGATTTTGTGCCACAATCATGCCAAAAAATAATCTTGAAAAATACATTAGAATGATGTAGTTAACACTCAATAATAATGAAAGTGGAAATAAGAATAAATTAATTTGATCTAAGAGTAAACGATGAAAATTGGAGGTATAAGATACCTCATATTATTGTGGATTGGATTCAAGAAGGAAGGATCGATCCCTGTTGAAAGGGGTTTCAAAAATTCCCAAAAATCACCCTATGTAACCTAGGGTATTAGTGGAAGGAGTTGGAGAAAACTAGTTATAGATGGGGGTTGGGGTATTTATGGACCCATTAATAAAGATATGTTCATGTTCTATCCCTGTAGACCACACCATAGAACTGGATGAAATAGGGAATTTTAAGGTACAATACAGCGAACTATGCTGCAGCCACCCTTGGTAATATATGTTTATGAGAAGCGTCAATAGATAATATGAATGTGGATTTAGGTCCATGTTGAATCCATAAAAACTACACCATATTAACCATTCTCTAATACAGAGGCTATGCCACAACCCAATTACCATGACATAACGACCCCAAATTTGGTAGTAGACTCAAAACCTATTTAGCTGCAGCCTCCTTCATCCACAACATAGTGCTAAAAAAATAAAAAAGGCCATGAAACAACCTACATATATGGAATATTAATTCTTTAATTGTAATTAAACCCAAATTTCCTCTCATGGGTCCCTCTGCTATTGTTGGATCCAGTATGCCGCAACCACTAGCACTATAATGCAACAAATCCCTCTATGTTGTAACCATGCCATTTAAAGAAGTCAAACCCCCCTAAAAAAACTATTAAAACATATTAGAACCTACTTTAGGTTCCAAAAATCAATAAAACTCATAATGGGAAGTTTTTCTAGGATTTTTAACCTTAAATAAAATACCTATCAGACCATTCTCTTCCCCAAGAATCCGAAACCAAGCCCATAGAGAAAGAAAAATAAAGGGTTGTCAAAGAAACCACCCTATGAGATACCAATAAAGAGTCTGTATATAACTAGTGATAAACCACCACATTAAAGGAATATTGAGAAAACACACAATAGAATAAACTTTCTCCCAACGCTCTCCTAAGGAAGATACATCTCAAATGAGTGCAAGGTTACAAACAAGGCAACATGATAAAACCATCTAATAATTTATAAAATGTAAAACATAAAAAAGCATTATAATAAGATTAGTGATAAAAAATAGCTTGAGGGTACTAATCTAGTATCTATGAATCAATTTCCTAGGTATTCTATTCCATTCCACTATGCCTCTATAAGAAATGAACTAAGGGAATAAAATTCCCATGAAACACCTTCTATGTGCGGTCCTCGATCTCCATAGGCCACTCCTCAAAGGTTGAATTATGGTCAACATTAATATCACCCTAGTAAATTGTGTGAGGATCATCAAGATGGAAAGAAAAGAGATGTTACCCTTAAAATACATCACTTATTTGAATAATCTTTAGGGGAAGTGATATCCAATGTGCCATGACTCAAACAAGAACCGACACCTCAAAAGGCCCAACGAACTACAGAGAAATCTTACACACATGTCTAAATCTTTTTTAAACATAATGAGTAGTCACCATCAATAACATGTTATATCCATCATTTAACTTTATATGTCTCCTACTATGATCGATATAGGATTTCTAATGATCTTTTACTTCCTTCACCAACCAACAAATTACTTGAACCTTCTCAATCATTTTCTACACAAGTTACAACCTGAGAATTTCTACATATTTGACCCCATTACATCAAAACATAAAATGTAAAGGTCAGCCTTAATATGTTTTAAATAGTTATATACAATTATTGGATTATAAAATATTGTTTTAATCAAACTCAACCTTGGTTAGGTCCTTGTATATGAATCCCCAAAATATTATACCAATTAACACAACATGTATTCATGAATATAGATAGTCCACTATATATTAACTTCTATATGCGAATGAAATATAGTTCTATGGAATCATAAGTCTCCAAAACTAATATTGAACCCTCTTCACTCCTTTTAGTTAAAATGAGGATATCGATCATGAATGATCATGATCAGGACTCCTCAGAGTCACAACACTACTTCCAGGTACTAATTTGAAAAAACATCCACTATTCTTGACTCTCTGATTGCTATGAAATTTGATGATTTCAGAAAACAATCCACCATCACCCATATAGCGTAATAGCCTCCCATAGATCAAGGTAAATAGGTAAAAAAGTCCATATATATGTCCTCCCACTTCTAATTGGAAACATATAATGGTTGGAGAAAACAACAAGGAATATGGTGCCCAACCATCAAATTTTGGTAAACCAAACATCGAGATAAAAACTATAAAACTACAGGTGTCAAACCATGCCATAAAAATTATGCTCTAAAATTTTTGATAAAGTTTTTTCATGCAAGGATTCACCTCAAAGGTTTAGCTTTGGAACTCTTGGAGAACCATATTATGCATCACCAAAGGGATGAAAATTATCCTTTTTAATATCACCGAGTGTTATTTATCGTTAGACCAAGCATCAAGGAAAACAACTTAGTCTCCCCAGAACTCTATCTTAGAATCCCATAGTTGGGATTCTTCCCCATAATAATATAAATATGACTATATTTTGATATGGAAAATAAAACCTATGGCTCCAACCTTTCTCATATCAATATGTATCAATGATATTGTTCTCATAACTCTTAAGGAATGTCCTAATTCACAAATGGAATCACTAAAATACTTCCTATTCATTGCATCCGATACAAAATTTCCCTTGTCCCATGAATATGAAATTTATATGTTGTAATCCTGCAATAATTTTACCCATCGTCTTTATTGTATGTTCTGTTGGGATGAAGTTGGACAGATAAGGAAGTAAGAAAATTTTGCTGTTACAGAGTGTTATCTTTTGTTGTCAAAGAAATGAAATCAATTCCCTTTGTGTAGGACTTGTAGACTATGAAGATTCTTTTATAATTTGTATTTCACAAATATCGTAAATTTTGAGAACTTGTGGTGAAAGCCTTATGAATGATAGAGAGATTAAAGAAGTGTTTTTAAAAAAATAAAGAAAGTGGGGCGCAAGTAAAAAGTGGTGCGCAAGTGTGGCGCACAAGTATATGGGGCGCACAAGTGTATGTTGAGTGCAAGTAATATTTTCAAGATCATCCCATCAAAATATGACAAAGGTAATAAAGTAGAGCGCAAGTTAAAGATTAGCGTGCAAGTCAAAAACTAGCGCGCAAGTATATGGGGTGCACACGTGTAGCGCGCAAGTGTATGTTCTGCACAAGTCATATTCCAACATAATCATATAAAAAATATGAGAAAGGAAAGAAAGGGTCACATAAGTGAAGGAGTGGAACGTAAGTGCTGGAGTGGCGCACAAGTGCAGGAGTGGCGTGCAAGTTCCAGAGTGGCGTGCAAGTGTATGTGGCACACAAGTCAACAAAATGCTTATAAATAGACGACTATCCTCCTCATTTTTGTATGCTAAACACTTAAGAGAAAATTTGAGCTTTGATCACACATGTAGTAGGAACTGTCCCGTAAACTGAAGTGGAACACAAGATGAGGGTTATTTATAAGGCACACAAGTGGGGTGGCACGCAAGTGGAGTGGCACACAAGTAGGGTGGTGCGAAAGTAGGAAGAGGCGCGCAAGTTGTCAAAGGTGCGTAAGTAGGGAGGTGTGTTCAAGAAGTGTGTTGAGTATAAGACAAAGGTGGAACGCAAGTTGTGAGTTGTGCACAATAGTGGAACGCAAGTAGTGAGTGGCACACAAGTGGGTGGCACACAAGCTGAGTTGAGCACAAGAAGGTGGCATATAAGCAGGGTTGTGCGCAAGCAGGGAGGCACGCAAGAAGGGAGTGACACATAAGATGTTTGCACTGGGGGGTTCTTACCAGCTTCTGGGTAGGAAAGTGAAGAATTGTTTTGAAATATTTTATTTGTGAATGTTTTTTGAGAAGCAAAAAATCAGTACATTACCCTATTTTTTTTAAGAGGGAGCACACACAGTATTGGATTGTTTTCAATGTGCTACACGAGGGTAAGGGTATATCCTACTCATTGTATTACACATCAAAGAATTGTTTTCTAGTGGATTTTGTGGTCATGGATTGTTTTCATACCATACCAAGGACATAGATACTCTTCTTGAGTAGTGAACCTTGTAAATCTTGTGTTCTTGTTGTTGTGTGTGTTCCGTAGGGAAGAAACTCTTTAACAGGAGGTGAAGGTTGTTTTAAGAAGAAAGAAACATAAAAAGAAAAAGATATCACTGATTCAACCCCTCCCTCTCTAAGTGATACTTGGATCCTGACTGGGAACTTCATGTTCTAGTCATGATGGGAGAATACATACCTCTAGCCCTCATGATCTATGAAAAATAAAAACTCTCACTGATGAGGTAATGTCTCTACAAATCCAAGGAAAACACAAGTGTTATGAACTCAAGATTATGGGTGGAATATATATGATTACTGGATGTAAGTATAGAGACTCATATGAAATAACTGATCTCTTTTACATTAGAAAACATCCCAACCAAATATACAAATCATTGTAGAAAACCTCAAACTGAACACCCTTTGTTGAAAACAAAGGATTGTAGTACTGAAGAACTTCTCCTTCAGGTACAGACAATATTATGGACACTAGTCAATCAGCAAGAACACCTAATCCTTTCAATTCAAATCTATCAGAGGGGTCAAAACCCCTAATAAATTGGATATTAACCTTCTATAGTAGCCTGAAAGACCAAGGAAACTCTATACCTATAAAAATTTCTTAGAGTCTATCTAAGATACAACCACTTCTATCTTTCCAAATCCATAACTAATCCTTGACGGTATACCAGGTGCCTCAAGATATGAACCTCATGAGACCGTAACTCACTCTTTGAAAAATTCATGAATTGTTTTTAATAACAATGATCTCTCAACATGAGATGTATATTCACTTCATGCTCCTTTTATCTAATCAAATAAATAATCAATATGTGTAAGAAGATAATGGTTATTCCCTACCTCTTGATTATAGTTATGATAATTTATATAAATAGGAAATTTTCCATTATCCTTCTTCATGAACACAACTGGTTCACCACATAGCGATACAATCATTCAAAAAGAAGTCACTACAAAAGATCATCAAGCTAGACTCACAGATCTCATAACTCTGAAGTCACCATCCTATATAGAGAGATAAATATTGGAGAAATAGTTGATTATAGGATACTATGGAATTTTATCTCTCATTGAGGGGGTAATAATGAAACCACATCAGGAAAGACTTTAGGGTAATCTTTTACGACCCTGGGAAACCCCATCGGTTAAACCTCCAATGAACTGAACATCATCTTGACCATCAAGAATGATATGGATAAAACATGTTGTTGACCCATGCATGGGTCTTTATTACTAAAGAACACCTATGGATCTCCATCAACATCATAAAACCAAACCTTCAATCGAATGTAATACATGATATCTCTTAATGAATATAAAAAATCCAAGATGAGGATAATTTCATAAGGATGCATCTGAGAACATTGATAGTCTCTTGAAGAGTGGTGCTGTTGAGAACTAGCCCACAACTTCTACTAAGTTCATAAAGTTAATCTCAACCTCTAACTAGATTAGTAAATGAAAAAGGAATTGGAAGTCTATCCACCTCTTATACCAAATCATGGACTAATGAAAGCGATATGAAGGAGTGAATATCACCCAAATAAAAAGAATCATGCACCCATGATTAAAATAAGAAAAGGGTACCTCAAAAGATATTTGGATTAGCTAGTTCTTGAAAAATAGATATTGAAGCTAACCACGACCAGATACACGACCTCTATGACCCTAAAAAAGACCACCTATATGCACGAGATCTATTCTATGAGGATGAGGAGTGTATCAAGAATTTCATCTTCTTACCACATCCCCTCTTTACCGATCCCAATATGGAACTCCCTTTTTTTGCTACCCCAGATGAAAATACAGCAACATAAGAACTTGAAGTGGAACACCTAACACACACTGAATTCTTAGAAAGGATATTTTCTCTCCCCTTTGATTAACTAAGCTACATAAGGAAACATTTGTTCGACCTCTTGCAATAGTTCTAAGAGATGCCATAACTAGAGAAACAAGACGTTGAGAGCTGATACCTAACCCAAATTTATCACAAGGTCTTATGTATAAAAAACTAGGAAACCCATAACACAACTCTACTTCATGAGGAATTGAGAAGACTCCCCTCTCATGATGATATGGTTCTAGACAACATCCCCTAAAAAACATCATCTATCACTAAATCCTTACTATATATCAACAACATGAACGAGGTGATATGGAATGAAATATCTAGACGAAATGCCTCCAAAAATACCTCACTCTAGTCACCTCATGTAGCAATAGGTCAAAAGAATATCATCACAGTATCCTAAAATGGATCTCGAACTCCCATTTGTCAGGACTCCCATGTTTAAGGGTAATCATCTTCTAGAGATTGATCACATTCAAAGCCGATGAAAGAAACTTAGCTTAGAACTGGTCCCTTAACATCTCCCATGACACCATTGATTCACTATGATATACGAGGAACAATATCCACCATGATCCTAAAGCATCATCATATCCAACACAACCCAGTGATTCTTCTAAGAATAGATCGAACTAAAAATAATTTCCACCTCTCCTAACTAGTCTTATGAAACTCATAGAGTGTCCTCCTCAAATTTTCATCATCATCGACCTCTAATCACCGATGGTCTTGTAGAAAATTGGACTAAACATATTCAACACAAACCTGATAAAGATGTAAACCAAGATATATACTATCAAAAATAAGAAAACATTAGACTCCTAAAACCGGAATTTGGAATACATACCATTAATTAATTAATTATTTTGTTATATTGTTTAAGGTTTTAACCAATACTAAGGTTTACCCAGTTGAAACACATGTGATTTAAGAATGATGCATGATCTTTTACTAGGTAACTAACCTAGAACTAGTATCACTTAATTTTTGAAAATCAATAAAATTAAAGGACCATGATTTAGATCACAAGGGAACCAAAATACCCTTGTATCTATTGATATCCCTTGTTTACATTTATTACTAAAGTTTTCTAAAACTGTTACATTAAAAATACATGTAGTCTATCCTATTCATAACTATTAACTCCATTCTATCCCTCAACCTAAACCGTTGATACCACTCTGTTATGACCACCTTCCCCCTAAGGAGTACCTTCTCCTGGGATGATAATGAGAGAAAGGATATGGTGACCACCTTAGTATAACATCCAGTTGGTCGCGGTTTGTTGACTAGCACTAATGGTATATCATACATACAAATGAGTTGAATTACCCTCTATGAGAACATGTGAAAGTGGGATATTAGATATATACACTAATCAATACCTCATCATAAAGAAAAAGGTATTCCAAGTCATACATGTATTTTCATACAACACGAAACCAACTAAAAGGAAAATAGAGGTACCAAAAAGGTAAAATTGGTAGTAGCCATGAAGACCAAATATAAACATAAAAAAATGATCTTATAAAATCTAGAAACATCACTATCTCGATCTCACTGAGATAAAAAATAGTTTAAATATAATTGGGGTGAGTTTAATTATATACTAAGTAGGATCCTCCCTAGATCCTCTCAAGTAAAAGATAAAGTAATCATATTAAATCTCTATGAACAAAAAGTGAAACTAACTCATCAACTAAAAAGGTATACTAATTTCCCATCCTTTCCATGGATATGTCTAGATAAGTATCACATATAAGAGATCATGTATTATCATAATAATACATCATGGGTACCCCACTACCACTTCCTCACTGGTTTTACACTTTGTCCCAACATCACACATCCTGATTAATGTCTCTCTAAAAGTAAACCAGCCTGAAAACACGTGGACTAAGTATCACATCATGAACTTTGTGCATTACATCATCACATCATCCCATATTAAATCTCCATATAGTAACAAAGTAGTTTCAATGTTCAACCACAACCCATATTACATGTATTATACGGGTTATTATACCTCAAGACATTATAACGCATATGTTGGGTAAGGTATATCAATCCATAATATCTTATATATGTTATAACTATAACAATCATTTTAATAAAATATTTAGAAATATTTGTGTTTGAAAAAACCAGAATCCATTACAGTCCTCTATAAAGATATATGAAGAAACTAACCAACATGAATATGATCAAATAATACTACAAGGAGAAGAGTGTAGGGGAAAAGGGGTAGTCGACCATCCATATACCCTCCACGATGTTTGGGGAAAACACCCTCCAAGAGTCCACTGGGTGTCTATCTCCCTAACATGATATGGGTAGGGTAGCGTGTGAAATTAAAAAACATAAAAGATGCCATATAACTCATAACCACCTAATAGACATAACCTAGTTTTAAAATCAAATGAATCCAACACCTCTTTGAATCCCAACATATACTACAAATAACTAGATATTCTATAAGCACATAAGCATTTTGAACTGTATATTAAATTACTTTATTTTGATTAAATAATTAAAATTATGTTAATTATTTAATAATCCATTCATTAAAAATAGAAAGTAATATTGATACATTTATTAGTCATCATTGTGAAGTGTATTCCCTCTTGGAATAAATTAACCGAGTATACAGTTATCAAGATCATATCATTTTCATTATAGAAACACCAAACCCATGTGTTATGTCATTTATTAAACATTATTAAATATTCAAAATTTCGTAGCACTCTAGAAAAATATCCTAAGATACCATCAAGAGAGATATAAAACCAAGAACATCTAGCTACCATAAAAAGTGAGATAGATAAAGGTGATTAACAAGAAACCTAGCCATCTTTCCATTCAAAAGATTAAACTTATTACAGACCAAAACCCACAATTCTATATCTGATGATAAGAAAGTATAAACATGGTAGATATCAATAATTACATAATAATGACATGAGAATAAGGTTATAAGAACATGAACATAATATTTTAAAATTATACCATATATATAAATGAACACAATCTTGTGTTAAGGAATAAATCCTGAAAGTTCACAAGATATGAATCATAAAATAATCAAATAACATCAGCCATGAGAGAATAACATGGAATTGTGTCGTACACATAATTCTAGAAAATCATTTACTTTGTTGTCAATAATTTTTTCCAAGACTATAATAACGATATGGGTTCACTCATTAACCATCATAGTAGTCAAGGTTCACTCCCGAGATCATCATACCAGGAAAATTATCTTAGTGATATAGGTCCAATATCCATTCCAATACTATCTATCTCATAAGATATAAATTATTATCCAATGAATTAGAGGAAGTTTTAGGTCCAAAAATTGACATAATAAAAACTCTATTCATGTGTTCCACAAGAACATAATTCATTCATCATATCAAAAACCACTAAAAATAGATTTCATAAAGAATTCATAGAATGAGAACCAATGAAATGAAATGATTTTAATAAAACATTCATCATACATGATCCCAAGAAAATAAATGGGTTTCATAAAAATAGAGTTATCATAAATACAAACCATCCCAAGAAATAATAAGAATGGTGTCCTTACATTATATATCCAATAAAGGTTAAGTAACATCAAATGATTTCATATTATATTGAAAATGATTTTGAAATATCACTTCAAAAAATTCCATATAAAAAAACCCGTCCATTTTAAAATAATTTTATTGAAATATTTACACTTATTAAGAAAAATTCAAAAAGAAACTCATTTAGAAAATGAAAAAAAGATTCATTCCAAACCATTTTGTAAAAAGTAAATCATAGATACAAATTATTTTGAAAATATTTAGGGGAATAGTAAAAACATTTTTGGAAACATTTTTATAAAACATAGTCATGGAAGAGAAATATTCTATACTATAGACTTAAGAACTATATGTATTGAATAATGATGAGATTGTGAAATAAACCGTTACCACAAGTATTGCCTTTCCCTCTTCATGTTCAAACCTAATATAAAATTAATATGTATTTGGTATATATAAAATATATAGAAATATACCTATAATACCATATAGTATTTATTTAAAACATATTATCACCTGTTTAATTAATAATGTTTTATTAAAATCACCATTCTACGTGATAAATTCTTTGTTTTCTAAGAAAGTTTAGGACCAGCTGTACTAGGCCTTATAATTTGATCATGGTCCCATAATTTAAAGAATTTTAATAATTTTATAAAAAAATATATATTCATTATATAAATCTTTAAAATCATTCTTAAAAGTTTTTTATAGAAAAATTGAATTACCCTGTTTATGGAGATGGTAGGCCGTACATACTCATGAATGCTATTTCCATTTTTTGACGAATGTAATAAAATAATGGTAAATGAAAATTAACCTTTAAATAATAATTAATATAACACATACAAATATATATATATATATAAAATTCATCTATTTACCATCCATGTAAAATATAAATAAAAATGAATCACATTGCATCATAGAGAAAATAGTCCATACGTACACACGAGCGACATTATTATTTCCCAAAATAATAGATGGTCAAAACATAGATATGATTTCATCCTAATAGAAGTATAATTATTTTATAAATATCATATATAAAGATTAAAACCATCATAATAACCATCCATAATAATGGTCATGAATAAATAATTGTATCACTATGTTGAGACGACAATTCATACGTACACACGAGTGATACTTTCAATTCTTATTTGATGGGAAAAGAGGTGTGTAATGGTGTTTTCACAATCATAATAACATTTCAGAAGATTTTGGATACAAAATTTATTATTTTATGTAATATATAATTTATTTAGTAGAGGTGAAGAAGAGTAGAAAAAAGAAAGTGACCAGTTAGAAAAATTACCCCTTCTTCGAAATGACTCCTTTAGATATCCCCTAATGGGCTCCGGGGTTGGTATTTTGGAATGATAAAATCCAATAATATGTGTATAAGATGTGGAGAATAGAATTCGGTAGAGTTTGTTGTATCTATAAGGCTACAATTAGGGTAATTATGTGATGTAGGAGGTGTCCTTTTATAATTGATGTGAGGGACACTTTCAAAAATTTCTCAGGAAATTGAATTATAATAAATTCAATCTGAATAAAAATACCTCTACATGGAAAAGGATTTGAATATAAAATTGTATATGGTTTTAATACCAGTAACCAAAAGAATTTATAAATTTTTTTATGTAATGTTAAACCATATCATTTTGATTAACCCATAGTTTACATATTTTAATTTTTACTAAAGTAAAAAACTTTTCAATATTAAAAGGTTTCATTTTTTACAAATATGGTATAAATTGGACCATAGGTGGAAAATTTATAAAATTTAGGCTATATAGTATTCACTAAGTATTAATGGAATAAATTTCTGAATTTTAAATAACTTAAAAACATATTATTTTGATAAAATATTATTAGTGTTAAGTTTGAGATGAGTCATTACATTGACTTTAATAAAATTAATAATAAATTTATTATTCAAAATAATTTTTTTAAAACATCTCCAACATTTCATGGTAGTATTGAAAATCTGGTATCATCTTAATTATCTCAAATTATTATACTTTTAATCCTTTTAATATCATTTTTTTGATTTATATTAATTAAATAATTATTGTATCAGCTTTGTTTTAGTATTTATGTTAATTTTTTAATTACTAAAGATTATAATAAATTAAAAAATTAATATAATTTTTTCAGTTACAATATTATTGTTAATATTTTTTGATGACTAATTTTTTTCTTTATATGAACCAATAAATGACATTTAAAACTAAGAGAGTGTCATTTTTGTCACTTCCATTGGTTTAAATAGTATATATGTCATTTTCATGAAAAATATCCATTAAATGACTCAATTTTCAAAATAAAGTGTTAAAGGAAAAATTTAATAGATCTATTAAGAATTTTTAAGAAAAAATAAGGGCATATTAGATATTCATAATCCAGATTAACCATATTTGTCCTTTATTGATGTGATAAAAATTACTAAGTCACTATTCATATTAAACAAAAATAAAAGAGGACTATTTCATAATTTTAGACTAGAGAAATATAAATATGAAAACTATTTTTCAAGTTTCACAAAATATAATTGGATGTATTTAATTTAAAAGTTAACCTGAAAAAATCTATGATAAATAGTTTTTTCGGAATTTTTTAAGTATAAAAATGTTTTTATACCAAATTCAAATATGAAATTTATTATAATGAAGATAATTGTCTTATTAATAAAATAATATAACTAATTTTACTTTGAATCAATTTTAAAATATAGTGTAACTTTATAAAAGGTTTAAATTAAGATACAGTTTTCAATAAAAATCTGTATTTTTCACTATTCACTGGAAAATAAATCTTTTTAGAAAAATATAAATTTTGTACAATAAGAAAATTTTTATTTTTTGATTTTAAAAATTATATTATTTTTACAAAGTAAAATTTATAAACATTCATTAATTTAATTTTAATTAATTATCATTAAAAAATATTTTTTGAAGAAAACATATTTATGAAAACAGAGTACTTATTTCATAAGAATTAATCAATACATTTGTATTGAGTAGGTCCATTATATATATATATTTAATGATTTAGTTAAAACTATTCATGGTTTCTAATTTAGAACCTATTTTATAATGGGAACATAATATTTTAATAATGTTACATGGTTTGTTTAAAGTCCGTATTGCGTGTAATGCAAGCTATCGATGAAAAAAAATTTTCTAAAGAAAAATATTTCCTAAAAATATTGGGGTGCGAAATTTTTCTCCGCTTTAATAATTTTATTCCTTAAAATTTTTTCTTGGAAATGAAATATTTTTTCTATTTGATAATCCTTTGTGGAAACCCACATTCTAACAAGGGATAATAAAAATTCCTCATGAAGAAAGGGAAGTGGAAATACAAAGTTTATCTGGGATTACAAACAATTTGTTTCCAAAAAGATAACATTATTTTAAAGTGTTGTAATGCCTAGATATCATTGATCATAATAATATGAATGATCTTGATAAATATAAAAATCAAAAAATTGTAAAGCACATTTGTTTAAAAGAATATGAATTCATTAGAATTGATGGATAAAGTACTACACCTTTATATTATTATCCTTTTACTATGGTTAAATAATTACTTTACTACCCAGTCTATGTAAATGATGAAATATTATTACTTTAAAAGTATTGTTTCCTGTATTAATAAATTTACAACACAACCTTATCCTTTTCTCTAAATTATGAGTATTAGAGATGGATTTTTCATGCCTGGAGCACTAACATAAACCTCTAATATATCTCATAAAAGAAATAATAATAATAATATATTCATCGAATATTTATGAATTAACTAATATTTTTTTAGCACATGATAAGATGATATGGGGTTCCAAAAAATATATTATTTCTTCTAAAATAACATTAATCATATAGGGTTCCCAATTTAGTGAATTTCCTCCAAAATAACATCAATCAGTTAACACCAAATCAACTTCTAATATAATGTTTAGCTATATGATAAAACATATGTTACTAATGTAAACTTAACTTTTAACTATTATATAGTTTATTTAAATAATAATAATTTCATACTAAATAGGATATTATATAAGCCAATGGTATGTGACACACCCATATCGACCTCTTGTTGTAAGTTCAGGCCTCGTGACCATTCTATACATGATTGGTTATCACCTGACCAATAGCTTGTACATTTTCTAAAGCTGTTATAATATTCCCAAATTTTTGATAAACATCCTAAAAAATAACCATAATTTCTTCAACATTAAATAAATATTTTAACCTCAATGTTTACCTCAAATGTTTCATTTTACATCCAAAAAATGTAATTACCCATAATTTCCTTAAATATTATAAAAATCAAAAATTTAATAAATATATTTATTTTTTTTCTAGAAACTTAAAGAAAATTCTACCTCAAATAATAATTTATGTTTAATGTATCAGTTACACATACTTATCACAAAATATCATTAACCTTATTAAAGTTCCATCACCTAAAACCATAAAAGGGGGTGTCTAATAATCTAAACTTATGGTAATCCTCAAACTTATACACACATGATGATATCTATATATATTAAGATAAAATAATATAAAAAGACCCTAATATCTAATGTTATCTAAACCATGCTCTGATACCAACTATAACATCCCAAAAACATCATTCCCAAATCCAGTTCTAAAAACATAAAATTACCATTTTGGAGTTTGATATTGATAAATGTGAGCTATTTTTTTCCATTAAAATCCTAGAACGTTAAAAGAAAATTTAGGATCACTTATATACCCAAGGAAATATTAGGTTTAAAGTATTAGATAATTTGAAAAATACTCTTGCATATCTTGGATGACTTAACAAATAGTTCAAAAAAATATATATCCTCCCCCATAAATTTTCACATATATCACCATTCATAGACATATCATACTTAAGAAATTTTTTTATTTCTTTTGGAAAGTAAGCAAGAGAAAATGTTGTGCTCAGAAGTTTAATAAAGATAATATTGGGAGGTAATAATAATTACATAAGAATATCTTGAGCCAAAGGGTATAAGAAATGATTTTTTTTTAAAAAAATTTCCCCTTTATAAAAATTTTCATAATATTGTGTAACAGAATATATCAAAGAAGTTCATAAGATATGAATCAAAAAATAATCAAGGAACATAATCCATGAGAGCATACCATGAAATTATGAAATACACATAAGCGTAAAGAATCAATTCTTTATTAGTCAAGGATCTTTTCCAAGACTATCATAGTGATATGAGTTTACTCCCAAACCATCCAATTATCATGGTTAATTTTCAATAACATAATATTGGACAAAGTCCCTTTTTGAATTGGTTTTAGTCCACATTCGACTTCTGTTTATCTCCTAAGATATTAATAATTACCCAATGTATTGTAGGGAGATATAGGTCCCACCATTGACAAAATTGAAACCATATATATGTTTAACCCAATAACACAAATAATTCATCATATCAGAATCCATGAAAAGAAATGGGCTTCATAAATCATTTAAAAAAATATAACCCATGAAAAGAAATGAGTTTTGTAAAACATTCATTATACAAGTACCCATGAAAATAAATGGGTTTGATAAACATTAAGTCATCATAATCATAAACCATAAGAAAACTAATAATAATGGTATCCTTGAATCTTATCCCTAGTAAATTTTAAGTTACATCAAAGAATTTCATCTTAGATGGTAAATTATTTTTAAAGTTCATTTGGAGAAATTATTAAGAAAACCAACCCTTTAATTTTTAAATAACGTTTTTTAAATCCCAACACATATAAATGGAAACATTTTCTTTGAAAATAAATTCATAAAATTTTAAATTAAGATAAAAATCATTGAGGTTTCATGAAGAAAAGAAAATCTTCTCATGTCGTATATGTTAAAAAACATTCCTTTGATATTTTTTTCAGAAAATTCACAAAGAACCTCACGAAAAAAATATTAAAAATATTCCTTAAAAAACATTTTGTAAAAACTAAACCATGTATAGAAAAGATTTAAAAAATTTCTCGAGTATAATAAATTAATTTTTCAAAATAATCTCTAGAAAACATGGACATGGAAGATAAATTTTCTCGAGTGGAGACTTAATCACAAACTATCTTGAATGATAACGATATTGTGAAAGAAACCATTTTCTAAAGTCTTGCATTTAATTTTTCACATTAAAAACGCCTATATAATAAATATATATTTATTATACATCTATTAAATAACTATTTATCTATAATACCTTGTATGATTTATTTATAACATCTTATGCTCTATTTATTAATATTTTTTTATTATAATTAATGTTCTGGGTGATAAATGCTTTGTTTTCCAAGAATGTTTTAGTTCTATAGTCCCAATCATTATACATTGATCATGGTACCATAATTTAAAAAATGTTAATAATGGTATAAAAATTATATACATTCATTATATTAATATTAATAATCCTTTATAAAAATTAGAAATAGAAAAAATGAATTACACCATTCATGGAGACGATAATCTGTATATATGAATGAAAACTATTTCCAATTTTTAATGTATAAAATAAAAGAAAGGTAAATTATTATTCAATTTTAAGGAATAATTATTATATCATATATATTTATCAAGTTCATCTATTTACCATCCATTTAATATATAATTGAAAAATGAATCGCTCCGCATCGTGGAGCTGATAGTCCATACGTACGCGAGAACAACATTATCATTTTAGAAAAGAATAAAATGTAAAAAGGTAAATTTGATATTATCTTTATAGAAGTATAATTATGTAATAAATATATTTTATAATCATTAAACCCCCATAATACCCATCTATAAAATATGGTGATGAATAATGAATTATATCGCTATGTGAAGACATTAACCTGTACGTACACACAGGCGATACTTTCACTTCTTAATTAATGGGAAAGGTATTGTATAATTATATTTTGGGAAATAATAATAAAATATAAGTATATTTATGATAATTAATTTTTTATTTTATGTTAAATATCATATATTTATAGGAGAATAAGAATATAAAAAAGGGACCAGTTAGAGTGATTACATCTTATTCAGTATAACTCCTTTTGATATCATCTAAAGGGATCTAGGTTGGTATTTTAGGAAGAAAAGAACATATATAATTTTAATAGTAATTATAGAAGATAATTTGGAAGATTATGGTCAAGATATAAGTCTTAAAGTGGGGTAATGGAGTGAGGCAAGAGGTTTTCTTTTATAATTGAGGTGTTGGGGAACTTTTAGAATATCTCAAGAAATTGAATTATAATAAATTAAATATCAGTAAAAATACCTCTATAGGGAAATGGATAATAATAAAATGTGTAAAAGTATTTTAATACCATAAAAAATATAATTTAGACATGTTTTTATGAAATTTTAAAACTTTTCATTTTGATTAACCCTTAGTTAACCTATTTTTATTTTAACTATGGTAATAAATTTTTCAACATTAAAAGGATGTTGTTTTTACATTTATGGTGTAAATTGGAACACAAATGGATTATTTATGAAATTTTAGACCACATCACACTCACATTTATTATTTAATTATTTTTATTATTTTTAAATAATTTAATAAAATATTATTTTTAAAAAAATATAATTAGTGTCAATTTTGACACTATTCACTACTTTGACTTTAATAAGTTAAATAAAACACTTATAATAAATACCAATTATTTAAAAACATCCAATAAATTTCATAGTAATATATTAAACTCATTTATCACTTTAAACATTTCAATTTATAAAAATTATAATATTTTTAATATGATTTATTTGATTTTTCTATTAATTAAAAACCAACTACATCAGTGTTGTGTTAGTATTTAATGTAAATATTTAATTCCTAAAAATGAAAAATAAATTTAAAAAACTAATATAATTTAATTTGAAATAAAAATATTATTAATATTCATTATAAAATAATTTTTATATCTATGTGAAAAAAAATGATATTTTAAACCAAGAGAGTGACACTTTGTCACTTCCTTTGGTTTAAATAATATATAAGTCATTTTCATAGAAAAGTCTCCATTAAATGTCCCAATTTAAGGACATAAGTTTTAGGGGTCTATTTTAATTCATACATTAACAATTAAGATGAAAAATTATGGTCTTATCACATATTTTTAATCCATATGAACCCAACTTACCATTTATTGAGGTGATAAAAATTACTAAGGCCACTGTTCATATTGAAAAAAATGGAATATATTTAATAACTTTATTTATTATCAATAAAAATATAAAATCTATTTTTAAAAATTCAAAACATATAAGTAGAATAATTTAATTTAAAATTAAACTGTCAAAATGCAACCAGAAATAGTTTATTCAAAAAATGCCATTTTTAGGTATAACTTTTTAATACTAAATTAAACTATAAAATTGATTAAAATGAACATAATTAGTTTATTAATAATATAATATAACTAATTTTAATTAGAAATAATTTTAAAATAAAATGGTATTTTTAAAAATGGTTGAAACAAAGGTAAAATTTTCAATAAAAATAAGTATTTTCATTATTCATTGGGAAATAAAACCTTTTAGAAAAATATAAATTTTTTCCTTAATATAATTTTTTTATTATGATATTAAAAATCATATTTTTTTAGAAAATATAATTTATATACATTATATAATTTAATTATTATATTTTATTTTTAAAAATCATTTTTGAAGAAAACATAATTCTTAAAATTAAGTACTTATTTTACAAGAATTAATGAATACATTTGTATAGATTAGGTCATTTATAAATATATATTTAATAATGACATTAGTACTATTATTACCTTTCAATTTAATGGATGGGTTATAATGGTCCCAAAATATTTTAATAATGTTAAACGGTTCGTTTAAAATCTTTATTTCATGCTTTACAAGATATCGAAGAAATAAAATTATTTAAAGGGAAATATTTCATAATAATATTAGGTTTAACATAAAAATAAATCATCCTAGAACCTAAAATCACAAAAATTGGTAATCCTAGAATCATCCCATTCCATCCATCTTGGAGCCATCTACAACACCATCATGTATATCCCGATGCATCTCACCCTCACTAGTGTCAACTTCTGCCATAGCCTTGGGCCTCCGCACCAATTTCTCAATAGCTCTCCTTGGATCAATCATCCTAGGATTATGTCATGTAAAATCCCATTACATGTTTTTAGGTGATCTTAGAACTGTTTTGTAATCATGATTTGTTTGGGTCATATCTTGTGTTGTTTCATGTGAAAGTTAGATAATTTTGGAATCCCTTTGTGTTGTACATAGAGAAAAACATTGCAGTATTGAGAAGAAAACTATGAGACCTTTGACAGTTACCTAGAGGGGGTGCACTATTTTTCCAAAC